>JAUPFT010000024.1:30955599-31568099 GCA_036936625.1 Parnassius smintheus behrii
TAACCTCAATAATAATAGGATATAATAATTAACAAGAGCCGTGGTAGCTCAGATAGTTAACGGTCGCTGTAAATGTAACAGAAAGCGAGTAACCCGGGTGCTCGATCCCCGCCGGCACCAATGAAATTGTTAATTGCAATTTATAAGTGCTGATTTACCACGTGCTCGTCGGTAAAGGAAAACATCGTGAGGAAACTAATAAAAAATATTTCGAAGATAAGTGAAGTTCGCCAACACGCATTGGGCAACAACAGCGTGGCTGACACTTCCTTGCCTTAAAACCCTCTCAGAAATGAGGGGAGGCCTGTGCCCAGCAGTGGAACGTATATAGGCTGTAACTTTACCTTACTTTACTTTTCATTACCTCCATCGATGGGCTGGCAAGGACAGCAATCCACACTGAAAGAAGTAAGTGTCGTTTCAAAGGAAATTTTCAGTAAACTCGTTGGTTGCAGTAATCGGCCGAACGTTGGTATGAAATGGGGTAGGAAATGGGGACCACCATTTCCATCTTTCTTACAGCATATGCTGCAGAGCTAAGTCTGCCTCCTAATTTAGATATATGGGGGCCAATGAAGCTTCGCTTCAAGAGGGCCTCACTAACTCTTCCCCATTTAAGAGCACATTCATTCATTCTCTAAACCATTTCCCATTATCTGGGGTCGGCGCAGTAAACCTTCTTGTTCCATTCCTCTCTATCAGCCGTCATTTCCATACTTACTCCTTTCATTCTCATATCACTCTTCACACAATCGATCCATCTTTTATTCGGCCTTCCTCTGCCCGTGTCCCTCCACATTCATATTCAACACTCGTTTTGTGACATGACTTTCATTCCTCCGCATCACATGCCCAAACCATGCCAATCTGCTTCCTCTCACCTTATCTACCACTGGCGCTACTTTCAGGCTTCCTCTTATATACTCATTCCTTATCTTATCCATCCTTGTCACACCACACATCCATCGTAACAATCTCATTTCATTCGCATGCAGTCTATTTTCATCCTTCTTCTTGACGGCCCAGCATTCACTTCCATACATGACGACAGGTCGGATGATCGATTTGTAAATTTTCCCCTTCAGCCTTATTGGCATTCGGGGATCGCACGTTGTGGCTGTGACCTGTCGCCATTTCATCCACCCTGCGTTAATCCTATGCTGCACAGCTCTATCTATTCCGCCGTCGCCTTGAATGAGGGAACCGAGGTACTTGAAATCTGAGCAGGTAGGCAGTATAGCGCCATCCAACGACATGGGTACAGGACTGGAAAGACCGCCGAAATCACAGCACAGATATTCGGTTTTGGATCCGCTGATCTTCAAGCCAACACTTTCCAGCCTCTGTTGCCACCCCGTCAGTCTGCTCTGTACCTCGATGCCTTCTTCCCCGACAAGCACGACGTCATCGGCAAAGAGCATGCACCAGGGTGCCTCAACCTGCAGGTCCGACGTCAAAGCGTCCATAATCAGTAGGAAGAGGTAAGGGCTCAATGCCGACCCTTGGTGCAGCCCTACTGCCACATCGATACTGCCCTTAGTTCCCGCGGCAGATCGTACACATGTACGGGATGCTCTGTACATAGCACGGACTAACCTCACATACTTCCCAGGCATACCTTTCATCTTTAACGCCCACCACAAAACCTCACGGGGAACCCGATCGTACGCCTTTTCAAGGTCGACAAAAACCATGTGCAGATTTTTATGCACGCGCTTGTACTTTTCGCACAATTGGCGTAATGCGAAAATGGCATCTGTCGTACCTCGACCGGGCATGAATCCGAACTGGTTTTGTGTTATCTCACACTCTTCTCTCATTCTTCTCTCTATTATTCTTTCCCAGACTTTCATCGTATGTGACATGAGTTTTATTCCCCGGTAACTGCTGCAGTTTTGAACGTCTCCTTTGTTTTTAAAAATGGGGACCAGTATACTACTGCACCATTCCTCAGGTATTTGTTCTTCCTGCAACAATTTACCGAAAAATAAACTCAACCACTTCCATCCATCCGCACTCAGCAACTTCCACACTTCTACTGGTATTCCATCTGGGCCGACTGCCTTCCCATTCTTCATATTCCTAACAGCCATTTTTACTTCTTCCACACTAATTTCTCTCACTAAGCCCATATTCACTGGTGGGTTTTCAAGCATACCATTCCATTCATTCTCCTCATTCATCAATTTCTCAAAATACTCCTTCCATCGCTTCTTTATACTTTCATCGTCAGTCAAAATCCTTCCAGAATCATCTTTTATACATTTCACATGTGAAACATCTCTTCCATTCCTTTCTCTCGCTCTTGCAATTTGAAAAAGTCGTTTTTTGAACGTCTCCTTTGTTTTTAAAAATGGGGACCAGTATACTACTGCACCATTCCTCAGGTATTTGTTCTTCCTGCAACAATTTACCGAAAAATAAACTCAACCACTTCCATCCATCCGCACTCAGCAACTTCCACACTTCTACTGGTATTCCATCTGGGCCGACTGCCTTCCCATTCTTCATATTCCTAACAGCCATTTTTACTTCTTCCACACTAATTTCTCTCACTAAGCCCGTATTCACTGGTGGGTTTTCAAGCATACCATTCCATTCATTCTCCTCATTCATCAATTTCTCAAAATACTCCTTCCATCGCTTCTTTATACTTTCATCGTCAGTCAAAATCCTTCCAGAATCATCTTTTATACATTTCACATGTGAAACATCTCTTCCATTCCTTTCTCTCGCTCTTGCAATTTGAAAAAGTCGTTTTTGACCTTCGGGGCTTTCAAGGGACCGATATAATTTATCTTGCGCCTCTGCCCTACAAATAGCAACTTCCTTCTTCGCTCTCTTCTTACATTCTTTATACGCCCCTCTCTTACTTTCTTTTATGGATTCATTCTGGTCTTCTACGCTCTGCCATTCTTTAAAGTCATTTTTCTTTTCTCTCAAAACTTCTCTAATACTTTCACTCCACCACCACCCATCCTTATCTATCATACGCTTCCCTTTTGTTTCGCCTAACACCTTCCTTGCCACACTTCGGATACAATCAGCCATTTCCTTCCAGCACTCATTCACACTCATTCCTTCCATATCACCCATCTCTATCATCTTGTTTACAACTAGCTCTCTAAATTCACTTGCATACTCCTCCTTATGCAACAAATGCCACTTTATTTTGGGTGGGGGACGATCCTTATGTTTGTTGAGGCGAACAGTTAAGCAGATGTCAGCCAGCAGAATTCGGTGCTGGGATACTAAGTCTTCACCTGGAAGCACTTTTCAGTTTTTTACACTCTTGATTTGGTTCCGTCTTAACAGAAGATAGTCGATCTGTGTCGCGTGGTGGCCACTTTTATAAGTAACAAGATGCTGATCTCGTTTTTGGAACCACGTGTTTACTACAGCCAGGTCGAAAGCACATGCTGCTTGCAGAAGAACTTCCCCCTCACGGTTGCGCACTCCGTACCCCCATCCACCGTGTACTCTTTCATACCCGTCATTCACTCTCCCTACATGTCCATTAAAATCTCCTCCCATATAAACATCCTCACTCTCAGGTATTCCCATCATCATACAATCAAATTCCTCCCAAAACTTCTCTTTCACATTCTCTTCACAGCCTGTTTGCGGAGCATACACACTTACAACATTCACTACTTTGTTTTCAATCATTAATTTAACAACTATCATTCTGTCATTTACTCTTTTCACATCTGTCACTCGTTCTTTCATTCCACTATCTAACACAACTCCTACTCCATTTCGCTTCCCGTCACTTCCACAGTAATAAAACTTGTATCCTTCCCCAATCTCTCTTGCTTTATTGCCCTTCCATTTTGTTTCCTGCAAACAGGCAACATTCACTCTTCGTCGTTTCAAAACATCTGCTAACTCTCTTCCTCTTCCAGTCATCGTACCTATATTCCAGCTTGCAAATCTCACTCTGACATTCTTCTCTCTACGGGCTCGCCTCTTACGTCGCACCCGCTCCGTAAGGTGCGACAACCCTTGCCCACTTCCCACAGGAGCCGGGTGCTGCCCCTGCGCGTCGCCTGCGGGGTACGCCCTAGCCCTGTCATATATCCCACAACTCGTAATATTCATAAGTTTACTGCATGGGATTTGGCAAAAGTTTTACAGTCGGCCGCCTGCCTGACACCAACCCTCTTTGGGTATGCTATTGTTGGTAGAGGAAGCTACCATTTTGGGAAAAGGAAAAAGAAGGTTGGGGGTAGGAGCGTAGGTGTAAGGATACTGTTATCTCGTCAGGAAAGGTATGAGAATAACAGTAGCTCGGGGAGCCGGGGTCGCGTACCCGTATTCCATAACAGGATCACCGGAAAGGTAGACCAGCATGAAAACCCCCTGACTTTATTATATACATATAATATATATATATATATATATATATATATATATATATATATATATATATATATATATATATATATATATATATATATATATTACATTGGTATTTGAATGTTTAACATTAGGTATTGTAAATATAATATATTTTGTCTTATTGCCATATAAGAGCAAATTATTAGCGTCAAACCAATGTACTAGTTTCAAAATTAATTGGCTGTCGATTGAGTTTGAAAATTAAAGAGGTATCATCAGCAAAAAATACTATGTCGTTATTGTCCCCTAGAAGATAAGGTAAGTCATTAAAATAGACTAAAAACAGGAATGGGCCAAGAATCGAGCCCTAAGGAACGCCCATTGAAACTACTGATTTTTTTTATAGAAGTGGGGGCAAACGAGCATGCGGCTCACCTGATGTTAAGTGACTACCGCCGCCCATGATCAACCGCAACACCAGGAGAATTGCGGGTGCGTTGCCGGCCCTTTAGCACAGCGGTGACACTCCCTGTACGTGAGAGCTTAAGCGCCGGTGATCTTGAGTCGAAGCGTGTAACGCTAGGGTTGATATCGAACCGAAATAGAATATTATAGACTTGTACCAAAGAAGATACATAGTAGGTATGTGTTATATATTATGTAAACTTATGTATTTGGGTAGTGAAGGATACGTTTAATTTTAAATCAACTTTTATTAAATGAGGAATATTAAAACTTCCGACAAAATTAAATATGCACGACAGTTAATGGTAATCTTAAATAATTAACCAACACTTAGTATTTCGGTACGCAATAATCAGTATTACCTACTATCCTTTAAAAATAATTTACTCTTATATATTTTTAAATTTTTCGATAAATTTTTTAATTTTCATTATTATTTCTAACAATTGCAAAAATTCGTAGCATGTATATTTTTTTAGAAAATCCAAAGGTATGCAGGTTTCCTGGGACATGGCGGCCAACAAATTGTTCCCTACGTGTTGAGGAGATAAGTAATTTCTATTTCTAATGAAATAATCCATAAATACAACAATGAACAAATACAAAAACTCTTTATAGATGTATAAAATTTCTTGACTCTCTAGTGGTATTTTTAATAGTGTATATTTCAGTTAATGTAATATAATAAAATTATTGGCGATATATTAGTTTTATTGTCATGGTATTTCCCCATAATTCTTGTTAAGATCATATCGACTTTCATTAAAATGAGTTTACATATTTTTAGGAATCATAAAACATTATTAAAAATTAAACTAACAAAACAAGTGCCCTTGTTTTGTGCAGTGGAATTTATTTTAATTGTAATAACTTAAAATCACTTTCAGTAATACTTATACATATACTATAATATCATTTATTTAATAACAACATTAATATTTATCAAAGCATATAAACCTAGCGTACACGGCTATAAAAACTAATAAAGTTACTTGGTAACATAAACTTTTATATCTACATGAATAGAATAGTAATATGTACATTAAGATATCAGTAATATTCATATATTAATTGAAATATTATATCACTTGACGAATATATTCATATTAACTAATACTAACAAATATCGGTATTACTACTAGCCCTCGGCCAGGGCAGTCGGCGACTGCCCGTTCCACTCCCCACGCGCCTCTCAAGGCCCCCGCACAGATCCTGACACCCACACATAGCCGCAAGCGATTTTACGTGTACACATGCTTAAGTGTCGTTTCTTTTCGCGTAGTGTATATATTCTTTGCCTTTAGAAAGGAGTAAGCTCTTTTCTTGAAGGTCCCCAGGTCGTATCGGTCCGGAAAAATGGCCGGTGGTGAACTATTCCACAGAGAGGTTGTACGTGGAAGAAAACTCCTTGTGATCCGGAGGAACCTTTAACATTAGTAACGACTTTTTGAGTTTTGTTATTTAAATCAGAAATAACAAGTCTAAGCGCAATATTTTTTAAAACCGTAATGTTGTAGTTTACTGATTAATATCTCATGATGAACACAATTGAAAGGATTGGAAAGATCACAAAAAATACCTAAGGCATCTAGAGAACTCTCCCAGGCATTAAAAATATATTTCATAAGCTCGAGTCCTGCGTCAGTCGTCGAGTGATCCCTTGTGAAACCATATTGATTTTAATGGAGTAATTAATGTTGTTATGTTTACTTTTTATTCAAAAAATTAACGATTGAGCTAATATAATCTTTTCAAAAATTTTACTGATAGTTGGTAGCACAGAAATAGGTCTAAATTAGCGGGGCCCAATATACTACCAGATTTAAATAAAGGTATTACTTTACTATGCAATTAAATCTGTGTTATGGATGCAATAACTGTAAGGTGGGATTTCTCCATAAATATGCGGTTTCCTTCACATCAAGGGTTTTGAAATATATTTCAATATCTTGTGGTAATATTTTTACAAATCTAAATTCTTTTAAACAGGTATTACATTCTGTTTGGGTAATGAATCGGCGACAGTTGGAGACATATTCAATGAATTTGTTGTCAAAATAGGAATATCAGTGAAATATTTCTCAAACACCGCTGCGACTTCTTGATTTGATCTAGTCAATTCATTGTTAATTTTAGTAAGAAGACTTACAGTCCAATTGACAGCATGTGGGTACCGCAGTCCATGGACATCTGGAGACACCTTAAATCAAATAACGCTACATTTTGCATTTGCCGCCACAGATGCGTTGTCAACATTCAGGGGTTCTATATAATTCTAAATTTTTTTTATAGTAGTTACAAGTCTCCCATCGTGCAGGAAAATAAAAGATACGGGCGTTGAAAAAGTTAACTTTAAAATTGTGGGACTATAATTAGTCGAGAATATTCTCGATTGTTCTAAAAACTTTTTGAATGATCTCTAAAGTACTATAATATATTTAAATATACTGACTCTAATAAGTCTAGAATATTTTAGATTATTCTAAAAATTTCTAGAATGATCTGTGAGTTCTCAAATACTTTGCAATATTTAAAAGTTACTTGATATAATTATAATTAATCTAGGACGTTCTAGAATGTTTTAGAATGTGTTTAAATGTTTCTAATTAGTTTAAAATATTTTCAATCGGTCAAAACTGTTTTGGATTATTCTAAATATTTTAGGAATAATCAAGAAAATTCTCATATCTGTATATGTCTCGAAAATTTATAATTACAGTACCCGGTTGACCGAGCTTTGCTCGGTATTTTTCGTCGGTCTAGTCGGTCGGGACCGGTATGTACTCGAACATTCTAGATGTTTCTGTAGAAGTGGCCCTATATAAGGACGGTAAGGACCGCGACCAGTCTCACTGCGGTCAGTATCATACTCCGGCCGCTGAGTTATTACCGATTTGACACATGACGAATTGACAATACTAGTGAAGTGACTGAACCAGTAACCCTAATATCATTTGGGAACAGTTTGTTTTTAAATATTCTAGTATAGTGTGTAATTAAATAAAATCTAAACAATAATAGTTAAAGACACAGGTTCTTTATTAGGTGGAGTATCCTTGATGGACGTAGATAATTGGTCGAGGACATATCAAAATAAAACAAATTTGTAAACACTGTTACACAATTTTTTTGAATTTTAATGAAAAGAGTAGGTACAAGATGTTTTAATAAATGACTACCTATCATTTATTAAAACAATTATTCAGACTCTGAACCAGATTCGCCAGAGCTGTCATTGCTATCAGTCACTTGTATGACAATTTCATTCTCTATAATGGTGTCCACTCTTATATCGCGTTCATAATCTTCTGTTATTAGTTTTCGAGTCTTTTCGACGACCTTGACCCAATCTTCTTTCGTTATTTTGCTGCAAGCATCTTTTAATAGACCCATCATTAGTACTGAATGGCGGAGTCGTATTATTACGAGCTGCGTAACCTGTAATGTAAACATTAAATAACGTTAATTTATTACATTAAATAAACGAAATGTTACACAATTACCTACATGTAAGGGACATGAGATATTTATTTCTTAGTTATGTATGTTTTTACTTATATGCTGAATATTGGATGTTATAATAGTACAAATTATTCATATTCATAACTTATGCGATAAAAAACAATACCTTTGATTTGTGCTCATATTAGCTCAATGGCATTGTACTGGCAGTGATAAGGCGGAATTCGAAGTACCCGATGTCCATGTGCTAGAGCTATCTCATCTACTTCATAACGGACTCTTGATGTTTTATTTTCGCGTACCAACTTTACTAAGTCAGACTTTAGCATTTCGGCAGTAGTTTCAATTCCATTTTGGTGTAGCCATGCTACGAGATCAGCTTTCTTGTCGGCCTGAGTAGGCGCTTTATTCACTTGTTTCGAGTGATATGAAGCGTTGTCCATTATTATGATAGAAGGCTCTGGCAGGCTGGGTAATAATTGATTTTCGAACCAATTCGTAAAAGTGTCTGTATCCATCTCCTCGTGGTAATCGGAAGTACTTTTTGACGCGAAAGCCAGCAGTCCATTTTCAAAGAAACCACTTCCAGTAGAACCGGCGTGACAAATTATCAGTCGCGATCCTTTTCCAATTGGAACCTTTGAGGTTGATGCTTTTGTTTCGTCAGTCCAAGAGCGTGACACAGTGTGGTTCGCATTTAACCATGTTTCGTCAACAAAAACGACGTTGTCCCAAGACTCGATTTTTCTGGCTTCTCTTAAAAACTCTTTAACTTTCCATTAATATTTTCCTTTTATTCGTTTTTTTTATATTCAAACCCAATTTCGTGCAATAGTTTTGACAACGCCGTTTTACCGCCTTTAAACAAGCCAGCTTCTTTTAAAGAGACCAAAAGCAAACGTCTAGTTGGAAACTCGTTCCTAGTATAATAACCATATATGTGGTTTCTTATTGCATCTGCATCAAAAACATCAACACCTGTCACGGGCTTTTGTCTTCGTTTTTTCTTAGGAGTGCGTAAAACATTATCTTCACTTCCAGAAGCACCAAATTTTTCTTTATTTATATTATATAGTGTTTTTGCACCAATTCCAAGAGCTTGTGAAACCCGATCTTTCACTTGAGTGACAGGAATCAAAGGGCCGCCATTTTGTGACTCACGATCAAAGTAATCCTGTAGCTTTAGTACAAGCTCACGACATTGACTATTCAATGTTTTCCTCGTTTCGGCATTTTCAACAAAATTACCAAACACAAACAAAATTAGTCCAATAAAGCACAACGATAAACAGGAGAAAGCCGAGTCAAAAAACAACGGTTACACAAGAGAACGTAGTCTGTGCGCACGAGAGTACGGAAGACGACTAAACAGATTAAAATAGCGGTGGTAAGGGTGTTGCCAGAATAGTATCGCCAATTACTTAAAAAAAATACACCTATAACATTGCTTAATTGAGGGAAAAAATTATATTTATTAAATGTTGTTTTATATATTATGAATGTTAAAAATTATACATAATTATTTTAATTGTATTTATTTTTAAATCATTGAAAACAGTATTTCTGTCTTTGGATCACACATAAATCTTAAAAATCATAGAGATACTGGCAACATAGTGCAATTAGGAGACGCAAAAAAATGGTAGCATTATAGTCTAGTTGCTCGAAGGAATAAGTAAAATAAAAATATCCATATAAAATAAATATCATATCTATTTCAATAAATTCGGACCGAATACTATCAAGCACATCACTATGAAAACTAGACGCACGATGTAACTTTGTACAAGCGCGTCAAGAACAAAAAATAAATGTTTTCATATTATTTACAAACTATTTTAAGTTTTGAAACAGAGTTTATTGGAAAATTACTTGATTCTGACATTTTGACATAAAGTTTTATATTAAAGAGGTATTCTAAATCATTCGGCAAATGTGTCGCTCGTGCAAGGTTATATCGATTAATTTAAGAATAATCTGTCAAATCGGTAATAACTCAGCGGCCGTACTATAAATTGGCGATTTAAGCAAATATTTCGAAGCGATATAACTGCGAATTGTGTTTTATTATTATTGTGATTGATTTTAGTTGTACTTGTATAAGTGATTTTTTAAGTTGTACTTGGTGTTCGGTTTTTGTCCATTTTAGTAATTCAATCGGCATTTTTACTGTCACGAACCCCAAGCTCGTAACAATATTATAAAAAGGTCAACAAAAGTATTAAAATAAATAAGACGTTTATAAAAATGACACATTTAATTCTACAATAATATAAAAAGACATTTGATGGTTATCTTTAAGTACTTATGAATACCTAAAAAATATTTTTACATAAATTGTATTGAAGTTTCAGAAATAATAAAGCGAGTACATGATGAAAGTCAACATTCAAAGATTTAAAAAAATGATTTATAAGTCTTTTTGCTTAAAAATATCAACAGTTTCGTTACAAACAGTTAATTTAAAAAAATACTTTAAAATCAGTATAATGTAAAAAAAACCTAAGATTTACATTTTAGTGTCTAATTACAAAAGCAGAAAATAGTGAAAATTGCTAATACCAGCTAATACGTATAATATTAGATCTTATAAATAATATTCGTGGATGCTTTATTGATATTCAATTACATTTGAAAAGAAATAAAAAAGAAAAGTAGAAAAGTAATTACTTTCATAGTAATGTACAGCGTTTAGTTTGCATTAGCAGTGCTTATTATATAATATAGATAACTAAGGGCCATACCTGAATTAAAGAATTAATTATTTAAATTAATATATAATCTTCATAATATTTAGATTGTAGAATAATTGAATGTAAAAAATTATCAATATTAGAAATAGATTACTTATAGGTATCTGATAAGAAGTATCACCAAACACGGTAGTGTAAAAGTTAAAACTTTATTTGCACAAATTTGCAAAACGTAGGCCTTTTGCTATAAGGCATTTTTAGCAAATTTAATTACCTTTGTTTTTTAAATGTCATAGGAATTCTATTCATTATTATAGTAATACAATAGTATCAACATTAGCATTTTACATTTTATTAATAGGTACAGAAATGTAGATGTTATTGTTTCAATACTAAGCGAGACATATTGTACTATGATTTTTCGCTTTATCAAAACTCATGGCCACAACACAAATCATTACTGAGCTTATAAAATACTTTATTAAATCATAAGCACCCAAAACTAACTTAAAATCAATTAAAATATACGCAATAACTAAACTTCTAATAAGGACGGAACTTAATAAAACGTAATCAGACTCAAAATTGAGCTAATAATACAAGTATTTTTTTAGTTTAAAATAATATTAAAATAACATTTTGTACCTTAACTGGATTAACAGTGTAAATATTGGATTCTTTATAAATAAAGCCTCCTCATTTATTAACCCTGCTTTGTACTTAAATGTAAATTGAGAATATATTATATAACTTTAAAAAAACGTTTGTAATAAATATTTATTAATTTCATTTCACAATTTTGATACATTGTGTATTTTAATTATATTTTATCAATTGTACTAATTAAAATATGAACCGTTTTATTCACACCGGCGGACCGGAGGGGAGTAACCATAGCGTTTTCCCCGATACAGAACTGTCTGTCATTTTAATGCGGGAAGAAATTTGTACAAATAAAACTATCGTCGGTCACTACGAAACTCACACATGACAATTAAAACAATATATTATATAAACCCATATATTAAAACAATATATTGGTTTAACACACATATATATGTATGTACATTATATCACTATCGCTCTGTGACAGCGACAGCTCAGATACAGACTCGGATCAGTCGCTAGACCTATCCGCATTTTGTGTGAGGGTAAGCGGCCTGGGTTAATTATTATTTAAATTTTTAAATTTAAAAAGCAGTAAGTAGCAATAATGTGATAAAAATTATTATATATATGAAAGGGAACACCATATTTTTTAAATTAATCGTAGTAGATCCCTTTTTGCTGCAGAATAAACTGAACAATTCGGTATTTTTGTAAGACGTCTACTCAGTCGCGTACTAAATTGAGCCTAGTGAGCATTGTGGTTTCAACTAGTTTTATTGTACACATAGGACCACGTAAACTTGTACTTTGACAGAGGGGAATGCCCACGTATGGCTTACTCTTCTGCGGTCTGCCGGTGGTGCGTGTTGCCCAATGATTTTATTAGGTAGTTTACTGATAATTTCTAGTTACATCTATGGTTTAAGAAGACATTTTACGCGAAATATAACATTCGCTGTCAAATTTTATACTACGATTTGTAGTTATTAAGGCCAAAGCGTTAGTGAGACTAATTATAATACTTTTTATTAAGTGGGTGCGTTTAATTATGATATATTCAATATAAACTGACGATGCTATTTGATTACAAGCTTTAAAATATTTTTTTTTTAGTTTTAACATGAGTCATGATTTTATTACAATAAATTATAAAATTTGTAGGTAATTGGTATAATACGTCGAATAATGGAATGTATGTTTGAAGAAAGGTATTTTAAAGCACATTTAACTAAAGAAACATAATAAACATACAAATAGAAGCATTATAAAATATTTGTGCGAATATGTTTGGGGTGTCAGTAAAATAATTTATCATCTTACTTACTATACAAATATGTAGTAAATATCAATTCAAAGCACACACACAATTATGAATACCTAATAATTATGATTAGGAATATATGAGATTACTTCCGATTTATTATTTTAATTGCAAAATGTAAGTCTAAAAAGAAATTTTCTAATTTTATACAATGAATCCATTTCCTTACTTTAACATAATTTTATATTTATTTTATTTTTTTAATTTTTATCGATACACATATGCATAAGCTCACTTGACATTCTTACACATATAACTTAAATATAAAATAATATCATTTTTGAAATAAATATTTACTTTCGGTGGAGTTTTAAACATGAATATTTTTGTGATGTCTTATTTACAGATTTCGGAACGTAGTATTTAAATGAAAGAAAAGAAAACCAATTCTATTTTGGCTATACAACATGTAACAAAAACCCTGTGGTTCCCGTTAACTGCGTTATCAGAATCAGTATCCAAGCAAATAGAAATAATTTTTTTTTTTTCATTTTTTTCAAAAAAACATTAAAAAATAATTTTAATGAAAAAAAAACTTAATTTGCAAATTGTATGTGGTTTTATTACTTCTGCATTGGCCGAGGAGTAAGAGGATTGTCGAAGACCCCGCATTACCGATACTCGTGTGAGTTAGAGGAAATGAAATCCACATACAATTTGCAAATTATTATTTTTTTCATTCTTTTCAAAAAAAAATATTTCTATACGCTTGGATGATACTGATTCTGATAACACACTTAACGGAAACCAAAAGGTTTTTGTTACATGTTGTATATAATAGCCTTCTCTATTTTACCGTTGTTTAAAAGGTAGTTTAATATTGTTGTACTTTGAATTTTTGTGTGAATGAAGTATTTGTGAAATTGATGGGGAATGCAAGTATTAAACGACGCTGGGAAGCTATTGTTTGAAGAAAAAAAACAAAAAATGCAAATAGTTACTATTCATTTCTGTTTACAAACTATAGTAATCAATAAATACTAAGTATAAGTTTGTAACACTATACTGAACAAACTTGTGTTGTACCTAATCGCCCTTTATTTTAACTTGCACTTGCATTCCCCATTCTAGGCGCCATGATGAAGTATGCTTATTCTTTGCTCTCCTTCTGCTGGTTTTGCTCGGTGTATACAATTTCAGCGTATTCGGTGGAAGGTGGCGGTGGCTTTTCAGCTGTTTGTTCGCCAAGTTGTAGTTCAGCGTATACTACGCCTTTCTTCTCTTCCGAGAGGACCTATAAATGGTAAATTGACATTGTAACGGCCTTGTGAAACACGCAGGGGGTCGACAGATGCTGGTGCCATAGATTATTATTTGGGGAAAGCTTTTTTTCAGCAGTGGTCTTGTAATGTGCTACATTCGTAGTCTTGATTATTTTGTGAAGATAGTAAGCTAGGCTAGGATATTAGTAGATATGAGGTGGCTCCTAACCTTCATCATCAGTCCGCGAAAGTCCATAATTTGTCCATAGGATTCTTCCGTTATAGAGAGGATAATCAGTGAATCGCATCTACCACGGGGAGTGCTCAGAGGAATCGTTCGGACTATCCAGCCACCCAATTTCACCATCGCACATCGCGACAAAACTCGTGATACCATCCACATCATTTGGATGATTGGTAATCTATGACTATGTTCTTCCTCGCATAATACTATGACTATGTTCTTTCTCGTAGAATCGATTACCACCAGCTATTTTTCCGGGCCGATAGTACTTAAGAACTTTCAAGAGCGTATTCCTTTTAAAAGGCCGCCAACGCATTTGCAATTCACCTGGTGTTGCAGTTGTTCATGGGCGGCGATAGTCACTTACCATCAGGTGAGCCGCATATTCATCTGCCCCCTCCAAAAAAAAGATACACCCTAAGCGTCACGCTTGGCAGATAGATTGAAGAGAATGAAGACTTGGCAGTACTTGACGCTGCTGTCTGGTCGTTCTGGGTATTTTACGTCTGGTGTAAAGAGACAGCTATACTACCGTCTACCGGAATGCATAACATTATATGGCAGTCACACAGTCGCCTCTTACGACACCAACGGGATAAAAAAATAGTGTAAAGGATTATCTTACAACGGCACCAGCCATTAACGGAAAAAAGAAGTCCAAATTTAACTTTTACGCCAAGTTGCAGCTATATTATAGTTGTAGCATGAATGGTCCGGCTTGACCGCGAAAGGACCACGCCCACATAGAATACCAGCGTAAAATATCAGCTTAATGCTGGCGTGTTTAGTATGATGGGTGTAGACAATCGGAGACCCTTATCACTGGAAACAAGGCATACTATCTTAGTCCTATGGGTGACAACGCATCTGCATTTTTATTCTTAATTTAGAATAATTGTAGATATCTGTGGGCCACAGCGTCCATATACCATCAGTTGGACTGCGTGCTCGTTTGTCACCCTTATTTTAAAAAAAGGATCAAAGTCTTATTAGGTGGTAGTTTTTGGATATCGTTTTCCGTCAAGGGAATTCTACGCTTTTTAGCTTCACGTGTTTACATCCTTGGTGGCTACAATTATTTCCTGGCATCGTAGCTACAATTCTTGATGTTTTCCACCACACTTATAAACGTATACTCGCTGGATTGCTATAAAATTAATGGTACATACCTTATCATCGACTTCCGTTCTCGGTTCAGTAGCCTGCACTCTGTCGCGCGCTCTAGGTAAGGCCGCTCGCATACGTGCGCCGAGCGCTCCAAGTCGCGATCGCTCGCGTCCTCCCACCGCACTCTCCGTGTCGCTACTGACCGGTACAACGTGTTATTATTTATGCCACTGAGTAATATTAAAATTAAAATTTTTGGATTGCATAATCACACATTTAGGTGCCAACTTAAGCCAGATTTAATTCAAACAATTTTGGCGCACCAAACATGCACTGAAATCTAGATTAGATAATACTAACACGCATGCAATGCACACTAATGACAAGCTAGCACCTTGACAGCCTTGACAACCTCAGCATAGGAATAAAACGAACTATGATTTACGAACAAAAGGTTTGAGACAACTTCCGCTAATAATCCAAGAGGAATCGGCGCATGAGTACCGAGAACTATTCCACCTCAATTTTTTATCAATTTTTTTTAAATTGTCCTACTGATGAAATAAACGCATGTTGCCATGGAGCAACTCGGTGCCATGTTGTTTAAACCGATTTTTTTCAATTGCAAGGAATTATTATTTTCAAACTAGACAATTTCTTAAATATTTTTTAATGAAATACAAATATAACAGGTCCTATGACTTTTTATGATAAAGATAAAATTGTCAGAGTTATGATTTTTCGAAGGTTTGAAAAATCCCAAATACAGATACTTTTGACCCATTAAAAATATATATAGAAAAAATATACCAAAAATATTTTTTTATATTCTCTGATGAAATACGAATAAAAAAGGTCCTACTACTTTTTTCAATAAATTTAATATTTTCGGAGTTAGAAATTTTTAAAGGTTTGAAAAATCACAAAATCGGAATACTTTTGACTCATTAAAATATATATAAAGAAAAAGATGTCCCGTTTGAAAATAACAATTCCTTGCAATTAAAAACAAAATCGGTTTAAACAATATGGCACCGAGTTGCACCACGGCAACATGCATTTATTTCATCAGTAGGACAATTTGAAAAAAAAATCGATAAAAAATTGAGGTGGAATAGTTCTCGGTACTCATGTGCCGATTCCTCCTGGACTATAGTTGCAATAAAGTATTTGCAGCCACAACGTGTGAGGTGCACATTTTTGTTATATAATCTCAATACATCTACTTTTGCGTTGTTTTTGCACTTAGAGTGTAGAAGGCCTTATTTTTATAGTACACTTAACACAGCGTTAGTCTAATGGCAGTCTCCATTCAGTTCTATTAGACTGTAATTTAAGAATCAGAGTATTAGGTAAAGCGGCAGGTTTCTCTTAGATAAATATTCATCACGCAGTAAAAATTATTAAATATTTGTGTATATGTTAATATAATTATGTTATCAAACAATATATATAATAGCCAGTTGAATTATTTAAAGTAATTCTTTTGTGCATATACTCTTACATAACTACTTCCAATTCAACACTGTGAAAAAGCTGGCTCAAGTCATCAAACAAAATGGTGTTACATAGAAGGTACTATTGGAGTAAAATAATTTGAGGCTACAATTTATTCGTTATAATAGACCGCGTACTTCAATAATCGTGTTTATACAAAAATAAAAGAAATAATTTTATATAAAGGAAGACACATTACGCTGACTTTTAAGGGTTGAATAATATAATGAAGATTAGCAGAGGAAATAAAAGGCGACTACATATTCCGAAACTAATTGAGATTTCTGCCTACTATAAGAACAGAACTATTTACTTTTATTATAAAAATAACTCATGCATGATATGTAATTCACAAGTATAATTTTTTTAAATAAAGTAGCGCCGTAGCGGGCTAGGATTAGATCGCTATTTAACGTGAATCTCTTAAATAACATTCTAATCAGTTGGAGAAAAGATAGGATTGACAGGAGCGACCGAAGCTATCATTTCAAGATGTTTTATTGTAATTTTTAAATCTCGATAATATTTCGTTCGCACCCAGTTCAACATACTAATCTTCTGGTCTTATTACCAAGTTTTACAGATGAAAAAAAAATATTTTTACAATACGGCTAAATTACATTTAATTAAATTTAAATTTAATTCAAATTTTCGAAAAACTTGATTATATCTAGAAGTAAGTTAAAATAATTGTAGGCAACATTTAGTGTACATAGAACCTTAATAATTAATGTTAACATTGCAATGTAAACAATAGTGTTAATGCGCTATTTTATACTGCTGCTTTTATGTAAATAATTATTAATTACTCGTAAATTTTAATATAAAAGCAATCTTAAAATTTCTTTTTTGGTCACAACGCTTCCTAAAGTAACGTGTTTCACACTTTTTACAAGTGAATTACTTAGTGATTTAACGTTCAGCCACCGGTAGAGTCTACTTAACCTGAGGCTGATTTACACTTCGACAAGTATAGTAGCCAGTTAACTTGCGAACCTGGCGATTTAAGTAGAAAATCTCGTTTGAACAGCAATTAGTGACTTACAACACGTACGAATTAACTTGAGACTCCGCTGGAATGCGACCCCCTTCCCGATTCCCCGCACCGCATCCCGCGCTGGCCGTGCGCGCTCAGTACCTCTAGTTCTTTATTTTTGATAATTGTTTGTTGTTTGGTTTGGACTTTTGTTTGTTTTTGTTATACTTGAACGTTATTTTATCTGTTTGTTGTTAATTGCGTTGTTTTATTGTTAAGTTTGTGCTGTTCCGTTTATCCAAGATTGATTCACTTTCACCCTAAGGTTGCCTGGGAGAGATTGCTTTTTAGCGATAAGGTCGCCTGTTATGCTTTGTATTTTTATTGTGTACGAATCTGTAACACTTTTTATAGTGCAATAAAGTGTATAATAAATAAATTAATAATATTATAAATGAGAAAGTGTGTATGTTTAATTCTTTGTCGTTCCTTGACGCGTTAACTAAAAATAATATTATATCATCATCATCATCATCATTACAGCCTTTCACAAGTCCACTGCTGAACATAGGCCTCCCCCAAGTAATGCCACAAAGCACGGTCCTGAGCCACCTGCATCCATCGACTTCCTGCATGTCTTACCAGGTCGTCACTCCATCTAGTGGGGGGTCGCCCTACACTACGCCTACCGGTACGAGGCTGCCACTCGAGAACCTTTCTTCCCCATCGGTTATCGGTTCTTCGAGCTATATGGCCGGCCCATTGCCACTTCAGCTTACTAATCCGTTGGGCTATGTCGGTCACTCTGGTTTTACTGCGGATATCCTCATTTCTGAGTCTATCACGCAGAGAAACTCCGAGCATAGCCCTCTCCATAGCTCGCTGAGCGACCTTAAGCGTCCTCATACGGCCAGCAGTGAAGGACCACGTCTCAGATCCATAAGTCATCACTGGCAACACGCACTGGTTGTACAATCTAGTTTTTAGAGATTGAGGTATACCTGACGAAAAGATATGTCGTAATTTCCCGAACGCTGCCCAGCCGAGTTGAATCCGTCGAATTATAATATTATATATATTATAAAAAATAAATATTTAAAATATATAAAAATGGCAACAGTATATCACTTATTACTTCACCCCTTGCCAGAAGATTTTATTTTGTTTTTATTAATAATCTCATGCAAATCTCAAAAATTTCAAATAAAAAAATATTACGACGCATTATTTTGCACACCGTACATTGACAATTACGTCATCGGCCCAGGTCTCAAGTTAATTCGTACGAGTTATAAGTAGCAAGTTAACAATTAAGTTGAACGGGATAGCCGGTCGGTCTATATTTCTATAAAATTTGGGAGTTACGAATTTTCAAGTGTGGTAAATCAAAAATTCGGATACTTTTGACCCAACTGCCCTGTAACCAAACTCGCTACTCGTCCCCTTAGTAACACAAAAACGTATATCGATTTTGTTGAATTTGCAAAAAAGCGAAAAAACCTCGTGACACTATACATTAATGAGAATAAAATAATTACTTTTCATAGATATTACGTTTAAAGCTTGTAATACTTTTAAAGGCTTATTTAGGGTCCTAAAACAATTAACAGATTATTTTAAAAGATTTCTGTATACGTTTAAAATTCAGTAGTTTAGAGTCAGGTTTTAGATACGTTTTTGTGTTACAAATATTTTTTGTTGTTAAATTCTTCATAAAAACAGTGGTATTGTGATGGTATTATACCTTGATAACAAATGCTTTTAAAATCTTGTAATTTTTCTGACGATATTTTCATAGGGCCGTCATATGCTCTTTTCAGTTCCATGGAATCATAGTTTGTAGTACCTACCTCTTGTCACTCGTCGTATAACTTCAAATTTACTAAAGTTTGTAACGCTTTTATTATATTAATATATACGTATGATCACAATCGTCTTTATAGTATTTTAATAGTGATCTTGAGCCAATTAGTTACCATCAGTGTCTTTTTGTTGCTTAATAATCTTTTTTCTTAACTTGACAGCCTTAAAAACATCTCTTGGCTTATTTCAATAACATGATATTTATATGATTTTGATGCCGTTCTTACTGCGGTCTATCATCCCGAGAGATGGTAAATATTTACGTTTTTTGACGAACTTTCAATGTGGGCGTGCACAGAACCAACCTTCATCATAGAATGGCAAGTTTCAAAGCAACCCTATTCTATTTCAGGAATATCTAATATTTGCAACTTTTTTATTTGTCTCAACAAGTATCACTCATAATAACGAACTTTTTTTCATTGACGTGGTCTAATAAATATTTATAAAGACAGGAAGAAAACTCGTAGGAACCTCAATCAGGAAACGTAATACCTTCACGCCACATAAAGTTTGACGCACGCCTTGATTCAACATCATAGACTGTCGCATTATAAAAAAACCGGCCAAGAGCGTGTCGGGCCACGCTCAGTGTAGGGTTCCGTAGTTTCCCGTCCGTCACAATAAGTGTTCCCACTTATGAGTTTAAGGGTGGGTATCTATTATGTTCGCGCTTCAGCAGCGCTCCGCGCTCCTGCAACTGCTCCCGGTAGTGGGTACGTGCGCGAACATGGAGCGTGCAACATTGCACGCTCCGCGGCAGGCGCTCCGACTTTCCATCCAAGTTCAAAATAATTTTCCTAGAAAGTCCTTATAAAGTTCTACTTTTCAGATTTTTTTCATATTTTCTAAACTTATGGTTCAAAAGTTAGAGGGGGGGGGGGACGCATTGTTTTTTACTTTTGGAGCGATTATTTCCGAAATTATTGACATTATCAAAAAATGATCTTAGTAAACCCCTATTCATTTCTAAATACCTTTCCAACAATATATCACACGTTAGGGTTGAAATTAAAAAAAAATCACTTCCCACTTTACATATAAGGGGGGCTACCCTAATAAAACATTTTTTCCAATTTTTATTTTACCACTTTGTCGGCGTGATTGATACACATATTGGTACCATTCAATCCAATTTCAGCTTTCTAGTGCTAACGGTCACAGAGATTAAGCGAGGACGGACAGACGGACAGACAGACATGGCGAAACTATAAGGGTTCCTAGTTGACTACGGAACCCTAAAAACGAGTCTATCTCAATAAATTCAAAACTTTTTTCTGCTGGTTCTTTGTAATTATCATGGTACTGACGTGCTTCAATCTTCCGACGGATATGTTGCACGTGTAATGGAAAAGCTGGATTTTCATCCTCACTGCAATTTTTGTACTTTACGCTTGAATCACACATGTTCTTAATTGGCATATGAAATTTCAAGATTTGATTATTAAAAATTCATCTGAAAAGCCAAAACTTTTCAGGAACAACCCTTTGCTCCATGCATTATTTGGTGTATAGATTATGCATATCCCTTAGAGACAAATCTTCTGGCAAGTACTTATAATTAATTTTTTTGGCAATAATAGGACGGCACTGCAGGAAAGGACAGAATATGTTTTTCTATTATTTCTTTGTTTTCGCTTGATCTAGTAATATCTGGTTGGAGCTTTTTCTCTCATGCTAGGAGCAACAATACGCGCTTCGTCCCTTTTCCTTAAAATACTTCAGATATATCTCGGGTAGCCAGAAAAAACTCTTGACATACTTGAACTTTTTCGCAATCTTTGTAAAAGAAAAACTGTCGCATCTTGTTTCATCTGGAAATTTCGCCAACAGTTTTAACTTTTCTTTCAATTTTATGCACTAACATTGTGACATACCGCTATTGTTTTTTTTTTTAGAATAAGGGTGACAAACGATCACACAGTCCACCTGTTGGTAAGTGGATGCTGTGGCTCATAGACATCTACATTTATTCTAGCTTAAGAATCAAAACGCAGATGCGTTGTCACCCCTGAGGACTAAAATAGAATGCCTCGTTTCCAGTAAAAAGGGTCTCCGGATCTCTACACTCACCAACCGCAACTAACCTAACGTGCAGCTCCAAGCTCAGACTGAGCCAAACAACCATGTGGATCTAGATAATAATATACGCTTTGTTTATGTGTGCATTACATCGCTTAATCTAAGTAACACACATACGTATCTTCAGATAAGTTTCTGTGTTTGTATTTGTTTGAAGCATAATACAGAGACGTTAACCGCCATTTTAAAGATTATGTGTTATTGAGATACGTATCTTTGTGACTAAATGTAACTTTTAATTTTGAGATAAGTTGCATACTTAACTCAAAACGCATAAAAATCCAGATACGTTTTTGTGTTACTAACTGTACTTGTCGAAGTGTAAATCAGATATGAGGGTGCCTCGTGTAGAGGCGAAAGACGACATATATATATTGACAGTGGTTTATCTTTCTTAGTGCAGTGGTGTTGGGGGTAATGGTGCTGGGATTAGTCGTGACGGGGTTAGTGCACGCTATTTTTATTTTTATTTTATAGAACGAGCACACAGTTCAACTGATGTTAAATGGATGCTGTGGCCCATAGACATCTCCAAAAAAATTCAACCAAAATGTAGATGCGTTGCCTGTCCTAAGGACTGAGATGGAATGCCTCGTTTCCGGTAAAAAGGGTATCCGGTTCTCTACAGTCTACACACACCATACGAAAAACAACACCATTATGCTGCTTTTTTACGCCGGTATTCTGTGAGAGCATGGTCCTACCCCGGTCGAGCCGACCGATTCGTGCTGCAACCACAGTATAGCTGCAGCATGGCTCTACCACGTAAAAAATCGATGGAGGTCATTCATTTTATTTAATTACGCCGATCTTAACGTATTAATTATTAAAATCTTTAATATAATGGGTTTCCGCAACGTAACGCCTGATTCTATTAATCACACATGTTTGTTATTGTCGTTGGACACGTGCAAAATCAACTACACGCCAATAGTGCCGTCTAAATAGCTTAGGTTTTAAACATACGTTCTAGTAGTTTGCGCCATCCCACTCTCTAAAAGCACATCCCCTGCCGGCGTCCTTTCGGAAAAAAATAATTTATTTACAAACAAGAACGTACATGAGTACAATCTGAATGGTTTTGGTTTCGATTAAGATACATTCTTCCGTCGTTTCAGAGATTATAAATCTCAGTTTTTTTTTTTTTAATTATCATACGGATGATTATATTTATTTTTGTTAATGCTACTTTAAATATTATTTTAACTTTATCCCTTTTTGGGCATTATATGCTTGAATAAACAGAAACTTATTTTTAATCGTTTTAATGTCACAGGCATAATAGAAAATTTATATATCTCATAACTGCTTTCTCTAACGCCCTTAAACAAATAAATTAATATCAAAGATTCAGTCAATGAAAACGCTCTAAAGCAAACAGCGTTAAAAACCAATGTTTTAAATACATAATCTTATAATGTAAAAAGTTTCAATACTCACGATTCTCCCGAACTCTTCGTGTGATCGCGCACTCCGTTGGTTCCTGTAATTATAATAGTTGTCAAACTTTATGAAATTGTATTCTATAGAAAATTCGTCTAAAACTCAACTTTCCGCGTAAACATAAGATTAATACAATCATACAATTGCTAATTTTACCCGCATCTTGGAAGAAGAACAAAGACGAACTGGGGTTGTTAATTAATACAGTCGGCTGAATGTTTGAGCCTTTTGATATTAATAACAAGTAGTTCAGAAACTGAAAGTATCTTTTAAATTTTATAGCATGCAACTATCCCAAATTCGATCCCCAGTAAATTTGTACCATCGTTGAAATTCTAATGTAATTGGCTGAGAAGAGAACCTGCAAGCGTTAGAAAATAAGCTTCATGGCTCTTCCTTGCTTCATCACTCACTCGAAAACATTAAACAACATTATTTACTCAAGGTTGCATTTAAATATGATACAACTGTCTTTATAATGCTAGTGGTAGCTAATAAGCTAAGCTAATGACAATGAGTAAGCTAAAGTAGGTAACTTTAGCTTTAAACATTTCATCATGTTGGTAGTTCTCTTGACCTTGATTTATTAAAAGATCTCTTAAGATTATTTGTAAATTAAGATTAAAAATTAATAGGATTACCGTATAAAAGGTCATATATTATTTAAAAATTATGATATATTTTTATTTATTTATTTATCCTATAGTGCAAACCACTTCAACTGGGAGTTACGAAGGGTGGAATGCCATATCGAATTTACTACCAGTGAACTCTGTGGTAAGGTAAAATAAAATTAATCAATGTTAAGTCACGCGATTAACCATAAAGATACATAATTTCCATTAATTTTATAGCTTTCTATTAACGTAAACGATTGTAGAATGACAATTTAGTTAACTCCGCTAAAACATAATACTAATACCCATTGCTTTTTATAAAATTTAATAAGTGAAAATGTTTATGCCATGCATGTACATGCTAAAGTTGACAGTTTTCGTTAAATCGATTCGGTCCATTAATTTTAAGGGGAAATATAATCTCAAATGGCTTAGCAAGATCCTTCATTATGCCGAAAATATTGCAGCATTAATTTTGAAATAAATATATGGTAAAGTTGAGGATTAATGTTAAGGATTATGTTAGACGAAAACACGATTTCGTAAAATTTTCTCGATAGAAAAAAAATCCAAAGTTACCTCCAAAATAAACAATAAACCGTTGTTATTCATAAAATACTTTAAATAAGATCATGAAATGCATACTAACTGAACTAACTATAAAGCAGTGCTTATGTTATTTCCTTTTTTTAAAATACCATTATTTTCACTGTAAAAAGAAATTACCTAAACTATCGGCCTCTTGAAGCGTGGTTCCTGCCGCACGGTCACTTCGCTTCGGCCTTTGAACGGGGAGGCTGTGTCGCTTACACGATCAGAATATACATTACGCAACAGGACGACGTAAAATTAAAATGGGAAATAACCGTAATAAAAATAAGAAGCGACTGGCTTGGCGTTAAGAAACAGGCATAAATATGATAAACCTAATGAAATAAGTGTCTAACGACCTTTCTACTTACAGTATTAGCGATTACAAACATGTCGGTACATAGCATACGACGCGCGGGCAAGTGGGGACGAAATTAGAATTTGAGCTGACTTACTCTATCCCCTTAAATGGTACTATTATACAATATGCTATATAACAATTATCGTATTTTCAGAAAATGTTTACGTTTCTCCTCTCATAAATCAAAACGTTACTATTTTTACTGAATTTACGCATGCATTCTTGAATATATTAAGGCACTCTTGCATTGCAATACACATTAAAATAGTAGCAAATCTGATATCCAACATAGATTACACATCGATATAGAGGGTTAGATAGTGAAACTAAATGGACTGGCCAATTAATTTTATAATGATGAAATGATATAGAACTCTATACCTTGTATTGGCGCATTAAGGGAAACCAATACCACATATTATCCCGTCGGTGTCGTAAGAGGTAACAAAGGAAAAAATGAAACTGGAGATGAGCAGCAGCACCTTCCTGATAAAAACTCAAAATAATAAAATACCGCTTGCCAACCCGTCGGTCACACTTGACAACTATCACAAATGTCTACTCTACGAAGCAATCTATGTGGGGGAGGCCTATGTCCAGCAGTGGACTTCTGACAGGCAGGAATGACGGTGATAGATATTAATTAAAAATTACATAATAAGCCCTATAGAGCCTACCCTAGGCATTTTATAATTAAGTCCTTAAGTAAACGTTTAACTTTAAGGTAGTAATCCCAGGGCTCCACAGCCAATGTCAAAAACTAAATACATTTTGTAGCACCGAGATTTTGACTCTGAATGCTGGACTTTCGTCATGCGACGTGACATGTCATTCGCATAAATTTTTATAGTTTTCTACTAGCATTAACGATTGAAGAAAGTTTACTAGACACACCCACAAGGTTAAGCTTTTTTTATTAATGTCACTGTAGTTATTATCGTAACAAAACGTAATTTGTACGTAATACGTACGTTTCGTTACGTTTTTGTAAAAAATATTGGACCTGTTGCGAGACTATTCTACATATATTTACAGAATCCAAAATGGTTGGACCTGCTGATTCACTTTTTAGGGTTCCGTAGTCAACTAGGAACCCTTATAGTTTCGCCATGTCTGTCTGTCCGTCTGTCCGTCCTCGCTTAATCTCTGTGACCGTTAGCACTAGAAAGCTGAAATTTGGTACCAATATGTGTATCAATCACGCCGACAAAGTGGTAAAATAAAAATTGGAAAAAAATGTTTTATTAGGGTAGCCCCCCTATATGTAAAGTGGGAAGTGATTTTTTTTTAATTTCAACCCTTACTTGTGATATATTGTTGGAAAGGTATTTAAAAATGAATAGGAGTTTACTAAAATCATTTTTTGATAATGTCAATAATTTCAGAAATAATCGCTCCAAAAGTAAAAAACAATGTGTCCCCCCCCTCTAACTTTTGAACCATAGGTTTAGAAAATATGAAAAAAATCTGAAAGGTAGAACTTTATAAGGACTTTCTAGGAAAATTATTTTGAACCTGGATGGAAACAGTTTTTGTACAAAAAAGACAAAAAGTTGTACAAAATAATTTCTGGACTAAGTTTGTAGTATAATCGTTTAAGCAGGCATTTTTTTTAACTTCGTTTACATATTTTATTATCCTGAACGTATCTTTTTTCAAACAAAAAAAGAATTATTAAAATCGGTTCTCGCAATCCAAAATTACCATCGAAAACTTCTGGCACGTCTATGTATTAATTAGTAACCCAATTCCCCGAGAGATGGCGCTGTAGGTACTTATTACATTGGGTCGGGTATTATCGAATTGTTCGGTTGGTCTCTCCTTGGCATCGCATGTCGCGGAGCGTGCAATGTTGCACGCTCCATGTTCGCGCACGTACCCACTACCGGGAGCAGTTGCAGGAGCGCGGAGCGCTGCTAGAGCGCGAACATAATGGATACCCACCTTTAAACTCATAAGTGGGAACACTTATTGTCACGGACGGGAAACTACGGAACCCTACACTGAGCGTGGCCCGACACGCTCTTGGCCGGTTTTTCTATCTCTCATACTTGGTCTATAACCCACCTATTACACCTTCTACTAATTTCTTCCCATTTATAACTTATATAATCTTTTCTATTTTAACACACGATGTAGATAAACAAATTTTCGCTAAGTGAAGATCGAAAGGGTCAATAAATTCTGACTACAAAATAAAGAAAGCGTAGTTGCCGACCACTTTATACACGGTGTTGTTAAAATTTTAAAGTATTTATTTTGTTCGAAAATTTACCTTCTTTAATTTTGGCATATGTACAAAATTAACTATTTATTTAAAATACTTTATTGAACTACATATGACCAAGTTTTCATTATTTGTTATTGCCATTACTCTCTGTACAATATTTAATGAAGCCGCACGACCGTAGCTGTGAGTAAAAGCTTTTAACCTACATATTTGATAGATTTGACGCTTTCACACTTAACGTGATCATCAAGGTGATTTCTTAAAGAAGATTTTGCGTAGCGAACTAATCTGAATAACACCGTATTAACATGATGATAAATCATGTTAAATAAATAGTAATATTTCTTAATCTAAGTTGGTAACATTTTATTGTATCCTGTTTCCGTTACAGCCACATTAAAGTCCACTGCTGAATGTAAGCCCCCCCCCCCCCTCCCCACAGATTACCTCATAGGGAAGATATGTGCCATAATTGCCACGCTTGGCGAGTGGGTTGACCACCGTAGTTTAGTATACATAACATAAACACTCACGCCTGTCACCCAGAGGGGTAGGCAGAGACTAGAGACTTCCATTTAGCACGATCCTGACACATCTCTCGCCTCTTCCACATCCATATATCTACGCATACATGCTCGTCGGTTAAGGGTACTCTTAATTTGACCCACCATTTTTAATATATCGCCAATTTGGTAGACAAACTTTCGCCTAGGACGTCCCTTTTCGACTCTTCCATTCACTTCTGCAACATATATTTGCTTTGTGAGTCTTTCCTCATTCATTCTTTTTACATGACCAAGCCACCGAAGCATTCCTTTCTTAATCCTGGTCACCTCATCATCCTGCGAACCATACTCTTCTTTTATCACACAGTTTCTCACCCTGTCACTCAGATTCAGCCCTACCATATTCCTTAGCGACCGCATTTCTACTGCATTTATTCTACTCTCGTGCTTCTTCTGCCACACCCAATTTTCACTACCATACGTTAAAGTAGGGACTAATACAGCATTGTGAATTTCCATACGTGCCTTTTTTGACACATTCTGACTCGTCGTTCAATATCCTTATCATATCTCCCATCCCTGCTGAATACACATCCCAAATATATAAATTCATCTACTTGTTAGACCATCTCCCCTTTTATTCTTATTTCACATATCGTTTCCGCTAGTTTAGTATATTTTATAGTTAGTACATTTATAATAGTTTAGTACATTGTATATGTTTATTTATAATTTTAGTCGTTTTTAGAAAGAAGTTGCTGCCCGTCTCCTAATTTGCTTCCCTATATCGCCTCTCACGATTCCCACGGGATAATACGGTAATTACACCGTCACTTCATGGTACGGTTTTAGTACGTTACTCGTTAATCTTTTATGAATAAAATTCACAGTAAATAACTATACGATTAATAATCTTGAGTTAATAAAGTTTAAAATGTCACGCTGTGCACAATATGTTGTGTTACTTTATTGCAAACCAAGTGCCATGTAATAGTATTACTCACAGAAATAAAAGTAATATAGTATTCATTTTAATACAAAGTGCGGCTTTTTATAAAGTACAGTAAATGTAGGTAGTTTCGTTTATAGTCCGCTCCAGAAGACAGTTATAAATTATATTGCCGCTTTGCTCGACGGTGACTTCCGCTTTCGAGGGCGTATAATGGGTTGCCGGTAAAGAAAATGTGACTACGTTGATTTACTTAGGTTCCGTGTTATTCTTAAAGTATATTACGGATTGTTTTGTAAATAAAAGTACTTAAAAAAAGAAAATTCCTTATTTAATTCGACTTAGGGGTTTATTGGCATATCTGTTTATGACCCTTTAGTTGGAATCCAATGTGTGTCAACAAATAATTTAATTTCCTATATCTAATTTTTTAACTAATAAAAATTAAAAATCTATTAATAATAATGGCCTCCAGACCAGTCCTCAACGGAGACTAGCCACCTGCGCAGGACAGGATTATAATTTATAACGCCCGAGTGAATGCGAGAGTAGAAGTGCACCCTAGTCCATCACTCTCATAGTCCCATAGGACGGTTATCTGACACGACCAGAAGGAGATCTGGCGCAGGACCAGTGGCTTTAGGCAAAGGCGTGAAACCATAGAATACTATAATACACAATAGAATGGCTATCAACTTTATTTTGTACGAGGAAGGGCGTGGCTAAACCCGATTCGCTGTGTTGACAGACTAAGTAAATTTACACATTTTAGACTTGATTAATGCTCAAGATCATCATTAAAAAAATCGTTTAAATTTTAATACATATTTATTTGTAAATAGGGTGCAGTTTGGTATTTTCTAAAAAAATTTCATGCGAAATTTGGAAACGATTGTAACGTCAAAACACATCTCGTGTTGACATTTATACGTGTGAATTGACCTGTTAGTAACATTTTAGTGGCTACGCGGGCTCCGCCCACTCCCCCGTTCTATTATGTATGTATTATAGTATTCTATGGGTGAAACTCCACCAACATCATGACTTCGGGCTGCTACTGAGAATTTCTTTACAAAAACACCCAATAACTTACTTTGACCGGACCCAGGATTCGAACACGGGACCAATAATACCGTGGCAGCCAAAAAAATAAGTAAAATCAAATAATTTCTCACTGGCCGTTTGATGGCGGAGTAAAAAAAAATATCTCTCTATTTAGTTCGTCTAGTCTCTTAAGGGGTTACAATCCGGAAGCCCAGACGACCTCATTGCCTCTGACGTTTAGTGGTAGTAAGCCATCACGTATATATTGGTAGATCTAAAATACCCAGACTAGCGTAGGAAGTACCTACATCAAAATTACGAGATATCTGCTACTGCGATGGCCAAACCTTATACCAACGATTCTGGCAGACCCTTACTGAGATGTTTAAAAAAAAACCGGCCAAGAGCGTGTCGGGCCACGCTCAGTGTAGGGTTCCGTAGTTTCCCGTCCGTCACAATAAGTGTTCCCACTTATGAGTTTAAAAGTGGGAATCCATTATGTTCACGCTCCAGCAGCGCTCCGCGCTCCTGCAACTGCTCCCGGTAGTGCGTACGTGCGCGAACATGGAGCGTGCAACATTGCACGCTCCGCGGTAGGCGATGCAAAGGAGAGACCAACCGAACTATTCGGTAATACCCGACCCAATGTAATAAGTACCTACAGCGCCATCTCTCGGGGAATTGGGTTACTAATTAATACATAGACGTGCCAGAAGTTTTCGGTGGTAATTTTGGATTGCGAGAACCGATTTTAATAATTCTTTTTTTGTTTGAAAAAAGATACGTTCAGGATAATAAAATATGTAAACGAAGTTAAAAAAAATGCTTGCTTAAACGATCATACTAAAACTTAGTCCAGAAATTGTTTTGTACAACTTTTTGTCTTTTTTGTACAAAAACTGTTTCCATCCAAGTTCAAAATGATTTTCCTAGAAAGTCCTTATAAATTTCTACCTTTCAGATTTTTTTTCATATTTTCTAAACCTATGGTTCAAAAGTTAGAGGGGGGGGACACATTGTTTTTTATTTTGGAGCGATTATTTCCGAAATTATTGACATTATCAAAAAATGATTTTAGTAAACCCCTATTAATTTTTAAATACCTTTCCAACAATATATCACACGTAAGAGTAGAAATTAAAAAAAAAATCACTTCCCACTTTACATATAGGGGGGCTACCCTAATAAAACATTTTTTTCTAATTTTTATTTTAGCACTTTGTCGGCGTGATTGACACACATACTGGTACCAAATTTCAGCTTTCTAGTGCTAACGGTCACAGAGATTAAGCGAGGACGGACAGACGGACAGACAGACATGGCGAAACTATAAGGGTTCCTAGTTGACTACGGAACCCTAAAAAGAATATTAACAATGTTATAAACATTACTAATATTCCCCTTAACCGCTCGTGGTAAGCTTAAATTGCTTGAGTAGTTCACGCCAGTAGTCGAATGGCGGATTCGAACCCACGACCTTTTTGAGTTCGCGGTCCGCGCCCTGTCATTAGGCTACTGTCGCTTAAAACGCTTTAATGTGAGTTGATCAAGTCCAGCAGTAGAATTATAAGGCCCGATTATAAAATATATCAAAACAACTAAATATCGCACTGCTCAGGCTTGCTTTGATTAAATTTTAATAAGTAAAAAGGTGGTTATTTCAGTCCTTTCAACTTATTTTGCCTTGGAATTTATCGTCAAAACTTTCACTGACCAGTTAAGATGCCATATTTTAGATTCCCGATCAGCCTAAATTGCTTTCAATGCGGAAATAGATTTGAAAACATCGCCCTCTACGAGGGGAGGACAAAAAGTTGCCTTTGATAGCTATGTGATTAGCGATGGCGGTGTGGCTCGCGGGCTCTATTTCCCAATTCGAAACAAGTTTTGTATGTCCTACAAAACTATTTCGGATCTAAATATTTGCCCAAGTGCATTTTATGAATGAGAAATTCCTTTACGATACAAGAGAAATGTTCAGTGTCGGGGTTTATTACGTAAAATTAATTGACGCTGCTTTATTGGCGCAATTTATGAATGAACATCATTTTGGTTTAGATTTACATATCAAAAGGGACAGACATAAATGAAACAAAGTAAATTTATTTAATAAATACGGTATATTCAATTATAATTCATTATTATCCATTTAACGTCGAGATTGATAGTTATAAACATTTATGCGATATCTCCCTTAATATTTTGACTAATTATAATTACTCAATAAGATTGGCATTAATACCTCAAACCTTTCTATATGAAATCTTAGAATTTCAAAGGTTTCTGTATTCGTCATTTAAAATACGAAACTGGCTAGTGCGTCTACTTTTGCATTAATAAGCTTTTAATATAAAAGCAAATCAAAGGAAGTTAATTTATTTTAAAATAAAAGATGCCCCTAAAAACAATACAGAGTAAAAATATTAACGATGTTTAGAAACTTTTATTGAAAAAAGAAGTACGTAAGAATAGTCATAATAAGTTTGAGAAAATCAACTTTTTCTTATTTTGATCAAAGCAATAGACAAATGGATAGTTATAAAAGGATTTTGGGAATTAATAAATATCTGATTATCAGCTTACCTTTATTGTTTAGTGTTGTAATTTCAAAAACACTTATGATTACTAAAAATTCTAAACAAAAGTTGAGCCTAATACAAAGCGGTACTTTTTGGCAAAGTGCAAAATGGCAGTGATTTTTGACATAATTGACAGACTAAATGGAAAAATTTTACTCTAAAAACTTATGCTGCTTAAACTAAACTGGTACAAAAAATGCTTACAACGTAATGTAATAAAATAATTACAAAATACTAAAAAAATCACAATGATGGTGACTTATCCAACTAAAACTTATCCTTTTTACATAAAACGAGATTCTTTTACTTTACATCATAATCCTGCAGTTTTATAAAATGATTTTTGGCAATACATAGTCCAAAATGTTATATATGATTAGTTAAAAAGCTTGATCCTGTTACAATTTATATACACAAAGAACTAAAAAAAGAATTAATACATGTTGGTACGAACACAATATAACCTATACCTAATTAAAATAATTATGTACGGCCATGAAATATCATCTAAAAAGGTTAAGAAATGAACAAAGTTAGTCGATAATATAACATTCTTTTAAAAGTCTATTGTATAAAAACTTACATAAAGTCTTACATAAAATTGCAAGCGGTACATCGCGAAACAGTTATAAAATTCGTATAGTCTAAGAATTAGTGTAAAATTCATTTTTCTACATATTTTGTATTAAGTAGCGGTATTTGTTATGACTATGTTTCATATATTATAGTAGAAACGACAGCCTAATCCTACACTGCGCGTTGGGATTCGTTGTAATACATTAGTGATATCATAGTATATTTTTTAAATTGTTTCAACGAGATTCTTATAAATATTCCACTACAAATACATCAAAAACATTATTAATCTAATTGCAATCGAGAGAAAAGTCATACATCACTTAATTTCATTATTGTAAAAGTGTAAGCACATATTGTAGATGAATTGCACATAGCTGAAAAACATCTTCTAATATTGTATTAAATGAACCTTTATGATGTTACACATATCTAACAAATGTAGTTAATAAATGAATTGCCTACGGTTCTTTAAAACATTCTCTTTTGCCTGGAAAACCTCCAAAAATTTGCAAAAGCGATAGAACTTCTTTAATTAGATGGATATTTATTTCTGATGTTATGTTATGTTCGTTTTAAAAGTTCTAAGCATATTAAAGAAGCCGCGAAGTATGCAGAGTATTAAAGAGCACTACACAGATATTACTAACTACATGAAAACTGCGCATGGCTATCTCTCGATTGTGGCGTAAACATTCTAAATGGTGGACAACATGAGAAAAAGACAAATATTTATATATATTGTACGAACATTTATTTCAAAAGCGGCAGTAAATACCAACAATTATAGGTCTGCCTTTCTTTATAGTATTTAATAAAAGCCTGTTTTAAGAAAAATCGTAGATTGATTTTTCATCAGTCGTTACTAACAGAAATAAGTAACAATTCGTGATAAAAACAATCTGACAATAGAAACCTATATATTCAAATTCGAAACGTACTTAAAATCCAGTATGTTTAAAGCTGTCTCTCAGAAACAAGAAATTGACGGAATAATGGTCGAAGTAATTGAAATTGGAAAATATATAGTAAGTTGATCCAAATGTTTGGTACGTCTGAGTGACAGCTTCAACTTACGATTTAGACGGCAGTGTCGGGTTTCTTTTCGGGGTGTTTCGTGTCCCCGTTGCTGATGTACTCTCCGTGGTCGTGAGAGGGATTTTCGGAGCCTTTGACGTCGTCATGGGGGGGTAGCGGCGCCTCGGAATCGGCCCCATCGGGGATGTCGGTGCGGTGCGACCGCCCTGCCACACACCAATATGTTAAGCGATCAAGAGTACCCGTAACACGCCCGATTTTAATAAGCGTTTTTTATAAATTGCTTAGTGTTATTTTGCTTTAGTTACATTTAATTTCAAGTTAGGTTCACGCAGTGCGGGGCAAATTTTACACACTAGTGATGTGACTTGTGTAATGCCAGCGTGAGTTGTGTGTATACAACCCGCCAAAGGAACAGAGCAAGGGACAGTGCTGCTTGTAACTGTTTGCGATTTAAAATTATTGTAAACGGTTTAATTTACAGTTGACAGTTCTGTAATTGATGTAGATTAGTAAAAAATGTCCACAGATATTTTTTTTTAATTTTCACTGTGTTTATTGTTGTTGATGTTATTTTTGTTTATTTGTTGGTTTGTTGGCTTTTTACTAAAATTTTTAAATTTTTATTTTTTAATGGCTTGTTTTTTCAAGACTTTTCGTCAAAAGTTTGTTTGTGAAGTGAAAACTTCTTTAGAATCGTTGTGATTTGAAACTCGATGAAACGAAAAAGCGACACTAAAAAGAGACAAACGTATACATCTATAGGATTTAGGCTGCGAGATAATGAGATAAAATAAATAAAACAAAACAAAAATAGTGTTTCCAATTATCTCGGTCTCGTTTTCTTAAGGTTTCTCTTCTACCGCGCGTGAACTGTACATGTTTTTTTATTGGTTTGTAAACTCTTATAAATTATTATTTAATAAAAGGAAGATTTTTTCGACTGTTTTAATGATTTGCTACGCAATATTCTCCCAAGTTTGAACTGGTTATTAAGTATACAGAAGTCATAGATTATTAAATATATATTAGATAACAGTGGTATAAAAAGTATGTCGACGATTATTTTCAGTTGATTTATATAAAATGTTTTCAAATAATATGGTTTTGTATAGCGTACAATATTTTCTTTCAATATACTGTCGGTCGATTGCCATGTATCCTTATTTAATTTATTTTTTCCCCCAATCGATCTTCGTTTCGTGGAAAAAAGCAACCCTCGTAGCTTAGCCAGAATTCGACACTCGCCATTTTTTTGATAATCGATAAACTCGTATATTTTATTGTCGCTTTTGAAAAAAAAAACATTTTATTAATCCTAAAGCTTTGAGATACAATAAACTCAGTTGCTGCGATTGTGCTAGGTAACTCGAAGTAAATAAAAACCGCTCATTTTAAGAAAAACTTAGTCCACTGGTTAACATGATACCTATATTTTGCCAAATATAATTTTTCCAACACGAAAGTAATCTCTGAGGTGTGACACACCATTTGCCAGTCTAATGCTAAGTGCAAAATGCGTGGGACATGCACTTTTTAAAAGAGAATATTTCGCCACGTTATAGTTTCCCTAGGATAGAATTGTCGATCGCAGAACTGATACATTCGCGATGGTAATGCTACCAACACCATTAAAAGTCTATAGAATTTGGGCTTAGTATTTTTGGATGTACTTTTCGCCAACAGCACTCGGGCGTAGCGTGGCGCACCACTGGAGCCCAGCCGTGGGACGTACATAGGCTGCAACATGCTGTTAAAAGGTGAGAAAATTTCACATTTTCTCCCCTTGTCGTTTATGTAAGTACTTCGATAACTAAGTAAGTACTATATATCATAGTGTTATAACTCGGTTTTTAGTAGGCGTCTATGAATTCCAATCCAGAATTCCAGTTTTCGGTGTATCTCGCATGTAGCAACAACAATTTTATATGCAAACCAAATTATTTAGGATTGAATCCTAAATAATTTGAGATTTTGATTGAGACAGGTTTGACAAGATTTAATTATTGGAAGTTTTTAAAGTTTTTTTTTTAATACAACGTGGTTGACAAACGAGCACACAGTCCACCTGATGGTATCTAAATGGATACGTGGCCCATAGACACCTACATTAAAATCACGATTACGAAGAGAGTTTAACTGGGGACTCCGCGCATATTTGGTGAACGAATATTATACCTAGTAGAAAATGACGCACCTATTTTATTCGTGTCTGCATTTTTATTATCTTTATGATTAATTATTGCAGCAACTTACTATAATTCAAAAATAATTACTTTTTTAGATTGTATTTATTAAGTGTTGATTTTGTTATTGGGAAGTTTGTTCAATTTATATTTGGAACTATTTATTCCTATGTTATTAACTTTTAACATTTTTAATATAATGTAATTAAAGTATTTTAATAGAATAGATTGTATCACAACTTTTGAGAGAATCTCATTATTATCTGAATTGATATTATTTGCAGTTTTATTTGGCTAATTACGAATAGCAGCAATAAGGTGCTGTTTCACTTTTGTTTTTTTTTCAGCGAGATAGTGTAGTCCTCCCCCGACCCATTTGTGTAGGCTATCACTATGCATATAGCATTATATTATATAGCATAATATTACTGCAGTGTGACTATCACGTATAAAACTAGTACACTAGTATAATTACTTAGTAATACTAGAACAGTTTTATTTTTAAATGTCGGTGACGAACAAGTATATAATACAGTTACAGTATTCCTGGCAATTAGTCATGGTAGCCAACACACCTACATATTATGTGTTTTGATTCAAAGAAGAATTTAAATTCTTGTCTTTCGCTCATTGCCTGTATTTGGAAAATTTCGTCGGTTTCTCGAAATATTTTGTTTTTAAATGAAGAAATTATGATTTCTTATATTTACGCGAACACTACACATTGGTTAAAACTACTTTTACGGATTTTATCGCGTTTAATTCATTTTATTTTCAATTCCCGACGTTTCGGGTACTGCCGACGGAAAGTACCCGAAACGTCGGGAATTAAAATTTATTTAAATTAAAGGAGATAAAATCCGTAAAAGTAGTTTTAACCAATAAATAAATTAGTTTTCTATTTTCATTTTGTCAATGTGTACCTAAGAGTATATTAACATTTTATGATTTATAACTTTAGTTATTTACATTTAATTTTGGTTTTATTTGTTTATTTAATTTTTGGCGTATTAGTTAACATTTAAATCCACAAAAGTATTTTTAATAATATTTAACAATTTCGTTAAGTGGAAGGTATTATACTTAACTTTTTGTTAATTATTGTTTGTAAAACGAATAGAATAAAGTTAGTTACACAAGATCAGCTAAAACATCCTCCACCTTTAAGGTTTATAAATAACAAATATTTGAAAAAAATGACTAATAAAATATTGTATCGATCGTTAAATAAATCAAAACTATTTACTGTTTCAACTGTTTCTAGTTACTTCTACAGATAAAGAAATATGCATACGTAAGTGTACTAGCATATTTTATTAGTCGAATTTACAACCTTCAATAGAAAATTGCACATATTATGGAAACTCAAATCAATATTTAGTCATGCATAATTTTAAAATTATAAAATGCAACCATGCTCTTTTTAAAATAGAAAAGAATAATGGGTAAAAGATGAAGAAGGGGTAAGAAACACAAAACCATCCACCATTGCGTGCGCCGAAAAGACTTAGAAAATAAGTCATGCATCATTCAATTAAAAAAACTTTTCAACACTATAAGGGTTCTTGATCGCTCAATATATTGTTATGCAGTAAATTCAGAAATTTTAACCTAATAACAATTTATTCAACTTAAACATATATAACTACACAATTATGCGACAAGCACAAGGACATTCGTAAAAAAAAAACACTGCCAAGTTACACTTCTTATTTTCTAAATCTACAACAGCCAAACAATTGCTACCAAATCTAAATATACGCATACACATGTATATTGTATATTCTACTAAAAAGTAGGAGAGCCAATATAAAAAATACTCGTAACAAAATCGCACATAGTGTATTATTTTATTTTTGGTGCGAAATGACGTAGCATTTTTTTTTATATTTTAAAGCAAACCGTATTTGCGTTAAGGTGTTAAACCTATAATAAAATAAAAAAGTACAGTGTAGTTTCAGTACAAACACTGAAAACACTAAAAGGGTATTGCGATATGAGTTTAAGGCATACACTCAATTGTAGAAAAATATTCAATGCAAGGCTCATATAGAAGTAGACTAGAAGAGGGTATTCCATCTTGGATTTTTTTTTAGAATAAGGATGGCAAACGAGCGCACAGTCCATCTAATAATAAGTGGATGCTGTGTCCTCAATTAAGAATCAAAATGCAGATGCGTTGTCACCCGTGAGGACTAAGATGGAATGCCTCGTTTCCAGTAAAAAAGGGTCTCCTGTTTTCTACACTCACCATAGGAAACACAACAGCGTTGAGCTGCTATTTGATGCTGGTACTCTGTGAGAGCGTAGTCTTTCCCCGGTCGAGCCGACCGATTCGTGATGCAACCATAATATAGTTTACGATTTAAATCTTTGCTCACTACGAGGCGAGTTGATATTGAGATGTTACAGTGGGCAACAGCCCAAAAAATTAAAATACCTACGAGTAGGTATGTAACTACTTAAATGTCTTTGTCAACATCCCTAAACAGAGCCAGAGATTTAATTTACAAATATCGAGTGTATGCACTTTGAATTTAAGTTCATAATTAAATGGCTTTAGCGCAAATACGGTTTGTCAATGATTTTTTTTTAATTCCAGGGTACTAGGTGTAAAGCAAAGACATGACTCGCCCATTCCATGAATTATTTTATGATTTGGAACATTATAAGGTAAGCTGTAACACGTGATTGATCTGTGAGCTTTTGTGTGATTAAAAAAAAATCTAGTGTTTACCTATCGACCAACTGCCCCTGAGCCTGTTGGATATCCATTTGTATTAGTTTTGTTGATTTTTTTTAAACAGTAGCATTAAAGGGCATGCCTAAATACTCATGAGGGGTATTAAAGCGAATAAGGAAGCAATTTAAATAACAAAATGCATCATGAAGAATTAAGTAAGCTGTCGATCAAATTCACCTGCGCTAGTTTTTTTTAAACGCACACAATGCAATTTTACGATGCCGTAAAGTCTAGTGCTGTCTCTATCACTTTAAGTCCAAGTGACGGTGACACCACGAGAACGACATCTTAAAACTAACGTTTGTTTATTTGGCCATTAGCATTTTAAAGGCATTACTTTCTATAGGATAATAATTAGAACATCATTGCGGATGATTAATTGGTTTTTGTCAAAGATTTTAGCAATTTTATCCAGTGATTCAGCATTTGGTGAACATTTTTATAATATTATGGTGAATCGATAGCTTACGAACATTAAGGACAGTGCGGCGTTTTTGTTTAAAATAATCAAACTGCATCGCCTTTTAGTTAGTTGTAGTAATTGAACAAACGAAGGGAACATGAGACAATGTTTATTTTAAATATCATTCATGATTTGTTTGAAATGTTTACGGAAGCGCATGTTGTCTTTTATTGATTTTATTTAAAGGTTAAGTTAAAATAATTTTTATTCTTGCCATATTCAACATTTTTGTAAAACAAATTAGAAAAGATAATTGATATTTTTCCGCTTTGATTTAATCCATACGCTTCCATTAAACCGTAAATGAATTATTTCTTATACATCAAAAAGACACTAACCTGCAAAACACCATCTGTCGGTAGCTTTAGCGAACACGATGAGGAAAATGCCAATAAGTAGGACCAAGACAGCCACTACGATCCCCACAATTGCTCCCGTTTCCAGTTCAACACCTATATAAAAACTATATTTTAAATAATGGCAAAAATAATTGCATTGATAATTATCATGATAATTATTATTATTCGTAAATGTTTGGTAATATTTGAGCAGAATGTAATTTATTTTTCCATAAATATTTTAAAATAGGAAGTGTAAAATGACGCATGGCAGAATAGCAGAATCTTCAACTGTTAATTTATTTATCTGTAAGTAGAAAATGGTTATAAATGATGAAGTTATGACTTAAAAATCATAATAATAATACATTTACTACGCAGCGGTAAAGTATTACTCATCGAGCCTAAGAGACTACTTTCTATATCGGCCACAATCGATTTGCTTCTGTTTGGTGAGCGAGATAATCTATTATTTAAATTTAAATTTATATACCATCATTTAATATAATATTACCATTACAATTTGAGCCTATCAAAAATTCTTTTGACTGTCTGTAATTTGCCTCTCCCATACACTGTCTCATATGATGTTTACCATAGTTGACATGCTCGGCAAGCGAATTGGCAATCCCAGTTTTTTACTATTTTCAGTATTTGATACAAGATACTTCTGCCCATCTAACGTTTCATTTCCCTCTCTCGCCGCTTACGGCGATTCTCTGGTAGTGGATATTCTTACACCGCCAGTCCAGTGAGTTAGGTATATAATAAACAATGTAAAGTCTGCATTTTATATAGGTCTATTTAATTCATTTTTAAAACAATTTTTCAACTCTAAAATTTATTAGTACTTGTGCGACAGACAATGCTCTACTAAAACAATACAATAAATCTTTCTAAGACTCGAAGAGTAATATTTGCACCAAAGTATTATAAAAAATCTATTTAAAATGCATTCTAAATTATCGCTGGAAGACAGCTAGAGATAAGTTTAAGCTCAAAAATAGAACAGTCTTATTTACGAACACGAACTACTTGGTTTCTTATAACACATAATGTAACAAATTATGAAGTAATTCATATTTTTTCTTAGAAGCTAACAATACTACCTGCACAACAGAATCTAATGTAATAATTTTTAGATGCAAAAAAATAAAAACATACAAAATGGATAAACGCAAAATTATGAAAAGCAATATTTAGTTAGTTAGGGTAACGCTTTTAGAGAAATTTCTTTGTATAACATAAACTCAGAACATGCTTTATTAATATCATATTACCAATAGCAAATCATCATATCGCATTTTCTCTATACTACTGAGGACATGAAAATTTTACAGCATGCTTTAAAAAGTCGTACGATCCGCAAATTAAAAAAAAAACATTTTCGTCCTAACAGCGTATTTACTACTACAATAAAAGAATCAGGCTTTAAATTTAACATAGAATTATAATTTAGATGACATCCTACTCATTCATTGTAAACTACCATTCTTAGTATAATTTCTTACCGTATATATCGATTATCAAAAACGAAGATTTTGCTTTACGAGCTGTGAAAATATAATATTATATTTATACTTTTTGCAAAATTCCAATAAATAAACAATGTTTTATGTTTCATCTCGTTATATATACTTAAACACAAAATATGCCTGTTTAAATAACAATTCATAACAACTGATAATTAAAACCTCCTTGAACATTACATACGTATAATTATATACAATAAATTATTCACATAACAAAAAAAACAACTTTTGATCTGTAGCAAAGTTTTTAGAGAAGAAAAAACAGAAACCTCGCCGTGTTAGAACTTCGGTAAAACTTTTATCACAATGGGTGCGTTTTTCAGAAAAAAAGCGCTAGCAAGCGCTTGTAAGCAAAATGGCGATCGTAAGCGGTAAGCGCTGTCAAACCGTAAGTAGCTATTTTCCTCTAGGGCACGAACATGGGGAAAAAACAGGGAACCTAACCTAATTTAAATAATATATTTGTATTCATATTAAAAATTTACCAATCATGAATTTTTTTTTTTTTTTTTTTTTTTTTTTTTATAGAAGAGGGGGCAAACGAGCATGCGGCTCACCTGATGTTAAGTGACTACCGCCGCCCATGATCAACCGCAACACCAGGAGAATTGCGGGTGCGTTGCCGGCCCTTTAGAAAGGAGTAAGCTCTTTTCTTGAAGGTCCCCAGGTCGTATCGGTCCGGAAAAATCGCCGGTGATAAACTATTCCACAGAGAGGTTGTACGTGGAAGAAAGCTCCTTGTGAAACGTACAGTGGTGGACCGCCAAGCATCCAGATGGTGTGGATGGTATCGGGACGTTTGCCGTGTCGTGCGTTCACGAAATTTGGCGGCTGGGATTAATCCGAACAATTCCTCAGAGCACTCCCCGTGATAGATGCGATAAAATACGCAAAGAGATGCAACATCTCTTCGCAACGCCAGTGAATCGAGCCGATCGGAAAGCACTCGGTCGTCGACGATTCGAGCCGCTCTGCGCTGGATGCGGTCAAGTGGAAGGAGCTGGTACTGGGGAGCCCCAGCCCAGAGATGGGAACAGTATTCCATGTGCGGTCGAACCTGCGCCTTGTAAAGTTGCAGGCGGTGTGCCGGCATGAAATACTGCCCCGCTCTGCTGAGCACGCCAAGCTTTTTAGAGGCCAATTTGGCCTTCCCTTCCAAGTGACCACGAAACTGCACGTCACTCGATATGTCGACGCCGAGGATTCCGATACTGGCTGAGGCAACAAGGGGAGTGCCTTGAAACTGAGGGGATACGACAAAGGGGTTCTTTTTAGCGGTTAACGCGCAAACTTGTGTCTTCTGGGGGTTAAACTGGACTAGATTTAGTCGTCCCCAATCCGAGACTCTGTTCAGCAAAGACTCGACTTCAGACACAAGTTTGTCCCGGCACTCGGAGACGTTTTCCCGAGAAATATTGGCTCGGCCGGTGTAAAGAGCATCACCAGTGCTGTCATCTGCATAGCAATGAATGTTACGGGTATGCAACATATCATTGATATGCAGAAGAAACAGCGTTGGCGATAGCACGCAGCCCTGTGGAACACCAGCATTAATAGGCTTGCAATCGGAGCTTGCACCGTCTACAACGACCTTGATGCTCCGATCTGCAAGAAAGCTGGTGATCCAATCGCACAATTTCTCGGGAAGCCCATAGGAAGGGAGCTTCGAAAGAAGCGCTTTGTGCCAAACCCGATCGAAGGCCTTCGCAATGTCCAAACTAACGGCCAATGCCTCCCCCTTGAACTCTACTGCCTCCGCCCATCTGTGAGTGAGGTAGACCAGAAGATCACCAGCTGACCGACCACGGCGAAAACCGTATTGGCGGTCACTAATCAGCTGGTGATCCTCAAGGTACCTCATGAGCTGGCAGTTTACAATGGACTCCATTGTTTTGGAGAACAAGGAGGTGATGGCGATTGGCCGGTAGTTGGACGGGTCTGAGCGGTCGCCTTTTTTAGGGATCGGGTGGACGAAAGCAGTCTTCCATGATTTTGGGACTACGCCTAGGGAGTAGGAGTACCGGAAAAGACGCGTTAAAACCGGTGCCAACTCTGGAGCACACGTCCTCAGCACAATTGGGGGGATTCCGTCAGGCCCACTCGACTTGTGGATGTCCAGGGAGAGGAGTGCTTTGCGAACCGAGCGCTGTGTGAACTGCACTTCCGGCATGGAGCACTCACACCGCGGGATGGTCGGCGGCGTACTCCCCCCGTCATCGAGAGTCGAGTTAGACGCAAAGAAGGAGCCTAGAAGATCGGCTTTCTCCTTTGCAGTATGGGCCAGTGAGTCGTCCTCCCTGTGCAGAGATGGAAGAGATGGCTGACAGAAATTCCCCTGGACAGCCTTGGCGAGAGACCAGAATGCACGGGTTCCAGAAGGAAGGCGAACTAGTCTCTCGCCAATTCTGCCTATGTGCTCTGACTTTGCCTTGGCAATGACTCTTTTGAAGGACCTAGAGGCGGAATTATACTTCTTTTTTAGAGCGCTGGTGTTTACATCCCGGGACGCTGATGCATCAACCCAGGCTTGGTAGCACTCCTGCTTATAGCATGATGCTATTTTACAGGAGCGACCAAACCATGGCTGAGATTTGCCTCCAATGGGCACCACAGAGGAAGGAATAAAAAGTTCCATACCCTGAAGTACCACATCAGTAACAGAATCCGCAACAACGTTGGGATCATCCGGCGAGAAGCAAACCCGCCCCCAAGGGTAGGATGCAAAGAAAGACCGCATCCCATCCCAATCGGCTGACCTATAGTGCCAAACACGGCGGCAGCCTGCAGAATGCAACCGCGATTTCAGCGTGAGTGGCACAACACTCCGGACCAGACAATGGTCCGAGGAGCCTAAAGGGGCGTCGACGGAAATCTGATATCCGTCCGGGTGAGAGGTCAGCAGAAGGTCCAACAGGGAAGGTGCATGATCCTCCACATCTGGAATCCGCGTAGGCGAAGTAACCAGTTGTGTCAGACCATATGCCAAGGCAAAATCATGAACAGATCTCCCCGCATGATCGGTTAAACGTGAACCGAGCCATTCGGCGTGATGGGCGTTAAAGTCGCCGAGGATCACGATCTCTGCAGAGGGGATCTGCTGTAGCAACGAATCTGCAGCCATTTGGACGTGGTCGAAGAGTCGGTCTGTTTCGGCATTACCGCTGTGGGACCTATAGAGGCACCCGTAGACGCGCGGATGGTCGTCGCTGTCTACGCGTAGCCAAAGGATGGACAGGTCCGAACCTTCAAGTCTGCCGAGGCGTCGAGAACAGATGTCCTCTCTGAAGTAAACGCAAACTCCAGCCCGAGGCACAAAGGAGTGTTCCAGTTTGTACCCCGGGCAGGAGAGATACGAAACATCAGCCGGAGAGGACACCTGCGTCTCGGTCAGAAAGAGCAGAGCCGGCCTCGCCGTCTCGAGATGGTAGTGGACGGCGTTTAGGTTAGAGTGAAGTCCCCTGATATTGCAGAAATTCACGGACAGCGTGGCAGGGGTCGCCTTGGTCTTGTTGCTCCGTTTGCCCCGAGCAGTTGTAGTCTTGAGCGGAATTTCGCCCCCCCCAGAATACGCGGGGCAGCCTGAGCACCCACGCTCAGAAGTGGAGAAACATGGTCGTGGATGCTCAGCGAGGGATTCTCCAGGGGTGCTGGTACCCTCCTGGGGTAGTCTATCTTTATTTAATTCCGCTACCATGTTGATGGGGGGGGGGGGATTTGGGCCTCCGGCCACCTGCACTCACCGACGAAATTTTTAATAACATGTATAATATGTTTATTCATGTTATTATATTACTTAAAACTAATATTGCAGAAAACAACTTATAAACTCTACTTCAAAACAAACAAATTAAATAAGCAAAATGGCGGATTGTGTCAGCGCTACTGAAGCTAGCACACGTGTCCTGGCCGAAAACTGTTTAGTTCCGCCATTTTGCTTACAAGCGATTGCTAGCGCTTTTTTCTGACAAACGCACCCATTTATTTAAGTTTGACTCTAGGCTTACCGGCGGGCTCGTCCATAGTGCTAAGACGGACGGAGAAGTCCTCACGTCCCAGGTCATTGGCGACTGTCAGGTAATAGGTGCGATCGACATCTTCCTTGGCCACGCGGGAGAGTAGCAAAGTCACGTTGTAATAGCCCCCGCCCTAAAGATAGGTAAAAATCATTGGTGTATTGCAAAAACAAAATGCTACCTTAAATAGCGATCGACCTAGTGATATTTGGCGAATATGCCTGGATCCTGAGTTCGAAACGAGTTTGGAGCCAAGATTTTTGTTGAAATCAGATTCTGGGGTATGGTTGTGTAGTGTTTATGCCTTGTCTTTGACTGCATCATATTATATAGCCTAATCTTACTTGTGATACATGTTCTGTCCTGGGTAACATATGATACAGTCTACCTGATGGTACATAAATGCTGTGGCCCATAGACATTAATCTCTATCCTCGATTAAGAATAAAAATTCAGATGCGTTGTCACCCTTGAGGACTAAAATGGAATGCCTCGTTTCTAGTAAAAAGGGTCTCCGGTTCACTACACCCACCATACGAAACATAGCAGCATTATTTTGCTGTTTTACGCTGGTATTAAGTGAGAGCGTAGTCCCACCCTGATCGAGCCGACCCATTCGTGCCGCAGCCAGTGGCGAAGCCTCCATAGTAGCCAAATAGCCAGGCTTGCCCTTTCAAACTGCTCAGTCAATAATATCAACTAATAAAATAACTCGTAAACCGTTTCAAACTACTTAAAATTTCCCACGCGCTGCTCTGTTCTACACAGGTCATGACCTCGTAGCATATATGTAACGTCTACACTTGGCAGTTTGCTTTCAATTCGAAATACACTGATTCGTGTTCTCTCTGTCTCAAGCGAACACGCAAAATTAATGAAAGCAAGTAGTTGATTCGAGCGATTAGTCGTCTCTCTCGCACGCGTTGGCTTTTTACCGGGCTTTCGAGAAGACGATCGCTCCCTTTCCAACCTGTGGAAAAATGTTCTATAATGATATATAACTACGAAATGTTTATATAGCAATTACTATGGAACCAAATGCCAGGCTTTGTTCTGAAGTTGTTTTTGAGTGCGCGGGAGCGCGGGCGATACGTTCGTTTTTAATGTTTATGTTTGTTTTTGTTGTGTCTGTTGAAAATTTATGCTTTTTCAAAGATTTTTAGTAAAACTGGAGGATAATAGTGTTCCTTGTGATGAATTGAATTGTGTTAAAGTGCTAATCGGCGAGGAAAAGGTAAAATCTTTAAACTTTGTTGAGAAAATACACAAGGTCAAGAGCGTCTTTCGGACTTATCAATTATCGCAATTGAAAAAAAGTTCTTGGTATAATTAAAACGTTCACCAATATTTTACGCGGACGTAATCAAATCTTTCCTTAAGAAAGAGAGACCATTCAATTTAGAATATAAATGTTTTTTTTTAATTTTGTACATAGTTTGTACTTTGTTCATGTATAGTATTGTATGTAAATATCTTTTTCTTTCGCTCAAGCAAACCCAATCGGCTTTTTTTTTAAAGCCACCGAGGGTATGCAATTGCTGATATGTCATACATTCTATCTAGTAGTAGTTTGCCTTCTGTGTGCTTTGTTAAACACGTCCTTGACAGCACTGAATATGAAACTGAAGAGTGGAGACAGATCAAGATTGGTGTATTTTTATAAAACTGCTAAAAGCAACAAAACCATATCTTGGGCTTGCCTTAGTTTGGAGCCCTAGCTTCGCCACAGGCCGCAGCCCTATACAGTAGCAGTATGGCTCTATTACATAAAAAGCTTGTAAAGTAATCAGATCGTCAACTGCTAAATATTTACCAAATGGTCAGGCTCGAGCGCTTCGATGGAGGCATCTTCGTTTTTCTGAGGGGCGACCAACTTCAAGTCTCCAATCGTCCACTCGGCATGAGGCTTTGGGTTGGATCGTACAGTCACATTGAGACGACCTTCCGCTGACAGCTTCAGACCAAAGATCGTGATGGTAGAGCTATCGTCTAGACGTTTTGGTGGATCTGTGGGAAATAATAAGCGAATTATACATAGCTAAAAAAATGAAAGGCACCCAGCTTACGTACAAGGACATAAAAATATAATCTTGTAATATTTTCTCATCCATAAATCGGAATCGAAAAAAGATACTTCTAAATATTTATAAATTTATTTTATCAAATGCTCTAAATTTAAAATTACAAAAACACCATTGTAAAAAAGGTACGATCCTGTTTCTGCCTTTGAGTTCGTCTTGGTGATAACACTCCCTCAACCTATTTATGCTGTGAACTAGCATCCTCTGCTGTGTTCCGATCTCTGGCCGGTTTAAAGCCAGTGTAATAAAAGTTGTGTAGCCAATCATTAAATATGACAGAAACTTTATAATTCTTTATATGAAGTTTTTTGCAAGTGGTCATTGGCTACAGTTAGTCTTTGGCCGTGGAACGAAAAGGGGAATTTTCCCGTCGGGCAAGGTGTTCTGCCCGAGGAGCGGCTAACGCTCCATTTGATAGTCCGGAGCTATTCTATATTTATACTGTTTTTGATTCGGAGCTTTGATAGCGCGATTTAGGTTTCGATGTGTTTCGCTGGTGGCGCGACGACAGCGCCGCAACAGTCACTTACAATCTGGTGCAGTTGGTTTGTCACTACACATTTCTTTTCCCACTTCTTCATGGGCCTTAAAGTCCATTATTGGACATGGTTCTGTTGGAGGGGAATAATCTTCCCTCGTCAACTTCAAGACAAAGTCAAGTCCGCTGTTGAACATAGGACTTCCCCATCGATTGCCTCATTTGCCATAGTTGCCATACTTGGCAGACGGATTGACTGCAGGTTTTTATTGTTTTGAGTTATTATCAGGAGGATGCTGCCAACCGCTGTTTCATTTTCCTTCGTCGCCTTTTACGGTTACTTTTACGTCACGATATAGGGTAGTTGGTTTTTTATTAACGGTGACATTCGAGCACACAGTCCACCCGATGGTAAGTGGATGCTGTGGCCCCTAGACATTTATCCTAGATTAAGAATCAAAACGCAGATGCGTTGTCACCCCCGAGGACTAAGATGGAATGCCTCGTTTCCAGTAAAAAAGAGTATCCGGATCTCTACACTCGCCATACGAAACACAGCAGTATTAAGCTGCTATTTTACGCTGGCATTCTTGAGCATGGTCCCTCCTCGGTCGAGCCGAGCCTTTCGTGCTGCAACCATAATATAGCTGCAGCGTGGCACTACCAAGTATAAAACATGAAGTAGTGGATTCCTTTACGTCGCAACTACACTGCGAAAACTTTCCCGTCTTCATCAGACTTGCATTGATAAAGCAATATTTAACACCTGGCGTAAATAAAATGTTAATAGACTATAACGGTAACGGTAAATAAAATAGTTATATCCGCATCTATCAAAAATCCGTAAGTTTTGTTCTGGTGTTTCCAATAATCGCCTCTTACGATAGACACCCACGGGACGAAATAGGTTGACGGATTCCTTTAAGATTCTCACGTATAGTGAGAGATTGTCACTATAACATTGGCTGTGTTTGAAAGAAAAAAGCGCTAGGAAGCGCTTGTAAGCAAAATGGCGATCGTAAGCGCTGTCAAATCGTAAGTAGCTATCTTCCTCTAGGACACAAAGTTAGTTTTAACTGGGGAACCTAACCTAATTTAAATATATGTTTGTAAAGTATTCATAATAAAAACTCACCAATCATGAATTTTTAATAACATGTATATGTTTATTCATGTCATTATATTACTTGAAACTAATTGCACAAAACAACTTATAAACTCTACTTCAAATCAAACGAAATAAATAAGCACAATGGCGGATTGTGTCAGCGCTACTGAAGTTAGCAACATGTCCTGGCCGAAAACTGTTTAGTTCCGCCATATTGCTTACAAGCGCTTCCTAGCGCTTTTTTTTTGCCAATCACACTCATTGTATCGTTAAAGCCTATTGAAGGTCCGCTGCTGGATACAGGCCTCCCCCATAGATTGCCTTATAGGAAGGATATTTGCCAGAGTTACTGTGATTGCCAGGCGTATTGGCAACCACCAACCAGTTTTTTTTTAAATTTCAGATGCTATTAGGAAGACGCTGCTGTCCATATCCTGTTTTGTTCCTCTCTGCCGCCTTTTACGACACCCACGGGATAGTATAGGGTATTGGATATTCTTACACCGCCCCTACACGGTGAACTATGTTATACATTTATTTATTTGATTGTCACTACAATATTATATTTATCATATTTAATTATATAAAATATTATATGGCAAATTAATGTTTAAAAAATGTCCCGTTGGGTAACTTGCTGGTTCCTCTCCGCGACAGAGATTTTTCTGGACCATTGGTACAGCTTAAATGACTTTCAATAAGTATTTTTATAATCTATATTGAATAATATATACTTAAATCTATTTTATTAGTTTATTTATTTAATATTCATTACTTTAGACATCTATGCTTACTAGCGACCCCATAGCGATATCCTCTTTAACATAGTTAAACTTTAACTTAAAAAACACACATTGATCATGAGGTGTGATGATTGGAGAATGGTGGTCTAATTATCATGGTGATCCCAACAAGTTGTTGAAAATTACATTAAAAGATTCCGTTACGTTAATAAAAGCGTGTTAGAAGGCATACGTACAATGCACAAGCAGCTGCCTGCTGGCCTCCTTGGGCTTGTCGAGGCTCTCGTGCTCGGCGCGGCAGAGCAGGCGGCGCCCGCTGTCGTCGGCCAGGAGCGCGCGGCTCACGTTCTGGCTGATGGTTTGCAGGTCGCTGCCGGGCTCCGACGTTATGATCGGCTGGTGCGTGCCCGCCAGCACCTGCTCCTCGTCTGTGGAACAATACATGGTTAGATTCCACTCACCAGATGTCGCTGGTTGTGTCTGTGGTCAAGTTTTTTGTTACACAATGTCAGTTGATTGAGAAATAATTTTTATATAATGGTTTATCGCTTTCTAGTGTCTCAAAACAATGCCTCAGTGATTTGATTAGTAAATTGTTTGCACTTTTTAACTCTTTTTTTTTAATTTTTCTACCTTTAGTTATATCCATAGTTTGGTTTATTCATTTCTAATCTAATTAATACAAAATATAACAAATAATACAGAAACAATACTTAAACCCGTACATTTTCTCAATAAATTATCTTTTCCGCTATGAAATTTGTCAAATATTTCACTTTATTGCAAAGTAGCGCCGCCCTGATGACAGAAAAAGTAGTGGATGCCTCGATTGGCGGGAACTTGACCACTCGCGAATCGTTTTTTTTTCGACGTAGGAAATAAAAGTTTCGTTCGTAAAACGTCAACATGTTTTATAATCTACTACTGTTAGAAAATAGGGTTCCTCCGTTGCTCCCATGATGAAACAAACGAGTCTTTTGAAATGCATACAACAAAGAAGTAGAATAATCTGCCAGCGTCCGTCTTTACGTCCGAATACAATATGAGCGTCTTCAAGGCAAGAGTGAGTAGACTTTTGTTACGCTAAGGCAGTGCGATATAACATCTAGTCCTTCATCGCTACTTACCACCAGGTGGGAACGTACTGGAGCACTAGCTTATAGTATGTAACACAAAAATGTTACCATACAAAGAATGCTCGCTTTCATACTGTGGAATTTACAGAGAGTACCTTAGGCAATAAAGCCTAAGATGTAAAGTGTGACTTTTTTATATTAACGAATATTATTATCCCTAATTTAACCATCTTAACTTTTATAAAACAAAAATAACGTTACTTCAATGAGGAAACCTATTTAAAATTATAAATAAAAAAGTACTATATTTTAAATATTTACCCAAAAACCAGGTGATCTTGGCCGCTGGTCTTCCATTAGGCACAATGCACTGCGCCATAAAAATGTCGCCTTCCTTGAAAGATGACTGCGGCGGCGTAATCAGTTGAATATCGCCAGGTGGCCCTGTGGAGTACATTTTAAAATTTAACTTTTATTATAAAGATACTATCATTCATATCTCGATTAAGAACGTCGTCAGGGATACGAGTATACATTTGAAGTGAAAATTTACATGCACTTTCTTTATTAAATAATTCGCAGTGTAGAACATTTTATTTATTGCAATAAAAAAGAGGTTTTTTTTATATTTGTATTCTTTCATAAGCAACTTTCAAATGTATATTCTCCCAACTGCAAATCCATAAGATCGCAATTTCTTTTTTTTTTACATAATATTTGCGAGAGGCATTTACCCCTACTCTACTATCTAATTACAATACATGGTTTTGTTTTGTAGTGTTGGATTCAAATAATAGTTTAAGAGGAATCCTCCTCACGAAAGAAGTCCCTTAGCTGCGGCGTCAGTCTCCGCGAAATTGAAATTTGCTGGCTAATTCCATACTTTACACATTCCCACGGGACTTCTTTATTGAAACAGACTTTAGTTTAAACCTAGACTAATTAGAAACCACTTTTCGTAATTAAGGCGGTACGTGAGAAGAGTTTACGCGATCAGATTCATGTTAGGTTCATAGATAATATATTCATAGTTTACGAGAACATAATAATCACGTAGAACAGACAAGACAGTGCTATATAGTACAACTGTGACGAAAACCGTTTGTCGGTGAGAATTATTCCGCACTAACGTTATGTCTTTTTTTATGTATGTTATTATACTCTCCCCTTGTTCGAGGCGGTTTACTCCTCATATATGCATTCATGCCAATTTGATCTCAATGTCTCTAAGCGACACCACATCTTTGACTTTTTCCCTTTGTAGTTGGCTACTGGTGACGATGGGTTGCACTAGCTTATAACAATCAGCCGGGCTGTGGACTTGTCATCCTGTTGTCAAAATTAAAAAAAAATCTAATTCATCATCATCTTTATCATTATCCCAGCCTGTCAAAAGCCCACTGATGAATGGCCGTGTAGTGATGGTGCAAGAATATCCACTATCCGACATCATGCCGAAGGTGTCGTAAGAGGTGACAGAGGAAAACCAATCAGAAGCTGAACAGCAGCATCTTCCTAATAACTACTCAAAAATTAGAAAAAACTGCAGCTGTCAAGCCGCCAGCCAAGCGTGACAACTATGGCAAGTATCACGACTATGAGGCAATCTATACGAGAGGCCTAAGTTTCAGTAGATTCCTGAGGGACTGTTACGGAACATAGGCATAATTTATAACATTTTGTTTTTTATAGTAGAGTGGCAAACGAGCATACGGCTCACCTGATGGTAAGTTATTACCGCCGCCCATGAGCACCTGCAACACCAGGGGAATTGCAGATGCGTTGCCGGCCTTTTAAAAAGGAAGTAGGCTCTTTTCTTGAAGGTCCTTAAGTCGTATCGGTCCGAACTCTCTGGTGGTAGTCGATTGTATATCAATCTAATTAATAATAAATATAAATATTTTGTGATATCAAAATTAATAAAAATTTGGTTTTACTTACTTGCAACCAACAATTGCATGGTGCCGGTAACCTCGATGCTGCCGGATTTCGGCGGCAGAACGCAGGAAATGTTCCCGTTCCATTCTTCCTTTATGTGCTTGATGTGAGCACCGCACTCACCCACCTGAACACCAGAGGTTGAGCAAAAACGTGTAATGAGGTTTATCAGAGCATAAGTTCGCAAAAGTTGGATTACATAGTGTTTTTGCTATTTTTTTTTTTTTGTAAAATATAACACATCAACAACATACTTGTACAACAGATTTCGATTATATCTTATTAAAACGTTTAGTTCTACACTTCTGCTCTTCAGTACACACATTTGCTTTTGTATTTTTCGATAAGCAGATGTAAATATAAATATTATCTGAGGACAGAGTGACAAAGCAAATTTATATGGCAGATGTGAACGGCAAAGTCGGGAAGGGACGCCCTAGAAGAAAGTTTATCGGCCAAATCGGCGATATTTTGAAAATGGGCCACATTAGAAGTACCCTTAACCGACGAGCATGTATGCGTAAATATATGGATGTAAAGGAGGCGAAAGAGGTATTTCAGGATGGTGCCAAATGGAAGTCCGTAGTCTCTACCTACCCCTCTGGGTGACAGGCGTGAGTGTTTATGTATTTATGTATGTATTTAATATTCAAATTTAAGCGGTGTCACTTACTTCCAAGCCCTGCCCTGCATAAACCACGTCACCTTGATTGTTGGGTATCAGTCGGTAGGACGTCGGGCCCACAGTCATTCTGAAAATTAAAAAAAATAAAATTTATTATCACCATTGTTATTTATTTAAAAAAAATATTTCTTTTGAATGGATTTTGAAAAAAATATAGACAATAATTAAACAAAGGTGCAATGTTCCTATTAGTATAGTAAAAATTTTACAAAGCTTGTGACAATATTGAAAGCCTTTCAAAGTGTCAAACGAATGAACTAAGTAAGTAATTAACATTGCAGCTGCATATAAAAAATATTGCGAACATTAGTTGACTGCAAAGACTATATAACCATTGACTGTAACAAAAAAAAAAAACCTCTTGCTTTGTCGCATTCCTTGGGGGAGGCCTTTGTTCGGTATTGGTCTTGGAAAGAGCGGGAATGACGCTGATGATGAGTTTTCTAACAATGCAGAAAACGGCCGTGTACAAGAAATTGAAAAAACAAAGCGTGGTCTAGGTAATTTCTTCCATTAGTATCATTTTACAGAAATTTTTAAGTATTACTCCCGGGAAATATTTTAGGCCGATAGGTAAACAAGTGATTTCAGAGGTTGCAGCTCTAAGTAGAAATTAATAAATACTTTTTATGGTCTAAAGTGGTTTTATATATTTCGTTTTCACAAAATTGGCATATAAACTAAAAATAAATTCAAACAATATCTGAATAGTTACATATGTTGGAAGGACATTCTAAGTTCTCGTAATAGACTAGGTATTTATATACATATATCTCTAATAGAATCTATATAAGTGGCAAAATTAAAAATTATGTACAACCCGTTACAATATAAATAAAATGAGAACATCATCAATGTAGTCGAAGTCAATTAAATACCCATTAAGTTATATAATATAATATTTCGTTTTTACAAAATTGGCATATAAACTAAAAATAAATTCAAACAATATCTGAATAGTTAGATATATGTTGGAAGAACATTCTAAGTTCTCGTAATAGACTAGGTATTTATATACATATATCTCTAATAGAATCTATATAAGTGGCAAAATTAAAAATTATGTACAACCCGTTACAATATAAATAAAATGAGAACATCATCAATGTAGTCGAAGTCAATTAAATACCCATTAAGTCAAAAACTACCGGTTTAAACACAAACACATAAAAAAATAGGGTCGAACTGAGAACCTCCTCCTTTTTTGAAGTCGGTTGAAAATAGGGATAGATTTTCATTTTGCTTGAAATTTAACGGCAATGACATAAAGAGACCAGGAAAACACGTTCAATACAGGTGACGTGAATCCACAGTTTCGATCAAGATTTAAACCAAAGATTAATAAAAAAGCACAGCCTTGCCTTCTACTATAATCAGTATGAAGAGAGAATAAATGCATTCATTCATTCATTCACCATCAGGTGGACTGTGTGCTCGTTTGTCACTCTAACCTATATTTAAAAAAAATTCAACGCTGTGTTGTGGTAGCGTTAGAAAACCCACCACCTCATATATTAACTGTCGGTGAGGGGTCACTCTATGGGGGAAACATACGCCATAGTAAAAACAGAATAGTAAGATAATTCCCGCGCCGTGCGAGTCTTAAATGCCTACTGTTGCAGGGTTGTCACTGTCTTTTTGTTTAACGGCTTAGTCTCATTTATTTTTATAAACAGTTATAATATTTACAAACATAATATCATATTTGTTAATCATTTCTTTAGTTTCCTCTCAAAGAATCAATGTTTGTAAAAAAAATTCCAGCTTTACATTACAACAAATGCCAAATAACTAATGTTGGCGACGCGCCTATAAGAATATTTCAGTTTATTAAGTCAACCGATGACGAATAACTTTTCAAAGACTCATTGTCCAATAGAAATGTTCTGATAAGAAAATGCTTAGTTAAATCTTAAAGAAATGTCGAATTAATGATATGAAGGTCTTGGGTTCGACTCCCAGGCCGGACTAGTTTATTGTTTTCTAAGTAATATCTTTCAATAAATTCATATAGGGAATTTTATGATATAGATTATGTTACCGGATTTGTTCCCCGGTTGAAATCGTCTTTCCAACGATGTAAATTCAAAGGAATATTAAAGTGAAGTTAGAGATCGGATTTGTTCCCCGGTCGAGATGATCACTCTGTGCATAAACAGAATTAACGGAAGTTAATTGTATAAGTATTGTCTCGTATAAGTTTGATATATTTATACGAAAACAAATGCCTATTTGTTATGATTGATTAATGAGAACATTCACTTGTATTGTTATCTGATAAGAAACACGATAACTGATAAGAATCCTATCAGAGATAGTTTCCTACAGTTCGAAAATTATGTAGAAGCACTTATTTACCTAATATTGTTAAAATTAGTGTATTTCAGACTAATGATTTCTTAAATTTACGCGAACACTACACATTGAATAAAACTAAATTTACGGATTTTATCGCGTTTATTTCACTACTTTTACTTATTTTTAATTCCCGACGTTTCGGGTGCTTTACAGCAACCATGGTCACGGGGGGGGGGGGACTGAGATGTTTGACGTCCCAATGTCATAGTTAGTCCGGCTACCTTCAGTTTTTGAATATTAATTTTTTTTTTGAATATTAATTTTTGGTCCGATTTGCGTAAATCGGACCAAAAATTAATATTCAAAAACTGAAGGTAGCCGGACTAACTATGACATTGGGACGTCAAACATCTCAGTCCCCCCCGTGACCATGGTTGCTGTAAAGCACCCGAAACGTCGGGAATTAAAAATAAGTAAAAGTAGTGAAATAAACGCGATAAAATCCGTAAATTTAGTTTTATTCAAAGTATTTCAGACTTTCATTTTTTCTGATAGCCGAGAGCCGTGCAAAGTTAGTTGTTCAAATAGTGTGAGTTCACGGAAGCACGCTGGCCACGCCCTTAGGAGGCCAAATATGTAAAAATTTAAAATGTTTGTAATTTCAGCAATTTATGTAAAAATGACTTGTAAAACATTTCAGGTTGATTGTACGTGCTAAAAAGGTGAATTCTGTGTTATTTTTATGTGAAAATTCCTGTGTATAAGTGAAATAATGATAGTTTTGTATAAGAAATTTAAAAGTGTTTTAAATAGTGAAATAAATAGAGAAAATGTAAATTAAACTATTGTATTAGTTAACATATGTATAAATTCAAGTGAGAAACATTGTTTTAACTTTCTGTGTTAAATATTTTAGAAATTTGGACTTTGAATTTGTGATTAAAATGGGCATATTTTGTTTAATAAATTAAAGGATTTTTGTGATACGAAAATATAATGTATATCATAGTGTAGATATTGTTTCGTGCTATCTAAGTAGATAACTTGTATTTATGTATGACTTATGTGAATAAAGAAATTAAGTGAAACGTGAGAGAGTAATAGTACAAATTCATGTAATTAAGTTGCGCAGGCACGCGAATGGCGCGGCTCATTTTCGCGTATAGCTCTGGGGGTAGCTTAGTGAACGGGTTTTATTGCAATTGATGGATCTCCTAGGTGTGCGTTACTTGCAGTTATACAGTGGCTGCAAATAACCGCCGGTACGACAAACTCCGCCGATCGTTGAGTCCCGTGATTCCGTGAGGCGTCGAGGTCACCGGCCCCTAGGTGATTCTTGGCACTTTATGCGTTTCGTGCATTCTGTGCCTAGTCGCGCATTAAAGTGCCACCTTTGCACTTCCCCCAACCCTTTTGCTATAAAAGGGGTAGGCAGTGCCCACAGTGTGGAAAGTCTCCATAACAACATCACCACCATCCGCGTCGCGCATCCACACCGGCTGCCGATCGTTTGGAAAATAGATAGGGCCTTAGTTAGATTACCGCTGACGCTGACTCTTAGGTTAACATGTCAGGGAACGATAAGGGGGAACCTCCTCCGAGATCACGGAAACCACCGGACCGACCAGGTGTATTAGATAGACCCATCGCCTATCGCGATATTTTTAACCCGGAGAGGATGAGAGTCGTCTCATCCTACTCCCAAATACCGACCCGGAAACCTTCGTCGCCGGGTAAGGAGTCCGCATCTAGGGTTGCACTCTCGCCCATCGTACCTGAGTGTACGACTGGGCGTGAACCGCTGCCCTCTCAACCTCAGCGGCCTATGAAGACGCCACGAAGGCACACACCTCCTGAGACCGAAGCCTCCCTCTACGAGAAGAGGCAGCGTGTTGGACATTCATCTGAGCCATCATCAGCGTCTTCGGATGATGAAGAGCCCCAAGCAGAGACTAGGAGGAAGGTCCACACCTCACCTCCTAAGTCACCATCACCACCGCAACAGCCGTCATCCATCTCACCGGACCGACGTAGTCACGACTCGGCCCAGTTTGAGCAAGGAGGTGAGGAGTCCTTCAGCTGGGGCTCGACAACATATGCAACCCTAGCTGCATCAGCCGGAAGGTCATCCCCGGTACAAACTACCACCCCGTCCGGGTTAGCTCAGGATGATGGACAGCGGCCATCAACGAGCTATGCCCACATGGCTGCGGCCCCAGCAGTACCACGACCACAATCGGCGGAACAACCTCAGAGAACCGAGAAGGAAAAGGAGAAGAGATATCCGCCGATTGTCGCAGAATGCCTCCCGGACTGGACCAGGCATTTTAAGGTCCTTAACGAGAAGTTGGGCCATCCACCTAATGCCCGTCCGTTCGGGAAAGGAGTTAGGTTTACTCCACAGAGCACGGATGAGTTCCGTACCATACAGAGGTACATGGTAGAACTCTCCGAGAAGGATAAAACCATGTCGTGGTATTGTTACACACCGGCAGAGGAGAAGCCCACTAAAGTGGGCATCCGTGGCCTGCCTGTGGGCACCGACGCAAAAATTATTGAGGAGGCTATTCGGGCAAAAGGCTTCCCCATCAATTATGTGAAGGCCATACCACCACGTAGGGGCAGACCGGGCTGCCTCTACTATGCACAGCTGGAGCATCTGAGCCTGGAACGGCTACAGCAACTTTACGAACTCGACGAGCTCCTATATATGAGAGGAGTCGTCATCGAAGCCTGGCAGAGGAAGACCGGACCGGCACAATGCCACCGTTGCCAGGCTTTCGGACATGCCTCCGCTAATTGTTTCAGGCCAGTGAAATGCGTTCGCTGTGCCGGTGAACATATTGCCAGCCTTTGCCCAAGGGGTAGAGAGGAGGAGCCAAAGTGCGCAAATTGCGCCAAAAACCATACGGCCAACGATCGCCGCTGCCCGGTCCTGAGGAGGATAGCCAGGAAGCAGGGGATCGTTTTACCTGGGCTACTGCCGGAGAACCCAAAGAGGATCCCCCAAAGTCGCCCAAAGGCCGTCACCATACAGGAGGACGGTTGGGCTACCATCACCAGAGGGAAGGGTAGGCAATCAGCCCCCCCCCCCACCCCCTCTTGTAGTACCATCAGAAACGGTTGGTCCCACAGACCAAAGGGCAACCACCGAGGCGACTCTCCGACCTCCTGCCAACGACGCCACTGAGAGGCAACCCTCCAGGAGGAAGAGGCGGAGGAACAGGAGCAGGAGAACGGAGCAGCCTCCTCCTCAGGCTGTGACCACCTCTACCCCTACAACCACAGGACCGATAGCCTCGCAGGCGCAGGTTGCTGCAAAAATATCAGCACCAGCTACGGCAAATAGAGCGCCAGAAAGGGCCCTACCGGAAAGCAGAGCCCGCTCCACACATAGAGCGCGCTCTGTGCAAAGGAAGACCGAAACCAATGCCCCGAGACCAGTGCCTTCACAAAAGCGTAGTGCAGAACGCAGACCACCAACTTCCGACTTCGAGACGGCCGATGCTATTCACAGATTAGTAGGCATAGCCATCGAAGTCGGAACACAAGTCCTGGCCGACATTAGGGCCGGGGCAGATCCCGTTACCGCCGTCATGAAGGCGCTGGCATCATTACTGGCAAGGCATTATGGAGGATAATAACCTGCGCCTGCTATACTGGAACCCGGACGGGATTCGTCAAAGGATCCATGAACTCCGCACTCTCACCCAGCAACAGGACATCCAGGTGATTTTGCTGGGTGAAACTAAATTAAGACCTACAACGCATCTTAAGCTGCCTAATTACTACATATACAGGAGAGACGAGGTCGATCCTCAAGGGGTCGCTTACAGAGGGACAGCGATCCTGGTGAGGAGAGACATCGTCCACCAGGAGCTGGACCTGCCAGACTTCCAGACGATGCGTTCAATCGGCATAAAAATGGAGGCGGCGGGCGAGGAACTTAAGATCTTTGCAGCATACCGCCCGCCAGGGACTCCATTTCACTCCTCAGACATCCGGACGGTAATGGAAGGTACAACACCCACCATCATCGCCGGGGACCTGAACGCCAAACACCCGGCGTGGGGGTCCAGAGTGATCACCCCGCCGGGTCGTGAACTTTACGAAGACGCAGAACACCATGATTACGACGTTCTAGGTCCCGAGGAACCGACGCATATCCCTAGCGACCCTAGGAGGCGTCCGGATGTATTAGACATCGTGCTCACTAGGAACGTCAACTACCCAGTAGTGGTAGAAGTGCTGTATGACCTGAACACGCAGCACCTCCCGATTCTGATAACCCTTGGCACTAAGGCAGTGACCTCACCGCCCAGAGCCGTCAAGACTAAGATTGACTGGAGGCTCTACCACCAACACCTGCAGGAGAGACCTCCAGTCCATATACCGATTAACTCAGCGGACGACGTAGAGGCCGCTGCAACCAGACTAACCACGTGCATCCAGGAGGCCCTCAACGCGGCCTCTACGATCGTCCCTCTCTCGGGGAGAAAAGAAGAGCTGCCGCTAAGACTACGCGTGCAGCTCAACCATAAAAGAGCGCTGAGAAAGCTCTGGGCGCGTACTCGCTGCCCTAGAATAAAAAGGAGACTCAACACCTTGTCAGACGAACTGTCGGTTGCAATACAGGCCCACAGAGGAGAGGCCTGGGAGCGGCGCATATGGAAGGCGGACGAACAGCATACGTCGCTCTATACATTGAACCGACAGTTAACGAAAACACGACCACCTGTTTGCCCGCTGACTAACAACGCGGGCATTCAATGTTACGATGCCAAGGGCAGAGCGGATATCCTAGCTGAGCACTTCGAGGAGCAGTTTATGCCGAACCCAGCAAGTGCGGAGTTCCTGGAATCCCATACAAGGAAAGAGAGCCGCGTGCAGGAGCTCCTGTCGTCGCCCGCGCCACCGCTTGCAGGAGAGTGGTTTATCTCCCCCGCTGAACTACGGAGGACAGTAACCCGCCTGCAACCGAGGAAGGCGCCGGGGCACGACGGGATTACTAACGCTGCACTACGACAGCTGCCCAATAGAGTCCTTGTAGAGATAGGTCGGCTCTACAACGGAATATTGCGGACATCCCACTTCCCGGAGGACTGGAAGAAAGGCAAAGTCATCGTCTTGCCGAAACCCGGGAAGGACAGGCGTAGAGCTGCCAACTACAGGCCGATCACGCTGCTACCGCATATAGCTAAACTGTGCGAAAGACTATTGTTAAGACGTCTCCGCCCGTGCTTCGGGCGGAGCAACATGGATTCAGGAGGGGTCACTCAACAGCAACACAGCTGACCAGAGTGCTGCACCTGTTTGCGGCCGAACACAACCGTGGCCGCATATCGTTGGGCGTCTTTCTCGATATCGAGAAGGCGTTCGACCGGGTGTGGCACACAGGATTACTCTACAAGTTAGATGTTCAAACAAGTATCCCTCCTGCTATATTGCGGCTAGTGGCGTCTTTCCTGGAAGGCAGGAAGTTCTACGTCTGCGTAGAGGACGCCGAGTCCGCAATTAAGACCATAACAGCTGGTGTGCCACAGGGCAGCTGTCTATCTCCAGCCCTGTACGCGGCGTACACTAATGACATACCCACCCTGGAAGGACACTTGCAAGAATGGGAGGACGACGTCGAACTAGCGCTATTTGCGGATGACAGCGCATACTTCACGTCGTCCAGAAGAGCCCACATAGCAGCTGCCAGGATGCAACGTCTGCTGGACCTGCTGCCACCATGGTTGGATGAGTGGAGGATGGCCGTCAATGTTAGCAAGACGACCGCTCTACTCACTCGCCGCTACAGAAACCTACCACCACCACTAACCCTCAGAGGCCAGGAGATCGCATATGAGAAGGCCGTGACCTACCTTGGATGTCGGATTGACAGGATGCTGCGTATGACTGCGCACGTTGACTCTGCTATACGCAAAGCTCGATGTGCGCGGGCAATGCTCCGTCCTGTCCTGACATCCAAGTTACCGACAAAGTCGAAGATAACCATTTATAAAACCTACATAAGACCCTTGCTAACATACGCTGCTCCGGCCTGGTATGCACTCCTGAGCGATCGTCAGAAGCGGCGACTTCAGGCCCAGCAGAATTTGTCATTAAGAACTATAGTCGGTGCGGGTCGCTACGTCCGTAATGACGTCATAGCGGCCAACCTCAAGATAGAGAGCCTTCATGAATTCGTGGTCCGGCTGGCGCGCGGTATGTTTGACCGTGCCGACAACGGGCCACACGAACACCTCAACGGCTTCGCGCCGTTGCATGCAAGGCCGCCGGACGGGCGACCTTATCCAAGAGAACTCCTCCCTATATAGATTAGGGAGTCTGAGTAAACCCCTCAATGCCGCAGAAAGGCCAACTTTGACAAATAATTGTGTTATTTAAACACAATTATTAGATAACCATCTTTTACTTATAAATTAACCGACTGCGACAATAGTCGTTATAACAACGCCTTTAACATCAAGGCGCCCAGGACCGGCACACTGTAGTGTGCCGTGAGGAACATCCGGGTAAAGGGGTACACCCCGAGGCCCGAGACCTGCACGGCATTATGCCCTGCAGAGGACAACAACGACGATTGCAATTCGTTCGGGGATATAGTTCGGAAAAATAAGAAAATCCTTCGGGAAAAGTGAAAAACCAGCAGTCAAGAATAAGTGTAGGGAAGTGATAGGGAAAAGTGATTACTCTCTCACGGAACGGTTTGAAGATAATTGCTGTTTTATTCCCAAGTAATTCACCCCTCAAGTTATACAGTCCACATCGAAGAATTAAGGCGTCGGGACCGGGACGACTTCGGAAGACCCGTAATCCCCGTCTGAACCTACTTGCTGAAAAAGAAAGAGGTTATCGCCCTAGTGTGTTACTCCGTTGCGGAGATCACATACGTTGTTCCCGAACCCAACGTAGGCGTTATAGGAGGCCGGATTGAGAGAAGCCTCGATTCCTCCCTTCTGTTTCTTAATCGAACGTCGATTCCAGTTTGGATCTTTTAAATTGGTCCTACCGAACCTGGTTCTTTTTCAACTAAAATTAACTTGAACTGATGTGATATGATAATTAATGTACTTATGAGATATGTATCTTTGTATAGATATAGTTATATAACCTATTAATATAAAGCTAATTTACTTATACAAACGCATATATTAATCTACATATTTTACAAAAAGAGAAAATAATACGAAAAATAAAGACTGGTATTTCTTACTTTTCTTCTACATTTCTTAGAAGACAGAGCCTAGTATTCTGTTTTTACTATGCCTACGCTCAGCTGTACACTTTTGTTGAGCTGTAATGATTAAATGAATGCTCTTTCAAACTAAACACCGTCGCCGCAGCTACATAACGAACTCCTCGCGTTGTCTCTATGTCGAGTTACGCGATAGTTACAAGAATTGGCACACAACTAAAACTTGAAGCAAGCTGTTCGCGGTTGAATTTAACGTCTTAGTTAACTTACCGCTACAAGTGTTAACTCAACTATGCCAAACTACGACGTTAAACTTGGCGACGAAAACACGTACAGCCTTGTAGTTGTTTATCCCATTTACAATGATGTCTTCACAGAAATCAATTAACAATGGAACAAATAGGTAATTGGTTAACCTACGTTACGTATTTAAGAAGACGGTTTCCACGGGTTCGAAGGCACGAGACATGCTGCATGTATTTATATCTTTTACTAAAACATTTATATCATTTGTCAAAAGTAATAATAATAATGAGTCGACACGTTCAAAGCTATTCCGCAATGAAAGAAAGTAGATGGAGCAAACGGATTAAAACAAACCACCACCTGTATGCATATATATATATATATATATACATATATATATATATATATATATATATATATATATATATATATATATATATATATATAAATATATATATATATATAAATATATATATATATATATATATATATACATATATATATATATATACATGGACATCAATTCTGCAAACAACTTCGTTATTGCACTCTATTCCCTTCAGACTGGACCACTGCACGCAGATACTGCAGAAATAAGTAAAAATGCTGTACATCTCCAGATGGCTTCCTATGGAAAAAAAAGTAATCCTACTGTCTAGTGAAGCTGGTTAAATAAAAATCTCCGGCACATTAGTCAGTGACACTTTTTACGAAAAAAATGCTTACCGACAAGAGTCGATGCGGTAGGGCACTTTACACAGTACTGTGAGCTCGTCGCCCACGCGACGCACCGCCTTCAATGGTGTTATTTCTACATGTTGAGCTGTAACAAAGAAAAATAAATAATGAAAACTTCGTTCACACAGCAAAATGTTTAAAATTAATGAATTCTTCGTGAAAGTAATAGGTAATAAATTAATGAATAAAATAATTTTTCTTGTCTATATCGCATAAGTGAATCGGAATAAATCCTTATATTTAATGCTTTATGAATTACAAGGCATTAAGTCCGCCATAAGTTCTCTTTTTGTGCATTAAAGTGCAAATAATTAAATAAATAATAAATAAGGTTATTTTATTAATATTTATATATTTAACTAATCTTGTAATCTACCAGTAGTAAATATATATCGTAATTGTGTAATAAAATGTATTAGAGAAACATCCTGTATACTGTATAGTGTATAGTTATCCGAAAGCAGGACACCCACCGCTTCTCAAAACCACCACATTGCTTTTGGTTCAAGTTGGATTCATATGACCTCGAAATATCCTTTTTATCAGGTGTGAGTTTTCTCACTATGATAAATTCCAATGTGATGCACGTGGTAAGTCAGCATAAAATTTCAATAAAAATATTCATTGGTGCCAATGATAAAATTCAAGTCGCTTGCTTACTAGGGATTATAAGGTTCTGCGCCCCTAAACAATCATCAGTAATAAGTTTATATATATCGTCGCATACAAAAACATTCGATATATTCGAAGATTTTCTTGCTTCTATGTCCGATTTCAATATATACATGATTGCTCATAGGTATGCACTCCATAAGCACTAAAGTGACTGAAGCCTATAGCATTTCAAACGTATTAAATTCTAGCACTGCTTTGTAACAGATGTATCTAATTCCAAGAGTAAATATAACCCCTGTGGCTATGAACTATGGATCCTTATAACCTTTTGACGCCTAAATATTTGTTAGAATTGTTGCAGTCTCAAAATATACAGAAGATAAGCATTGAAAGAATTGATAAAATGTATAGTTGCTATCCAACAAACCAGATACAGGTTGTTTGATTTTATTAATTTTACTAAAAATTACTGCGAAGATTTTACATCATATGATCGCTTAAACTTATGGACCTGTCTTTAATTTGAACCAAGGATTAATGACTTAGTTGCAACTTACTCTAGTCACTAAGCCACGAAGTGATAATGAAATGACTGATAGTGTAAAAACTTACTGTAATGAAAATATAACAAAATTCTTAAATGTTTTAATACCATTAAGTACACACGCAGCCATTGAGCATGGTCGACAGTGGTGGAATGAAAGCAAAAATAAGAAAATAAAAAAACCTTCCATTCGTGTAATATACGTACATACACGAACGAGTGAGCTCTACACCGAGCCCCACACTAGAACCACTTTATATATGGAGTATACAAAGTTTCTTATTTTAGAACTATTTAATATGCCGTCTATAGAATTGGTTATACCCGGCTGTATGCTTTATTGTTTTTACTGTTTATTTAATAGTATAAGGGTGACAAACGAGCACACAGTCCACCCGATGGTAAGTGGATGCTGTTGCCCATAGACATCTACATTCAGCCTCAAATAAGAATCGAAATGCAGATGTGTTGGCACCCTTGAAAACTAAGATGGAATGCCTCGATTCCAGTAAAACGGGTCTCCAGTTCTCTATACTCACCATACGAAACGTAGCCACATTAAGCTGCTATTTTACGTTGATATTCTGTAAGTCCTTACCCGGTCGAGCCGACCCATTCATGCTACAACCATAATATATCTGCAGCATGGCTCTACCACTTGTAAAACTGTACATACATGTAAGATATGTAATAAAAATAAATGGGTGAAAGGAAGATAATACAGCGTTTGCAAATACCTACCTCATTCGTATGTGTTTACACCCTGTTAACTAACGAACAACGCTCTGTCGAACAGCAAACAGTTGTATTTCCATTCGAAAATACGATACTGAAATACTACAGGGCGGTGAAGGGAAATAGCATCATGTAGCTGGATGTATGCACAATTGCATGCACAATTAATGTATGTATAAATAACGACGTCTACAGCCTCCCGAACAAGCCGGTTTCCGAAAAGGCTTCAGTACCATAGACCACATACATACCCTGCGGCACATTGTACAGAAGACCGAAGAGTACAATCTGCCACTTTGCCTGGCGTATGTGGAATGAGAAAGCCTTTGATTCCGTCGAAATATGGGCGGTGCTACAGTCCTTTCAGCGGTGTCAAGTTGACTGTCGGTATATCGAAGTGCTGAAGTGTTTGTACAGTAGGGCTACGATGGCTATCCGAGTACAGAACCAGAGTTCGAAACCTATCCAACTGCAGAGAGGTGTAAGACAGGGTGACGTTATATCCCCGAAACTCTTCACCGCTGCGTTGGAAGACGTTTTCAAGCCACTGGACTGGAAAGGATACGGTATTAACATCAATGGCGAGTACATCACTCACCTTCGATTTGCTGACGATATAGTCCTTTTGGCAGAATCGCTGGAGGACCTTAGCACTATGCTCAATGACATCAATGGTGTCTCCCAACGGATAGGTCTTAAGATGAACATGGACAAAACAAAGATCATGTTCAATGTCCATGTCACACCTATGCCGGTAGTTGTTGGGAGCACTATGCTCGAAGTTGTTAACAAGTACGTTTACCTGGGACAAATAGTCCGACTAGGTAAGTCCAACTTCGACCGTTCGGGAAATTACGACACATCTCGTCAGGTATACCTCAATCTCTGAAAACTAAAGTGTACAACCAGTGCGTGTTGCCAGTGATGACTTACGGATCAGAGACGTGGTCCTTCACTGCTGGCCGTATGAGGACGCTCAAGGTCGCTCAGCGAGCTATGGAGAGGGCTCGAAGTTTCTCTGCGTGATAGACTCAGAAATCAGGATATCCGCAGTAAAACCAGAGCGACCGACATAGCCCAACGGATTAGTAAGCTGAAGTGGCAATGGGCCGGCCATATAGCTCGAAGAACCGATAACCGATGGGGAAGAAAGGTTCTCGAGTGGCAGCCTCGTACCGATAGGCGTAGTGTAGGGCGACCCCCCACTAGATGGAGTGAAGACCTGGTAGGACATGCAGGAAGTCGATGGATGCAGGTGGCTCAGGACCGTGCTTTGTGGCGTTACTTGGGGGAGGCCTATGTTCAGCAGTGGACTTGTGAAGGGCTGTAATGATGATGATGATGATGAATGATGATAACGATGTCTCCTCGATACCGAAAAAAATCTACTTTAGGGATATATTTTTTAAACCGCCTTTGCGTTCACTAATCCCCCAGCAATTGGCATTTATGTTTCGTGTTATGTTGGACTTCCAGCTGGTGATCTTCTCCAAATAAACTCGACGTAGTACGACGTAGACGTTTGGTAGAGCCATGCTGCAGTTATATTAGTAGTATAGTTGTAAGACGAATGGGTCGGCTCTACCGGGAAAGGACCACGCTCTCACAGAATACCAGCATAAAATAGTAGCTTAGTGCTGCTGTGTTTCGTATGATGAGTGTAGAGAGCTGGAGACCCTTTTTACTGGAAACGAAGCATTCCATTTTAGTCGTCACAGGTGACAACGCATCTGCATTTTAATACGTAATCAAAGATAGATGTAGATGTCTATGGGCCACAGTAACTACTTACCATCGGGTGGAGTGTGTGCTCGTTTGTCACCCCGTTGTGCACCCCTAAGGACTACGATGGAATGCTTCGATTCCAGTAAAAAAAACCGGCCAAGAGCGTGTCGGGCCACGCTCAGTGTAAGGTTCCGTAGTTTTCCGTCCGTCACAATAAGTGTTCCCACTTATGAGTTTAAAGGTGGGTATCCATTATCGTCGCGCTCCAGCAGCGCTCCGCGCTCCTGCAACTGCTCCCGGTAGTGGGTACTGTTGTTTCCATCCAAGTTCAAAATGATTTTTCTAGAAAGACCTTATAAAGTTCTACTTTTCAGATTTTTTTCATATTTTCTAAACTTATGGTTCAAAAGTTAGAGGGGGGGGGACACATTGTTTTTTACTTTTGGAGCGATTATTTCCGAAATTATTGACATTATCAAAAAATGATTTTAGTAAACCCCTATTCATTTTCAAATACCTTTCCAACAATATATCACACGTTAGGGTTGAAATTAAAAAAAAATCACTTCTCACTTTACACATAGGGGGGCTACCCTAATAAAACATTTTTTTCCAATTTTTATTTTACCACTTTGTCGGCGTGATTGATACACATATTGGTGCCAAATTTCAGCTTTCTAGTGCTAACGGTCACAGAGATTAAGCGAGGACGGACAGACGGACAGACAGACATGGCGAAACTGTAAGGGTTCCTAGTTGACTACGGAACCCTAAAAAGGTACTAAACTAACCGATTGGCATATGTTAATATAAGGTGTTTTGCAATTTTGAAGCTGCTCCTAGTCATCAATCTGAGTACTATATTACATCTGGTATACTATATGAGACGAGGACGACATACCGCCACCGTTTAATAGAGAATGATACGTTTCTAGCATTTCCTAAACCGCGTAGTAAGGTAATAAATTGAGGCATTTACCTTGTTAAAAGTCAAGCAAGTACAAAGGTAATTTTCGCGTAGGTGTAATGGACCAGAATAAACGTTGATGGAAACGACGTCACTTTCCTTTGAGGTGACTGCAAACGTATGACAATTTTCAACTTAGTAAAAAACATTTGTATATTATTTATAAACATATGTACCAATTACTCGTGTTTAGTATTCGCTTGCAAAATTCATATTTATAAAGGAAGGCTTGCTTGCTTGATGTACTGTATCTAATGTATATGTAAATCCGAACCTCAGGAGCAACTGAGCCTTTATTTTTATTAATGTAGTATTAATTTTAGTATTACTGTAGTCTAGGTACATAAATTATTATTTAAAAAAAAAACAAGTTTTAGATGTAGACGAACAATAAAATTTCAAATATACAAATTTAAAAACCTCTGCCATCAATTTATTCCACTATAGCATTTATGATAATGAAAATAAATCTTCGTATATTTAGGATTTTCATAAAGAGGCTTTCAACATCCTTATTACAAAACTCACATAATATGATTTAAGATATAAGATTTTATTTAAACAAATAGTTTTTAACTATGTATATATAAATTATAAGTACCGTGTGGTGATGGCGTAAAAGAATCTGTTATACATTTTGTCACGTGGGTGTCGTTTGAGCGATCATGGGAAATGCCCGAAAACTTATGGCTGTCGATAGATGGCGGTATAACCATCTTTTACACCAGACGCGAAATACTCAGACCAGAGACGGACAGCAGCCGCAAAGGTGCCAGAGCCAGACGTCTAACGGTCTAACACTGCGATTCTCAATGTGCCTGCCAAGTGTGACGATCAAGGTAAATTGTCCCTAGAGGAGAGGCTCATGTCCAGTGGTGAACCTTTAAAAGCTGATGATGAAGGTGAAGAAGAATTTTAGTTAAATAAAGGGTTATATAAAAATACATGTTATTTAACTCAACTTTTCTCGAATAAGCATCATTTTTAATTTTGTTTTGTTTAACAAGTTACTAGCGACCACGGACTGGATAAGTTCCGCTCACAAAGGATCAAGTATAATAAAGTGAATTATAACATTTAAAACATCCGTAAACTGTGCGAAACTCCAGTGCATCTGGAAGTTGGTACGACCGCCGTCGGCATCGCTGTTTCCCCGTTGAGTTACACGACATAGTTCGAGATGCTTGCGCTACTGTTGCTCGATGGAAAATAGTTCGCAAGCATTACCGGTGCCTATTGAGTGCGCCGAGATTTATGCGGCGCTATAAAATATTAAACGCTTTGTTCGGAAGTTTTTGCTCTGAAGCTGGGGTGTGAATAGCGAAGTTTTGCTATTTGGTAAGATTCGTTATTAGACTCGTCACTTACAGCTGCTTACGAATAAGGAGAAAACCGATTGTGGTGTATATTAGACACAAGTTATGATACTTATATGTAATAATTAATGTATATTTTATAAAATAAAGACGGCAAATCAGCAAAAAGTTCATCTAAATTAATGTCTACTGTGCCTCATAGTGATCTAAATTTTACAAATTATTTATCATAATATAGTAAGATTTTGCTTTGCATTTGCTGGCACTGTATCTCCTAAATACAGGTTACTAATTAACCTAGCTAGGAGGACTCAGGTTTCTACCCATTTCAAATTGGTCCTCATAATGTATTGTATATATTTGTAAAAAGTATGTGAACTATGAAAATGTCAATAAAGAATTATTATTACTTTGTTTAAATAGAACAAGGGTGACAAACGAGCGAATGACTGTCTGTCCACCCGATGGTAAGTTGATTACGAGTATTAGTTAATAATCAAAACGCAGGTACGTTGTCACCCCCGAGAACAAAGACGGAATACCTCGTTTCCAGTAAAAAAGAGTCTCCGCATCTCTACACTCACCATACAAAACACAGCAGGATTAAGCTGCTACTTTACGCTGGTATTCTGTTCCCATTCGTGCTACAACCATAGTACAGCTGCAACGTGGCTCTGTTATGAGCATGGCTCTACCATGATGAAAACGATAAACGCAAGAATACAATTTGTTTCTGTTAAAAAAGTTTATGGGCAACATAAACTACATAATGGTCTAAATCACTTACAGCTGTTTATCAGTAAAGGTTCAATTTAGTATATTTCACGATAGTTATGACACTTGTATTGTTTTTTTTTATAGGACAGGGTGACAAACGAGCACACACTCCACCTGATGGTAAGTGGTTGCTGCGGCCCATAGACATCTACATCTATCTTCGATTACAAATCAAAATGCAGATGCGCTGTCACCCGTGAGGACTAAGATGGAATGCCTCGTTTCCAGTAAGAAGGGTCTCCGGTTCTGTACACTCACCACCATACGAAACACAGCAGCATTAAGCTACTATTTCACGCTGATATTCTGTGAGAGCGTGGCCCTTCCCTGGTCGAGCCGACCCATTCGTGTTACAACTATACTACTAATATAACTGCAGCATGGCTCTACCACGTATATAATATTGTATGTTATTTATTTTATAATGTATTATATAATAGTAAGATGAAAATATGGTTTTCATCTTTTGTTGAGGGTCCCAAGATTGTATTTCTGTGGCTATCTCTCAAACTCAACGTTATCTTTTCAGCCTATCAATTGCAGCCTACTTTATCTGTTGGTATCACAACACAAACAACTAACAAATCATACTTTACAAATGTTCCGTTAACTATTAAGAACAACCTATTAATCCAAACTGTTCATCTGTAAGTTCGACAGAGTTAATAACTATTATAAAGTGGGACAGTGTCGTTCATTGAGAGGATCCATTTCGTGGTAAATAGGCCGAGGATCCCTCAACGTTGAAGCCCAATGAGCGTAATTGAAGAAGAAAAAAGCGTCGCTATGACTTCAGACAATCAACGCGTGTTTACTTGAATGCTACTGGGGACAGAGACATGAGTGGAGACGATAGTTAAATGATTCGAGTATTTTTGATTATTCTTGTAATATCACATTATATAATATGATACATGTGAAAGTTTATTTGTTTGGACGTTTATCAATAAACCACGAATGGATTACTGAAGGGATAAAACACAAAAAGGTATATTTTATAATGTTATTGTTTAACAAGTTATTACTATGGATATTTTTTCAAACAATTACTATCATGAATATTATGGGTGTAGATGGATTAGAACCGTGTTTTGTGGCATTAGTTGAGGGATTTTTCATCAGTGGATTAGTTACGGAATTCAATGATGATAATGAAATTATACTAAACATTATTTGAGGTTGTGCCCATATTATAAAGCAAGGACAAGTACTCTACAGTAACTGTTTTCAGAGAACATACTTAATGACATTCCTTAGCAATAAACAAAAATTGAACCAAGTAAATGTCTACCAAAATTTATACAAACAACAATTTGGCAAATTAGTGTCTCTGAAATAGAAAGCAGTGTCCAAAAAAGAAGAAGAAAGAAGAAAAGGTTTACAAAGAGTTCAAACATTCAGGCGTTATAAATTACAATCGATCGAAAGCTAAGTCATGTTATGCCATGTGAGCCATGGGTACACGTTATCATGTAAAACCTATACTAAGAATTGCGAAAAGTATAAAGATATAAAAAATGAATAAAGGACGTCTCCAATACTTTTATATTCAAGATGCAGGCTGCTACCAAATTGTTGCTTCTATTAGGATGTATGGCGGTACATTGACGGCGCTTTATGAGGACACGAAAAGGTCAACGCAGTAAGGCGTTTAAGTGTATATGTACAGGGATAACTGTAACATGACGTTTTTATCAACTTTATATTAAGCAAAAAGTTAATTACATATTTCGTAGTAATTTCGTACACAAAATTATAAAAATAAAATTAACGTTTTTGTTTATTATAAAATTAAAGTTAAGCTCGTAGACTTGCAGATTTCATAAAGTTGTTTTCTTACATACCGAAAAACTAAGAGTTGCAAACGTTTAAGTAAAAGTAAAGTATCAGCCTATATACGTTCTCCTATAGCCTACGGCACAGCACGGGCCTCTCGGCAGTGCATGGTGGCAGACTGCACATGCTCTCGAAATATTATTCGTTCCACAGACATGAAGGGTTCCTCAAGAAGTTTTCCTTAACCGCTGAAACCGTGGTGAGTAAGCAGTTAAAATTATTCTGTCGGTTGTTCTCGTACTGTACAGCTTTCACTTCTGACCTAGCGCTCATCTTAGAACGTACATATTTATATGTGTCGAACAAGCAATGACGGCCTTAAAGTTGCTTTCTCTCTCGTCACTAAATAACAATAGAAAATGACAGGTACAGAAATAATAAATATTTAATTCAAGTAAGCGATAATCAACTAAAGTAATGTAGACAATGTTTAATATTACTGCATCAGCACACAAAAAGTGAAAATTCTTTCATTAACTTCGTGTAATAAAAAAAAAGTTTGTCTGTAATAGTTGTCTGCAAAAAAATCTGTAATTTTAAACGTTCATTAATATAAACTAATTTAAGTAAACAAAATTTTTGTTAACTCTTAATTTAGTAGATTATGATTGCCGCGTATATCGATCCTAATCCTTAATAATAAATTGAATTTAAATAAGTTTCAGAAAAAAGACTAAATTAGTATTTTACAAGCGTAAGTACTGAATAACGTTTGACTTTAATTAAATAATAAGAACTTTGGACTAACAACCTATAACAAAAAAAAAGGTTGATAAATGAACGGCGAGAGTATCCCGTCTAAGTTATTTAACCACTGCCTGCATCGGTTCAAAGGAGTTCCTGTACGGTTCCTAGATATCGAGATAGATTGAGCTTTTAGCACAAACCAATATTCGCTATTTCATCGAAATTTCGCATTAAAATGAGCTGCGGATACACGGGGGCGGATTCCCAGGCTTAGCCTAAAAGCCTTGCGATGTACTCCAAACTAAGCGGCAAGCTGGGGCCCCTAAGCGAGCGACTTGGAAATCCTTTCATCTTATTACATTGAGCAGTTTGTATGTTAATATTACTATTGGAAGTTCTACCGAACCTATTTTTTCTTTGTAAGGAATATTTTAAGGTTGTATTGCAGGAAGGAATAAACGTACATTTCTCAAATGCCATTTCAAAACGGATATTTTTAAAATAGTATTCATCTTCCCGTGCTTCACCAACGCGTAAAAATGACTGTTACGAATGAGCCTCTCCAATTAAAGGTAGGATGAAAAGAAAGGCAAACCTAAGGAGAGGTCAGTGCTCAGCGGTGAGCTCCTGCGGGCTGATCTAAAAGATTAATATGCCTTAATCGCCACGCTCAAAAGGCAGTTTGGCGATCTTTTTACACTTGGTGCCAGTTTTCGGTTGGGGTATATTACGTGTAGCGTAAAATAGAAAACGAAAATAGTCAGTAATTGAATCGGAAGCTAAAACATCTTTCAGACCTGTTACCTGATTATTCTCATAGGTCCCCATCACACGGTTTACATTTTTCATCTCAGTTAAAATAATCAAAATACAATGAAACTTATAAACTAAATAAAATAATCTAGTCTCTTCTGAAACTAGATTCATAATAAAGATGTCCGGAAGCAAATCTTGGACATACCTATAATTTTTTTAACGTTCACAGAAGAATCATTTTACCTTTTATTAAATAATATTTGAGTGACAAACCGAGCTTACGGTACGGTCTAAACGCAAGTAATTTCTGCAGTCCACGGACGTCTACTCCAAACGAGGCCACAGACGCATTGTCACGTCTGAGTGGATGCCTCATGAAATGCCTCATAACCAGTAAAAAGGATCTCCAGTGTGTGACTTACTTACTCTCACCAAAACACAGTAGTCGGTCAGTACGCCAGTAGTTCCTTCGCTCAGGGTAGCTAAAGCCGGAGCCAAAATGCCTCCCCCCGCCTCTCTACACACCTCAGTATCGAAGAATCTTAAAAGATATGAGATCAGTACGTGTTTTCATTAGTCTTTGCATATTATTTAAAAATAATTTAAAAATATAATCCATTTTTTATATTTTACCCTAAGCTTGGTAAACTCATGTGTTTAGATTATCTAATTTCAGAGTAGCAATGGTGTTCGTTATGTTTCAAATTATTTAATCATACGTCATAGGTAATTTCTTCATTTATTAATTTTTCATTGCTTTAATTTAAAATAAGACGGGGAGTTGACTTTCAGTGACAAAATGCCACCCCCTAAACTCAGCCGCCCGGGGTCATGGTCCCCGTCGCCTTTTGCTACGCCACAACAGTGGGTTGGCTGTTACTTGGTGACGGTGTATCGAACCAAACTGTCTGACTTGAATTTGAATAAAAACTTAACATCACCAAGCAAAAACTGAACCCAGTCAAATAGCGGAATATACTTAAAAGCCTTAAACGTGAGGAGATTTCGTGGCCCTAAAAGTTTTCACTCTGTAAAATGGAAGTTTTATTTTGTTAAAGAAATGAATTTATAAATACGCTGGGATAGGGAAGGCTGACACATTGTATTTTCTAATTGCTTTTGGTATTATGTCGTCAGCGCGAAATTGTAATTACTGTAGTAACATAAAATAACTCGGGTGGTAAAAAAATTAATGATGACAGAGATTAATCTGTATTATAATTCGAATCATATTTTATATCGCCAGCTCCAAGTGATTTCATTTTTTAACAGTGTTTGACTAATGGAGTTAGCGATCGAATTCCTACAAATACACAATTGGATGTATCACTTCATCATCACCATTACAGTCTGTCACAAGCCAACTGCTGTGCATAGACCTCTTTGGAGGAATTAAACTAAGTCCGTCCCTAAATCACCTGTATTATATTGACTAAAAGGCTTTCTCCCGCTACAGTTTACAGATTCGTTGGGCTGGATAAGTGAGTTACTCTGATGCTACTGAGGATATATTCGTTAGGGATTGTATCACGCAGAAAAACTCCGTGTTCAGTCCTCGATGTAAACACATGTATACTATATTACTATATTTTTATACCATATACAATAGTAGATAGTAAGATACACACATGTATTTACAGATATCACATAAAGGTTCTAATAGATTAATACATAAAACCTATAGAAAATATTTTTTTAACACTAGAGAATAACAATAATAATAATAATATCCTCCAGACTTCGACCACGGCAGCCTGCCTCAACGGAGGCTAGCCATCGGCGCAGGACAGGATTATAGTGCCCAAGTGTATGCGCAAGCACAGGTGCACTCTCTATTCCCTCACTCTCATAATCCGATGGGACGGTAATTCGACACGACCGGAGAGAGATCAGGCGCAGGACCAACGGCTTTACATGCTTTCCGAGGCACGGGGGTGAGACACCGCCAACTTCCTGACTCCGGGCAGCTACTGAGAATTTCTTGACAGAAAAACTCAATAATTAATTTTTTGGCCCGACCCGGGATTCGAACCCAGGACCTCATGATCAGCAGTCGCAGTACTACAACCACTAGACCAACGAGGCAGTAACACTAGAGAATACCTCTACCACGAATCTACGAATAAGGAATATATGGAATATCTTTTACCACTCAAAATATAAACAGAATCATTTGAATGTTTCCTTAGTATCAAGTATTTAGTATAAAGACAACAAAACGAACAAACTTTTCCTATTATTATTGTATTTAATCTCTTATGAGTGCTGAGACAAAGTATAAATCGGAGAAAGGAAACAATAGGTTTAAGATAGCGCTTCCATAGCCGAATGATTTAATATGCGAATAAAATATCAACTTCTGTAGTTCCACTTCTTTATCGCAAATAGGTCAACGTTATGAAAATATTGAAGTAGAGTAATGCACATTAATTTAGATATCTAGCACTCTTCATGACTGAGCGCCGCGTATTTAGAGAACCACATACGAAAATATAAAGAAATCCAATCCCATTAAAAGACAAAACAAAAATCTCGACTCTGCACAATGTTTGTTTATTTTATAGAATAGGGGTGACAAACGAACAAACATTTCACCTGGTGGTAAGTGGATACTGTGGCCCCTTGCCATCTACATTTAACAAATTGCAGATGAGTTGTCACCCCTGAGGACTAATACTGGAATGCCTCCAGTAATAAATATCTCTGGTTCTTTACACTCACCAAATGAAACACAGCAATATTTTGTGCTAGTATTCTGTGAGAGCGTGGACCTTCTCCGGTCGAGCCGACCCATTCGTTCTCCAGCCATAATATACCTGCAGCGTGGCCCTGCCACGTATAAAATGTTTCTCTGCTAGGTACTTCATCCCTTATATGTATACAAATAATTACTTGAAATATTTACACAGCTTATCGCATCAGCGTTGCATTTGATGTTAGCGGTGCGTTGAGTCTTATTTTTACGATCTACGATACGAAATATGTAACTATGTGGTCGAAATTAGGGTGAAATGGGCGCCAAAACCAGATTTTTCATGTTTTATAGATGCGCAAAAATCAATTTATTGTTATTAAAAACTACGCATTCACCTTTTTTTTTCAAAAAGATCATTATGAAAGTGAAAGATTTTCCATATTGAATTATGATAGCCAAACAGGATTGACATATTTTGACTCGATACAAAAAATCACAGTTTCCTCAAAATCTACAATTTTAGGTACGTCCATTAAGGGAAAAAGCAGTTTCATTCGAATGTAATTAAAGTAATTTCAATTAAATTCTACTTATGTTCACCAGTAAATAAATAGGGAATTGTGAGTTTATTTTCCAATAAAAGAGTATATTTCATCAAAAATCAAATAAATATCGTGCAATAAAATTACGAGCGGGTCGGCCAAACAGGAGCATCTCGCCGCTCCTCACTAGTGCCCACGATACTATTTCGCCTTTACAATGAAAATTTTCAGTAAACAGAACGACATTGTTTCAGTATATGTTTACCGACGCTTGCAAAGTATTTTGATCAATTGCTTAGTTCACTAGATACTAAGCGAAACGCTTGAAACGCGTCAGTTACACATCGACCACATACGTATGGAATCCTCGCTTGTGTCCAATCAAGCGATGTTGGAACGGGATCATGGAATTTTGTTATGTTAAACTATTTAACATAACAAAATTCCATGATCCATCAACATACATGCGAAATACAGCAACATACAGGTGACCGGTAGACTTGTAAGATTATTTTGATAGTACTTTTTCCTTTGTTTCCGATTTCCGATTGAGTTAATAATTTGTATAGCTGCCGGATATTAAAAATAACGTGTACGTGTTTATAGGATTTCGAATTTAGAATTCTATCTTTTATGCTTTTCGTCAGAGGAATTGTTGAGAAGGAATTGTTGAGAGGAATCGTCAGAGGATTGTGCGATACACAAACATACGGTCAATGCCTAGCTTTTAATGACTGATTGTTTTATTTAAGGCCCAGTTTACCATATAAAATAGCGCTACAACTATCGAAATTTAAATTCAGAAATAAATAAAAAGAGAACTACAAATTATAATGTTATGTATGATTATACTAGTTAGTATCTTACTATGTTAGGGACTCCAAATCTAGAAATCTTAAAAAGTATAGTAGGAAAACCACTGAAAAAAACGACCGTTATGAAGTATTCCATCTTTGTTCTGTAGGGTGACAACGCATCTATATTTTCATTTTTCGATGGTTGATGTTATTGAAAAAATAACTAGTATTTATAATCTATATCGAATAAAAAGTTTATATTTTTAAATGTCTATGAACAACAGCATTCACTTACCATCCGAACTATGTGTGTCACCATCACTCTATAAAAAGTTAAAAGCTTAAAAAGTTAAGTAAAACTGCTATAAGTAGGTTAACTTTCATTTTATTACATTTCTCCCTTATTTTGTAAGTTCTCAGAAATTCAGTCAACGTTAAAAATAACAAATGACTTTGGTAGTATTGGGAGACAGCCCTAGCTTAATGTAATTGTAACGAGGGTTACCACATAATAAAAACAAATTGTTATACGGATTATGGACTCGGTTTGGGGTTTTAAAACAATTTGCGCGATGACTATGTAAAATTTACTCATATATTATTCTTGAGCCGTAGTAACTCAGGGGCTGGGCGCTCGCCTTCAATTTTATGATATGCAAATGAAGCCGTAATATGATCATTAAACTGATATAGAGTAGATTTTCATCATTCACCACAGTCTATAAAAATTCCCCAGCTAAACGTTAGAGAATAGACCTTTCCCATAGAATGCCTCATAGGGATTTTGCGTAGTTTTTTTATTATTTCGTTAGTTATTAAAAAGGTACTGCTGAAGTATATGGGCGCTGTAAGAATATCCACTACTCCATATCTTCCCGTGGGTGTCGTAAGAGGCGACAGAGGGAAACAAATCGGGAAATGGGCAGCGACGTCTTCCTAATAACGACTAAAAATTAAAAAACTGCGATTGTCAACTGCCAAGCGTATTGCAACTATGGCAAATATGGGGGGATATTTACCATATGAGGCAGTCTATGGAGGAGGCCTATGTTCAGCAGCGGACTTTAATAGGCTGTAATGGAACGGATGCTGCCCCTTCCCTGCTTCAGTGATCCTCTGTCTCTTACAACATCCACGTGATGACATTGAGTGGTAGATTTTCTTACGCCGCAACAACACAGAGAATAGAGTAGTGTAGATTAACGGACTTTAACTACCTTATAATTATCGTAATAGAAATAATGATGGAGGCGTTTGGGCATCCATCACAAAATTTTATTATTATTAATTACATGCATTTATTCCTCCCTCCGTTTTCCATCATCGGACAACCGGCATTCAAACCACATTTTACGCTTCTTTTTTGTATGCATTACACCAAAGAAGTAGGATGATCTGCTGGCGTCTGTCTTTCTGTCCGATTACAATCTGAGAGTCTTCAAGACAAGAGTGAATAGGTTTTTGGTCCGCTATTACTATCTAGGGATTCATCAACACTTATCATGAGTTGAGATTGAAGTCAAACACTGGCTGATAAAAACCAATCCACCACGTCAAACACCTCAGTGACCATGGGTGCTGTAAAGCCACCAAATGTCGGGAAATAAAAGTTAAATAAACTTGGTAGAGCCATGCTGCATTTATATTAGTAGTATAGTTGTAGCACGAATGGGTCGGCTCGACCGGGGAAGGACCACGCTCTCACAGAATACCAGCGTGAAATAGTAGCTTAATGCTGCTGTGTTTCGTACGGTAGAGAACCGGATACCCTTTTTACTGGAAACGAGGCATTCCATCTCAGTCTTATCTGGTGACAACGCATCTGCATTTTGATTCGTAATCGAGGATAGATGTAGATGTCTATGGGCCGCAGCAACCACTTACCATCAGGTGGACCGTGTGCTCGTTTGTCATAATACCTATATAAATTAAAAATAAAAATTTAAAATAAAAATAACGTTAAAATCCGTAAAATTAGTTTCATTTAACGTATAGTGTTCGCGTAAGTATAATAAATCATTAAGATAATAGGCGACTATCGAAAATGCAAGAATGATGTTATGGCTTCCGACAGATAGTGGTATTATAACCTTCTTGTTTTTTCCAGACGTAAAATATCCAGAACAGTGACACCGAGTAGTTCAAATGTGAGTGACATCGGGTACATCTGTAGGGAGACGACCCCTGACCAGCTATGACCTTTTAAAGGGAGAGAAGAAGAAAAAAAAACATGTTTGCAGTTCACACGCGGTAGAAGTGAAACCTGATTTATATTTTATTCATAAAAAATATTTTTTTTATTATTAGTTTATTGAGACCGAGATAATAGTAAGCACTACTATTATATCTCATTCACTCTCTAAATCTATTCTAAATCTTATAGATATATATGTTTGCCTCTTTTTAGTGTCACTTTTTTGTTTCAATGATTTTCAAATCTCAATGATTCCAAAAAAGTTTCCACTGCAAATATATAATGTCAATTTATTAGATGTTATCCCAGAAGAAACTTAGTACGATGATATAAAAGAAAGAAGCCACGATACTATTTAATATATTATACCAATTTCAAATCTGTGAATATTAGGATAGGTACTATTGTAATTTTATTAGCTGCAGTACCACTATACGGGAGTAAGTTTAAACTCGAGGGTTCATCGTAATAAGAATAAATGGCGTCGAGGTCTGCAAGAGATATGACTCATGAAATAACTGTAATGTTATTAGAGATAGAGGAGGCTACTTTATTTTATCAAAATACTTATATTATATAATTAGATTATAGAGTGCTGAATTGCTTGATTTATTTTTCTCAGTAAAAAAATTCTTTATTCATTTATTCTCGGGGATGTATTTTTCGAAATTCTTCGTCATTACTGATAATCAGCGTTGTGGTTTCACCACAACTTACTGCGTGATGTCCTTATCTATAGAAAAAGTGTGACAAACGAGCACACAGTCCAACTGATGGTAAGTAAATGCTGTGACCCATAGACATCTACATTTATCCTCGATCAAGAATCAAAACGCAGTTGCGTTGTCACCCCTCAGGGCTAAGATGGAATGCTTCGTTTCCGGTAAAAAAAAAAAGATCTCTACATCCACCGTACGAAACAGCAACATTAAGTTGCCATTTTACGCTGGTATTCTGTGAGAGTGTGGTCCTTACTCAGTCGAGCCTTCGTGCTACAACCATAATATAGCTGCTGCGTGGATCTACCACGTATCTTTATACGTGGTAGAGCCATGTTATATATATATATATATATATATATATATATACAAGAATTGCTCGTTTAAAGGTATAGGACTAGAATCCGACCCATTCGTGTTAAAACCATACCATAGTTGAATGAAAAAATGTAATTTTTTAGCATGCCATTTTTGATGTTAATTTTTTGTGTGAAAAATAACGAATATTAAGTTAGATCTATATTAACGGTTCTGACAACATTAATCAAATCATAGTAACGTATTAATTATCTTTAGTTATACAAAAGGTAAAGATTTTTATCTCGTAATTTATTATAATACTTTCAAAGGTATGCCAACGAAATGCGATAAACGAAAATTCGAGGATATCGCCCTACAAACATCTTATAAACTAAATAAGAGAGCAATCGTTCTGGGAATTGCGGCTGTATCGGATACAGCTGTATTGATGAACCGCCTTTTGTCTAACTTTGATAACTGAGATATTGTAATAAAATATATTAATGTGTGAACTAAGAAAAGTGCTTATTCTGTTATTTTTATTCACTCAGTAGGAAGTTATTACCAGAGGTCGAAATTAGATAGAGTTATTTATGTACTTGCATCGAAATGTTGATCTTAACATGGAACTACCCAGGATTTCTAAGAGACGATCCTGTATGGCCAACAATATTACAAATAAATAATAACAAAAGCCACAGAGATAGATTTAAGAGATCGAGTTAGAGGAGTTATTACCTACTTATTACGTTTGCGAACATCTGATCAAAAATTTATAAAGTTAAAGGTAGCCTTGTTAACCTAGACCATTCTTGGGTTGAATGGTCTAAGCTTGTTAACTATGACACTGGGACGTCAAACTACTCAGTCCTCAGGCCCCCCCGTGACAATTGGCTCTGAAGACTCGAGTAAATATGAGAAATCATTAGAAGTTATTGCTTATAACTTTAATTAGTTTTGAGTTCCATCTTAGATTGGCACTTAAAATATCTAGATTTATTTTAAAGTTTTACTTAACACGAGCAGCTTTATCGGCTCCTTAAGGGCATCCGTTCAGCCTATTAAAGTCCACTACTGAACATAGGCCTCCCCCATAGATTGCCTCATGGGGGGGGGATATTTGCCATAGTTGCCACGCTTAGCAAGACGCTGCTGCCCTGCTATTACGACACCCACGGGATAATACGGGATAGTGGATATTCTTACAGCGCCCATACACGGATCAGTTTGAGAGATCAAACCGATTTATAGAAATCATTTAACCAATGCCTGTGAACATTTTGCGTTCAATTACCAATCCTTATTATAGATGTGAAATTTTGTTTGATCGGATGTTAGTCATTCAATCATGTCCAAATGGCTGAAACGAATTTATTGAAACAGGGAGGATGCGGTTACATCGATATGCATAAATATATAACTAATAGGAGCATTGAACCGTGTGGAATACAGGCAATTTTGCATAAAATATGAATAAACTTTTCAATTCGAAAAAGAAAATATGTGCATTCTATATTTTATTACAAATCCACTTCTACATTAAAATTGTTTCGCGCTCTTTACTTTTATAACAGCTGTCGACTTTAAGGAAAATTCTCTGTGTGAAATTTGTATTTGGAAATATTGTCAAGTAAAAATACGAAGCTGTGGAAATAAGCACAAACTAGGGGACATTTTGAGTGAATCGGTATTAAGAATTTGCCGGACGCGATACTGAAATATTCTTTATAGAAAATATATTGTAATCGTACTGAACTTGAGAGATTTCTAACTTTCAAACTTGATTAATTTATAATCTGTGAATAAATTTAGAGTTGTTTTGTATGTGTTCATTTACCGTTCATAATGTGATTTAAATAAAATGAAATATATTACAATTAAATATCTCGCAGTGTCTGTCTTTTTTAGAGCAATTGAGAGTTAAAATAGTAATAGATACAAGTATTATGTTCCAATGAACTTTGCAGTTCACAAATACTTATAGTTACTTTGACTTAGATGTTTTCTTAAAATATGTACTCGGATTAATATGCTTAACAAAATATGAATTTATGTGAATAAACTCTTGACCATTACAAAAGAGATTTATAACACCGTTATAAGTTTGTGCAAGCATGGACACTGGCTTAATGACCGTTAATAATACGACATGATGAGGAGCCCGGTTCTGCGATCAATTAATTGCTCGCTAACGTTAACTGAGTGATAGTAGATGTAAATTACTCTTCTGCCTAATAACAGTTATTGTAATATATAGCATTCATTTACTCATTACAAAAGTAAAGGTTCCATCGATTAAGGGAAATTAAATCAGAAGGTGGACAGCAACATCTTGCTGATAATAACAACTCTAAATAATAAAAAAACTGCGCTTGCCAATCCTTCTGCCAAGGGTTGCCACCCTTGGCAGAAGGATTGGCAAGCGCAGTTTTTGCAAAACTATGGCAAAATTCTCGCTATGAGACAATGTATGGGAAGCCCTATGTTCAGCAGTGGACTTTTATAGGCTGTAATAGACGAAAGAATGAAAAACCCCATATGTGAACATAAGCCTCTCCCATACATTGCATCTTGGGGGGCGTGGGGGGGGGGGACACTTGCCATATTTGCCGCGCTTGGGAGGCGGTTAGTTTATTTATTGCTGCCCATCTCCTACTTCATGAGTAATATATAGCATATCAACAGATGTGTGGTAATGATTTGCCGGCGTCTTTCTTTCCCTCCGATTACAATCTGGATATCTTCGATGTTTAAGATAAGAGTGAATAGACTTTTTTTTACGCGAATACAGTGCGGTTTATCATCCAAAGCTTCGTCACCATTTACCACCAGGTAGGATTTTATTTAGGCACTAGCTTATAATAAGTCATAAAATACTAACACATATATAAATTATCTGTGCTCTTTATGCGATCGCGATCTTTATTTGTTTTTTGGTTCATCATTAAAAGTTTCAAGTTTTGTATTTGGATTTGAATTTTACTACTTTTATAATCCATTGTAGTAACACGGATTTGCATACGCGTACTTTTTGTATGGTTTTGATGCGTTGCGGTGCATATTTTATGTAAATTTTGGTTATCCCTCTTGCACGCCATTTATGAATAGCTGGCTAAAAGGCTCAACGTATTTATGATTCTGAGTCACAATTTTAAAAGACTCGATGTTTCAAAACGGATTCAGTTAAAGTCACGGACTATAAATTGAGAATGATATTTACTTTAAAGGCATGTATAAGACTAGTATCAACATTGTTCACATCCCGATTATGATATAGATATGATAAGCATAATCACCTTACAAATATTTTTAATGGTATTCAAAAACAAGTCAATCTATTAGGACGTATAAAGACTGCAATATTTCTTTTTGCTTTAATGTTTTTTATCGCTTTTACGGATTTTATCGCTTTTAACTAACATAATTTTATTGTTTATGTTCCCGATGTTTCAAAAACCCTTTAAGTCACGATCACAAAGCAGACTAAGGTATTCAATCTGATATCATAGTTAAACGTAGCTACGTTCAGGTTACAGTTATTTATTTTTGGTCTGACCCGCGCAGATTTAACTTACAGTATCCTGAAATCGTAATACGTGAAATGGTACGTTTGGTTGGGATTTAATATTATTTTATTATAGGATCTCAAACTGCGGGTAGTACCCAGCTACTTATTCTTATTTAATTTCAATACCTTAACAAATCACTCTTGTTAATCGATATTGTCGATCATGAACATGCTAACAACGTACAGCTTTTCCAGTGCGTATAGTAACCGTAAAAATATTCACTGAGTAAACAATAATAAATGACCTAAAGTTCTAATGCTTAGCATAATTTTGATTTGCAGCATCGTTATTTAAATATCAAAGAACACATGATTACAAAACATAATACTCGGGATCGTTTGGAAAGTTACGCGTCCCTTGAGGAGTTCTGTTACAAAGGGGTGTGCTTAAATTTGATTTTATTAAGTGTGATATACAGGGTGGGTTGGTTGGTAATTATTACCCTCGCAAGTTATAATAGCTGACCGCACACTTAGACGTAAGGGATGAATATATTATAAGGGTGCGACGGTTATTTTTATTGTTTTATTACAAAAATAATTTATTATTCTCAGATATAATGTACTACATTAATATCAACCATTTTTTGAAGTAAAACTTCTTAAGGCGCAACCAGATCTTTGTTCGGACGGAAATAACGTTCAGTAAAATTTATGACCCATTTACGCAATTTCCGCATTTACGAGTATCAAGGCAGCGACTAACGATAGCATTTCGTGAGTGGCTAAGGTAGTTTTATACACATATACAATTTTCAGATATTAAGTCATACATTAAGTATAGATGTATACTTAAATTTATCTATTTTTGTATCTGGCAATACTAATAATTGTTATTATTTTATTCCGAGACTAAGTTAAGATGAGAAAATGACAAAATATATTCAAATGGAGAAGAAACTTTAAGATAATGCAGTAATTTTTTTAATTACATTTTTATTTTCATACAAGCATTGAGTTCACCTTATTGTAAGTCAATACTGAGACATAGTGACACCTGAAATCTGTCCCCAATTATGAAAAAAATGCAGACACGTTGTCACTCCTGAGAACTAGTCCATCAACACCTAAGCGGTCGAATTCGACCGCGGCGCTATTCCGTCAAAATTCAAGCGGTCGATTTCGATCGCGCACACCCACAGCACTTTATATTTAGAGAATACTTTTCTATGAAGAAGTTTGGCATTATAAAATCAATATGAAATTTTCTATCCTCTAGTGCAATTAAAAATAGTTTTGCTATGGATATTTATTTATAACGTACGTTCATTTCGGACGCCATTTTCGCGTGAATGTTATTGTGTTGATTTTAGGATTTTTCTAGTATTTTATCAGTGTTTTAGTATAGTGTGTTATTATAAAATTGTATTGAATGTAGAAGAAGTTTTTTGTGAATATAATTTATCTTTTTATGTAAATAATTTCGAGTAATATATAATGAAATAATTGTGATTTTCACGCTGCCGACATTCGCTTGGTATGTTTTGTTTTTGTTATCAAAATACAATAATCTTTTCGTAATGAACTAAAACCTGACTTTTATATAGGGAATTTTGTATAGATTTTATATTGCCAAACTTCTTCATAGAAAAGTAGTCTCCAAATATAAGTTTTAATGGTTTTAAGTGCTGCCGTCGCATGCGACCGTTCGGGATTTGCCGGGCGCATGCGAATTTTTTTTTGCACCCGAAGAAAATAAGGGCAACCCTCCGGTAATGAGGGAGGGAGGTAGAGAATGCTCATAGCATACCACGCAGCCAGCTGTGTGGTTATGTGGAGACTTTTACCCACTAAACTCCACCTTTTGGGATTGGCTTACCGATCTGACGTGAGATCTTTAAGCCGTAAACGGACGCGACCTTGGTAGAAAGCGACTGCATGAGAATTCTAAGAGGACTGAGGGGCTAGAATGCAATGTCCTATCAACAGGAAAAAGAATCGCCAGTTAGCGTTTCTTTTTGCTGTTGATAAGACAGCGGCTATTTTACGCTGATAATCGATTAGCTTAATCAGATTATTAAGAGTATAATATGTTAGGAATTACTTAGCCTTTATTAACATGAACGTGTCTAAGCATGTTACAAAGTCTGTTGCGAGAATATATAAAGTAAACAAGGATGAGCCTAAGGGTCTTATAACAAGATTTAACAATATCAGTAGTAAGGACTCGTGTAAGTACTCGTTGAACACAACTGATAAAGTAAATTACATCATATTAACATAGAAAAACAATTTACATTTGTTATCGTCATCGAATAATCATATCGAACAATCATCGATATGGAATAGTGTTTGCCAAAGATTTAAATAGTTAGATGCGCCTTCCCCTAGAAAAATGTGGCATTATTTTTGAATGTGTTCGTTTGAAGAGGCAGACGCGCGCACACTAATGAAAATAGTGTCATCTCTTATTATCTTACAGAAATTGTGTATACTACTATCTCTGTCGCACAAATGAGCACTGATTGCGAATGAGTGAGCTCACTCATTTGAGAATGGACACATTTCGGAGTGATCATACTATGGTAAGGGCGCATCTAACTATTTAAATCTTTGGTGTTTGCCATACGTAAAAAGATAAGTACCAAAATGCAAGGCTTAGTAATCGGATTTTTCTTAGACTAAAGGTGACAAACGAGCACCATTCTACCTGAAGGTAAGTGGTGTTGTGACCAGTAGACACCAAGATACATCATGATTAAGAATCAAATTGTAAATGCGTGGTTACCCTTGAGGACTAAGATAGAATGCGTCGTTACAATTAAAACGGTTCTCCGATTTTCTACACTCACCATACGAAATACAGCAACATTATACTGCTATCTTACGCTGATATTTTGCTGGTACGTTGTCTTTACCCTGTTATACCAACGCATTCGTGCTGCAACCATAATATAGTTATAGCGTGGCTCTTTTACTTCTTTTTTTAGCTTTTAAAAGTCGACTTCCGGATAGGGGCCTCTGCCTTAATTCGGCAGGCGGATTGCGAACACAGTACCAGACGTCTCGTATCCCAGGTTATTTACTTTTATTTAGAAAAAATAACTTTAACCTAAAGATAACCGTAGTTAATTATAACATTTGCACGTAGTTCCTCGTGATTATGGATGCTGTAAAAGGATGATGTAGACGAATCGTCGGGAATCAAAAATGAGTTAATACGATAAAATCCGTAAAAATGTGTTCGCGTGAACACAAGAAATCATTACTGCCCAGTCATGGTTATACCATCACATCATAAAAGAGGCCATGAGATCTTTCAAGCAATTTCTATAGTCGCATTAAAACGTCCGCGGGACTAACTGCCAAATACTAAACGCTACTCAATTTTAAGATGTCGTTATGTCTAGTAAATTCGCAGTCACTTTGAGTTAAAGTGACGGATTTTTTTAAGAGTATACTCTCACTACAGGTCTGAATAGAAGTTGGAAAAAAGGTTTTGAATCGGTTGTTGAATCTTGTTCTGATGTAGTTTTCTCGATGTCTCTCATTCTTATCAAGTATTCTTTTCTAACATTTCGATGCGAACAGCCGACAAAGTCGTCATTGAATAAGGAAATCAGTTCTCAGAACCGGGTTGAGTTTTTCCACTTCGAAAACTGGCGGTTTAACCGTTGAGATAAAGTTTACGCAACTAATATACGGGTTCGACTCCAGTGGGAGCATACTGCTTTAAATTTACTTTAAATTTATGTCCGCAAACTGCGGTCACGCGGTTTTTAAACTCCATATTAAACAAGTTTTATGTACATTTATTCACGGGTTAGAAGACTTTAACGATATTACGCCAAATGTTATATCGCCATCATCGTCGTCACCATCGCCGTTACTGTAACAACCTATTAAAATTCACTGATGAACATATTAGGCCATAACAATCACGCCTGGCGAATAGGTTGGCAACCGCAATTTTTTTTAGTCGTTATTGGGAATACACTGCTGCCCATCTCCTGATTACTTTCCTCTGTCACCTCTTACGACACACACAGAACGATAAGGAGTAGTGGATATCACATCGCCACTACACGGTAAATGATAATCATCACCACCAGCCCCTAAAATCTGCAGGATTTATTACATTGGACTAGCCTTGTTTTAACTTTACGCATGGCAGACAGATTGACGATGGCAGTATGTCGTCAATCCGAATATATTTCGCCTTGTTTTACAGCATAGGCCTCCCCCATACAATACCAAAAAGTCCTGAGCCACCTTCACGACATCTAATAGGGAAGCGACAAATACTGCGCTGTCATAAAAATATGGTTATACCGCCAACCATGGGAAGCCAAAGAATGCCAATACGCTATCACCTCTGAGGACTAAGATGGAGTGTCCCGTATTCAGTAAAGAGGGTCTCCGGTACTCTACACTCACCATACAAAACACAGCAGCATTGATCTGCTATTTTACGCTGATATTCTGTGAGAACGTGGTCCTTCCCCGATCGAGCCGACTCATTCGTGCTACAACAATATATACATACGGATATTTCTTAAATAAGCTATGTATATATATATATATATATATATATATATATATATATATATATATATATATATAAGTATAGTAAAGTTACAGCCTATATACGTCCCACAGCTGGGCTCAGGCCTCCCCTCATTTCTGAGAGGGTTTAGGACAAGGAAGTGTCCGCCGCGCTGCCCAAATGCGTGTTGACGAACTTCACATGTCTTCGAAATATTTTTTTCTTATTCCTCAGACATGCAGGAGAGCCGTGGTAGCTCAGTGGTTAACGCTCGCTGTAAATATAACGGAACGCGAGTTACCCGCGTTCGATCCCCGCCGACACCAATGAAATTGTTAATTGCAATTTTAAGTGCTGATTTACCACGTGCTCGGCGGTGAAGGAAAACATCGTGAGGAAACCTATATATATATATATATATATATATATATATATATATATATATATATATATATATATATATATATATATATATATATATATATATGTTTCACACCTGCAACAATTGTCTTTGACACCCAGGGTTTACTGGCAGAGAATGCCACATGGCATTATATAAAATTAAAAAAAAAAACTATAATATAGCTGTGGCATGTCTCTAGCACGTATGCAGGTATAAAAATATAAGCACAAAGTTGATACTAATTCTAGATAAGGAAATATTATTTGTTAATCGCAGTCGAAGGCTAACTACGACATAGGAAATACAAGTTTACTACGTGACACAACGAAACCCATTTGTTTTCACTAACCTGCGCTCGACGTTATTAAAAGAACGGTTGGCTGGGATACAACACAAAAAGACGGGAAAACTAACACAACCAGACACTTAAGCAAATAATTTGTGATTTTGCAGTAATGCTGATTTAAGTTAGTATTTGAAATCCGATCTTTCATCATAGAAATCCCGTTCTTGGGCGTTGCGGTCTTTTTAACTCTTTTAACCGTTTGCTGTGGAGCACAAAAGACAATCTATTTGTTGTCACATATACTAAGTAGGCGGACTTTGAGAAATACATATTACAACTCAATAGGTTTGTCGTAATTGCCCTGTTAAAATAGGTATATTATATGACGTCAACATGATTATTTATGGCGGACCTTAAAAAAGCAGTTTCGAAAACATTACATTTTGTAAGAGCACCCGTCGCATTCGACTATGCTTTTTAAACAATGATTAACTTTTTATTTATAGTGTAATAAAAATATCGTATAAATATCGCATAAAGAATTATGTATATTCGTAATTATGTATATTCGTAATAAAAACATTTCGATGTTTTAAAGTTTAAAAATGTAACCCGTAAAAGATAAAAAAATAACGAAGAAAAAATGCAGAATAGCAATTTTCTTAGATGAGTAATTTTTCCAAGTGAGCATCGCTTCTAGGTGCTACATTACAAAATGAAAAGTAGACAATCGTCGCTTTTAAAAGTAGGATAAAATGAAGAGTAAATATAAATGCCGTCGTTCGATGTCAGCAAAAATTATTCTAAATTATGCTAACTTGAATTGCGAATATATTCCCAAGTCTTTAGATATTTTTAAATTATATGAAAATCAAATATAAATTCCATTCGATGGCAGCAAAAATTAATTCTAAAATATAATAATACTTTGAAAACGTGAGTTTTTAATATAACACGATAAATGATCTACCAGATTACCCGGCTACTGTAACTTTCATATGTGGTAGAGCCACGGCGTTTATCACGGCGTCTGCAGCACAAAATGGATCAGCAACACCGGGGTCTCTTCCCGATGGTGCTGTGCTATGCTTACTCAGAATATCAGTATAAGCAACATTAATCTTAACAGCATTATATTAGAACCGTTATCTTTTTTGTTAGTAGTCTGTTACGATTATCATAAAAACTTAATAATAAAATATAGCAGTTAAATGTTAGGTACGTTATATATTATAAATTTATTGCATTTTTGCTGCGTACACTGAACTGTCTCGTCTACGACCTTCAGACCAGACATCCTCACCCCTGTCGCGAATAGATATGGTTTTTTTGCTACGTCATCATCGTTGCTTTAAGCGACTATGTTGGTTCTGTTCAGCATGGGTTTGCTAGTAATATAAGCTTTTTTTACAATAATGTTATACATATACGACTAATCATTTTTTTATACTGGTGAGACTTATTTTTTTACATCATCTTTTCTACCGTCTGGAAAATAAAATATGGTGTAATATGTGAACGGAGTACAAGCCTTATAACACTGATATTTTCCAAAAAATAAAAACAAAAATTTTGAATTAAATAAATTAATTAATTAAAATCAGTATATACAGTATCTTGTCTCTTCTTATTCTAGATTATCAGATAGATTGTATATGTTATAGATGGTATATATTATATACCATCTATAACATTACAATCTATCAAACCGGAACACAACTATGGTAGCATTTGTCGACACCTTTTCAAGATTTCACAGCACATCTATTAAAGTAGATGTTTTCAATATTTCTAATGAACAGTGTATATACCGTCTATTGAAATTCATCTAATAATCAAAGGCGCATTGATGCGTGCAGTAAGTGACAATCCCAAATGCGCAATAATATATGCACCCCCGTATGACCACGTCTGACGATATTGTGATGCCTTGCGGCTACTGTGTACTGTGTCCACACAATAGTCATACAAGAGGATATCAGGAAAATAATAAATAAATTGACAATATTTTAAAACATCCTTATTTATTTATTTTCTCAGTGGCTTAGCTGTCGCTGTAAGTTTTCCAGTATACGAGCAAACCTGGCCATGATAACCAATGAAATTGTTGATAACATCTTGAGGCACCCTGCATTTTAGAAGAAACATTCTTCTTTCGAAGACATGTAAAGCGAACAGCACACACTGGGGCAGCGTCGCGGAATAATTTCTCCATTATATTCTGTATTTTAATTTCTAATTTACAATAAGAGGTGAAGGAAAGCATCGCGAGGAATCCTGCAGGTCTGAAAACTTAAAGTATACAACCATCAACCATTGTTCTAATGTACAAAGCCATGTTCGCTTTATACTACACCATGAGAATATATTTTTTAATAATAAAATAGTCTGCTGCTTTACGAAAATATTCCAAAAATATCCATATTAAATGTTACATCATTAGTTCCACTTTTATTAACACAATCGGGCTACAGTTGTATGTGAGTGAATATAAGTGTTAAGAAACAGAGGTTATTTATTGTAGAGTGAGGTTATCTATTGCTATAGTATTTTTACCACATTATAGCATTCTAAAACGATTGATCTATCTATCACATTGGAACATGCGTAATTTAGGGTTCAGTAGTGCGGATTGTGTCTAATATTTTCTAGTTTAAACGATACACTGATGCTTTCTACGTCCTTCAGAACGAAACACAGCAGGTGCAGGCATGGCTGCTTGATGTCAGAATAAGTTCTTTTTATCGGTCTGAGGATGGTAGACCCAGACGAACTCCTAGGTAGAAATAATGAGGGCATTCCACCTAATGATTTTTTATATTTACGTGAATACTACAAATTACATAAGACTAATTTTACGAATTATATCGCGTTTAATTAATCAGAAGGAAATTTAATTTAAATTATTTCACCTTGTAAACTTTTTTGTTGACGAAATTTCCGAATTGTCTGAAATTAAAATGATTCTTATAATCTATTCCAAAGCAACAATACTGTAGAGCTCCCAAATAACAAGCGCCCTGCGCTTCGTTACGTTTCAAGAAAACAAAAGAAAGTAAATCCATACTTCGAAAAATGATAAATTCAAATAAGTCTCGAACAATGTAATACAAAACATTTTCTACTTTGTGATTGGTTATATTGAGGCTGTAGAGCTATTTAATGAAGGAATTGATTCTTTTGTGTTCGTTAGAAATACTTTAAGCTTCATTTTACTCAGGAAACAATGAAGTGGCTGGTATAAAACGATTATATGTTTTCTGTTAATTGTTGGCACTGTATATCTAACAATAAAGAATAAAAAATTGAACACAGATTTGAATAAATATATAAATTAAACTAGTGTTTACAGATTTTTTCACTCACTATCCATAACTTTCTTTTATTTTATATTCCCGATGTTTCGAGCATCCGTGTCACAGAACACTATTACTCCTAGCGGAGAATCCTTGTCATCCAATATCATAGTTAACCACGGCTACCTCCAGATTAAAATTAAAAATGTTCGTTCCGATCTACGCAGTATGAAAGTTTTATTTAAATCTATAGTGTTCGCGTAAACGTAAAAAATCATAATTTTAATAAATATTTATATATTTATATATATATATATATATATATATATATATATATATATATATATATATATATATATATATATATATATATATAATATTTATATATATTTGATTATATCTCGTGTTTAAATGAACTTGATAATGTTATATTAAAAGAAACGATTTATTAAGCGCGTCTCCGGTTCAGTTCTAAGTAATCGATACACGTAAAAAAAGTAATATTAACAAAACACACAACATAGTAATAAATTTTGTTAATCAACAAATTTTAAAATATTTGCCCATCGGCAAAATGCTAACGATCTATTATTAACGTTGTATATTTTTCAATTACTTTTATTTTTTGCAACGTGTGCTGAAACGGTTTTTGAGAATTTATTTCGGATACATGTCGCTTGCTTCGAAAAAAAAAAACTATAACTAATTGAAATCGAATTCATAAATTAAAATTAAACATTTATTTCATGGCGTACCAAAACTTGTGCATTATGCTTCATCATCATTATCATCATAATAATCTCATCAATCAGATTGTATCATAGAGGGATAAGTACGACGACGGTGGGTTGCCCAAACCGCAGTTATTTACTATTTTTAAGCCGTTTTCAGGAAGATGTTGTAGCTCATCTCCTGCTTAAGTTTTCCTCTATTGCCTCTTACGCTACGGGATGATATAGGGTAGTGAATTCTCTTACGCTGCACACGGCTTGAGTAGAAAAAAATTGGGTGACTCTGCAGGCCATCCCTGGAACTTCCCACTAATTTCAAATGCAGAGCGCTCCAAATTTCACCAAATTATGTTGCGAAAACCCGAAATTATGTTAAAAAAACGTTTTTTTTTCAAATTCTTTCTCCTTCGATATCTCAAGAACGAATGAACCGATTTTTATTTTCCAAACGGCATTCGACGTCATTTTTTAAGGTTAAGAGCTGATTAGTTTTTGAAATCTACTCGTCCGAATCAATTCATATTATCACCAAATCTATTCCGCATTGAGATCTTTAGAACTGCATTTCAATCGATCGAGACGTTCAAAAGTTATGAATGGTTTACATACTCACACACGCACGCACCAATAACTTCCCTATTTTGAAAATTTTCAATTTTCTTAGCGGGAACTTAAAATTAATAACTAAGAATTAAATTATCATATAGGTATATGCAAGGAAAAATATAAAAAAAACTTATTTCACAAACAAATAAAAATATAGTCACTCTATTTAAGCCCCCTTAACAAGGACCCTCCAATCCGAAATGCAAATAATAATATGCGGTTATTTGCTCAGAGATTAGCGGTCTCTATTGAGTGAGGACGACGCGCGTCCAATTATCAGTCGGCCCGATTTAAAGTGGGATCTCGACAGAGCGTGATGTCACCCCAAGTGTGGATCTATTGTACAAAATCGGCCGTCCGGCATGTTGCCGGTTGCTACCAATATCTAAATAAAAAATCGAATCACATTTTTCAATTTTAGGGCATCCATCGATATTGACATTACACCTTTATTTACAGTTCTGGCCGAAACATACTTTGTTGTAAGTTTGTTGCAGTGTTCTTACGCCAACGTTTGACATCCATTGATCATCCATTTCTAGCTTTAACGCCTAAAACAAAATTTATCGCTTTTTAAATTAAAGATATTACAAATATTTTAAAGAGTGTATACGTTAGATCATTTATTTACAGGAGACTAGATCTAACTCTATGGTTGCGATATAAGAGAAATTATCACTAGATTACGTCTGGTGTCGCAAAAAGCGAATTAGGAAAAGCTGAATAGGTGGCCGAATTGTTGATGTTTTAATTTGTAACAATTTAGAGTTTAATCGAGATTATACCGCAAACTATCCTATCTTGTCATATCATTAATTGCTAAGTCAACACGTCTCACCGGACAGGGATGAACTGGGGGATTCCCTTACTTGGGATATTGGAATCATGTCCTACGCCGCAACCGCAGTCATATTTTAATTTTAGGATAAAGAATCAATTATGGATGTATGGAATCTGAAAACACTCACATTTGTTATTATTATTCTAGGTGATAGGATGCTTCTTTTGTGGCTGGGTAAATCAATAAGCGGAGTTATCAGCGCTTTCTGCGTGTAGAACTTCGATCAACAATACCAAATAGATGTCGGGTCGGCGCAAGAAATCCGTCTCAGTAAATAAGAGCGCACATGAGACGTGAGCTCTTGTACGTGAGAGTGAAGATCGGAAGTCGATAACGGGAAAAAGAACTTTATTTGTTATAACTTAAGGTTGGTTTCACACTAAATGTTATTTAATTTATCTTTTCACAGTTTATATTTATGCGGACAGTATTTAGCTATGATTTTGTACGTGACCCGTTATCTAGTTGGTATTGTTGATCGAAGGTGTAGAATGTAGGCTTAACTATATTTTTCCTAATGTTATAGAACATATAAATAAATTATCCTCAAAATGAGATCAAGAATTTTCGAACCTAAATATTTTTCCTTATCCAAAAATAAACCACCTAAAGTTTTGAAAGTTGCTAGCGTTATGTTTCGAGAAACCAAAAAAAATCTGGATATAGAAAACAAGTATTAAACTTTATTTATAATAAATTAATAATATATTTTTTTATCTTGATAAGCGTCCCGCCCTGGCTTTGCCTGGGTAGGATCTATAGACGTGGCGGTATAAAGCATGGACCTAGAAAAAAAGGCGGACAGAGTGGCGCTAAGAAACAATTGCGCAACGCAGTGGCGGCCGTTTAACTATGTATGAATAACTAGACTTACTATAGTGCGCATGTGTGCATGCCGGCTTGTTCGTATTAGCGAACTGACTTACTATGGGTGCGTCAGTAATTGTTTTAAGAGACGGCGTCCGCCCTTTTTTCTAAATCCATGATATAAAGATTTAAGGTAATCAGAAGCGGTTTTTTAAACTCCCAAGTTTTTTGAATATAAAATAATATAATATATCCAAGATCACTTCGGGTATTGCTATTTCTATTTGTTCGTAAATTTTCATTACAATACTATATAAGTCTGTTCAGAAATTCCGAAGATTATTCCGGACAAACTGAAAGACAGACAGACAGAATTTTTATTTACAATTTTATTTATAATTATAGAATAGATTTAACGAAAAGATATATAAACATTGCACTAACTGAAACCAATATTTGCCAACCAAAACGAACGCAAATGTTTGTCATGTCATCGGTACAATAAAGAATAACTGAATAAAACCCGTAACGCGATCTACATACAAAAAATAATGCACATCTGTCGAGCTAAGTACCTATTGTGACAAATTCAATGGGTCGTCAAACCAATGAATTATAAAATAAGACTCGCCCGCTTTTTGGTCACAGTACAGTGGTCTAATCTTGTAGGGTTGCGTATTGTTCGTTGCCAACACGTCTTATGATCGATTATATTAAATACTAGCTGTTCCCCGCGACTTCGTTCGCGTGGGATTTATTACGGTTGTGTTTCATGGGTATTGATATTTTTGGCGCGGAAATATAAGTTTTTCTAAAATAAAAATACCCTAAGTTACTCCTAATAACATCAACTATCTGCCATCAAAATTTTATTACGGAACAAACAGACAGACAGACCGACCGACACACAGACAAAAATTATTTAAATTGTTTTTTTTTATTATAAGCACCGTATATACTTTCATATGAGTTTAATAGAAAGATATTTTGACATTACAAACAGACACTTCAATTTTATTTATTTGTATAGATATGTAGAATATGAACCGTGGTGGATTAAAGAATAGTCTTCCGCCTTTAAATTTTAAAGTTAGTAAGCAAGCAACCGAGGTTGATCCCGATGACACCAATGAAATTGTTGATTGCAGTTTTTTTTTTAATTTGCTTTGATGAAATATGAAATTTGTTATAACGATTTAAGGCAGGAAGGCGGTGCCCAGTGGTGGTTTTTCGGTTTTTGTATACTTAAAAACCAAATATTGTAATTTAAAGTGTTTTAGTTCATATGAAAATATTATTTTGCAAATAAATTGTTATGTGTACGTAGCATTTTTTATACAATAAGCACAAAAAAACGAGCACACAGTTCACCTAATGTTAAGTGGATGTTGTGGGCCATAGACATCTACATCTATCTTCGGTTAAGAATCAAAATGCAAATGTAGTGTCATCAATGAAGACTAAGATGGAATATGTCGTTTTCAGTAAAAAGTTATCCATTTCTCTTTACTCACTATACGAAGCACATCAGTACCTATTAAGCTGTTATTTCACTGGTATTCAATGATAGGTCCTTCCCCGGTCGAGTCGACCCATTCGTGCTACAACCATAATATAGCTGCTGTAAGGCTCTGTCTACTACGTATAAATATAACACAATTAAAACATATGTTAAAGATATTGCATGTTCTTTGTTATTTTTTTAAAGAGAGTAATAGAGTACATAAAAGTTAACAACATTGTAGTAAAGAACTATTCTCTAATATTGTTGTGATGCTTTTCTAAACCGTTATTGGAATTTTACTTCATTACATTACACAAAACTTTACAGGATCTTGCTTTAGCATAACAAAAGACATTTTCATAACAGTAAATTGTAAGTAACGACTTAAATAAAAAAATATTTTCACATTTCTCCACTCTCACATCACATCCTGATTACATGTACAAAGTGTCTCATAATATACTCGTAACTTCCAGCCGAACGGTTTCGATGTTAATTTCATTCATATGTAGATTCAGTCACGAAACCCATCCCCCGTTAAGTGTATGACGTAAATACTGGATACTTCGATGTTTTTGTATACCTATACATTTGTACCAAAAAGCCCAGTGGCCCAGTTATTTTTTTAATCTTCGAATAAAATTAATATTATACATAAATATCTTCCAGAAAACCAGTTTCGTATGATGAGTGTAGAGAACCGTAGACCCCTTTTACTGGAAACAAGACATTCCATCTTAGTCCTCACAGGTGGGCCTCAGCATCCACTTACCATCGGGTCGACTGTGTCCTCGTTTGTCACTCTTATTTCTTTTATTAAAAAATTTAAGTACTTATGTGCCTGTAATATCAAAATAATTGCCAAATACTGAGCTAAAGGGGTTAATATATATATATATATATATATATATATATATATATATATTAACCCCTTTAGCTTTATATATTTGTGTGTGAATTTGTCAGAGAAAATAACGCCAAGCTGCTAACCTAGGCTACATTTCATCCGAAAGGCTAGATTAAAAAAAAATTGATAAAGAAATGGTATTTAATTATTTTAAAGCTAAATAACGCCACATCAATAGATCCCACCCAGGCGAAGCCAGGGCGGGTCGCTAGTCCCTCGAATAAAATATAACCTGACTGAATATAAAAATCAAAAACTGAACTATTTTATACATAAAACTGATTTTTTTATTTGTTTTTTATGTAGTATTTTAACGTAAAACCGGAAACATAATACCTATGTACAAATTTGTTTAGTACGGTGCAAACAATTATACAATCGATATATAAACTAGTGAGGAGTAAGGAAAAAGGAATAAGAAACAAACTTTAATAATCTTTTTTTGTTCAAGCGTCAAATAATTTACAAAATCATTATATGTTACGTTTATGTAATTTATAATTTTTCTGCTGTATGTAAATTTTAAAACTAATACCTAATTAATTTAAATTAAATTTGTAGTATTCGTATAAATATAAAAAACATTGCTCATGGTTCATAAAGAAAAGTTGCAGCCTATAGACGTCCCACTGCTGGGTACAGGCCTCCGCTCTCTTCTGAGGGTTTCTAGTAATTTATAATAGATTAAAATTAGTATTTTAAATACTTAAAAAATCAGTATTGGATAGCATCAATAGAAATAATATAAATAAAGAACAGAAAAAAAATATTTATTTGCAACGGTTTTTAAGTAATTATGTACACTAAGTTAAAATTAGTATAATAATTTCTTTTTGCGGGTATAGTACTTACATATTGAATATATTTAGGCGTTTGATTGCGTTTATTTTATAATAAAAATTAATGTGTTATCCGGAAATTAGTTTTAAATGGCTTATATTATTGGTAAGCAATATTACTATAATATTATTGGAGAAATACTAACCATGGCCAAACAAACGTTTACTCGTAAACCGTGTTCTATCTCACGCTGGGCACACAAGTAGGTGGTGTCAAGACCCCTTATCACCCGATAATTTCGTTCTATAACGATCCCCTAGAGCGTAGAGTAGTCACTAATAAAAATTGGCTTACGAGTTTGTGAAAGTAATACGTGAGCATGGTTTCACACACGAGATTAAACAAAAAAAATAATATAAATATACGAACAGGATTATATTCAGTGTTTCAATTACTTTTTAATTTTCCTATTGCTGTTGTTTTTTTCTATCAACAACGTTTCATGTAAATTTTTTTTAAATATTTGCTATTAATTTATTCATCTAATGAACTTTTTTGAAACTTTTTTTCAAACTCACTGTTGCTAAGGATTACGATCTGTATTTAATATCTTCAAAGTGATCTACATTGTGCATGAATATGAACACACCTTTAAGTTAATTAATTCGCAAGATTAATACAGTTCTATAATTGCAAACGTTCGATTCTCATGATAAAGGGAACCATGTTCACGACTTTTCACGTGTTCTCGACTGGATCAAGTCGGATTCAGTTTGGATTCTAAATACTAACGAGTCATTCTGCTTCAGCCATTTAATTAATATTAAATGACAAACTTAAATGACAACTTGTGAAGTTTGTCATTTAATTAATATTAAATGACAAACTTCACAAGTTTAGATACTCTCGAAAATATAGAAAAATGTTTGATTGTATATTGTCACAAGAATTAAAATTGATTAATATATATATATATATATATATATATAATAGGATAAGGGTGAAAAACGATCGCACAGTCCACCTAATGGTAAGTTGTTGCTGTGGCTCATAGACATCTACATCTACCTATCCTCGATTACGAACAAGATATTGCATAACTGATATTATTAAACGAGAAACATACAGGTGAGTCTTTTTAACTTAAAACTGAACAGACACCTCCGTAATAACGTCATAAATAAAATACAAGTCCGAATTTCTCAAGCGCGTCTGACAAAGATGCACTCGGCACGCTGGCACATTGCTCGAGACGTATTCCGCTAGGTTACATTTCTGTGTAATAGAGTGCCAACAGCTGAGACTCCATGAATCACAATTTATAGTCCGCGAGTGAAATGGAAAATTACCATTGTGATTTACTCTCCTTTTTTCGCGATGATTCCCGCAAGTCTTTTTTTTTTTTTTTTTTTTTATAGAAGAGGGGGCAAACGAGCATGCGGCTCACCTGATCAAGTCGTAAAGATAAAGAGCGATTTTTCGCGTAACTGACCGGTGACCTCTTCTAAAACCGATTGACAATCTAAATATAATTAAATAACTTTCACATAATTTAATTACTTATTTTAGATATATTTTTATTAAGATATTTTATTCAATGAAATTTTTACATCTTCTAAAGCTGAAGTCTTAGCACAGACTTGAGCAGCGATTGGATTGAGTGGAAATTATTTGATTCTTTAGCTTTTTTGAAGTAGGTTTGAACGTTTTTGTTATAAGTCTAATGGTTCGACCTTTTTGAGTGGACTAAGCAATGACTCAAGCTCTTGGTAATAATTAGAATATCGTCTAAATACTTGCCTTAAAAAAATTATTCCACTATTCCACGCTAGGAATTTTTTAAGACCACGCTTGGTATAGTAAGGGTAATATGATCATCCGGTTAATATGGTGACTTACTTATTACGCAAAAACTACAGCCTTATTGTATAGATGGCTGTATGTACGATAGCTCTTCATCAGTCAATCAATTAATAAAGGGTCAAAAGGGCGCCGTTTTATCGATGTCATTTGGACAATTGACATTATAGTAAATATTTTAGACGATTTTTATATCGTGTAGTATAGACAGTTTTTTAAGTTGATTTTTGAAGTGTTCCTAATTATTGACAAAGCTTGTTTGCTATTATGTATTTTTTTTAAATATTAATTATAGTATACGACTTTTTGCTTTTGTTCTTCTCCTAGTTTTGGTTTTATAGAGCAGCAAAGCTTAAGGATATTACCCTAGCATACCTTAGTTACATAATTTAAAATAAGTTCAAAATGGCGTTAAATATGGCGAAAACACAGTCTAATTGAAAACCCCTTTTTTAAGTCTGGTAAAAGGAATTGCTTATTCCGTCTGAGTAAAGAAATTCGATTAGAGGGATTTCAAAGACAGGAGCAGTTTAAGTACGCAATTAAGCTAATTATTTTTACTACAGACCCTCGATTCAGAATCCCGATACACTCGTTCTTTACTTATCGTCACGTAAATCTATATTTATTGTCCAATTAAAACTGTTTCACCATTATGTCTTTTGTTTACGAAGAGCAACCAATTTTCACAATAAATCCTAGAAAAGGGGACAATCATTTTTGGGCCCACTAGAAATATTAACGACGTTTAATGGTATTTACACCAAAAAAAAGACACCAAATTATAATAGTAAATGGTCTATAGATTTTTCGAAAATGTAAACGGAAACAAGAAATCTGAAAAAAAATTAATTGTTTTGACATTCGTGTTCTGATCATTGGCTAAGGTAATGTAATATTTATAAAATTATTGTCTTAGAGATGTCCCGTGATAACTCGGAAAAAATCGACTCGAGTTGAAATTCATCGAGCTCGATTTTGAGCTCGAGTTAAACAATTCAAATTAGATGAACGAAGCTGTGTCAATATTTCACAAATTATTTTTATAATTGTTCTTCCATACAACACAATTATTATTACTACACTTAATAGGTTTAATTATTTTTGGTATGCGTATCGACATGTTCATAAAATAATATCACTCTAACGTTATGACGTAAGTTTTAATGTTATTAATAATTTGACTATCCAAAGTATATATAATCAATTTATATCATATATAACATATATAACATAAATTGATACAACATTATATATATATTACCTAATATCAATTTATTTATTACATAATATATCAATAAATTGCTCGAATTAGTAAGTCGATTTCATCACTAAATTGTAGACAAACACTGCATTGGCCGTAAGATAAAGATGCGATTCGAGTAGAGTTTTGTGACTCGAGCCACTCGGGTTAATTTACGAGTATGTACGAGTATGTATGTATGTCATTCTAGTTGTACACTAGTTTTCGAGTAAATCAACTATTTACAGAAAAGTTTATCACTAGAGTTGAGATCAGCGATTACTTTAGTTAAACCATTTTTAAATATGTACCTTTATAAATAAGTAATATGTGGCAACATGAAATTAAAACTATAAATCAATATCATAAATAAAACTAAGTTCAGGTTTGTTTACAACATGCCAGATGCAAGTTTGAATTTGGATGCAACTTGTGATGTCACCCGCAGCGACTTATAATATATACAAGTAAATTAATATCTATATAGCACCCTCTGAATCTATACATTGCGCCGAGTTAACTCGGTAAAATTTATTTTCTATCGATTATCGAGTTGGACAAATTCACTCGATTCACTCGAGTGACATAAAACATAGTTGGAGTCGCATCATTATGGTAAGAACAAAATGGAGTTTTTTATTTACAAGCATTGTTAAACTAATGTTTAAGAAAATATGGATATTATCAATTATCAGAAAGGTTAGCCAAATATTAATTGATACAAGTACGTATGTTTTTCTCTTTTTTGTTTTTGTGGTAAAATTCGCAAATAGAATATAAGAGTTTATTAATTTACAATATAATAGAATAGCTAGGTTGTGAAAATCTATTATTAAGTTTGTATATTTTACCTCAAACAAATACAAATAATAAACAGGTCTTAGAACCTTATTAGTTTGTTATAAGTGACCAAGTATTAAGTTTATTTTATTAGTAAAATCTAAATTAAATAATAAATAGAATAAATGCACAAAAGAAGTTATTATAATGTTAAAAGAAAATTAGAATCTTTGGGCCGAGGGACTTAAAGAGGGTTTTGAAGAGCAATTCATATAACTGCATTTGTGTACAAATAGGTACCTTATGTATTCAGCAAGTTGCTTAATACTAAATGGCTTTTTTGTTAAGCCAGACACAGATCCTAGATTTATACCAGCCACAGTAGATAGGCAATATAAATGTTACATATATTTATGTGTAAAAAATGTAGTAATTATTTGTACTAGAAGCAAATATAAAGTTTAATAATAATAGTTTGCATAAAAAAAGTGTAATGGTTGTTTCTATTATGCTTAGACAGCTGCGTTGTTCACTGTGCAGAAAGGAATATTATTTTGTCATCTAGAATCAGATATACTTAATATAACAATAATATCTTTGTCTACTATGTAAGTACATGAAACCGGTAAAAATAAAATGTGAGACAACTTTTACATGGTTGAATATCATTGATGTTAATCAATAATTACTGCTTCTGTATTTGATCAGCTGGAGCTGATTAATGCTGTATAATTTATAATAATTTCTTTATTATTTAACATATGAAAAGGCAGATATAAGAAAATGCTCACAGAAATATGTAAATACTGTTTATTGACATTGAAGGCATAGTCTTATCTCATATCTCTTATTATTAAAAATGTCCTTTTAATTCCTATATAATATAGAAAAAAATAATATATTGATAAGAATTATTATTTAGTTAAGACACCTTTACAATTGTCATTAACTTCTTTTCAGGTGGATCGCTTAGAACAAATCTGTATGCCGTGCAGGCTTGCAGAAAAAAAAAGTGTATGGATATTGAAGACAACAGTCTTATATCATATATCTTATAATTGAAAATTCCTTCTGATTGCTTACAATATCATAAATGTACATGTTACCATCAAGTTATTATCAAAAAACCTTCAGAAATATATCTAACACTAAAATGTTTCTACCTATGTCCGTTATAGACAAAACATAAGAAACCTTCCAACCAATTTAAATGAAAATGTTTGTGTGTGTTTGGATGGATCCCTAGATGGTTTATATTTACATTTGGACTCGGTAGATGGCACTGTTGTCGAGATCCATTAATCACCAGTGCACAGCTGAGGCGCATCGCTAGTAATAAATACATTTAAATTAAGCCTGTGTTTTTGTAATCCTTACACAAACAGTTTAAAACATCTTACTTCCTCACTATTTATCATTGTGTAATAACATAGATAAGGCATGTTAATTCCTAGTCATTGTATTATGATGTATACTACTTACTAATCAACCAAAACATTTTAAAATAATGTCTTGACCCCGCTGCTGTCTATATATGTCAGTCAATCATCAAAGTTCAAAAAATGTATTAAATTAAGTTTGTATAAAAGGGGTTATTATAGTATAAAGGAATTTATGGCTGACAATAACCCGTGGGTAAGGTGATCGCTACCAAGCTATTTCTAATTTGTTCTGTGTTGTTAATTATGACATACATGATTGTAAGCTGGCTTTTTTTTTAAAAGACCCACTGGGTATTTTGCTGGTTCTCTTCAAGTCAGAGGTTTTTTTCCGAACCAGTGGTAAATTAAAAAAGTGACTTTCAATAAGTATTATTTATAATCTAAATTGAATAAAAGCTTTCTGTTTCTGTACCTACTACTGTTAATAGAATACTTAAATAAATTATGATTTACAATAATAAATAGAATTACCTACATTATATTTTCTTTTTTGTAATACAATCAGTTTAAAACGTATCTTACTGTGTGTTGGTAATATCATAAATATAAATAGACATTATCCCTTAGCCATCTTGGTATTTAGAATTACACTCACAACCAATCAATACATGTCAAAGTTAGAATCCATACGACATTTGTGCATAGACAGGCACTATGTTTTGCCCGAACTAGTGAAAGGTTTTACATCGATTATAAAATATTTATATATGCTGAATATACCTACAGCTTAGTTTTATATGTACTATTATTCAAGACATTATCCCTTAGCCATCTTGGTATTTAGAATTACACTCACAACCAATCAATACATGTCAAAGTTAGAATCGATACGACATTTGTGCATAGACAGGCACTATGTTTTGCCCGAACTAGTGAAAGGTTTTACATCGATTTTAAAATATTTATAAATGCTGAATATACCTACAGCTTAGTTTTATATGTACTATTATTCAAGTGTGCACTATTTTAACTTATAATACCGATGAATACTACTAGAAAATCGCTTTCAGTTTGTTTTTAGGTTATTGTTAGATTCATATTTTATTTGTTAATTTCTTAGGACTCCGTTTAGATGCAGTAAAACTAATAATTTTATCGTAATCTATGGATTATAAGGAATAAATCGACTTGCATTTCATTGATAATCTTTAAAATTTGTAGTGGGCCCATTCTCCATAGAAAAATTGATTGTCTCCTTTGGTCAAAACATTCAATTTTCTTCCAATTTTCGTTTTACATTTAAAAAAGTTCGGACATTCGAATTTAAAACTTCCGTCCGTATATCTAGATGTGTTATTGCATTACTAATTGAAATTTTCATTCATCTACGAGAAAGATGTCCAGACAATGACCTATGTGAGTTGCAAACAGACATGGAGATCATTCTATATTATTGGCGCACAAGACTAAAATAAAAATAATTCTAATCATAGTCAATCTGGATCAGAACAGTATACTCTTAAAAGACGATATTATAGTTTACTCCTATTAATTGGTAAATAATATCGCTGCTATTTTAATTTAAACATTCAATAATACCAATATGCCAACCCCAAGTGTAGCTGTAGTTAAATATCCCTAGGAAAGTCATATGTTCACCAGTGGACTTGTCATGGACTGTGATGTAATGTGCTATGGTGATGCTAAAGTCAAACTAATATCAGTATTATTTCGCATCAACAAGCAAAGCCGGCGTCTAATGCTAATATATTACGAAGTTCAGTACGCTATATCACTGCACCCACTGTTTTACACCCAAATAGCCTAAAGCAAATCTCTTACACAGGAAATGAAGCCTAGTACAAATGCAGGTCGTAAATAAACTGCAGAATGGCTGTAGGAGGGGGCTTATGGACCGAAATCAATGACTTCCGGCTGCAGGAAGGCATTAGGGGGTTCGGCTCCCCGTCGACTATTGTGTTTTGGAGAGGATGTAATGACTTATATAGGGTTTTTGAGATATATTTATTTACGAATCGCATATGAAGGGAGCACAGCATTTTTTCTTAAAAACATTTTGGGAGAGAAATAAATCGATCATTTTCAATTGACTAGATTTTTTTTTCAGATAGTACAAGCATTAGATAAACGGACATACACCGAAAAAAAAACAGCACGCACCGAATAAACAAATTTATTTTAGATACCTTGGTTGCTAGCTTGTATAGTACTACCTTGACTAAATAATTTAAAATCACTGTATGTAGATCTTTATAAATTAAATATTCGGTAACATATCTATATGTTACAAAATGTTTCAAAATCTATATAAAAAGAGGGACAAAATTAGAATATTCGAGTGGTTTAATTTTTATTTCTTCACTCATTCTATTTCACAGAGTAAGTAAACAACCAAGTAGTTTGGTGTAACAAAAATAGAAAAACTATTCTGTACTATTCGAGCACTGAAGAAGACTCGAAACGTGGTATTCACTCATAGGTTGTTTCCTGAGATTATATTTAACCAAATGGAATATCCTATAAAAAAACATATATTTGAAAAATATTTTAATAATTGATATCATATCTTATTGGTAATCTGAGTTGCTAAATATACCAAACGGCAATTGTTACACAAATATATATTTTTCCAAGGTTTACGAAAAAACTTTTTGAAATTAATCTATAGAAAAGATCAAAAACGTGCTTTGAAAATTTTCGACAAACATAAATTTTGGCAAATGTCTACTAGATGGTTCAACGATTACGATAACATAAACTTTTTGGTGAATTTTATTATTATCTAAATACTGTTTTATTTAACGAAGTAAGTACCGCTTTCTAAATAGTCCAATAATAATTTTTAGTTACTTGTGTATTCGTGACAACGTGTAACAATTTGTGGATGTTATACAACGTTAGCAAACGGGTCAACTTATTTTAAAGGTAACCAATAGTAAAGAAATTCTAATTTAAAGAACTATAATATGAATGCTAGCTTACGTCTACGTCTAGCTACGTCCATACAAGTACAGCGTTCTCTGTCGTAAATTTTAAGAATAAAAGGTAGCCTAGCTTTTTTAATGTTTCCAGCTATCTGAATACCACATATCGTAAAAATCGGTTGAGTGAGTAAATCCGTTTGACGACCGCAGTACGAGATGACTACCACTTCTGACATGGTTCCCCCTCGTCGGTCTGGATATTTCACATCCAACATATGCGAAATGGAGATTGGTGATGATTTGATAAGAGATGCATGAAGTCGATGGATGCAGGTGGCTAAGGATTGTGTCCTTGAGGAATGCTTATGTTCAGCAGTGGGGGCTGAAATTATGCTGATGATAATATACGAAATGGCATACCGCCATCGAAGAACTTGGGGTTATTTAAACTTTTTATATAGTAAAACTTTAAGCTTATTATTACTTATAAAGAACTGTCTGTCCTTATTGTTATTAGAACTTACTGCGCCGGAGTCATTGCTCAGACAGATTATTCGAAGTGCGTTTCCATTGTTATATCGACAACCAAACTCAATGGTGCATTCAGTCATTACGGCCTTTCAAAAGTATATTTCACTGCTGAACATAGGCCTCCCCACTCTAGCACATCAACGCACGTCACGACCAACTGTCAGGATTGTCGATGAAATGAGTGAGATGAATTGATGATAGCGGACGGGAAGGACGGGACGCGGGAGGTGGGTGATGGGCGGGTCGGATGGACGGGAAAGTCCCGGGCATAGATAGCGAGAGACCGCAGCGGAGCCAGTGTTGCCAACTCGGTGGAAAAACCACTAATACGGGTGGTTTTTAATTTTCAGCTTCACTTTAGCTGGCCATTTTGCCTAAAACCGGGACACTGGACAACGTGTGAAATAGCTGGACAATCCAGGCAAGTCCAGCCAATCTGGCAACCCTACCTCCCCAAAGATTGAATCATAAGGAGGTATTCGCTATAGTTGCCACTCTTAGGAGGAGGGTTGGCACCCGCAGCTATTTATCATTTTGAGCTAGTATCTGTCTGCTGTTTTATTTTCCTCTGTCACGTCTTACGACACCCGCGGGATGATATGACACGGCACTAAGTTGTAAACCATTCGATATACTAAGTTATCGGTTCCGGATATAAGCCCTAGGTGGAATAAAAGGTGTTGCCATATACACATACCATATACAGATTGATTTTTCGTGTTCGGCTACTCAGCAACGTCATTACTGTGCTATTCTTTGTTATATAGGTTTTCTGTCTAATACAAACATTTATCCTAGAAATATAGGTACACAGTGCTAAGAAAGTTATTTGCATGATGTATCCGCCTGTAATTATTTGTACATTTTAGTTCTTATCGCTTCATTGTATTTAATTAGCATGTAAGAAATGATACAAATGTTGGTGGATCAATAAACACAAAAAAACTACAGGCAGAAAATTAATTTGTGTTTTTGCGTGGATGCGAACTGCTCCATAATGTATTTTACGTAGCTAGAAGCTTCTGATAGTGACCGCAAGATGCCACCGCGAGCGTGGTGAAAGGCAATTAACAAAAACAACACGTACTACGTTGTTTTACCTCCTGCAAGTTTATTGAGCATTTACGTAAGATTTTAGAGCTCAACAATGCAAATGCTGGGTAGCGTCTCGTTACCGCGTATCTGATTGTAGATAGTACGTCCTTCTATTGTCTATTTAAACCAAAGATGGTAACCGTTACAGCTATATTTACATAGGTACAAAATGTTATACACAAGATATTATGCGAGAGGCTATTGAACAATAATTTTTAATGTTCATTGTGTATGAGCATTATTTTAGATCAAGTTACGATATTTCGCAAATTCATAATTCATATACTGAGTTTGATTTTATTTTTTTTATTAAATTATGCAAATATTATACGAAGTCTCTTACTGTCCTTTCAAACAGGAGAAACCAATGCGAGAAGAAAAAGGTAGCATTCTAGATCAAGTTTAAGATATCGTAAAGAATTTATACAAATTAAGAGTATAAAAAAATAATTTTTATGCTCATAATTTGACGACTCCGTGGCGCAGTGGCTTAGCAATGAGTGGCTGCGCTGGGGGTCACGGGTTCGAATCCCGCACGGAACAAGTATTTGTATGGCCTACAAATAGTTGTTCCGGATCTGGATGTTTGTCCTTGTGCAATTTATGTTTGTAAACTGCTCCCACGATACAGGAGAAAATCCTAGTGTAGGGGTAACGTTTTTTTTTTAAAAAAAAATATTACTCGCTGTCTCCGTTGTTAATATTGGCATCAGTTTATTATGAATCATTTGCACAACTACATAGCCAGTAACTTGACGCGATGACAATGGACACACATCAAATAACGGAATAATAACCGTGTCAGGCGATTCGTATGCGCAAGCGCACCATTCATAACATAGATGTGTGAATGTGTGCCGACGTGAATCTACCGGACAATTGAATTTCGCGGTATTCAGGTTTGTAACCAGGTGCGACTGACTTATAAGGAACTTGACGATTGGATTCGCATAAGTTATTTGAGAGAAAGAAATTACATGATGAAAATAAGCGAGACACTCTTAATTTTTTTAATGGAATAAGGGTGACAAACGAGCCCACAGTTTACCTGATGGTAAGTGGATGCTGTGGCACTTAGACAATACAATCCTCGATTAAAAATCAAAATGCAAATGCATTGTCACCCCTGAGGACCAAGATGAAATGCTTCGTTTTCAGTAAAAAGGGTCTCCGGTTCTCTACACAACACTATACGAAACACAGCATTACTCTACTGTTTTATGTTAACACTTTTTTAAAACAGTTACTAAATTTGGGTAGCTACATTTTTGGTCGCTAATCGTAAACGAAAGCAAAGAAAAATGCGTTCTGCATGAGACAAAAATAATGATAATATGTAAAAGTAATGATACTTTGTAATTAAAACTACTTTAGGTAACTAAATGGTAAAATACTTGAGGTATAGGACGTGAAAAGTTTATCAACAATTTTTATCGTGACACAAATTAATTAAACCGCTACATTTAAATCTTACAATGTAAAAACTTTCTTGACGCCAAGCCATATGGTAGAAAATAGCTTGCAAGACCTTAGCTCAGACATCGCCGTTTGGACCATCCGCGTACAGTTATTTAACATAATGATGCGTATCTTAATACTTTTCTAGGTTCTCGATGAGAACGAAAGAATTGAGGTTATATTAAAAAAACGCAATTCTCGCACTTAAATTAGGAAGTTAAGGTTTAAAATGATGTATCATAAGGTTCTTGCAATTTTACTTTTAGATAATATCTGCACACAAAAGTAATGGGGTTTATTTCATTTTTAGGATAGGATCTCAAGCAAACGGTCAGTCAAGTGAAAAAGTTATTTATTGCTTGAAAAAAACCCTTAAGGAATTATTTACTGCATATCACCGTTTACAATCACTGCATTCTAATGAAATAAAATAAATAATACAGTATAAAATGTATAAATACACGCTGCGGCACTCCATTGTCCTCAGTTGTGACGACGCATCAGTAACCTTCTGTGTTTGAAGTTTTTCGTAGGTCCATCATCCATCCATGGACTGCTATGGTCACTTATCATTAGGCGGACTGCAAGTTCGAGTTTCACTTCGGTTGCATAAAAAAACTCTCCAGCACTTCGCTGGGAGGGAAATCTCGCAGGTTTTACTTCAAAAAAGTGAAAACTTTTCAATTCAACTGTATTTCCTTTTTTAATATGTATAACAAGATGTCGTCGAGGTTCGTTAGCTGATTTAGCTTATTTATGTATTTACAGACGAAATATTTTTATTTTTACAGTAATCCTATAAATACATCTACCGGACCGTTCATGCTTTTATCAAATACTAATCAATTTTTTTTTATAGGATAGGGTGACAAACTAGACACAGTCCACCTGAATGTAAGTAGTTGCTGCGGCTTATAAATATTTACATCTATCCTCGATTACAAATCAAATGCAGATGCTTTGTCTCCCGTGAGGACTAAGATGGAATGCCTGGTTTCCAGTAAAAAGGGTCTCCGGTTCTCTACACTCACTATACGAAACACTACTGCTGTATGTGTTAAGGTACTATTTCACGCTGGTATTCTGTGAGAGCGTGGTCCTTCCCCGGTCGAGCCGACCCATTCGTGCTACAACTAATTAATACTACTAGTATAACTGCAGGATGGCTCAACCACGTATATTAGATATTATTCTTTGGCGGTGGATTGTTCGTAATCGTATCGTAAGACTTCTTTTCATTTAGCCATGTTTTTTTTCTATATTCAATTTGTAATAATTTTTAAAAGTTATATTATTTAAATAAATATTTGATTACCGGAGATCATAGTGTATACAATAATATTTCTACAATATTTAATGCATTAATCGGAAATATGTGAGTTTCCACCATTATTAATAAATACTTGAATTTGCTTCTTGTAGTAGTATCTCAAGACAGTCTGTTTCTAAGTTAAAATCCATTTTTGTTAATAAAATATACAACAAAAATGTTGATTAGTCAGTCTATGACGTCATTTGCTAGTATTTTCTTGATACTGGTATTAAAATCTATAAAGGTACTAGCGATCTATACCGCATTCCCACGAGTGATTTCTGGATCTTAATTCTCGACGACAGCGCCACCTACCGGGGCTAACTGTAGCTAAGAACTATCCAGGTGACACCATAAATAGCCCATAAAAATTTCATCAAAATTGGTTAAACCATTTAGGAGAAGAACTACGAACATACACACATCGACAAGTATACACAAGACACAACACAATAGACAAGTAAAAATAAAAATTTTGTACAACCAACTTCAATACAAATAAATGGGAACTTCATCAATGTAGTCGCAGTCAATTAACATTATTGAGGATAACTGAAAAACTACTAGTCACCTATAAAAAAGTTCTGAAGTAACATACACAAAAAAGACATACTGGCGAATTGAGTACCTTCTCCTTTTTAAAGTCGGTTAAAATAGTATTTAATGTATTAGTCCTATTCCACAACGTAATCGACTTCTATGTCAAATTTGATCAGAATCCGCCTAGCCGTTATATTTATAAGGTTAGTGAGAATAAGCTAAATATAAAATATACGATGCAAAGTAGTCTCATAGGTTAATTTCATATAATATATTTGACGTCTGAGGTGCATCAAGTGTTGACATATGTATGTATTATTGAACTTAAACCTAACAATATTCAAAAGCGAAGTAACGACGAGGAGTTTCCATGGTACTATATATGCACTATATGTGTATGTATATGACAGAAAACAATTTATCATTTATGACAGAAAACAAATTACATTTTGATATCGTCCTGTCGTATACAATTCTTTTACTGGAAAAAGAAACCAAATATTGTAGTGATCGCTCGTCTTTCACAACTCTGGTATTTAATAAAGACAATCTCGTAAAAATTCCAAAACTAAATTCCTGGAAACTTTGGAATTTATTAGTTGGAAAATAACGCAAGATCGATTTTCTTTTAAGTCTTATACCACATCATTTTACTATAAGTGAATGTGTATTAGGGGAGCATTCTTTAAGGGCGTTTAAGCGCGACGGGTAGCAGCGTCATTTTTGCGAGACAGGTTGCTCGAGCATTGTAAGTACATCTTACGATCGGATCTCAAGACTGTCGAAGTAATGCCCGAGCGCCGGAAAAAAGATATTGCGAAAAAGCAGCTTCTTATTGTTACAACTTGTTAAAGCTGTCTGGTGCTGGTGACCAGCGTGGTGAATGGTGGGCAAAGGTTTCCCGTGACGCAGTAGTGCATTGTTGTAAAGTATCGGGCCGTGCAAATCATTAAAAACCTGGTAAAAATAGAAATACAAATGTTAACTCCGGCTGGCATTCGAGCCAGGACCAATCAAATAAAAAATGTTAAACAATGAACTATTCACGCAAACTGCTATTAATAAATTTCATAAAATAATCTCAATTCTCTACCAGTATACCTATAAGTTAATTAACCTAATTTATTTGTAGAAGAATTGCCTACTCAGGAATTTCACCTACATTGGGGCATTCAGACCCTGAACAATTATTTGTAAGCTATACAAACAATTGTTACATGCGGGATTCATAGCTCTGAGTTAAACAGTAAAGGTATAACGGATGTAAAGTGCAAACAACGAGTATCTGCGTAAGTGTAAATAACAGAATATAAGTAACTTTAATAATGCCTCAAAACTATAAATAAACCAAATACAACATAAGTTTTAATCAAATGAGTGGCGGGAAAGTACCTATTTCGTTGACCGCATAAACTTATTATACGCCAGTATATTTTAAGTCTATGGTTGGCCGAGCGTTTGTCAAATGTCTGAGAATGGCGCTAACTGTGCCAGACATATGGGTACAAGCAGCGCCTGGTGTCAACGCTATGCATTTAATTTCCGTTGTGAGATAGACCTACATGCGAAGTTTGTGTGAGGATTTTACTGCGCTTATATTATGTAAGTGATATAGCTGTCGTGGATCGTTGAATTCGCGCCATTTTGTTATGTCATAGAGTATACACAAACATGAGAAGCGATCTCGTCTTCGTTTTTACAAATATGTTAGGAATATAAAACAGCTTAACAATTTAGAACAGTCAAGTGGTAGGCATTTCTGCGTAGAAGTGCGTTTGGGTTGGTAGGTACTAAACTCTCATCTATTTCTGACGTAAAACATTAGTGTATTTTTTTATTAACTGGCTTTACGGCTCTGGGTTCTAGCCCTTCTGAGCCTAAATTCACTATAGTATAATGAGTGTACACACATAATGTAGTGTAGTGTACAAACATAGTGTAGTGTAGTGTATAAACATAGTGTAAAGAGAGCCAGTATAATTACAGGCTGTGAAGCATTCCATCTTAGCCTCACAGATGACAACGCCTGTATCTGCTCCAGGTATCAATGGAGACTAGTATTCACTTATGTATATACTTACGGAGGATAGTAGTCACTTATCTCCAGGTGGACTATAAGGTCATTTATCACTTCGTCACTTCATGCCAGCGCATGATTTTAGAAAAAAAAGTACTGTTAGAAGCCGTAGATTAAATCTTTCATTTCATTATCTGCTGGCAGCTATCCCTGATAATTAATGGGTATTTTAAGTGCTAATCAACCATGTTCGAACCATGGTGAGATAACATCATTTGTAAACCTGTATATCTGAGAAATAAAAAAATATTTCAAAAACACAACCCTCATTATATTTTATAAAGAACAAGGGTGACAAGCAAACGCACACTCCACCTGATAGTATATGCATGCTGTGCTCCAGAAACGAAATAAATCCTCAAATAAGAATCTACATGTGTTGCCACCCCGTAGGACTCGTTTCCAGTGAAAAGGGTCTAAATTCTCTACACTCGCCGTATGAAACACAGCAGCATTAAGCTGCTATTTTGAATTAGCATTCTGTAAGAGAGTGATCCTTTCTCGGTCGAGCCGACGTATTTGTTCTATAGTCATTATATAGCTGCAGTATGCAGCGCCTCTACCACGTATAAAACACGTTCTACCTTCTTTAATAGAAAAAACAGAGGTTTGCAAATAATCGCTGCGACTTTTATAGACTGTTACATTAAAATTTCATAAATACAAAGTAAGTTCCTTGCAGGACATGAACTAGTAATCGTAATACCAAACATCTTTGTCGTCAAACCTTTGATGCTACTACTATTCATTTCATTCATTCTCAAGATCTTACATCTTCTCTGGTTATTTTACGTCTGTCATAGGCGGGATGATTATACCGTCATCATTTTAAAGCTAAAAGATTTTACAAGCTTTTACCATAAAGCCCATTTACAACACCTACGGGACTGAGTGGGGTGATGGATTGATTGATTCCCTTCCCTTACACCGCTCCTACACGGACATACTTCGTACTTTAATAATTTTAGCAGATCTAAAATACATTTTTTAAACCTGGGAGAGCCATGCTGCAGCTATATTAATTGTATAGTTGCAATACGAATTGGTCGACTCGACCGGGGAAGGACCACGCTCTCACAGAATACCAACGTAAATTAGCAGCTTAATACTGCTGTTTTATGTATGGTGGTCTAAGCGTATGGTGAGTGTAGAGAACCGGAGACCCTTTTTACTGAAAAAGAGGCCATTTTATCATTCCATTCCATCAGTCGTCAGGCGGATAAGGCATCTGCATTTTGATTAGCAAACTAGGATAGATATAGATGTCTATGGGCCACAGCAACCACTTATCCTTAACCTTATCCTATAAAAACATGATTATTTAAATATGCTTTTATAAGGCCAAATAGCGTTGGTTAATTATTTAATGGCACCTGTTAATATAATCAATTACCTTGTAGCGGATGTACCATTAGAGGCCTCGCCGCGAACAAAACAAATACCTACGGCCATTATTGAGCAATAAACGTATGGAACCAGCGCAGTGGATGCTTAGTAAATCACCATAATGTGACAACGACACGGTCACGGCGAATATACGCAGTATACGCAGCCCCTATGTCGCGTATACCAGCAATCACTCCGAAACAGAGGTACGGTTTTTATTAGGATTTTTTTTGTAAACTAAAGTGAGATATTAATGCAAAAAAGACATCTACTTACAGTCGATTTTGATGCATTTCTACAATATACGAGATAAAGTGTCGAAACTCAAAATCAGGCCAATCACAATTTCCACCAGTTTCGAAGTCGCAGTGCCAATTACGCTTTGTGATGCTTTCGCTGTATTAGGATTTACGTCAAAGCTTGCCCCAATTAACATATAAGATAACTATATGATCAGTCATCACATACGTTACAAAGCAGTGCGGTAAATTCAAAGTGAATAACACTAATCAAAATATTAATTAAATCACTGTCAAATTACTAATTTCGTATTTGCTAACTAGGGATATCAAATTTGATTGTTATTAACACTTAGCTGAGTTACTGAGTAGTGTAGGTACAGGTCTTGCGGATGACTCGTGTTATCGCCTACATTGGCAGAACTTCTTATGAATAAAAAAATAAATAACAAAATTTGAATAAAAAGACAATATACTAGATATCTGCATCGCAATATATTCGTAAGAATGCCATGTAAAAAACCAACTTAGACTTCACGTAAAAAGTGAAAACTTCTTAGCTACACGAACTTGTAAACGTTATTTTTAGTATTTTTATTGGAAATTATTTTTATCAACGTATTAATATAGTAATAAAACTTCATTTCTTGAGCTGTTTTAAAGGCAAATAATGATTATAATCTATTGAATACTAACAAATTTATAAATAAAAATTTTATCTATTGGATTTTCAACAATTACTTTCATCAATTTTATGTATATGAGCGTGACGGTCACGAGAGTTCAGTGTATTTTCCCCATCCCAAAAAATGCCGAACGTCCATCTGCTTTTTCATTCTTAATCAAGGATAATGATAGGCCGCATTCAGGTAGACGTGTGATATTTTACTTGCTCAAAAAAGTACAAGCACTTGAATATTATATCATATTCATCATTCATTACCACCTATCAAAACTTCACTGTTGAATAAAGGGCTCACCCATAGGTTGACTCAAAGAGAGAATACTTGCCATAGTGGCCACCATAGTTGCCATAGGAGGCACGGTTTGGCAGACGCAGATTTTTTTATTATTATATAGTTGTTATATAGTTGTTGTTAGCCGTGTAGTGGCGGTGTACCACATATCGTCCCGTAGGTGTCTTAAAGAGGCGACGGAGTAAAATTGAAAATATGCAGTATCTCCCTGATTAAACCTCAAATTAATAAAAAAACTGAGGTTTACAATTAGCTCTGAAAGCGTGTAAACTAAGGCAAAATCCCCTCTATGAGGCAATTTATGGGGGAGGCCTATGTTCTGCAGTGGACTTTCATAGGCCTTTATACGCGGTAGAACCATGCATATATAATATTATGGTTGCAGCACGAATGGGTCGGCTCGACCGGGGAAGGACCACGCTCTCACAGAATACCAGCGTAAAATAACAGATCTATGCCGCTGTGTTTCGTATGGTGAGTCTAGAGAACCGGAGACCCTTTTACTGGAAAAGAGGCATTCCATCTAAGATTCTCAGAGGCGGCACCGCATCTGCATTTTGATTCCTAATCGAGGATAAACATAGTCGTCACAGCATACACTTAACATTTGGACTTGATTTGAACATCAAGTAGACTGTGTGCTCGTTTGCCACCCTTATTCTATAAGAAAAGGCTGTGATGGATGAATGAATAGATGCAGGATGCTGCGGCTGTACATCTATTGTTTCAGTTTCGAGTTGTACTACTCCTCTTACGTCAATTCTCTTAAACCGCTACTACATGGCACTTTTTTTTATAGAAGAGGGGGCAAACGAGCATGTGGCTCACCTGATGTTAAGTGACTACCGTCGCCCATGATCAACCGCAACACCAGGGTAATTGCAGGTGCGTTGCCGGCCCTTTAGAAAGGAGTGAGCTCTTTTCTTGAAGGTCCCCAGGTCGTATCGGTCCGGAAAAATCGCCGGTGGTAAATTATTCCACAGAGAGGTTTGTACGCGGAAGAAAACTCCTTTTGAAACGTACAGTGGTGGATCGCCAAGCATATGACGATGGTGTGGATGGTATCGGGACGTTTGCCTCGTGCCGTGTCTCTATCCAAAACTATTTTGTATAGTCCGGAACCATGTTACGAAATATATTGTAAAACCGATGTATAATGTAGTTAATAAGTAAAACTTAATAACATTCCAAGTTAACCTTCAGTTAACCCTTATCAGCGTAAAGTTTACGTTCGAGAGGATTAATTATAACTTGGATTGTAAATAAACTGATGTTGGTTCGACGGGTAATTTCGTTCGATACAACAACGTCGCTTCAATCACCTTGTCATTGAGTCGATACAAGCTGTCGATACAAGCTAACTGGTTCGGACGAGCTGTACGGAGATGCAACAGCTTATGAGAGACTATTTAGTGTCTGACTCAGCTTGCATTGATATCTTTATGGTTGTAAGATGTGGAATTTATGAAATAGGTATTTAAGCTTTAGAGAAAGTAATTTTATTTATTTTTCGATAAAGCCAAATTGATAAAAGCCCTAGAAAAACTATTTAATAGAAAAGGTTTTAATTAAATAGTTTTTCTAGGGATTTGCATTTAAAATAAAATAAAAACCGGCCAAGAGCGTGTCGGGCCACGCTCAGTGTAGGGTTCCGTAGTTTCCCGTCCGTCACAATAAGTGTTCCCACTTATGAGTTTAAAGGTGGGTATCCATTATGTTCGCGCTCCAGCAGCGCTCCGCGCTCCTGCAACTGCTCCCGGTAGTGGGTACGTGCGCGAACATGGAGCGTGCAACATTGCACGCTCCGCGACATGCGATGCCGAGGAGAGACCAACCGAACAATTCGATAATACCCGACCCAATGTAATAAGTACCTACAGCGCCATCTCTCGGGGAATTGGGTTACTAATTAATACATAGACGTGCCAGAAGTTTTCGATGGTAATTTTGGATTGCGAGAACCGATTTTAATAATTCTTTTTTTGTTTGAAAAAAGATACGTTCAGGATAATAAAATATGTAAACGAAGTTAAAAAAATGCCTGCTTAAACGATTATACTACAAACTTAGTCCAGAAATTATTTTGTACAACTTTTTGTCTTTTTTGTACAAAAACTGTTTCCATCCAGGTTCAAAATAATTTTCCTAGAAAGTCCTTATAAAGTTCTACCTTTCAGATTTTTTTCATATTTTCTAAACCTATGGTTCAAAAGTTAGAGGGGGGGGGGGGACACATTGTTTTTTACTTTTGGAGCGATTATTTCTGAAATTATTGACATTATCAAAAAATGATTTTAGTAAACCCCTATTTATTTTTAAATACCTTTCCAACAATATATCACACGTAAGGGTTGAAATTAAAAAAAAATCACTTCCCACTTTACATATAGGGGGGCTACCCTAAAAAAAACATTTTTTTCCAATTTTTATTTTACCACTTTGTCGGCGTGATTGATCCACATATTGGTACCAAATTTCAGCTTTCTAGTGCTAACGGTCACAGAGATTAAGCGAGGACGGACAGACGGACAGACAGACATGGCGAAACTATAAGGGTTCCTAGTTGACTACGGAACCCTAAAAATGGAGTTCCAATTTTACGCATTTTTTCACGTTCAGGATCTCAAACTGGTGGTAGTACCAAGCCTCCTTATTTATTATCTATCTATTTATTATCTTATTATATATTATCTATTAAAATTGGGATGTTTTTTGATTTCAATAGCCTCACGTATCACCAATCAAATGAAGGTTTGGCAAAAAACTAAAATATTTGGCTTACATATATGATTATTTTAAATTTTGAAAATCTCGGTATTCGAAACAAACCAGCATCGCAAACAAGTCGCTGAATTTTCCTAAACAGCTTTAAGTCTTTCTTATCTTTATGTTTAATTGCCGCTTTATCCTTTCTTATCATATTCCCGGATGAACTTGAAGTATCAGTGGGTTCTATTATAAAACTTTAATATTATTAGGCCCCTGCCCGTGCGGTGTTTAAATAACTACCTTCCGTTATTGAAGTAAAGTGAAAACCCATTTACGTCTCACAGCATGGCACAGGCCTGCTTTTATTTATGAGAGTTATACTGGAGCTATAAGTCTGCCGCGCTGCTTCATCGGGGTTTCACGATGTTTTTACTTTTTATCCATAACCGAGCCCGTGATATATCAGCACTTAAATTATAATTAACACTTTTATTGGGAGCGGCTGGAATCAAAACCGGTTTGCTCGTGCTTTTATTTGAATAAAACACCTACTTTTATTTACGTTGTAGAGCGACGCTGCAGTTATAATATTATATTAGTTCGAGTCGACCGGGATAGGATCACGATCTCACAGATTACCAGCGTAAAATAGCAGCTCAATGCTGCTGTGTTACGTGTGGTGAGTGTAGAGAAACCTTTTTACTGGAAACGAAGCATTCCATCTTATTCCTCAGGGATGACAATAGCATTCATCTGCATTTTGATTCTTAATTGAGGATAGTTATAGATGTCTATGGGCCACAATATCCACTTACCATCAGGTGGATTTTGTGCTCATTTGTCACCCTTTTTCTATTTAAAAAAAGCTAGCACTAGCACATGTGGAGCAAAATGGCGGTCTTGCGTTATTGACTCATACGTAACTATCGCCTTTCCACGCTCTAGTAAGTCAGATAACTACACGGATGAGTCACGTCCGACGAAGCGTCTGACGCCGGTCGCTCCATGATGCATGGCCAGATGACTATGGATCACTGTCCCTATACTATCAATAAATAATTGATACAATAGTAAGTAGAAATATAGGGTGTTCCCTTTTACAAAATGGAATATATCTAGTAAGCAATATATTATGTAGTCCATTTATATATTAGGGTTATATCATACTATTTTATATAATGTGATGGCGTGGTAGCTGAGGCTGAGCGCTCGTCGTAAATTTTGTGGTACCTACGCGAGCAACGCGGGTTCGATCCGCGCTGGCACAATGAAATTGTTCGTTACAGATTTAAGTTCTGAGTTACTACAGTGAGACAGCCTGCATGTTCGAGTAAGATATTTGTAGTGTGTAATGTCCGCTAACATTCACTGGAACCATGCAGCGGACTAATTGCTCCATAATCATCTTAAAAACAGAGAGACTTGTGTTTTGTAAGGATAAACTTCATTAATTTATTTATTTAGCCAAACTTTTCACTAACAATACAGACTCTAATGTCCTAATGCACTAATGTAAACATTGTAATTATTATAACATATTATGAATAATTCGAACTTTGTTAATTCAATAAAAAAATGTGAAAATGTCAACTTCCTCGTGTAATAGGTTAAGTAGTGTGGTGGCGCGAGTTCGCGGCGCCTCCCTCAGCAAGTTGGTGCGTACACGTGCATACTGCGTACGTTAATATTGGCTGTAACTTAGGAATTCTGAGCCAATGCAAATGAAGGGATAAAAATAATTAAAAAATAAAGCTTTAAAATTAAACAATACGCGAGCAAATCCAGTTTAATCCTCGCCGGCACCGTTAACATGATTGGCGGACAAAATTAAAAAAAAATTGACGATTAATATTAATTTATATATATATATATATATATATATATATATATATATATATATATATATATATATAATATGATTTGTGTGACATTGTACGTGATTTTTAATCACTTGAAATGATTATAAACTCTTCTTTTTTAAAGAAACAAAGGTATTTTCCGAACCAGTGATAAATTAAATATAAGAATGAATGAATGAGTATTATTTATAATCTATATTGAATAAAAAATCTATTTCTATTAAAAAGTTACTTTGATTTTACTCTTTCATCATCGGAATTAATATTAAAAAGTGTTTTAAAATATTAATCCAAGACAGAAGTCTAGTCTTATTTAATATCTGGTAGACGTTAAACTATGCAATAATTCACAGCTTTGAATCCAAGACGTGTGCGTCACTGCATATTCGCAAAAGCGTCGAACTGCTTTCTGCATACATATGTTGTCATTTCTTAGTTATTGAAAACATAAGAAGGCGAACTACGAATATCAACGTCATCACTTTATTAATCTTTATTTTATGTTATTTATTGTGAAATTAATAATTATATCATTTATTTTACCGTTAACCGCGGTTAACTATGACATCTAGACGTTGAACATCTCAGTCCTCCCCGTGACCATAGGTGCTGTAAAGCGCTCGAAACGTCGGGTATTTAATAAGTTAAATATACGCGATAAAATCCGTAAAAACTAGTATTATTTAAATGTGTAGTGTTCGCGTAAATATAAGAAATCATTATTTTAATCCCTTTGCCATCATCACCGCGTTTTATAAGCGACTGTGGCAAATGCCAGACGATCGCATGGCTTCCGACAGATGGCAGTGTAGTCATATTTATGAAAATTCATATCCGACGTAAATTACCAATCCGCGTTTCAATCGTGAATATAAATATCAATGAATTTTGTATGTAAATATAATTATAACGTAGGCATAAATACTAACATTACTAACATAGTTATTAAGTAAAATTGTTACTAATATACTTACACTTAATATGGACTAATTATGTCTGAAATAAAGTGATTATTATTATTATTATTATTATTATAAAGGAAGTCTTCTAGCAACGGATGAAACGACTGTACAGTAATGGAATTATACAAGTTGTAAATCCCCTACCCCTAGGGTTCTCGTAAGGAGTAAGGACTCACGTAAGGATTTTCTCTTGTATCATGAAGGCAGTTTATATACTCTAATTACACAAAGACAAAAATCCAGATGTGAAACAATTATTTGTAGGCTAAACAAATACTTGCTATATAGGTTGCTATATAGGCTATATAGGTATATATGTATATGTGTGTGTATATGTGTATATATGTATATATTTATTGTCTTTATTGGTATATATGTATGTAAATCAATAGAAATAAGAATAAAATAAATAAGAAAATAAATTATACTTATATGTTATACACTTATATGATAATTGTTAACTGTAACTTATAGCCAATTTCTATTAAGTAGCGTTATGTTAATTATTAAGTACGCACGCTGCTACCTACTTGCTTTATATATAAAACTATTTCTCTCCCAATAGGTTTGCTGGAAGAGAACTCTTATTAGGGTTAAGCTCGCCTTTGTACATTTATTTAAATATTTAATAATTGTTACCAACTTATTGTGTGTTTAATAAAGAATAAAGAATAAAGAATACTTGTTCTGTGCGGGATTCGAGCCATCACGAATCAACAAGATGTATTACATCGCCTTCAGCACTTTAACCAATAACAGTTTCTTGTCCTGTAGCCAATAGGTATAAACATAAAAATGGACTCATTAAATGGTAGAAGATACCGATAGGATAGAGAATTGGTAGAACTTCATCAAATACGATAATCTCATCTTCCACGACCTGTTTATGCAACGTCACAACGCTATTATATACTTAGTTTTCGTTCGCTTAAATCAAAGGAAACTAAATTATAGTACAGCAAAAGCACGGGATCATATTCGAAATTTTCGTTTTCTACCACTCAAAGCAACACGGCGCAATTATGCAGTCATCTCGTATATTTCACAGCAAATTAGGTTTAACGTTAGCTTTTATATTTCATCATAACATTTCCGGCTCATCGCGAGTACTGCGACATTATGTCACGTGTGTCTCATTAGCGCGTCCACTTCACTAATATAACAGAAGCGTCGCGGGCAGCGAACAATTACAGAACCGTATGTTCCCTCTTTAGATTATGCAAAACATGCATATTGCATTACGTAATGCCGCTTTGAATATTTTTATATTATTATGGAATATATAACAATTTCGGAATGGTTATATGAGATTTATTATTTGAACATATGATATTTTTCCTTTATGCATACTACGCGATATATTCGTCAATTATACATATTTAATACGTATTTTTCAAATAAACCATGCATACACATATAAATTATAATGTAGTTCAGTGCAAAAACATGAAAGCGTTACAATTTACCCCAGGAGGGTACCAGCATAGATAATCCTGGAGAATCCTTCATTGGGAATACACGCCCAAGCTATCTTCCTCCTGAACATGGATGCTCAGATTGCCCTGCGTATCCTGGCGGGGCAGGTTTGGGGCACAACTCCGTACATTCTATCACTATGGCACCCCATCCTACGCTCGCTGTGGTGTTTCTGTAACATAGGGGAACGTCATTCAAACTATCTCGGGACGGCTAAGCCGGTCTTGGTCTTTCTCACCAAGACCCAGTTCTCTCTGGCATCATATTTACCTTTCCCAGATTACAAAATGGTACACTCCTTTCTGCCTCGGGTCAGAGTTTGTGTGTACGTCAGAGAGTATCTGTCCTCAACGCCTCGATAGTCTTGAAGACCTGTCTGTCCTGTGGTTACGCATAGACGGCGACGACCACCCCCGCTATAATGGATGGCTTTATAGGTCCCACAGCGGTAATGTCGAAACAGACCGACTCATCGACCACGTCCCAATAGCTACAAATTCCGTGCTACAACAGATCCCCTCCGCAGAGAACGTGCTGCTTGGCGATTTCAATACCTACCACGCCGAATGGCTCGGTTCTCGTACTACCGATCATTCTTGGAGATCTGTTTACGGCTTTGCCTTGGCATATGGTCTGTTACAACTTGTCACTACTCCCACGCATCATGCATCTTCCCTGTTGCGGCGACATATCCCATCCTTGCTTTAGTCGCTCCTGCAAAATTGCGTCGCGGCAAAAACAGGAGTGTTATAAGGCCTGAGCCAACGCATCTGCGTCCCGGGTTGCAAACACTAGCGCACTATAAAAGAAGTGCAACTCTCCTTCCAGGACCTTCTAGAGTTATCGCTCGGGCCGAGCGATAACTCTAGAAGGAGCCGCAAAATCGGAGCCCATTGAGAGAATTGGCGAGAAACTAGTTTGTCTTTTTCTTCGGGGATTCGTGCATTCTGATCTTGCGTTAAGGCTGTCTAAGGGATTTTCTATAAGCTTTAATTACCATTTCTGCGCAGGTAGGATGACTCGCTGTCCCACGCCGCAAAGAAGAAAGGTCGATCTTTTAGGTTCCCCTTTTTCGCGAAATTTCACTCTCTACGACTGGAAGAAATCTACTGCCTACCATCTCGCGTGAATGCTTGAGCATCTTGCTTGGAAGCAAGATGTTCGGTTCACACAGTGTTCAGTGAGTAAAGCACTACTCTTCCTGGACGTCTATAAGTGAAGGCCTAATGGAACCCCCTCAATTGTGCTGAACACGTATGCTAGAGATTTAACACCGGTACTTACGCGTATTTTTCAGCTCTCCTCTTTAGGCGTCGTTCCAAGTTCATGGAAGACAGCCTTAGTGCACTCGATCCCTAATAAATGTGACTGTTCGGACCCATCCAACTACAGGCCTGTCGATATGAACTCCTTGTTCTCAAAAATAATGGAGTCCATTATTAACTGCTAGATAATGATGTACATTGAAGAGCAACAGGTAATAAGTGACCGTCAATACGGTTTCCGTCGAAGTTTCTCAGCTGGTAATCTTTGATTTATCTGACTCACTGATGGGCAGAGGCAGTCAATACCAATTGAAAGGCCTTGGCGGTTAATATTAAAGGCCTTTGATCCGATTCGCCACAAAGCGCTTCTTTCGAAGCATCGCTCTTAAGGGCTTCCCGAAGAATTACGTAATAGGGTCACTAGCTTTCTTACCGATACAAATCTAGTCCATTTTAACACCAAAAAGATACAGGTTCGCGCGTTTACGGCAATAAAAGAACTTTGTCGTATCTCCTCAATTTCAGGGCACTCTCTTCGTTGCCTCAGCCAGTGTTCTTGAAATCGACATTTCGAGAGAGCTACAGTTCCGCATATGGAAGGGAAGGCCAAACTGGCAACAAAAAAGCTTGGTGTGCTCAGTAGATTGAGACTATTCCATGCCAGCTGTTTCCATCTCTAGGGCGGGGCAAGCCAGTATCGGTTTCTTCAAATCGTCGATGACTAAGTTCTTTCCGATCGGCTTGATTCACTAGCGTTGCGAAGAGAAACTTTGCATCTCTATGCATCTTCTACCGCATATACCACAGGAGTCATCATCATCATTACAGCCATTCACTAGTCCACTGGTAAACATGGGATACCCCATGATATGCCACAAAGCACAGTCCCGAGCCACCTGCATCCATCGACTTCCAGCATGTCTTACCAGGTCGTCACTCCATCTAGTGGGGGGAAGTCCTACACTACACCTGGCCGGACCAGGCTGTCACTGGATACGGGGAGTCCTGTGATTAATTCCAGCTGCTGAATTTCACCATCTTACACTGTAACATAACTCGAAACTTCATCCTCATGATTCTAGTATTGTACGATTTACGCGGAGTTTTCTGCTTCGTACGATTATTTACTGTAGTCATCGGTTTTTCCGGACCGATACGACTTAAGAACCTTTAAGAAAAGAGGTGTGTCTGATATACATTGGCGATGATTATTACTTTACATCAGATGAGCCGTACTTACTAAAAATTTTCACCGTGCGCCCTTTTGTAACATTGCAACAAAAAAAATGGATATTAGTTCGTAATTTTTTTAAAGTTATAAAATTAATGTAGATATTTATTCATTAAAAAAATCTAATTTTCTAAGTATCATTCAACACTTTTTCGACTCTCTATAGTCACGTGTCAATTATCGATTAGTTAAATGGTTTGTAGAAACAGCAAAAGCTGAACTAAGTCATTGCACTTTGCGCTCGAGTAAGAAGAATATTTCGCAAAAAATCGTTGAATATCGGCGGTAACTGTGCCAAACCAGTGAACAAAGAAAGAGAAGTTGAGCTTCTTTAATTTAATACCCTTTACTTTCATATTTTCCGAAATGCAACATTGTATGTAAAAGGAAAATGCAGTCGTATAAATACCTATTACTTGGAGCTATTACGGTGTATTATGGGGAACAACGTTTTCAAAATAACTGGAGTTGGTCAACTGTGATTTTGCCATGCACTTAACCAGCATAAGACATTAAGGACGTATAACCTTTTCATATTTCACCTATGTCATATGACACTGACATAGAATTAGACCAGATGATGTGATAATGGGCGAGTCCGGGACTCCTGAACCTATGCTATCTATTATATAACAAGCAATTGTTGTACGTTATTTCCCGCTAAATCTCGAATACGGCTCGCAAAATTTTCTGTGTGTGTTTGAATGGGTCTTTGGATGGTTTAGATTCACATTTGGACCCAGTAGGTGGCGCTGTTGTCGAAATCCAGAAACCACCACGGATCGTTAGTGTCGCGCAAAAATGACAACCAACAGCTTTATTACGAATGAATGAAACGAATCGAACAAGACATTATCAATTTTCTATAGAAAATCCAGTTATAACGGAACTATTGACTCTTACTGGTACATGTACATATATTGTCACCTGGTGATGTAATATTTTGTAGGTAGTGATATATTACACATTGTACCATGCGAGCAGGATATGAATAAAACTGAATTTATTGACAGCTTCACTGTCACGGCGCGTGTTATTTTATTATTATATTTTAAGAAAAATACAATAAAATTTGATTAGAACTTAAAGAAAAATTTATATTATATAAAAACATCTGGTCAAAACGGTCGCAGTTCACTTTCACAAGTACATTAATATATAAAACACTGATATATACAAAGTGATATGCAAAAAAAATACATTTAAAATCATACAAATTCGTTGCTCATTCAGTCATTCTGTCCCTAATTATAAGTTGGCAGCATTTTAAAATTCTTCGACGACTTTCTCATCTCTGTGCGACTGTTTCACCACAGACTTCTAAATGTTTGACACACTCCGAGACGTTAGCAGTATGAATGTAAACAATGTATGTTTTTCAATTTTACTTAATGTATTTGTAACACATACTATATGTAAAGCTTTAGCATTCTGCACTCCTTCCCCATAAAAACTTTAATAATGCCAAATCTCACACTCCTCTATGAACACAAAATGCTTAAAAAGTGGTTCAGCATATTTCTTTCATGTATTAAACAGTACAGATAACTATTATAAAACCAATGGCGGTAATGGCGTTCAGGATAGACATAAAATAGCGAAATGGGTATTTTAATTATCAAGTGTTTTACGAGACATCTTTGTTTTACTTATTATTAGTTAGTGACCACAATCCCACCTGGTGGTAAGTGGTGATGCAGCCTTAGATGGTAAATCGCGCTGTCTTAGCGTAACAAAAGCCATTCTTGCCTTGAAGACGCCCAGATTGTATTCAAACGGAAAGATAGACAACGGCAAACTATTCCACTGTCTTGCTGTACGCATTACAAAAGACAAAGCAAGCCGTTCGGTTCTAACGCGTGGAATATCGACAACAAATGGTATCTTGTCTTGTACTATAATCGCTAATAAAGTGTGACGATACTATAATCGTTCAGTCGATCCATTGCTGGAGAGGTCTACGTCCAGAAATGGATTTGAACGAGCTTGTGGAAAGGAAATAGAACAGGTAAGTTGCAAGCCAATGACGTCTGTCATAGTTCACATTTCTATAACTTTAAACTTAACGCTTATCGTTCCCGTGCATCAGGCCCATAATTAAAACCTACTTAAGAATACTTACCTTTCACTCACGCAATCTTCGTGTACGCATCATAACGTAAAACGTGCGAGTCGAATCGGTAACCCCATCGTCATCTCACTGAGAGATGTTTGGAACCGTGAGAATTGTCAATAGGCGAGGAAGATATGCTCAATTGGGGTCAATTTAAACTATTAATTACACAGCAACTGACTCAAGGAGCTAATGAGTTTTAATTCATCCTTGCCCACTCACCGCGTGAGCTGTCGCAAAAATGTTCGTGTTAAAAATGAAAATACCGTAACGAAGTATAATGAAATGGCACCGATCTATATTATTAGATTTGATGGTGTGGCGACCTGGTAAGAGATGCAGGAAGTCGATGTATATTAGTGGCTTAGGGTCGTGCTTTGTTACACTTCCTGGGACCTATGTTTCGCAGCGAACTTGTGATTGGTTGCAATAATGATGATGATAATCTAATTATCTGCATGTGTATATATCCGGGCGGAAAAATACATATGCACTTAAATATCCTCATTTATTATTCCCATCTCTGCTGTATGAAGGCCAACCCTTACACATTTGTCGCTAGCGTAAATGGTGAGGAGTACGTGCTAGAGCCACAATGAACCGTATATGGCTGCAGCACAGAATACCCGTATAAAATCGGAACATAACTCTGCTGACTTTCATATAGTGACCATTGAGAACTGGAAATCCTTTTTCTGATCACGTGATATCTCATATTTTCATTTTCATCTAGAGAGAGATATTCTTAATCTAGAGAAGCAATAGCATCCATTTATCAAAACGGATTATGTCACTATTTATCGCCCTCAAATAATCCTTAAAAAATTATCACACTTAACAGGGGGTCCTTACCTTGATACCATGACCCTGCTTCCCGTCACTGACCAAAACATTCTAAGTGGCATATGTACCAGGTTATACCACTGTCAATGGTTGAAAACTCTACCTGGTGATAGATCCTGTTACGTCACCATCACACTTCAAATAATGATTGAAATTAATTAATGATTTCTTAAGTTTACGCGAATATTTTATTAAAGTTGAACGAAGACCATTATTTACCTATATATCAACACGGGTCAAGTATGTACCCTTGATTCAATATCTGAAAGGAATAGGAAAGGGAGGAAGCTACAATAATGTGTAATCAACAGGAAGCCAGTATCCTTTAATAGGATTGATTAATTGTGATATATTTAAACAAAAGGCAGTTACGTTTAATCAATAGCGACTGAGTACATTAGTGTTGTAATTTTAGTCATAATAAAATATTTTTAGATTATTAATTTTATTATGGTTGTAAAGTCTTGAATAAGGTATTATAATCGATTAGATAAGTTCAAACATCTTAGACATTTCATCATCTTCATCAGATATTCAAAACCTTGGACCTACTAAGGTATTAGGGGCAGGTTGGCCACAAGGTGTAATAAATAATGTATATGAAAAATGCCGCATGGTTTTGTATGGTGACTGTGGAGAACGGGAGACCATTTTTCTGGTAACGAGGCATTCCATCGTAATCCTCAAAGTCGACAGCGAATCTGCATTTTAATTCTTAACCGATGATAGATGTAGGGTGTCTATCGATAACAGCATTCAGTTATTTTCAAGTGGACTTGTGCGCGTTCGTCATCCTTACTTCTATAAAAAAATAATAGCTTACGTAACGTTAGGACATTTTCCAGGACTTCTAATAGCCGACAAAATTACCTGCAAAAAAAATTTAAACCGTTAAAATCACTTAGTAGTTAATATAATCGAACTACGGTTAAATACGAAATAATTAAGAACATTGCTGAAGACTCGAAAATCAATATGAGTTTATAATATCAGTTTTACACACAAAGGATTATAAATTTATTTTTTGTAAAATTATAAAGCATTTAAAATATTTGTGTTTTGAGTGTACAAACTGTATACAGTGAAATCACTTTGTAGTTGATACAATCGAATTACGGTTAAATATGAAATAATTAACAACATTACTGAAGACTCGAAAATCAATATGAGTTTATAATATCAGTTTTACACACAAAGGGTTGTAAATTTATTCTTTGTAAAATCATAAAGCATTTAAAATATTTGTGTTTTGAGTGTACAAAGTGTATACAGTGCACATCTACAGACTCTTAAACTTTCCAATATACTCCAACAGACTGGCTACTTGGAAGATTTGTTTTACGATGACTACGTATTGGACAGGTGGGTTGGTGAGGGCGAACCCGATAGCTGCGTACTGGTAATGTTGTTCCATTTCATCGGTCTTGTTAGGGTTCAAACATTTTTGATGGATATGCTGTCATTAATCAGTCACCGGAGCCCCGTCCGTCATTCAACAGCGACCACCTCGTACAGGTAAGTTTATATTTGGAGAAATTGAGTAGCGTTTGAGTATTTTGTCAATATTCCGTTATATATTAATACAAAATGAATAAATATGCTAATGTAAATTTTTTATAATGTTTGACTATAATCATTATACTTAGGTCAATCATAAGGCTTTAAGTTCGTATAGTAGTAAATGTGGAGTCCAATGAGCAAGATCTTATTAACTGTTTCCCTAACGAATAGTCTACAAAATGTGTTGTTTTATAATATGCAACGAAAATTACTAGAAAGGAAGACGAAAAACAGATTATTTTGTTTAAAAAAATACTGAATCGAGTTTAGTGAAACGTATTTATTATGCAATTATGCGTTGTATTAAATTAGTTTGGAGACGATATGATCCAGAAAATTATACAAAATGAAAAAAATATGAAAAAGACACACAATCATCCTTTAAGAAACAGTAGGCTAGGCTATACATAGCAAAACGTGAAGATATATTAAATTTGAGCTTTCAAATATGAAAGTTAATAATAACCAAGTGAGATGTCAAACGCATTGAATTAACGACCTAGTTTTTAATAGTTTATTGACAGTACTAAGGATGAATGCGAGGAGAAATTTCTCGACGTGCCATAAAATTATAAAAGATTTATCGTCATTTAGAAACGCGTAGAAATGTACAACCAATGCGAGCATTTGCGACGGCGAAGAGAAAGTGAGATTAATGTGAGAAACTGTTAGTACAAACGTCAAGTTGTATTATCGATAGTGCTTCGTAAACGTTCAACTTATACTATTCGTAAAACGGAAGCTTAAATATGTAGGTAAAACGTTTTATTTTTTACTCCTTAAAGGATTTCTATGTATTTCATGCTTTGTTGATTCAAGCTAGTAGAATTCCGTCTAAAAATATGCGTTGTCACCTCTGAGGTACTAAGATGGAACGCTTCACCTTCACAACCCGTAATTGTACTGTCGCTCTTTATCATTCAGACCGGAACACAGATAAGTCTATTAGAAATAGGTGAGAGAAATGGAACATTTTAACTTCAGTCTAAAGGGATAACATCTGATTAAGTTTTCAAAATCGATTCTCCGGTTTTTTTGCAAAAATAAATCGATCTTTAATTAGTCACGATATGGAATATTGCTGTCCGAGGCAGATCGAATCGTAACCTTAGCCTTTCCTAATACGTTTTATATTGCTCAGCACTCTTTTACGTTGATTAAGTACAAAGCCTTTCACATATTCAAAACACTTTTACAAGAAACTAATTTCTACAACGGTATAATTAACTAAAACTATAGTAACCAAAAACGTTAGGGGTTTCATACTGTGAAAAGTCAATATAACAACAATTTATAGCAAGCTTTATCGATAGAAACTTGACGACACGCGAAAGGCAGACGGGCTGCATGAAAAGCGGACGTAACCGGCCATTCGTTGTATCGTTTAAATTGCAGTTGCAGCGATGAGTCATTTCGTTTTATATTTATCGATCTATGTAAAGTCGTTGCAATACCTTATACCAACATTAATAAAGTTGGTATAAAAGTGATTATCGTATTTTGTTCGTGACTCGTGTCTGTATTTTACTGTGAATCATCTACACACCTACATAAATATACCTTTATAACAACACAACTGTGATGGTTCGATCCCCGCCAGTACCAATGAAATTGTTAATAACAATTTTAAGTTCTGAATTACCACGAGCTCGGCGGAGAAGGAAAACATCGTGAGAAAACCTGTATGTCTGAGGAAAAGAAAAAAATATTTACAAACTTGAATTCCGCCAATATACATTAAGGCGGCGCGGCGGACATTCCCTTGCCCAAAAACCCTCAGAGAAATGAGAGGAGGCCAGTGCTCAACGGTGATACGTATATAGGCTGTAACTTTTACTTTATAGCGTCTTGTTTAATTTATTTATGAACTATTTCAAGGACTGTTCAATCCGCGTTTACATCAGATTCTTAACGTGGTAGAGTAGAGCCACGTTACAGCTATATTATAGTTGCAGCACGAAAGGGTCGGCTCGACCGGGACAGGACCACGTTCTCACAGAATACCAGCGTAAAATAGCGGTAATGCTGCTATGTTTCGTATGCTGAGTGTAGAGAACCGGACAATCTTTTTACTGTAATCGAGGCATTCCATCTTAGTCCTCAGGGCTGACAACGCGTTTGCATTTTGATTCTTAATTGAGGATAAATGTGGATGTCTATGGACCACAGCCTCCACTTACCATTAGGTGGATTGTGAGCTCGTTTGTCATCCAATGCTATAAAAAAACGTTGAAACAGGTTTTATTATTATTTACGTGCCAAATTAACAAAGCATCACTAGTTCACAGATGTCATATTTTGTAAAGAAGTAATTGCATGTTACTTTGTTAGTACCTATGTTATGTTTTAATACTATACAATTCCCTAATGAATAATAAAATTTTCACAATCGATCTCCAGACCAACAAAGAAGCAAGACGAAACTCTACGTACACTGCAAGTGACGCAAAAACAAGGCCAAAACAATGCTCTAATTATTGGCAAAACACTCACTCACGTATACATACGCATCTAAAAAAAATTGCAATCAACATGATTTAAGAAACAAAGAAGAAAAGAAAGAAGTTGAGCATAGTTTCGGCATCACCTGAAATGTACAGCTACAGCGTTACAGCGCTCCGTCTACCTTTCTTTATTGGTCTAAGGATCGATCAATTTGTAAATTGAGATTAACACTACACAAACACACAATCACTCCTTAAGACACTATGTATCTCGACAATGAAAATACATTATATAATTTATCATGTGACACGACATATGACATCACTAACTTAGAGAGAGACTAATAAATCGTTAAATTGAACAATAAACAGACAAAGACGTTTGCAAGTTCCAGTAATATGAGTTAAAGTAATTGCTATCGAATTACGTATGTAACTTAACTATATAGACGTATAACGTATTTACCGTAAGGTGGTGATGTAAGAATATCCACTATCCTATATCATCCACCGGTGTTGTAAGGGGCGATATAGCAAAACAAATCTGGAGATAGGCAGCAGCGCCTTCCTAATAATTTTAAGGCTCGGTGGCGCAGTAGCTTACCAATAAGTTACAGCGCTGAGGTACACGGGTTTGAATCCCGTACGGAACAAGTATTTGTATTGCCGACAAGTAATTGTTCCGTTTCTGGATGTTTATTCTTGTGCAATTTATGTATGTAAACTGCCTCCACAATACAGGAGAAAATCCTAGTGTTGTGGGGTAATGTTTTAATTTAAAAAAAAAATAACAACCATCTTGGCTAGTGTGATAGCTATGGAATGTCCCCCTTGTGAGGCCATCTATGGAGGAGGCCTATGTTCAGCAGTGACTTTAATAGGCTATAACCGTAACGGTGATATAATAATTATTAACTCCATTAAGCAAAGCTTTAAAGAAAAGAAATGAAACGAGTGAAAAATTTCACCAAACAAAGTTCCGTCACAAATTTGCAATAACAAACACCCGACCTATCCATGCGTGAAATTTAAGCTGTCGAAATGAAACCATCTAGCTTCTTATAGAAAAAAAACAGGCTTGTTATTTTTCATCTATACGCAATCTATAGGATTTGTTATTCTTACATCATTTTTGTTTTTTCTATAAAAATGGCTGGCTGTAAATAAATCGATTTCTGAAGTTATGTAACTTCAAGTTTATTTATATATAGCTGTCTCCCGCGACCTCGTCCGCGTGGAAGATATTACGATGAATTCATGAATTTTAATTTTTTTTCGTGGAACTCTAATTCTCTTTCTAAAATAATAGTACTATCTGCCAGTGAAAGTCACGGCAAAATCGGTTCGGCCATTTCAGAGATTAAGCGACAGTAGCCTAATGGCAGGACGCGGACCGCGAACTCAAAAAGGTCGTGGGTTCGAATCCGCCATTCGAGTACTGGCGTGAACCACTCGTAACACAAGCAATTTAAGCTTACCACGAGTGGTTAAAGGGAATATTAGTAATGTTTACAGCATTGCTAGTATTCTTTAAAAAAAAAGAGATTAGCTGGAACAAACAGACAGACAGACGGACGGACGGAGAAACAGACAAAAAATTTAAAAACTGTTTTTTTTTTGATAAAATAACCTATATTATCAAAAAAAGGGGCCCATAGACATATACATTTATTAAGTACCATATATACTTTCAAAAGCTTTTAGTAAAAAGCTGTTATTTTGACATTACAAACAGACACTCCAATTTTATTTAGAGATTATTTAATTTTGTCGTGTTACGTTTTAAATTATAAACTAGATACGGGGTAAAGGTATTTGTTAAGATAAAATGTCACCAAAGGCACGTATAAAACATATTGTAGAATAGACTGAGGTCGATGTAAAATAATATTTAGTTATTTAGGCTATTGTGATATATTATTAAAGAAGGTTACAAATACAAGGGGCGGATGTGCAGTTTATGGGTTTCATGTAAAAGAGTAAGACCATTACAAAAATATCAACACAGAGACATAATAAACATTAAATACAAAATATTAATATAAATTTTCTTTTGTGTTGTTTAAATATATAAAGTTTTCATCTCCAGGTCCGTTTTCAATATATTAGAGTTAAAATCAAATTTAACAGTCACAAAAATCGATTGAACGGTGCCTTCCTTATAATTACAAGACTAGTCATGTTCTGAATAAATTGTTAAAATCCTGCCGAAAAATTAAATCCAAGGAATATTACAGATTTAAACTGCCTATATTTTCTGTTGTCTTCAAAGTAAGTCCTATAACTTTTTAAAATTTATTGGCGTTAATTAAAGCCAATAAATTTTATAATTGACTAGCTATGGCTATGTCTACAATTTCTTAGTCATTACAGTATAAATATGACAATTATCACAAACTAATTAATTTAGTGGGTGGGTGGTAAAAACTTTTTATATAATATTTCATCAGGATATTAAAGTAAATCCCCTTACCTACTTCTACGGTCAAACAGCAGTATAGCATTCAGTGTTGATCCGATTTGAATGTGAAGGGTTGATATATAATCAGTATAGTTACATGGTGTAAGATTTTTAACATTAATCGTAGATTTGACAACAACTATAAGTTTTCGTATAAAGTTAGTTGTAGTTTCCATGGCCTGTAGTTAACCACGTACCATCAGGAGATCTCTATTTCTCCAGATGATGCCTCGTTTACAGACATCGCGTCTTTATAGATGGTGGTATGTCCATCCTAGAGTAATGATGTTGGGATTAATGGAGACGGTTACGTTGAACGCAATTGAAGGTGGGACGGGAGGTTCTCCTTCCGGGAGATCTTAGCCGTTAAATTTTTAACATGGAAAGGAAAATTATGAAGAGCTTTTTGTATAAAGAGTGTAAGCCAGGAAGGGATCTTTAGTGCTAAAATAAGCTAAGGTACAGCATTTAATATTCAAATTTAAAACCGTGATCTAAAACATTTCTAGATACGTCAAAATATACGTTGTATACAGATATCTTCTATCAGCCTTACAAGGTAATCGATCAAATCGAAGCCCATAAATAAAACAGCCTAATCGACAACTTGAACTGCATGGTTCAGCGATCCTAGATTCAATGTATGTCACTGGAACATAAATGTATGTAAGCGGTCGCTAGGTGCCGTATGTTGTTTCAACTAACGATGCGTCAGCTGTCCGTAACAGTAACATATGTGAACATATCTTCATTGCCTCCGTAACAGAAGTGCATGCATGTAGAGAAATGACCGTTGACCGACATAAGCTTATACATTTATATTATATAGGTATATGAATGTGAAGGAGGCGAGAGAGGTGTGTCAGGATCGTGCCAAATGGAAGTCTGTAGTCTCTGCCTACCCCCCTAGGTGACAGGCGTGAGTGTTTTTTTTTAATGTTATTAATTTTATATACGAGGGGTGATCCAAAAGTAATGATAATCGGTTACTTCAGGTCCGCATAAAAATCCAAAAAAAATATTTTTTGCTTGCTTATATACTACGTCAGCCTAAAAAAATCATATAAATAGATCACGATTTCCGGGAGATACATTCATTTTTTTATAGAAGAGGGGGCAAACGAGCATGCGGCTCACCTGATGTTAAGTACTAACTGTCAAAGAGATAACATCAACATGGAGAAAAACGAAATTAGAGCTGTTATCAAGTACCTCTGTTTGAAAAAAATGTCTTCAAAAGACATACACAGTGACTTAGTGGAAACATTGGGGGACTCTGCTCCTCCATATTCTACAGTTGCACGCTGGGCCAAGGAGTTTAAACTGGGCAGAACATCCACTAAAGATGAACATCGTGAAGGACGCCTATCCACGTCCCTCACTGAAGACAACGTGAAAAAAGTCGAAGATGTTGTGTTGGCAGATCGAAGAATGACCATCAGTCATGTAGCTGAGGTCACAGGGATCTTATATGGCAGCGTTCAAAGAATCCTTGCGAACGAGTTGCATATGAAAAAGGTCTCTGCGCGTTGGGTACCCAGAATGTGAACCTACGAGCAAAAGAAAAATCGAGTTGACATTTCGAGGGTCAATCTCGAAAAGTTCCAAGCAGATCAAGAAATTTTTTTTCCGTTTTGTGACTATGGACGAGACCTGGCTCCACCATTTTGATCCTGAAACGAAACAACAATCGATGACTTGGAAGCGAGCCTCCTCACCGACGCCAAAGAAATTCAAAGTTTCAAGTTCGGCGGGAAAGGTTATGGCATCTGTTTTTTGGGACGCTCAAGGCATAATTACGGTGGAATATTTGGAAAAGGGAGCCACTATTACGGGCTCTTACTACGCAGACCAAATAAGAAGATTACGGGAGGCCATTAAGGAAAAAAGACGCGGCAAACTGCGAGCTGGAGTGCTGTTTCACCAAGACAACGCACCATTCAAGAAACGGGATTCGAACTGCTCGAACACCCTCCCTATTCGCCAGATCTAGCTCCTAGTGACTTCTACCTCTTTCCTCGGCTCAAGGAACGCCTCCTTCGAAGACGATAGCGAAGTAATGGCCGCTGTTGAAGCGTTTTGGGAGGGTCAAAACAAAGAATTTTTTTCAAAGGGAATCCTGGGTTTAGAAAAAAGATGGACTAAATGTATTGATTTGTTAGGAGACTATGTAGAAAAATAAATTATTATTTTAACTTTAACTACAGTGTTTTATTTTCATTATCATTACTTTTGGATCACCCCTCGTATAGTATAACTAAAAGTTGGTGACTAGTGATCATTTAGAAACCTAATAAGATTCCGTATGGGAAAGGTCAGAGAAAGACCTCATAGTCTCAGTTAGTAGACGACGGTAGATGACGGGGAGCCGTATATACAACGTCACAATCTAATGCCTTTATATAAGCCTGTATATACTATAGCAGCGCTCCGTCGCGGTCTCGATTCGATCGACGACTCCGTGGCGCAGTGGCTTAGCAATGAGTGGCTGCGCTGGGGGTCGCGGGTTCGAATCTCGCACGGAGCAAGTATTTGTATGGCCTACAAGTAGTTGTTCTGGGTCTAGATGTTTGTCCTTGTGAAATTTATATATGTAAACTGCCCCCACGATACAGAAGAAAATCCTAGTGTAGGGGTTGTTAAAACAAATTGGGTAGGATCTATTAAGGTCAATGTTTACGGATATAATATAGCCTGGATCAGTTCTAACATTGCTTTCTATCTGTTCGTAAAGACTCATCACAATCGGCTCAGCCACTCCTAAGATTAGCCCGGACAGACAGACCGACAAAAATTCTTAATAATAATAATATTTTTATTATAATAATATTTTTACATAATAATAATAATTGTTGTTCGGCGCTTTCTAACTCTCAGTACTTGCACAGGAACAACCTAGTAGCCAGAATTCTACACCAGGAGCTCGCTCTGAAATACGGTCTCGTGGACCGGAAATTGCTGTATTATAAGTACTTGCCTTGCTTACTTGAAACAGTGCTCGAAAATGACCGCACCAGGCTTTACTGGGACCGGTCACAGTCAAGGATATTCCACATAACGAGAACCTCGTGAAAACCGAAACAGATAAGCGAACAAAATATCAGGACCTGGCTCACGAGGAGACCGACATGTGGGGTGGGCTGTTGACCGAAATTATACCTGTAGTCGTTTTTGCAAACGGATTAATCACAGTCGGCGTCTCGGGTCATCTGAGGCGACTAGGACTCCGTGACGGACCGCTCCAAGCGCAAATGCAGAAGGCGGTGCTCCTCGATACCACTCGCATTGTCCGCCGGTTTCTTTCCCTTTCCCCCTAACCCTCGGCCGTTTGGTCTCCCCTACCGAGGGATTCCATCTGGTTGGGTTTTTATTTATTTATGTATTTTTTAAGTATTTATTTTATTCTATTGATATTTATGTACATTTATAATTTTCATTTACAATTATATAATTATAGAACCCAACCAGATGAGAAAACTATATAGATAATCCAAAATAATAATTTTATTATTTCAAGCAAATAATATCTTAATTTCTAGAATATAAACACTTTAAGACAGCTTAACAATAAATACAATTCAGTGAACATCTGAGTCAGAACTAGATAACTTAATATCCGTGTTTCAGACAGCAGCGCTCTTCGCTTTAAGATTTTACAATTTACTGTAGACAAAAAGATTAATATTGGTTGGACTGAAAAGTTCGTATCGTCTCTATGAGATGGCGCCACTAGAAAAAAATCCATATCATTTTTAGGTAGTACCAACCTTGAAAAGAAACGTGTATAAATTTGACAGCTGTCTGATTATTAGTTTGTGAGATACAGCATTTTGAGTGAAGCAACTTTTGTTATTTTGAAAAAAATGGATAAAAAGGAATTTCGTGTTTTAATGAAACACTATTTTTTGATGAAAAAAAGTACTGCTGATACCAAAAAGTGGCTTGATGAGTGTTATCCGGACTCTGCGCCGGGCGAAGCAACCATTCGTAAGTGGTTTGCCAAATTCCGTACAGGCCATATGAGCACCGAAGACGATGAACGCAGTGGACGTCCAAAAGAGGCTGTTACGGACGAAAACATAAAAAAAATCCACAAAATGATTTTGGAAGATCGTAAATTGAGGTTGATTTGTATAGCTGGCACTCTAAAGATATAACGTGTTGGACATATCGTTCATGAATATTTGGGTATGCGAAAGCTATGTGCAAAGTGGGTGCCGCGCGAGCTCACAATCGACCAAAAACAAGAACGTGTCGATGCTTCAGAGCAATGTTTGGAGCTGTTCAACCGCAATAGAAGTGAATTTTTGCGTCGATATGTGACAATCGATGAAACATGGATCCACCACTACACTCCGGAGTCCAGTCGGCAGTCATCTGAATGGACTGCACGCGATGAACCGAATCCAAAGCGTGGAAAAACTCAACAGTCGGCCGGTAAGGTTATGGCGTCCGTATTTTGGGATGCACATGGAATAATTTTCATCGACTATCTTGGAAAGGGAAAAACCATCAACAGCGACTATTATATAGCGTTATTGGAGCGTTTGAAGGACGAAATCGCGAAAAAACGGCCCCATTTGAAGAAGAAGAAAGTGTTGTTTCATCAAGACAATGCGCCGTGTCACAAATCGATGAAAACGATGGCAAAATTGCATGAATTGTGCTTCGAATTGCTTCCGCATCCACCGTATTCTCCAGATTTGGCCCCCAGCGACTTTTTCCTGTTCTCAGATCTCAAGAGAATGCTCGCTGGAAAGAAATTTAAAGCCGATGAGGAAGTAATCGCCGAAACAGAGGCCTATTTTGAGGCTAAACACAAATCGTACTACAAAAATGGTATTGAAAAGTTGGAAGATCGCTATAATCGGTGTATCGCCCTCGATGGCAACTATGTTGAATAATAAAATCGAATTTTGCCAAAAAATGTGTTTTTCTATAAAACGATACGAACTTTTCAGCCTAACTAATCAATAATTTGTAGCTGTAGAGTGTAAGTAAGCCTCGTGTGTGACAGTATGTGTATGTGCGTAGGAGGATGAGTATTATATTTAACGTGGTACATTAAGTTATTGTTCAGTTTCGATACAGTTCATTTTAAGAATTATAATAAAATAGTTTCCTTTTGCACTCTCTAATACTTAAGCTTAATTCAATAACAGAAGCCGGTCATTTCAATATTGCAAATCAAGACACTTTAATTTTATTTATATGTATAAATTATCACATCAGAATCAAAGATCAATCCATTACAATAAAAGAAGGTTCCGACGAGAAAACGGCGACCAATATATCAGGGCCCGATATTAATATTTTGCAGATTGGTAATGGTATAGGTTGAATTTGAACCCAGAACTCCCAAAGTAAGCAAACTGTCCATTGATCTATTCGGTCATACTCTCAAGATAAGTTAAGATCGTCAAATCCTATTGGAGAATGAAATAAACTATACACCGTTTATAATAAACCAGAAGGCCATTGCCTTTTAATGCTGTTTATTTATGCCTATGTAAACAACCGCAAGTAAAAGCTGAAACAGTAGCATATGCTTGTCAATTATTTTAATAAAAATATTTTTTTATATTGGCGATGAAAAACAAACAGAGAACATAAAGAATATTTTGTAGGTTTCTTAATGTTGAGTAGGCGAATTACAGTAAAAATATAATTTTTTACTATAACTTACTATATAACGATAGGTTAAAAAAAACTGTTTCTTGGTATATTAAGAGGAACAAAATAAATTCAAGTGAAAAATAACATTTTTGGTAGTAATGGTTAACAACCCTTGTTTGTAGCACCTTAAAGGTTTCGGTTGACTTTCGCCGGCATATTATTGTGTAATTTTCATGCGCTGTAATTATAATAATACATTTAATATTGTCATTTAGTGATGTCTAAGTAGAGAGGTGTGCCGAATTTGCTCATTTCGTTAATAATGCGTAGTTGTGTCGCAGTCAATTAACTAACAAGGTCTTTAACGATCCCTTTTACGTATTCTCTTAATTAAATGTTGTATACGTGACATTAATGGAGACGCGGCAGCTAATTGTTGCCAACCAAGAATGGGAATTTGTTTATCAACGGTATTAAAGCCATAACACATCATGTATACGTGGTAGAGCCATGCTGCAATTATATTATGGTAGTAGCATGAATGGGTCGACTCAACCGGGGAGAGAACACGCTCTCACAGAATATCAGCGTAAAATAGCAGCTTAGCTTGAAGTGTTTCGTATGGTGGGTATAGAGAACCGGACACCCTTATTACTGGATATGAGACATTCCACTTTAGTTATCAGAGGTGGCGACGTATCTGCATTTTGATGCTTAATCACGGATAAAAGTCGAAGATTTTTGTGAGTCACAGTACCCACTTACCATCAGGTGAACTATGCGCTCACTTGTCAGCCTTATTCAATAAAAAAATGTTGGATTCTATTACAGGTATGTTTTGCTCATCGAGTAGTGGCGGCTTACAGGAATCCACTACGCTGTATCCTCCCGTACGTAGCACAGCAGCATTATGCAGCTACTTTACGCTAGCACTCTGTGCGACTGTGGTCCTTCCCTAATGAGGGCATCCACAATTTTGTCCGCCACCAGGGCAGCGCCACTTTGGAATGAGGTGAAATATGTTACATTAAAAAAAAGTATAATTTATAATATATATGTATATTTAATAAAAAAGTTTCTGTTTTGTAGATTAATAACGAATATACCAAATCACGGATATTTCTAAATCTATAAAAATTTAAAAAACGAGTTAAAATGTGCAAAACATTAAAGCAAGCAAGAAAACAGCTTCGCTGCTAAGAAGGATGAGAGATAGTCACAACAGCAATTTAAAAACAGTAGCGGAGAACTGTAATTCTCCGATTTTGAAAAAGTTTGTCCACACTGTAATGTTTACCAACACTAGTTTATAAGTCATTTGTTACTAACACTACTATGGATTAATTTTGGTCCGAAATAAATATTATTAATATAATAATTATTGTCATTAAAGAACAACCCACTAAGGCATTGTTTTGTGCATTAATATAGTACTCTAGAAACAGATAAACATTTTTTTTAAAACTAACTTCTCAATTAAATGACATTGGGTAACAAAAAACTTCACCTCAGTCCCAAATTACGACATCTGGTGAGTTAGCCCTCATTGAAGCATCCCATGCGTATAACAGTCACAATACGATACGTTGCAGTGTGACTACATTAAAAATTATTCGCAAATTATATATAAGCAAAATGTAAAATTTAAAATGAACAGGTAGTTTCAACTCGTTCTTTTGAAAGACTGTCACAGGCATGTAAACTAAATAAATAAGTCGCGAGATTCACACTCGCTTAAAAACACTAAAAAAGTAAGGAACTCGAAACGCTCCGTGGCGAAACCGACCAGAAAGCATCGACATTCGAACTCTCAGAGCAATAAAGAAGTCAGCTCTACACTTTCGAGATATCTGGCGAGGACACCATGGGAGTGGTTAACTTTGTACGCTGTTTTCGATCTTATATTACGGCATCCTTTGTTATCTTGCGAGACGCTATATGGAGTACCTACGGCGTACTAAGTTCCACTCGAGACACTTCCGTTCATGCACGAACACGTACACTTTCCTACTAAACGGTGGTTTAAGCTTCGAGTTAAACGTCCTTCCGCTTTATATATTTTGTATATAGTGTAGCTTAACTATACTTATTTCTCGTGGTAAACTCAGATCAAAATAACGAGAGAGATGCAGCGCGTATATCTGAAGAGTGAACGCATCAAGAGAAATACCAAACAGTGATATAATTACTCAATGTAAAACTCCGTAGTGTCCGTGTCCACCGTGAACGGTAGCGTATGGTTATTGTTGCCAGGTTCAGTAGGACAAATTTCGAGACAGAAGGTAAAAAAAGACGTGTGGCACTCGGGGACTGCCGCGCTAAAGCTATTGCATAGCATTTTGTATCAACTTATGCAATTATAATTATTTATTTATTTTATTTATGCAGTATTTCTTTTTCTTTGATATTAATTCAAGATACACTTTTTGAGCGTGGTGACCGATAAGAAAACAATTTTTTTTCTTTTATTAAATAAATAAATAATAAATGCACTTTGTTCATTCATATTCAAAACACTTTATACACAAATTTTACAAGTACAGCTATTCACTGTTGTACATAAATACCTATACACCTATATACTTTCTCATAAACAGCTGCTTATGTATTCATCCGATTTCGGAGCAGCTCGTCTCGATTCGTGCGAGCTTCGTAGAGTCGTACAATACGTCTAGTTGCACGCACACAAACACCGTGTCGAAGACTGCCGAAAAGAAACGACGTTAGACAATGCACGGCTTTCAAGCCACACCTCCGTGCCCGTCAGAGTGGGGAGCGTGAGGTTTTTTCGTTACGGAATAAATTTCTGGATTCGGTCCCCGCGCTCAAGGCCCGCGATAGAAGCTATGCACTAGCTTAATAATCGAGAATTTGGGTAACAAAACTAAGAAAATAAAAAGTTCAAATAAACATGTTTTTTGTAGCCGATTTAGTCGCCTTGAGTTATACTTGAAGTTTTGACGTTACGTAGTGAAGCCATGCTGCAGCTTTATTGGTAGTATAGTTGTAGCACAAATGGGTTGGCTCGACCAAGTTAGGATCACGGTCTCATAGAATTACCAGCGTAAAATGGCAGCTCAACGCTGCTGTGTTTGGTTTGGTGACTGCTGAGAATCGGAGACCCATTTTATTATAAACGAGGCATTCCAACTTAGCCCTCACGGATGACCAACGAATATGCACTTTAATTCGTAATCGAGGATATATGTAGATGGCCACAGAAACCACTTACCATCAGGTGGACTGTGTGCTCGTTTGTCACCCTTACGCTATAAAAAAGTATTTTTGACACAATACGTAATATGATTTGTAATTATTTTTTGGGACTGAACTAATGAACGAATAATTTATCGTACAAACATCGGAAAAACTACATCTTCGTCTATGTGCGTTTTTTTGGTAAATCAGAACTTGGTGATAGATTAGTTATCGTTGCAGACTGAATTTTTTGAATCACTCATTTTAATGTTATTCTAAAAAAGTAATAAATCTTATGAACTCACAACGCATGCACTTAGGGGTCAAAAACTCTCAAAATAAAGAGACTTAGAGACTAAAGAGACCGCTAAGTCAGCCAACGTAGAGTCTACATCACCTGAAGATGTTTCGCATAGTGGCGAAAAACGTGTCGTATTATCGTCGATGGTGTGTCTTTCCTAGAATAGTGGTGTTGAGAGTAGTGGTGCTGGGATTAGTGGTGACGGGATTAGTGCACGCAATTGAGGAAGGGCGGGAGGTGCTCTTCAAACTATGTAAGACACATCATTTTATTTAATTGAGCAGATGGTTGCAAAGTAACTATTAATATCTTTAAAAATCGGGACATTTGGCGTCCCAATTTTTTGGGTGGGTCAGGACGAGTCACCAGCCCCCGGAAAATCGGGACTAATAGCAGGAAAAAATTGTGAGTTGACTATACTATATCGTATTTTGTAATTAAGTACTATTATTCTAGTTGATTTATTGGTTTGTCCCTGAAGTATCCTTCACACAACCAAACAAACTAGAAGTTATCTTCCACATAAGCAGGTGGATAGTCGCTTGAAATATCTCTTTATTTCTAAATACCTACTTTATTTAAGATTTTGCATATTTTTTATTTCAGAAAAACAACCATTTGATTCATTCATTCAATACGTCGCAGACGCCGCAAAGGGTTGAACCATCAATTTTTAATTTTTTAAGAATAATAAATGATATCATTCTCTCCTGTAATTTAAAAAAAAATTGAGGTACACCTTTTGCGGCGTCCGCGTCGAATAGTTTGTTTTTGATATTATTGATTTTAATTGATTGTATTTTATAGTAATAAAATAGCACTATGTCAGTAACCTAAAAATATATCAAAAAATAGCTATGTGATAAAAATAGTAAATTTTATTTGTATTTAATGAGATAGTACAAAACAATAAGTAAACTCATTTCGGTGAATGTTCTTTATTCCCGCAAAAAGGGTCTAACAAAAGAGAAATAATCTGTAATAAAAGGGTCTAATAAAACAATAGATCCTTTTAAATCCTCTTATCAGTCAGTGGCTACTATATATTTCCAATGTATTAAGATGCCAACTACTGTCGATGTACACGAATTAATATATCTTATTAACTGGTTTATAACAATATTAAAATATCTATTTGTATATGTTAAATGCGTCAGAGTATAATTTTGAAACAAAACAATATGATATATTTTGTTTTGGGAAATACGAAAAACTGTTTTTACTCAGCGAATGTATTTTAACATTTTTAATTTAAAATAGGAAAAAGTATGTATCGAACTATTTGGCTTCGAGCACAAACCTTTACATTTCATAGCATTTGAGTAAACGAAGTTCAATCCCCGCCGGCATTAATGAAATTGTCACTTGTAATTTTAAGTGAACACCACGTGCTTGGCGACGAAGAAAAAATATGGTGAGGAAACATATCTGAAAAACTATAAATATAGCGAGGACGTAGAAAATCTGTAGACTACTATCCAGTGGGGCCTTCTCTCACCATAATTTTTTCTTACGACAACAACATTACAACAATTGATGCACTAAAATACACGAGCTCACCGTTCGTAAACGAAACAAATACGAGACGAAAATTGCTCAAACGTAATAAATAACAAAAGAAATTTCGCAAATAGTAACACCCAATTAGTTCAAAAATCCTGGCCGAAGTTTCGTAATCCGGCAGCGCTTTATATTTATTATCCGTTGTGCTAACTCGCAGGTGGAGACCGTTTCTGTGTGGTTGTGCTTAAAAGCGTTCCCGTGTTGTACACACTCGTTATAAAATTTAACGAGCCCTCTCAGCGAAAGTTTGCACAGAAAGAACGCTTTGTCAATAATCCATAGTTTTAGTTTCAATGTTACCGAGGACCTTAGTCGTTTTGTTTTCTGTGTAACCGCTTTTATAGTACTTTGAAGAGGTGTATTTGTTTAGTTTGTATCAAAAACCCTTTCGATAAGTGGAAATTATAATGGTTTTATAAGCAAATTTATGTTGCAGATGTGTGACATAATCAGTAAGGCATACTCTAGACGGAAGTTTATCGAGCAAATTGCCGATATATTGAAGACAGGACAAATTAAGTGTATCCTTAACAAACGATGCCTGTAGCTGTAGCTCACATTACGTAAATACACGTGAAAGAGTTGCGTCAGGATCGTGTCAAATGGAAGTCCGTGGTCTCTGCCTACACCTCAGGGACCTCAGGCTGATAGGCATGAGGCGTTGATGTATATAGTACGTATCTATAATTATATTATTTGTAACCCTCCAGTATTTTAATGTGCAAGTATGTAATGTAAGAACGGTAAATATATAAGAACGTTACGCTTCAAAAGCTGTAAGATTTGGATGTGAAATCCGAGAGACAATATAATAAATTGATCTTCAAAGCATGATTAATTTACGGGCTTTATATTAGCTAAGAGTTTAGCAGTTCAAACCCAGATGGACTACTACTGTAGACAGAAAAGGTCTCTACTCTTTAAGCAAATTAAAACAATCAAAATAATAAAACAAAAAGATTTAATAAGCTTCTTCTAGCCTAACTGGTTCAACATTAAGAGGTCGGCTATTAAGAGCTCTCCTCGTGTATTGTTTCACATTTTCATTGAATTTCCAAACAATATTGCCTCTTAGTATAAAATTTCTTAGGTCGAAAGATGTTGCCCGCCACCTAAGGACCCATAAATATTGCTTGGAAAGGATATTGCGGCTTTAATTACTGTTGTTAGACCAATTGGTGCAAAAGCTGAAGGCACAACATTATTTATTATAATGTTTGAAAGTTTAACGGATTCTTCTAACATTTGTAAAGAAAATCAACCCAAAAACACTTTAAGAGAAGTCATTAAAAATGTATTTGATGAAAGGAAGTTAGATTGCAGTACAAATTATACGAGGACACTCACTACATTACCAGATCTAAAAAAAATTGCATTTTACAAATATTAGCTCCTGCTGGAATTTAAATCTAGGCCATTAATAGTCGGATACTCTAATTTCTAGACCATAATATATAATCGTTACCCGAATCGAGGTTTTATTATCATCATTTATCATCACATCATATCACTTGTCCGCTGCTTAACATACTTCGAGTTTCTGCAGCAGATTTTTACAAAAGGATGGCAAACTATCCCACCAGGTGGTAAATGGATTATTTAGGGGCTGTAGCTCATATTATATCTTCGATTACGAATCAGAATGCAAATGCGTTTTAACTTTTAAGGATGTCTCCAGTCGTTATCAGTGAATATGGTCTCCAGTTCCAGTTCTTTACAAACCGTTTTTCTAATAACAAAGTCAAAGTAAAAAGATCCTGAGCCACAGTATCCTATAAAACAAAAAAACAAACACCACCAAAGTCAACTACTGGTCTCTTGAACTGAAAGAAGAAGTTTACCTTAATCTACATATGACACAAAGGCGATCTAGAAATAGGTTGACTATTCCCAGCAGTGGACAGCAGGGTAATGATACAATTATAAAGTAACGCAAGATTTTTAATAATATCCCCATACTTTAAGACACAAACAAATCCAAGCTGCGTGAATGAAGATAACAAAGTAAAAACAAAAGAATTACGTGACCATGTACGTTAAATTTATTTGGTGTAAAAAGTAAACTAGCCAGCGAATACGTTAATATGATTTAAACGCATTCAAGCATTACATAGATGGGATAAAAATATATCTAGAGGATAATCTCACAAAAAGCTTACACAAACCTTTTAAATCAAAGCAACAACAAAACAAGTAACTATACAGAAAGCCCAAGTTCGGACAAAAGGAAAGTTGTGGTAAGGCTTTGAAGTAAAAGAGGCGTTAGAGTTCAATGCACTGTTGGTCTGAATATATGTAATTACGTTTAAAGCCATATTTTTATCAACACAGGCTCTGTTAACACGATGAAATCTTGAATTTGTTTGATTTTATTTATTCCGTGTTAGGAATTATTTTTTGTTTAGAACACCGTCTGGTTTAGTTCTAACCGTATCCATTTCTACAGTCTATCACTCACTGCTCAGGGTTCCAGTTTTAAGAGAAAGCGAGCCGGGGATAATTACTTAGTCATCAATAGTGACTAAGCATCTATGGCTTTTTTTTAAAGTTTATTCGTTAGTATTTATCCTATTTAGGATTTTTGTTGTAACTACCAGGGCGTCATAATCGTATCAGCGACAAAGCCCTTTTTCTATGTATAAAAATCTATGGCTTGAAGCAACCTTTTATCATAGGGGGACTGTTAGTTCGTTTGTCGTTATAAAATTATATAAATATAAGAAACATTAAATTTTTAGCCGACTTCAAAAAGGGAGTATGTTCACAATTCGACTGAATGTTTTTATTTTGCAAGTATGTTACGCGATATGTTCATCAATTGTAAACCGATTTTAATGGTATATTATTTTAAAATATCTCATACCATAAGAATGGTCCCACATACATTTTAAGAAAGTATTCCACCCTTAAAGGTGGAAAAACAGGTGATGAAATTTTTAATGTCACTATTTAGAAGAAATTCGAGCTTGTGATGTTAATTAGTGCATACAAAAGGGACAAAAACTGGTCTTAAGAAAAAGTAATAGTCGACGTTAAATAACGATTTAAAATAAAAATATAGATGGGTTTTCATCTCTGAGGACCAAGATAGAATACCTCGTCACCAGTAATCTTTTACTGGTTACCTTTTACCTTTTCTTCACTCCTATACGAAACACGTTAGCATTAAGCTGTTATTTAACGTTGGTATTTCGTAAGAGATAAGTCTTTTCCAGATAGAGTGAACCCACTCTTGTTGCAACCATCATATAACTGTAGCGTGGCTAATCAGGTAAATGTTTATTTTAACGCTAAACTCCAAAACAGTTATACAAAATTCTCTAACAATATATTTACAATTCAGTTGGGGTGTTAGCTGTTAGTGGTTTTAATGATAATTCTAAGCAGTCTTTGAACTTCTAGTAATTTAAAGCGATTATAATCACCGTATTTGTGGGAAATTACGTGTTATTTATTGATACTTAGTGAAGATTATTTTCTAATTGAAGGTAGACGTAATTTATTACAAATTCTGTTTTAAATTACATTCTTTTTTTTTCAGTTTGTAACTTGTTTTAAAGGTACGTACGTGGTAGAGTCACGTGGTAGATCTTTATACGAGACAATATTCACTATCACCGCCACCAACGGCAAAACATACAATAATAGAATGAAATAAATAAGACCATATTACGTCCTGTGTCCAAGACACCATTATTAAAACATCAATTACCAAGACCATTATTTTGCACACCAAGCAAAAAAATCAAAAAAAATCCATAATGAATGAAATCATTTAGCTCTTGAAACTAGGCTTGCCTCTCCTTAGATGGTCTGAAAAGACCCTGGCAACCAACTTTAAATAAAGAAGTCGTCACCACTGAAGACTAAGACGGATAGTCTCTTATACTGTCATTATACTGGCTCTTTTTTATACCCTTCAGACCGGAACACAGGAGTGCAAGCGTTACTACTTGGCGGCAGATAAACAGAGTATGATACCTACCCACGCAGACTCCTTATCTGCGTATGAGTGCGGGGATATTTGTCATAGTTATCATACATGGGCACGGGGGTTGACAACCATATTTTTTATTCTAGTTGCTATAAGGAAAACGCCGCGGTACAAATGTGTCAATCACAAATGATTCGTTCGTTTGAGCTGGTACACTTAAAAGTATTGATGGTTCATTCATCTGTTTTCGAATGTTCCGGTACAATCAATCACAAACAATTCACGGACCCTTTTTAAATCGTGATTGGTGTGAATTGTAAATGAGTCGAAAACCGACCTAATCCCGAATGTACGGTATGATTTTTTTTGTGTAGGGTATTGGCCCGAAATGATCCATTTGAATGATCGATCCGAATGTACGCGTGACGAAATGTACTAGAATGATCCGGTCACGAGAAATGAATGATTGACACATATCTACGCCGCCGCTCATGTCCTAGCTTGTTTTCTTTTGTAGACTCTTACGACACTTCCAAGAAGATATGGGGTAGCGGATATTCTTATATCGCCACTACAGGTACAACACAACAAATATCACACAATCACACGGAATACAAATCATGACCATTTAATTTAATTTAAAGAGTAGAAAATAGATAGATTACGTATACTAAGTTAATAAACCAAAAACAACGCAAGTGCAGAAGAAGAACGTTAATTAACTTTGGTTAAAATAAAGAAAATAAATACGAAGCTTGCGAGACCGAAAATTCGTTGAAAGGAACTTTATTTCAACAGCTAGCAATAGTTTCAACACTTAACTACTATCTGCTTAAGTCTTAGACGCAAGTAGTCGCCGGACACGTAAAAAGGTTAGTACACAACGAAATTAAAAATAATATAGTTACGTGGGCTTTCAACAAAGTCTATGTGTATGAAACTCAAAACAAATCCATGAGATGAAATTTTTCGTATCTTATCTTCCTAACATTGAGTGCTATTGAGAGCTATTATTACTTAAGAATTTGACAAATAAAAAAAATTGGATTCCTAGGAAGGTTTTGTATTATGGCCGTTAATATATTATATTATGGCGTTTGGCTGGTGGACTGACGATTGCAGTTTGCACTACCAGATATCTGGCACTTTCGTTAGCATTCAGACGGGTATGCCGTATGTTTACATCTGTTATTCAATATGATATACCGCCATCTAACGGAGGGCACAGTCTTTCTGGTCTTTCACATAAAAAATACCTATATATACTACAATTAATATACTTATATAAACTTAGACATCAAAAGCACAAAAGGGGTGATATATTCTTCTATGCCACCATCACACGGCGGATATTTGGATTTGCTTGAAGTAGCTTTGAAACCACTCTAAAACTAAAAAATTTCGGTTAATTAGTGGATTTTTTTATATTTAAAAACCATCATCGACACACTACGTGGGGCTCGCCACTACAGGAATCGACAGTATAGCTTAAATTTGAAGGAAAACAAATAAAGTACAAAGAAAGAGTGTTGTAAATACAGTTTTACGTAGGTGTACAAGTAGGTACTATATTATATTAGTACACATAGTAAGTATATATGGAGTCAATTCAATCAACCGCAATTTGAAGCAATCACGTTCGAATACAACTTCGTAACTAATAGACAGATCACTCACACACACACACGCACGCATACGCACACACACACGCATACGCACACACACACGCACACACACTATTTATTCTCTTGCATTACTTGGGCTATACTGGACTTAATAGCCGTAATTTTCTTTAAATAATTGTTCCGCAATTTTATATCCCAAGTCATTCACCAGTAATGTATTCTAAGATCATTCAAATACGTGATCAGTTTTGCGTTTAAAAGCAATTTTCACGCTCTAATCTGCAATCCCAGTAAAGCTGTGACTACATCCTTGGGGACAAAGGAAAAGTTTGGAATTAACTAAATTCTGCAATTTAAGTGTAGAGAAGCGACTAGATCTCGTGAAGATATCGGGTTGCGAGCGAAAAGCTATATTAAACTTCCAACTAATTGCAATTTGGAAACCTGTGTCTTGCATTAAAATGTAAATAATTACTGAAATTACTTAAACTAGCAATCTCTTATACTGTTGGAGTTATTTAATTCTTAGATGCAGTTTGTATGTTTTTATATTTAGGGGACAATGCATGCTGCTCACCTGATGATAAGTGACTGCCCATGAACTACAGCAGCACCAGTGGAATTGCAGGTGCGTTGCCGGTCGTTTAAAAAGATTAGGCTCTTCTTTTGAAGGTCATACGTGTTTAAAATTATACGGCGCGGTATAGCTGTCAAGTTTTCAAGAACTAATAAACGGTGAACAAGAAGTATTATTAAACATTCCTTTGTGAATCTAAGGCACGGTAATATTATATAGATAAAATTACCGTGTCTAAGGCTAGCACTGATTAGAACCGCAGTGACCGACATAGCCCATAAGATTAGTAAGCTGAAGTGACAACACAATGGGCCGGCCATATAGCTCGAAGAACCGAAAATCGATGGGGAAAAAAGGTTTTCGAGAGACAGCCTCGTACCGGTAGGCGTAGTGTAGGGCGACCCCCCACTAGATGGAGTGACGACCTGGTAAGACATGCAGAAAGTCGACGGATACAGGTGGTTCGGAACCGTGCTTTGTGGCGTACCTTGGGGGAGACCTATGTTCAGCAGTGGACTTGTGAAGGGCTGTAATGATGATGAATGACGAAGCAAGAAAAAATAAAAGCATTACAAGTTGTTTGGGCAAATTAAATAAGGTGGATAGCAAATCGTGGCTAAAGTCACTGAAAGTTGTGAATTAGATTTACATAATACAACATATAAGTAATTTTGCTCATCATTAAAACGGGTTTATTTTCAAAAACACAAGGTCTGCGGATTAGCGACAAAAGGGTCGCATATAAATTATCTTTTTCAGTCGGTGCCTTTATAGTAAGGAGCTGCTACCGCTTCATTTACGTTATTCACAAACAGTGGTACTGTAACTCTTAATCAAGAGTCAACACGAAACTAATTAGTGTAAGCTAAGCCGTCGCTAAGCACAAAGCCAGAGTAATTGTTTAAAGTTGGCTTTGTCACTCCTTTGTACTTTCTTAACCTATTATTTTCTTACTGTAGTGTTCTCTATTATGACCCACATTAACTATACGGAGAGGAATGTTCTACCACTTTATTAGTGTTGAGAAAGACTCCGTGGCACAGTAGATGAGCAATGAATTGCAGCGCTAGGGGGCACGGATTCGAATCCCGCACGAAACAAGTATTTGTATGGCCTACAAATAATTGTTCCGGATCAGGGTATTTGTCCTTGTGAAATTTATGTATGCAAACTGAGATACAGAAGAAAATCCTAGTGTGGAGGTAAAACTTTTAAAAAAAAAATGTGACATTTTTCAACAATTTTTTCTGTCCAAATGCGTGTTGGCGTACATCACATCTTTGACATATTGTAGGTTTGTCGAAAAAAATTTAACAAAAAAGGTACGATTTAAAAAAAAGGTACGATAGATACATTATCGTCACCGTGTGTATATGACAGTCCCTAAATTAATATATCTGATAAAATAACTTTACGCAGCTAAAATCGTATCGTAGTGAAAATCTACGCACTAATTTATATTCATAACATAAATTAAAAAGCTAATTTCGATTGTTTTTTCATATAATAAGAGTTACAAACGATCACATAGTCCACCCGATGGTAAGTGGATGCTATGGCTCTTAGACATCTACATCTATCATCGATTAAGAATTAAAATGCAGATGCGTTGTCACTCCTGAGGAATAAGATGGAATACCTTGTTACCAATAAAAAAAGGTCTCCGGTTCTTTTCTGTCACCTTAAGTAACACAGGTGCAGTGCATTATTTTCCTGTTTCACGCTGGTATTCTATGAGTAGCGAGCGTATTCCAGCCCCGGACAAGCCACCCATTCAGCATAGTTGCAGCGTGGCTATACCACGCGAGGATGATCTTTAAAACGTATAAAAAGGAATATGAACATAAATGACAAATTGTTAACAGTCTGTAATTAAAGTAAGTAGCAACACAATAGGGACACTGTATAACGGGATACTCTTGTTTCCCGAAATAAATACGAAGTGACAAAGGCCTGCTGTTAATTGAATATACAGGCGCCTGACGTGACACACGTAGCAGAGAAATGATTTTCGCTCACGGGGCCGTCAACCAACATACACTGTTGCCACGGATACTTTATAATTAATCCTTTCTTTGTTTTCTAATGAAGCCATCAGTAGCTTTACGTGAAACTAGCTGTTTTCCGCGACTTCGTACGCGTGAAATATATTATGTGACATAACAGTAATAGTTAGACATATGGTATCGCAGACTTTTTTGTAGATATTGATATCTTCTATAAAACTGTAGCACATCACTTTGCTCTATTGTCAATGGTTTCCGCAGCGCAAGCGGTATAAGGAATTTTTTATGATATTTTTTCACATCGTGGGTTAAATTAACAAAGTTTTTATACGGATCCCAATTTTTTTTGAAAATATTCTATAGCCTATGTTCATCAGAGATGGTGTAGCATTCCAATGGTTAAAGAATATTCAAATCGGTCTAGTATTTTCGGCGTCTATTCAATTCAAACAAACAAATCTTTCCTCTTTATAATATTAGTGTAGATATATTAAAATACTCAAATGTTAGGATGTTAAGTAAAAAGTAAATGTCTTGTACTTTAAAAAAAACGTTAACTTTCAACGTTAACTTGAAAAAAAAAATGATAGTGAACTTAGAAATGAGGACATCCGTAGTAGGATCAGAGTGACCGACATAGCCCAACTGATTAGTAAGCTGAAGTGGCAATGGGCCGGCCATATTACTCGAAGAACCGACAACCGATGAGGTAAAGAAATTCTCGAGTGGCGGCCTCATACCGGTAGACGTAGTGTAGATTTAATTCACTAAGTGTAAGGATTACAGCCAATCCTGCCAGTTGGTATAGACCAAGTATAGCAGTAGCTGTATGTATGAATAAGCTGCTGACATATCATTATATAAAATCTTTAGACATTTCATTCATTCATCACAGTTTAACAAACATCTACTTCTGATAACGAAATAAGTGTCCCCATGGAATGCTTCATAGGTGGGATATTCGCCATTGTTATCACGCTTGGATTATATATTTTAGATAAACATATTTTAACTTTAGATATAAATGTAAAGCTTATATATCTATGATTGTACTATGACTATGAATAATCAATCGATTATTTTTATAAGAACATTTAAAGACTCATTACTATATACAAAAGAAAACACGAAATATGGATCGATGGGGGCATGTGGTTCAGGAACGTGTTTTCGAGATGCATTTCAGGAGCCTATGGATAATACTGGAATGGTGAAGGGCTGTAATTAATAAATGGAAACTTCAAAATACCAGTATGTCATACACAACAGTTATATTTTCACAACTATTCAAATAAGGTCAGGATGACTTTTGAGCGACGTTGTCAGCTTGTTGTGATAGAGCAACACTACGGCAGATTTGAGGTAGCACCATAACCCAAAGCAGGTAGTTACAACTCATACCTGTCCCTACCCGGTGGGACAAATTAAAAAAGGTATGTGACGTGAGAGGATTTTTGAATTAACTACCGTAACTTAACACGGTGTTTGATCAAAAATTTAACTTTTCAGTTCATTATTACTTGTTGTTTTACATGACTTCACTTATGTGTTAAATTTGTGTCATTATGTCATTTATACTTACAATAAAAAGTTATAGCATTTAAGACACGGTAGAAGTATTTTTAATTTTAATTTAAACTCGTGACTTGTGAGCTTCACGACTTAAACAAGATTTACTTTACAGAGTTCGATAATCTTATTTTGCTTGAAATTTCTCAACAGAATAACGAGCAAAGATTACGTTTTATATCTGTTTTTATTCAAAAATAAATTACGTTTACTAATACTAGAAATTATATTACAATTATAATAAGATTTACCCGAAAAAAGGTTTACCCAACGTGTTCCATTGCTTTTTTTTCAATTTTCATAATATTGAAACTTAATGATACTCATTATGTATGTGGTAGATTGTTGTTTTGTTTGCTATGGGTGCCGTAAAAGGGGACAGAGAGAAATGATACAGTAGACATGGCAGCATCTTCTTAATAACAAGTTAAAATAATAAAAACAACGGTTACCAAACTGCCGGATAAACGTGACAACCATTGCATATATCTCGCTTGCAAGCCAATCTATACCTGTAAGGAGAACCGCGGTGGCCCGCAAGATGCGAGTTACCGCCGTAATGATTATGTGCTCTACGTTTCGTATCTTTGTTTTAATAAATGACTATTCCGAGAGAGTTTTGGCAACTTAACCGCCGGTGGATTGATGCTCTTGTATTACCTGTTGTTTGTCTACTTAGGTGTCTTGAGATACAATCGTCATTGACTGGCTAAAGCTTTCGTCAAAATCTCTCATAAAGTGCGCAATGTGATGCATCATCAAATGGTTTTAAACAAATTAATATACAGGATAATATCTTAATATACCTTTGTCCACCAGTGAATTCCGATAGGCTGTATTGATAATAACGATGATCTGAAAACAGAGATCAAAAATTTTAGCAAAACTGCTTATGATACAGCGTTTCACTTTACTGCAACTCGCAGTACCGTGGACTAAAACAAAGAAACCTTTAGTCATGATAGGACAGTATTGATAACAGCGTATATTTGCAGCAGGCATAAACAAATGGGACACCACATAAACAGTTTGCCGTATAAAATGTTGTTAATTAATATTTTGTAGGTGCGACCGTCACCTGCCAGGAGGGCGCCATTTAATTTTGACAGCTCACGCAAGATGGCGTAATAGTAATTCAAAATTATAATAAAATTAAGTAGGTCAGTGTAGCTTTGTTAAAAATTACAATACATACGTTTAATGTGAATTGGAACTTGTTCATTCATAAAAGTAGAATTCCTACTTTTGAGCTAATTTTAATAATTTCTTAATAATATCTACTAATTATTATTTCCCTTGGGAGAAAGGTAAAGCCTTAGTGGTTACTCCAATCTCAGGGTTACGTACGTAATACGATAAGTACATATTTGTGCCATTTGCTATAGAAGACCGTGGGGTCTACTAGCGGTGAAGTTTCTGAAGGAACTGAATCCGCGATTGGTCGCCGCTGCTGGTAATAAGGGATCAACGATGAAAAACTGCGATCATAGTTGAGATCTATTTCGAAACAAAGACCAAAATAGTAACACCTATAACAGCAATCGACGCACACTACGATAATATCGAATATATATACATATATATATATATATATATATATATATATATATATATATATATATATATATATATATATATATATATATATATATATATATATATATATATATACATTCGAAAAAGGTATGTCGGTATCGTGCCAAATGGAAGTCCGTAGTCTCTGCCTACCCCTCTGGGTGACAGGCGTGAGTGTTTATGTTTATGTTTTATATATATATATATATATATATATATATATATATATATATATATATATATATATATATATGTGAGATAAAAATGTTTTTTCGATGGTTTCATAATAATACTAAAACTTTACTTTTATTGAAGTCGAATAGATATGCAAAATAATAATTCTGCCTTTTACTTTGATTCAGTTCTTTGGCTTTTCTGACCACGAATCTATGGATTTACACACATCTCAAGATGTGGTACTAATTATAGTTTGTAGTCCAATGGGTTCAGATCTGGACAGGACGATCTTCAATTGTTATAAAGTCCGTAACATTGTTCTTTAACCAGGTTTAAACTGTTCGTGCCTTGTTGTAACTAATAGCTGACAAGTAATGACTTTATTTTATGAAAGGTATATTAATGAGAGGTTCTGTTATATTATCAAAGGTGTCTTGATATACTTGACCGAAATGCTTACTCCCTTTTTACAAAAAATGAAGCTCCTTACACCTTTAAAAGACACCCCTTACCAAAATATGATTGAGCAAAAAGATGAACACATTGAAGTTTTCTAACAAGTTGCGAAGTTTCTCTGAAGCTGTACGCGTTTTGCAAATAACATATTATTTTTATTGCACAATAACTTGAAATAAATTACTTTATATTATTAAGAATGCCACTTAGATTTAATACGCAATAAAACATTGTTACACTATAATAAACACCTTTTCGGAGTAAATAGCTTTTAACGTTAAAGGGTGTGAGGGTAACAGTAGCCGGCCACACCTGACACCCACTTCTTCACTGGCCCACTCCCCGTACCGGCGCGGCGCGGCGGCCTCGTAAAACTATACTTTTAGCGGCGATGGTCACGCAAACTTCGTTGTAATGGACTACATTGCTTAAAGTAACTTTTTCTATAAGTGCGCGATTTCTGGAAACATTAACAGTAGCACATTTTATGTCATAAACTTATATTAAGTGCGATTCAGTACAAAATATACGTATTAAATTAAAACTCAAAACCTAAAAAGTAGGGATCACCCAAAAAAGTGAAACCGATCTGGCACATACAGTAATTTTCATTACCAATTTAATTACAATTTAGTGTAATTTTTAAGTTCTTTAGGCTTTCATCCCTTAGAAATTGTTAAAGATCCTCGCATTTCACATAGTTGGCTATACACATAGTTGACTATGTGAAATACGAGGATGGCGTCGAAGATATACGATACTATTAATTACTACTAGATACTATTAATTAATTCATTATAGCTGATAGAATTCGACCTACGACATCTGCGATTATTAAGGGCCTCACCGGAGAAGCTTAGCGATTTTGAACGACGTAATTATAAACCTGCTGTGTGAGTGGAAAAATACGTAATTTTTCATCTCAATCGGCATTATTACTCACCCCGCACTTACCAATATCATAAGGATTTCGGTCAAGAATATCGTAAGGATATTTGTCGCAGTTACCACGCTTGGCAGGCGCGTTGGTAACTGCAGTTTTGCATTACTATTGAGTTATTTATAGGAAATGCTACAGCCCATCTTCTTTTTCAGTGTTTCCTTGTCGCGTCTTACGACACCCATCGAGTCATAAGTGGGTTCTCTTAAGCGGCCACTAGAAAAAAATGAATTGTGTTATACAGCTAAATAACATTGACAAAACAAAGATCATGTGTAACGTCCATGTCACACCTATGCCGGCAGTTGTTGGGAGCGCTAAGCTCGAAAACAAGATTGTACAACCAGTGCGTGTTGCCAGTGATGACTGATGGATCTGAGACGTGGTTGGATTCTACACTACAGGCCATATGAGGAAGCTCAAGGTCGCTCAGCCAGCTTTGGAGAGGGCTATGCTCGGGGTTTTTCAGCGTAATAAGCATAGAAATGAGAAAATTCATAAAAGAACTAGAGTAACTGACATAGCACAACGGATTAGTAAGATGAAGTAACAGTAGACAGGCCATATAGCTCGAAGAATCGACAATCAATGGGAAGAAAGACTCTCGAGTGGCAGCCTCGTACTAGAAGACGAATTGTAGTACTACGCTACCTATTACCCACTAGATGGAGAAAAACTAACTACTAGATGGAGTGTCGACCTGGTAAGGCAAGCAGGAAATCGATGGATGCAGGTGGCTCAGGATCGTGATTTGTGACATTCCTTAGGGGAGGTCTATATTTAGCAGTGGACTTGTGAAGGGCTTTAATAATTATGATGATGACAGCTAAATAATAATAAAGTCATTCAGCCAGCGACATGACGATTACGGCAAAAACTGCTCAAAAGGCCCGTGTGAAGGAGTAGAGTGGGTGAATGCAAAGTCATAAAAATAATAATAAAATGTCATGAAATAAAATCGAGGATGTGAAAAATAATATAAAATTAAGCCATTAAATCGTGTTTTAATTTTTAAACGAAAAGTTGAAGTGTTTAATTTTATATTGTTGTAGTGCTAATAAAAATACGATGATTAATATGTATGTAGTTTTACCAATTGTATTTTTTTCTAATTTATCTGAAAATTTTAAAGCGCCGCGCATTACCAAAGTAATAATTTCTAAAACGAAATGAACACGCATAATTTACTTTACGGTTTTGCCGTCATTGTTACCAAACACTCGCGACTTTACGCGCGGCCATCTTGTGTACAGTACATAAAAAATTATCCAATATCGTAAATGGAGGAACACTTTGCCTATACAGGTGCGCCGGCTGTCAGTTGAATTTGATGTATTTTTGTGTTAGAAGCAACGCGGCCTTTTTGCTGGATATGGGTCACGTCAATTATCAATTTAGAAAAGTCAAAACACTTTTGTGATGTCTATTAACACTTTCGCTGATACGAGTATGAACAGTATTAAACCTGTCTATACAAATAATGTAAACACGAATGTTATATAGCGCAAAACGTAATTAATTTTACGTTACATGTATTTTGTTGAAACTTTTATAATACCTTAATTTTCCTCCAGTAGAGAAGCTTAAAGGAAATGTAACAGGAGTATAATGAAGTCGTTTACCGCGAAGTACAATGAATTATTATGTATGAACGTCGCGGGCTTGCAAGCTAAAAGATTATATCTATTTGAGTGATTGCGGCATAGTAGAAAAACACATCAGCGTTTACGGCGTCATCTTGGAGTTGTTTTTTAATTTTATTTATAGCGTTAATGTGATTAGCTACTTTGCAGATGTACTATGGATTCAGCTCGAATGGGTCGGCTCAAACGGGGAAATACCACGCTCGCACAGAACCATCATTCCGTGCAACAGTTATTCTCAACCCTATTGCTGAACACATAATACCACTCCGATATTTTCCCACAAATTACGGTCCTTAGCCTCCTGCATCCATCGACTACGTGCATATTTTATCAATTCGTTAGTTCCAGCAATAGGCATTCCATAATAATCAACAGGGCTGGCAAAGCATTTGTATTTTAATTCATAACCAAAAACTGATTTAGGTCTCAATGTGTCTGTCACATCATCAACTATTCATCATCGACAGGTGAACTGTAAAAATATAAAATAAAACTAATTCTTCCTCTTCCTAGCTGAAGTCTACTACAGCTCATGGGCTTTTACAGTGGTCGGAGTGATATAAAAAACGCATTTCAGAGGATGTTCGACAACCCTAATAATTAACACACACCGTGCACGTAACTGTATTCATTCTACGTTTTTTTGTATTTCTAAAAAAGAATAACGCTTCAATGATTGACAACAACAGACAAGGCAACACAAAAGCTAACGTAAATCAAATTTTGCTTCGACTGAAACATATCTTATAAGTAAGGACGTTTGTAAGTGATGTTAAAGGCGAATCAATTTGTCCTTTGCCCACAATACAAGCAATTTTCAAACCTATTCAAAGGAGCTAGGAACAATATATATGCAAGAATATTATATATTGTACGTCAGTCAGCCGACACGGATACATTTGCGTACGTAAAGTTTCCACAAAGTACCGCCTGGAGACATTTTCAGGGCCCGAATGAATATGCTTGCTAGGGTGCGTCCCTTTGTTCTTTGTAAATTTAAAGTAAAAGAGAGAGATAATGTATTTTAATAGTGAGAGCTACATACATATAAAATATATATATCCCTTCTATACTAGTCTTCAAAGGTGATAACGCAACTGTAGCTTTATTTCATAGTAGAGCTAAGTTGCAGCTGTATTAACCGAGTCAGGAATGGGTCGGCTAAGTCGTGGAAGGACCAAGCTCAAGTGAAGTGTACAAGAATAACCAAAAAATAATAAAAACGTATTCATTTATCTCCATAAAACCACAATACGCTGGTCGCAGGTGGTGATAAGCAAGTACTTTAAATAACAGAATAATACTGCTGTCTTTCGTTTAGCAGGTGCCGAGATCTAGGAACCCCTTTTAATTAATAACGTAGTATTCCATATTAACTCCCGTTACGAAAAAAAATTTTATTTAAATCCTAAGATAATTGATAGAATCAGGCGTTACTTTGCGAAAATCCATTATAATAAAAATATTAATTAATTTGCAACCTTCCGCTAACTAAACACAATGATGTGTTTTACCTGGATTGAAGAGCACCTCCCGCCCTCCCTCAGTTGCTTAACTTAGATTAGGTGGTCTTAAACTTTTGGCCGGCAGTAATATATATATATATATATATATATATATATATATATATATATATATATATATATATATATATATATATATATATATATATATATATATGTAATATATATACATACATATATATATATATATATATATATATATATATATATGTAATATATATACATATATATAAATATATATATATATATATATATATATATATATTACATATATATGTATAATTGGTTTCTGGGATGTGCTCAAACGATTTGTACGACATAGGTAGGATGAATCCCTGAGAAAATTATAATTTATTATTCAAGGCCGGTCGAAGCTCGGTCGCCCAGGTACTTACAATTAAACGTAAAAATGGATCAGAATTACAATCAAAGAAGTACTAAAAGATGAATAACATTTAAGGACCATAAAACTATAAATAATGTGCTTTAATAAATTACGGAAGTAAAGATTTATTTATTCTTTTAAAAATTGTCAGCGACAACACAAATATTCTATATCAAATACAATAGTCTTTACCTAACCTCGCCTTCGCATAAATGTTGACGCTTTTAACCAGATAAATATAGGTCTAATGTGTTTGTACTTCGAATGAAGTTCCCTGCGCGAAAGAAATCAATCACCGAGGTATAATCCGCTTCCCGTCAAATGCGTTTGAGAAAGTACCAACTTCTGAGAGGCATGGAGACTTAAGTTAGAAACTCAGCGTTAAGGGGGCGGTGGCTCACTAAATCCATCAAAGATAACGCTAACTTTGTTAAGCTAACAGGCCAATTATGTAAACTATCGAAGATATTGATTGTTTAATATACACATAACAACTCCTGTCAAGAAGCTATACAAGCAAAGCAAGATCCCAATTTAACTTATTAATATCATGCATTGGGAGATTTACGTTCAACAGCGCAGTTGGCCAAACTTATAATATGACGTCCATATTGTTTCCTAAATGTAATTCATCATCGTCCGAATCTTCTCTTAATAGTTACATATAAAACTTCATCCACTATTTTTCCACCCTTAGGAGTGATTGTTTCTTGAAATTTATATGGAAGCACTCCTGAAGCACCTTTGTAATAAAATGTAATTGTAATAAACAAAAAATTAAATTGATTTTGTCGTTTCCGAGAAATCTGTCAACGTACATAAAAAACGACTGGTTGAACTACTCGTGTAATGTCTTTGAATCATAAAGAAGGTAAAAATTAAAAAAAAATCTTAAAGTAGACAAACATTCCAGTTCGTGTTGAAGAATAGAGCTAAAATTCTGCTGCTCTATGGCCTGACTAGCCGCTATTTATATAGGATCAATGTTTCTTTTACTGTATCGCAACAGTTGATGAAACACTGTCCCACGACTACGATGGTACAAATTGGAAGATATATAATACATATATTGTAAACCAAGGGCCGTCACCAAGGGGGCGCAGGGAGGGCGGCTACACCCCCCTCTCAGACACTCAAAAATGTAGCCAAATGCATAGCAACTAGTCTTATTTATTGTACTATTGTACAGTGAAGAGCGCGTGAAGCTTTACACTTTACAGCTTCATGTGCCCTAATCTACACTTTCCCATCCTTTATTTTTTTTTTATAGAATAGTGTGACAAACGAGCACACAGTCCACCTGATGGTAAGTGGTTGCTGCGGCCCATAGACATCTACATCTATCTTCCATTACAAATCAAAATGCAGATGCGTTGTCACCCTTGAGGACTGAGATGGAATGCCTCATTTCCAGTAAAAAGGGTCTCCGGTTCTCTACACTCACCATACGAAATACAGCAGCATTAAGCTACTATTTCACGCTGGTATTCTGTGAGAGCGTGGTCCTTCCCCGGTCGAGCCGACCCATTCGTGCTACAACTATACTACTAATATAATTGCAGCATGGCTCTACCACGTATATTTTATACGTATACCTTTATACACGAACTTGCCCCCCCCCCCTCCTTAGACCGACCGTGGCTGGCGATGACCTTGTTTCAAATCTTAAATAGGTAACTAAATATGTAATAATAAAACAAAATGCTAATTTAAATCTTTTTGAGTGCAATAACAGTTACTCGTATATTATCTTAAAACAAAAACCGGTTTATAAAAGTGACCGTAAAATATTTACGTATGTCCCCATTATACTACTTATTCAATTAATATTGATTTAAAATGTAGAAGTAGTCGTATTTTTGTTCAACTTCAACCCTATTTGAACGGCTGAAAGAATTTTAACAAAAGTTGGTACAAGAGACTATTATGATGTGGAATCCTATACCTTTAAACGAGCAATTCTTGTGTGTGTGTGTGTGTGTGTGTGTGTATATATATATATATATATATATATATATATATATATATATATATATATATATATATATATATATATATTTCGGGGGCAAGAAATCGATCTAGCTAGGATTTATTTTTAGAAAATGTCTTTTGTCCGCGTTTTTAGGCAATGAAAAAGTGCTACAATATCGTTAGAATAAGAAGGGAAATTTTGACAGTTTATTAATGATTACAAATAGCTTAATTGGTATATTGGGCGGTCACAAAATCGTAATACCTTGGTTCGAGCCCCAACCGACCGACCGACTTATTTCTTCAAGTTTCTTTCTTTTTTGAGAAAATCTATTTTTTCGAGCCATTTTTTTAGTTTTTTTTTTAAAAACACGAAAATTTAAATTAAACTAATTTCACTAATGATTTTTTATTCAAATAAACAGTTCAATTTTTTCTATTATGTCGCAAAGATCAAAAAATATTATTCGTATTTCATCAGTATGTAATTTGTATCTAAATACAATTTCCAAAACACACGAATTAAAAAAAAACTGAGCGAAAAATACCGAGCAAAGCTCGATCAACCGGTTACTACATAATGATATAAATGATGTGTTTTTTATCACAGTAAATATTGAATCTTAATTTATGCCTAACGTAGCAGGTAATTACAAATATAATAAAGCCAGATTTGTAACTGTATTAGCAGTAGCTTATTAAGTATCCTAAAAGATTTATTTGTTAAGAGAAACTATTTAATATGCTTTAAATTTTTGTATTAAAACAGTGTGCGACGAAACTGAAATGTTACGTGTTATATTAGGAAAATCAGGTTTTAATTAAGCAAGACGTGAGATCGAGAAAAATACATAAAAGCCGTAATAGCGTAGCAACCGTGAGAAATGCTTACAGAGAGCCTGTTCACGTTCACAGAGAGTCGATTAATGCTATTCATAATCAGATAGAAAGTGATCACTTTCACTATAGACCGTCAATTATCAATAATAAACCATAGACATTTCGTCAATATCTAATTTATTTTTCTTTTAATAATATTTATTCCAAAAACCAAAAATGGGCTGCAACATGCTTTAAAATACAAAAATGCAACTTTTCGTTTGGAGTAAAATTATAAGACTAACCAACCTTCGTAACATACCCTAACAATATTTTACTTTCCAATAATAAAAAAAAGATATGACATTATCGAAATGTTATACAACTTACGGTGGTTTAAAATATCTCGTGAATGAGACCCTCTGTATTACCTGAAAAAGAAAAATATAATTAAAAAAAAGAAAGGAACATTATAAACACTTGTACGATAAAGATAACAGACTACATACTCTCCACAGCTGGGCACAGGCCTTCTCTTGTTACTGGAAGAGCTGTATGGTAGGGAAGAGTATAACCTCGCTGCCCAAAGACGTGTAGACAGACGTCACATATCCTCAAAATATTTTTATTTTCCATTTTTAGTTGCTCAGACATGCACGCTTCATCGAGATATTTTTGTTGATAGCTACGTGGTTAATATATTATTATTATAGTATTTAAAAGGAATTGTAAAAGTATAACCTTAGGTAGATAATAGAAATTAGTAAAGGTCTGTGCCCTACCATACATTGCTTATAGTGTGTTTTTATTCTACTGAGATGAAAGGTGAACGAGGTGCTATATCTTGTCCATATTCCTATTTTACAATAACGTTAAGAGGAATCTAAGGAAATTATACAAATACGAGTATATAGTAAATATACTTTTAAAAAAGAAAGCAACAAGGTTTCTTCAAGGACTAAATAAGCGTATTATTCAGTATAATCACGCGGTTAATGTGAAAGTTTTGTTGAAATTTATAATGGGTTCCATTATAATAAAAAATCATAAACTCACACAGATTTTCCGTTAAGCTTAAACTTAAGGGTAAGGCCTCAGCGGAGAGTTCGGCGGGGAGTCGGGCATAGCGGCGCCTTTTGTATACATTTAGTGCCATCACCAGTCAAGAATATACAACATAACACCAGAGCGTGTTTTGTTGTGCACGAAGAACTACGGATATTCGATATACATCTACGCATCTAATTCACTCGATGTTTACAGTACGAGACATCGAATCGATCCGATGTTTTGGAAAGTTATTGATACACTCGATGTATCGATGTATTTTCATAAAACATCGAATCAATTATAACCAGCTATTAATATTATAACTCATAAATCAGTTATAATATTAGATATAATATTAAACCTGTTGGTGGCACTAGTTGGCAGCTGTCAATCCCTTACGGGGAATCAAGAAATTGACATAGACTGGTTGGCAGCACTGTGCTATAGAAAATTAAAAAAATATCGTCTGTTCTGTTTCGGTGAGCTATAAATGAAAATGCTAAATTACATTTGATTTTAATTGTGTCGTGAAGGTGCACACTACAGAACGGAATAGGATTTTGGTTTGTGAAGAAAATCCCATCGTTTCCGTACATGTTCGACCGGTCAGGAAAGTAAAGTAAATAAGTAAGTAGCTTTTTAGGTAAACTTATTTATTCTCATATGAACAAATGTACCATTTTATAATTTAGTTAATGAAAGAATAAATAGAGGATACTTTGTTATTTGTAAGATACTTTACAACAAAAATTATCTATATCTAATTGCATAAAACCATTTGCGAATCGCGGAGCTAATTATACAAATAAGATAACAAACATTTAGTATAATTTTGCTTACACAACTGCAATAAATGGTTAAAGTTGAAAAAAGTACTCGATTTTGAATAAAAATCGATGTTTCTAACCGATGCATGGGAATATATCGATGCACAGTTTCGATGCCTTACATCAAAAAGAAACATCGATGTATTTTCAAAGTGGACACCTTTACGAAGAACCCACCTCCCCGCCGAATGCTGATGGATATAAAGTTCTCTTGGCTTCCGATAGATGGCGGTATAGCCATTTCGTATAAATGCTTAATTTAGACCCGATGAATGTAAAATAAACAAACCGTCAGAACACGGGACTTGCAACGCCGCAACCGAATAGCTATCAAATTTATCTTAAGGACCGGTCGTTCGCCTCACAACATGTCGCAAACACAGTGATGATGTTGTGTGTACAATGTCGATTACCCCTGTTGTAAGTTAAAAAAAATCGCGACTTCATCGTGAAGTCCACAAACACGGCACTGTAACTTCTATCTTCACTCAATTATCGTATTAGACTTCAATGGAATATAACTCTAAAATTATAGGACGAGTTCAATAAAATTAAACCTGAATTAAATAAAAGGACAAAACCTGCAATTAAGTTTTACAGATAAGTTAAAAAATAATAAATAACGTTGATCAAATTGGGACGTTGCCGTTGTTGCCAAGTGCCAAGTAACCCGTATTTAGCTCGAATATACATTGACAGTTTTCGAATGGATGGTTAATACTTTCAGCAAATTTAGCGAATGAATATAGCAATTTTTAATCCCTGAGCGTGCGTGCAAAAAACACCGCGCCGCGCTTTTATTATTGATTAGTTTAAATAAGTATAATAATATGATTCAACGATAAAACAAAACACTGTTAACGATTACATATATGTACGATTACCTTTAGAGCATGTAGGTTCTATGTACCGTAGTATCCGTCGATCGTCGATTCGACCTCTCGGTCGAAGTTGGACTTACCTAGTCGGACTATTTGTCCCAGGTATACGTACTCGTCAACAACTTCGAGCATAGTGCTCCCAACAACTACCGGCATAGATGTGACATGGACGTTAAACATTTCCTAATATTATTATTCTTACTTTAATAATAATGTTTAAAATATTTATGGATAGAAATATAAACAAAAATATAAAATTCATTTAAAAACAAGCCGTTATAGGCGTCACTGGCAGCAGTCGAATCCATCATCGGATTAGCTCCACTGTAGCATATTATTGCATTGTCATAGAAGTTACATAAGTATGCAAAATTCAGTTCAAAGGGATTTCAGGAAAAGCATCAAAAATCGATTTCAAATTTTAAACCCGAAAAACAAAGAAAGTAAGTTAATTACAAGCTTTTACAATAAAATGTTCAAAAAGAAGTTCAAAGTAAGTTTTTTAGATAACATTGATGTTGAAGACGTCGCATAGGCCTCTTCCGGTTTTCGGGGGAAGGTTTTCCTCCATTAAGGGCGAACAGTCCGTAAGAATTTAATGTAAGTGATTTTTAAAAACAGGAGAAATGTTTAGGAGTGACATTTATTTAAAGAAAATAGCGAGAAAACAGCAAACTCTCGCTATTTTTGTACTTTATTACGGCAACAAAAGGTTAATATTCCTATGGATCTTGAACTAGCTTCTAATAACTTTTTCGTTATAAGTTGTAATTTTAATTCAATTTAAATACTTTTTTAGTTCGGATATTGTTTATTAAGCAGAATTATAAAAGATAAAAAATCTTTTTTGAAAGAAAACAAAAAAACGCAATTATAAAGAAATATGTCCGCGTAAAACAAATGAGGGAGGTTATACTAAGATTTAGACAGATTTTTCTTTTTTTTTAAAAAAAAATAGCCCCGACACTAGAAATGTTTCCGCTATCATATCGTTTTAACTTACTGTCCACCTGACGGTTAGTGTAGTACAGTGTGTACAGGAGTAGTGTAGTAGTAGTGTTAGTGTCCACTGATACCTGCAGCCATCTTCCAAGAAAGACAGCTTCAGATGTCACCTCACCTCTGAGAACTAACTAAACTAGAATGCTTAACGGCAAGCACTGCTATTTAGCAAATTAATTCCACTCCTTCATCATATCTTTATTTGATTACAAAAAACGTATACACGATTTACGTTCCACGGTTGAGACGTACATCGTATACAGGTCTCCTCTAATTACTCCAAAGGTTTTGCGGCTAGAAAAATCGTAAAGCATCTAGCTTCTCTTCTGGCGTATGTAAGCCAGACGTAGTAAATCAAGTCCGGCAACGGTGACCAGCGTCGTAGGTGCGAGATATATGGCACTGAGATCGGTAATGCGTCTCCAAAGGATATAGGCAAAATTTACAAGTAACGCTTGACTACATCCACGTACTTGGAATTTGCTTATTTATACTCTAAGGTAAGTTCTATAAACTGAAAAGGCTAATAAAGTAATGAGTCTAAAACCAGCTAACATAAACGTTCCGGCGCACTGCCTTATTTCTCACTTATTTAGGTTTCCTCACGACATTTTCTTTTCGAGCAAGTGTACGTTGCCGTGAAGTGACGGCATAAGAGAATCCATTAACCAATTTCGTCTCGTGGTTGATATAAGAGGAGACTGAAATACCAGAAAACATAATGGCTACCCCAGTCGTAAAATACTCAGGTCGGCGACTGGCAGCAACATCTGAATTAGTACTTAGATCGTCAAACCATCTGCCGAACAAGACCATAAAGACAAATCCTCAATAAAACTGAACAAAACATAGTCCAACAGTTGACTTTTATCCATTATAAAGAAGAAGAAGAAAGAACACGCAAAATATTCACTTAGAGTTGCGATTAACAATTTCATTGGAGCCGGTCGGGATCGAACCAGGATTGCTCGCATATAGAGTATTTTGAAGCGATCGCTTAGCTCCTGAGCTCTCATGGCTCTCACAAAAACTTAAATAAATAATATTTATTTTATACACAAGATACAAAACGTAATTACAAATATTTCAAATATGTACCATAGTTGTGCGACAAATTCTAGCAGCAATATTGCAGAGTGCGTTCACGCGCCAAATCCATTGAGTGATAGTGACATTTAATATGTAGTCAATCTATTTCGAACCGCGCGATCGGCGGAGATTTATAATCACGCTCGTTTTTCCGTACAGGGTGGACATTGATAGTATGCTTTAGGCTATTGCATTTTATTAGTTACAAATACAATTAACATCTAAAAATAAATCAAAGATTTATTAGTGAAATGCCTGAAGCATTCTATTGTCCGATAGCGCTAAATACTTTTTTTCAATAGAATAAAGGTGACAAACGGGCACACAGTCCACCTGATGGTAAATGGTTGTTGTGACATAAAGATATCTAAATCTACCCTCAATAAAGAATCAAAACGAAGATACGTTGTCACCCCTGAGGACATATGGAATGCCCGATTTCCAGTAAAAGGAGTCTCCTGGTCTCTACACTCAACACCATACGAAACACAGCAGTATTAAGCTGCTCTGTGAGAAGCGTGGTCCTCTCCCGGTCGAGCCGAACCATTCGTGCTGCAACCATAATATAGCTGCAGCATAGCTCTACCACGTATGAAATCACTCAATACCATTAAAAAAAGATTAGCCAAATTGTTTAACGTAACGATTAACAAAGGGACTAGTCAATGTTTAGTTATTTGGTTAAACGAAATTAGTATAGTACAAATTTAAATACTTTTATTTTATAAAAAAAATAAAATCGTTTTACGTAGTCTACACTAATATTATAAAGAGGATAGTTTTGTTTGTTTGTTTGAATTGAATAGGCTCTGAAACTACTGAACCGATTTGAAAAATTCTTTCACCATTAGAATCCTACATTATTCTTGATGAACAAAGGCGATAGAACGTTTTCAAAAAATTTAGGGATCCGTATGAAAACTTCGTTAATGTAACCCAAGGTGTGAAAAAAATACCAAAAAAAAACCTTATATCGCGTACACTGCGGAAACTATTGACAATAGAGCAAAGTGATGTGCTACAGTTTTATGGAGGACATCAATATCTACATAAAAGTCTGTAATACCATATGTCTAACTATTATAGTTATCTCACAATAACTACTTTTCCATGTTAAAATATTCAAAAGTAACGTCGAAAAATCCTTATATCGCGTACACTGCCAGCACCATGCGATGCGAGTGTCTGTATAACGTGTATATGCCGATAGATAAAAGTACTTCATTAATTTTGCTAATCTTTTAGCTAAAATGATTGAACTAAATGAGCGAGGTGTCATATCATGTCGCGCGGCAGAGACGCGTGATATACGCGGGTGAAACCACGGGGTACAGCTAGTTAATTAAAATTTATCAAAATTCCATTACAATTGTTTCATTTGTCGTCTCTTAATACAGTTGTATCGAAAGTCTATGTGACTTTTGGTCAGGTAAAATGTTTTATGTTATACGCTAGTAGAATGCCTGCGTCTGACTAACAGTCTAGACAATTCAACCTTACTAGATATTTAAAAGAACACGACGGGTTGCACTCCGGGAGTGCCGGCAGAAGTCAAAACTTGAATATTAACGTTGTGCATTTTTTGAATTTTGAAACGGTTAGGGAATAATTTTGCACGAATTGCTTTAATTATCAATAAAAAAGTACTATCATTTATGTGGTAGAATACAATATTTATTTATTGCGCTATCGTACACAAACATGACAATTTATATTACATTCGCGCAAGCACCCTGCGTCGCCTAAAAGAAACAGCAGGCGCAGGCATACATTTTCGCCGTGCCATAGAAAGAGAGGGGATACTACCTCCCCTACGCCGCGCCGGCTGTCTACTCTCCACCCGTCTTACGAATTTTGGATCAGGTCACGTGTCCCGACGCGAGTTTAACATTTTTTACCCATTACAAAAAAAGTGTACAACGCCGCTAAAGAAGTTTTCACTTCAAAAAATTGACACAAAATCTGCTTTCGTCAAAGTACAAGAACTACGCCCTTTCCAACAAAACAAACGACAACAATAGTCTACACATAGTAAAATGGCGGCCATATTCGTCAGCTAATTGTATTTTAAGTATCCGTAAATAAAACAAAGTAATTTTTAGAGCAGTTCCCCAGCGATGAACTCGTTTGTGTCCACACGAACAACTGTTCCGTGTACCTAATTATTGTTATAACTCGGCGTGCCACGCCACTCCACACGCGACGGTATCACGCAATATTTTTAATCTGTATCGATCGTCGTCTCAGTATTTAATTCGTACTTTTATGTTATCGTTTTTTCTAGGTGGTAGATTTCCCGTTCTGTCTAAGATTCAGTCTATTTAGGTAACACGTTCTTACCTATATCTGTCGCAAAATATCAGTTCTTACACTATTGAACTCCAGTCTGAAGAGTATAGAGATCCAGTACAAATAGAGGTTTTGAGGCATTCCGTCTGTCCTCAGTGAAGTTCATAGAAGTTGACTGCGGGTGTTTGCATGCAGTAGTCATCCTTACCATCAGGTGGACAGTAGCTCGTTTGTCACTTCAAAAAAAAAGTTTTATATTAATACTAAAAATAAATGGCGAATTGGAATTTTTTCATTGCAAATAAAAGTAGCAAAAGAGCACATAGCTCACTTAATAGTAGGTGTAGAAACAAATTGACCGCGTAGCGGGCCAAGGCGAGACATACGCTCTTATATTAGTGTTCTGACCCTATGCTACCGTAGCCGTACCCTTCGCTAAACTCTATACTCAGGCCTTAGGATTAGTGTGGTTAATGGTTACTAGAGGCGCAGGATGCTCTAGCAAGCAAGGCTTGGTGATTTAAATGTTAATATGTGTTTAATGCATCGTTATTCGGATTACATTTGGATTAATTTAATACTGCATATCGCACTATTACAATCGAACTTCACTACAAGGTAAATTCGTTAGATTATAAAGTGATGAAGCAAACACCTTATGAGAGGGAAACGCTTATAATTCCGATATATGTAAAACATATTTCTAAGAAATGTAAAGTACGATTGTCAGGAGCAGTGCGACAAACTCATTCCGCTTCATCGTCTCATACTAGGAATAAGAATTTGCCAAGCGATGGGACACATATAGGCTTTTCTCACTCTTTATAACGTAACAATCTGCTGGAGAAAACGAGACATCTAATAATATCTAATGATACTGAACTTGCCGTCCGTTTGCGAAACGAGCCGATAATGGCAAATTCTTCCTACGGTACAATGTGTCTAGCTTCGCAGGCAGATTACCAGTTGTAATACTCGAAGTCTCTTACATCAGATGCTACCATAGAATACTATAATACACAATAGAATGGTTGTCAACCTTATTTTGTACGAGATTCGGCGTCGCCGGGACCACACATAAAAGCAATTACGTCGTATTATCAGTTAATCACTACTACAAACCCGATTCGCAGTATTGACAGACGGATTTTAATACATATTTGTACGTGAATTGACATTTATACGTGTGAATTGTAGTGGCATTTTAGTGACTACACGGGCTCCGCCCACCCCCCCGTTCTATTATGTATGTATTATAGTATTCTATGGATACTACTCTCGTCGTTCATCCGACGTCTACAGAGATCTGACAGAACACATACGTGAGATATAGTCATCATACATTGGCCAAATAGAAAAATAACTGTGAATTCAAAAGAAATTAACGATTTTACTAATGGTAACAGTTGTAACTAACGTTTAGTTCGCAATGTAATCATCTAGATTAAGGTTTCCAATATCCCAGGTTAACGAAGTTTTTCAATAAAAACACCGCCAAATGGATGAAATGACGGGAAACTTTTATTTATGTTGTAATTAAAGAACTCAAGAAAGCTTTCACTTTTGCAGACTTTTAGTTTTGAAAGTCCAGGGATCTTTGATGAAGAGGCTTCGTTTTTATGTCTTGACTTCATTAACTTTTTTAACGAATACAAAATATAAACTTGATATAAATCAAAATACATAAAACTTTTATATGTTTTTTGTAACCTTAGATATTATTTTAAACTCTTCTAGTTATATTAATTTACCCGACCGATGGATCACGAAGTCACTAAGTTATTTTAAAACACAAAAAAATTATGAAATCCCATGTTTTACAAAAAAAGAGCTACTCTCTATAAGGTCGGAAATTGGCTCGGTTGAAGTGTCAGGGGAAATATGGGGCCATTGTAAATACATACAACAATAAAAATCCGAAATCAGTAACTCGTGTTTTGCGTAAATGGTCTCAGACCAATTTATGCTAACAATTTTGTCACAAGATTATAAAAAGTATGAAAGACAGTAAAATTATATTTTTAAAACTTTAATTTAAGTAAACGGGAGAAGTCCTACGCTTCGAGGAAGAACTAACCTCATGCCGCATAGAGTTTCCAGAAGTATTATAGGTCAAGCCATACGTACTATACTATTACGTGGTAGTCATGTTGCATCTAAATTAGTAGTATAGTTGTAGACTTGTAGAGTAACGAATGGGTCGTCTCGACCGGGGGAGGACCACGTTTTCACAGAATACCAGCGTAAAAAGCAGCCTAACGTGTTTCGTATGGTGAGCGTAGAAAACCGAAGAACCTTTTTACAGTAAACGAGGCATTCCATCCTAGTCCTCATGAGTGACAACGCATCTGCATTTTGATTCGTAATCGAGAGAAGATGTAAATGTCTATGGGTCACAGCAATCACTTATCATCAGGCAGATGGTGGGCTCGTTTGTCACCTTTAACCTATAAAAGAAAACAAAACTCCAAATTCTTGCAAAAACGGAGACATTCCTAGCTCCCGGTCTCTGAAGTAATATATCACTGAACATGTCAATAAAAACAAAATCCTAAATAGTGTTATGACTTGTGACTCTAGGGCCTTATGAATTATAAGTAGGAATGATGAATTATTATTACTATATGAATTAAAAAGCACAACTTTGTTCCTACATTTCTATTACGAGCATAAATATTTCCGTATCGCATACAAATAATACAAAAATGCGTACCTCAACAACACGAAACAAGCCCGAGGTATAAATTAAAGGCTCCTAGACGTCAGAGCGTACATCTAATATTTCAGTCTGACAACGACGCGATGCTGCGTGGTTAGAGGAATTATTATATGAGCATATCTGACCTGCCGCCTACGTAAGTGGCGGTATACCTCCTGTTTTGCGGTTTCTTGGTTCCGTTCCAACGATCCCTATGCAAACAAGGGGTAAACATTCAAAGCCATTTAAAGCATACATTGGCAGCTATTGGAGAATTCATTTCAACTTTAATTGACTACTTATATTATAATTTGAATTTGTCACATTTTAGTAGTGACTGCAATGTTGATCGGTTTTGCCAGTGGCATAGTGCTACCACCCGAGGCCGCCTAATCCTAAATTATAATAAATCAATACATATGGTAGAGACAGCTCTACGATAGTAGAGCCATGCTGCAGTTATATTAGTAGTATAGTTGTAGCACGAATGGGTCGGCTCGACCGGTGAAGGACCACACTCTCACAGAATATCAGCGTAAAATAGTAGCTTAATGCTGCTGTGTTTCGTATGGTGCGTGTAGAGAACCGGAGACCCTTTTTACTGGAGACGAGGCATGACATCTTAGTCCTCACGGGTGACAACGCGTTGATTCGTAATCGAGGAATCGAGGATAGATGTAGATGTCTATGGGTCACAGCAAACACTTACTATCAGGTGGACTGTGTGCTCGTTTGTCACCCTATACTATAAAAAATATATGTAATATATTTTTTATACTTATCTCTACCTGTGGCGAGTGTGTGTGTACCGATTGTCTATTTTCAGAACCTAATGCTACACTGTTTCTTATAGTCTAATAAAAAAAGTTTTTTAACTTTTTTTATTACACATTATATATATATATATATATATATATATATAGTATTATTTAAAATGTAAGTCTGGAGCTGATTTATCATTTCCAAAATGTTTTTGCAAAATCCTTAAAATCTACCATGGCCCTATCTGCTACACCTACTCCGTTTTCCGTTTTAAATTAAATTAGAAATTCAAAAGTAAAACTATATAAATAAATTGTTATGCTATGTTTATGTGATTACAAGAAACTAAGGAGATATACGTCTTTTCCCCCTTACAAATTTAATAGAAAAAGTTCGTTTTGACAGCTCGTTAAAAGTATTTCAATTGATTTGAACTCAATAACGGGGCACGTGTCGTAAGTTATATAAGCACTCGCCATTAGTGTCTAGATTTGTAAATAAAAAAATATGTTAAGACAATTGGTTAACAGTTATTATATTGTTTAATTTATAATTTACATTATATATCAGCAAATCTTTACTTACTCTCCTCAACAATATGTTAGTTAAAATTACCGTAAACAACATTAACTATTGAAATAACAATAAGGCAACGAGCAACTCGAGTAATTTATGATATAACGTGTATGAAGCTCAGGTGATTATAACAAGCACAGTTAATTCAGCAACAATGAATGTCTCCCGCGTCTGAGTTTCGCTTCAACCACACCCCTACAATGGTGGAGAAAGTTCTATATTGCTATTATCTATATTGTTCTCGTATGCAATAATATGACTAGTACTGTGGCGACTGCAAAATAACACTGTCTGCGTTTGGGGTCGCCAGGTCTTAAAATCAAAAAGCCGGATAGACTAGCCAGCTTAGCCGGATATTTTGGTAAAAAGGCCGAACAACTTTAATTTTTTAGTCTTGGTATATCACGATAATTTTTTTAAAACAAAGCTTTTTATCATTTACCATAAAAACTTCTTAAATTCTAATGAAATGACAATAAAATTTAATAAATCAGTCTTCTTTATTATTAATAATTCAATATTCATTACAATATTAATATCAATAATAGTAATAGTATGTATATAAGTACATGACAATGTAAAAAATTATTAAATTTAAAAAGCCTAACAAAAGCCGGACAGGCCAGGCACCGTCTAATTTGGCCGCACATGCAACCGAAAAGCCCGTGTCCGGCTTTATCCGGACACCTGGCAACACTATCTGAATTAGATAGTGATAAGATTATACTCATACTTGGTAGCACCACACTGCCGAATATTTTATATGCGTTTATTTTTTTTATATAACTAAAGTGGCAATCGAACTTATAGCTCGCACGATGGATGGTAAGTGGCTACTGCTGTCAATGAACACCTGTAACTGCAACAAACTTCAACCAAAGAAAGCTACAGGTGCGTTGTCACTTCTGAGCTGACAGCCTATAATATACCGGCTCTCTTTACATTTTAGACCGGACCCAGCAGTGCCAGCAGTGGTGTTTGGCGACAGAAGTAGTTGAGAAAGTGCTACCTACCCAAACGGACTTAAAGGTAAATAAGGAATCCCACTACCTAGTAGAATAGCTTTTTTTATTAATGGTAGTGAGGTAATGCATATGTATTCCCCACTAATTACTGATATTCAAGAAGTATTATTCTATTTTAATAGTAAAAATAAAACTTCATGCTTAATGTTACTATCATCACATTTTATTTAATTTTAATTTAAACTTGCCGCTTGCATGTTTGCCAATTGTTTTTTTTTTTATAGAATAAGGGTGAAAAGCGAGTACACAGCCCATCTGATTGTAAGTGGATGCTGTGACCAATAGATATCTATATATATATTTATCATCGATTAAGAATCAAAACGCAGATGCGTTGTCACCCCTGAGGACTAAGATGGAATGCCTCATTTCCAGTGAAAAGGTCTCCGGATCTCTACACTCACCGTACGAAACACAGCAGTATTAAGGTGTTATTTTACGCTGCTATTCTGTGAGAGCGTGGTCCTTCCCCGGTCGAGCCGATCTATTCGTGCTACAACCATAATATATCTGCAGCGTGGCTCTAGCACGTATAAATCTATCTAGCACAGCGTAAAATGGTTGCATTATCCTACTGTGTTTCTGTACGATTTGAATTGAAGAATTGGCAACGAGACATTCTAACTTATCATCAAGGGTAGATGTGTTAAAATACCTACTTACTAGTATCGCCTCTATAGAAACAACTTTATTAAAAACCGCCTTTTAGTAGGCTCCTTTTTGCTTAAGACGGTTCCCCTAGCGAGAGACCTTGAGCGTTCTGTCCCATACAATCCACGCGCTCTCGCTATAATATATCACGGAAAAATACGCCCGAATATTTGGAATTATTTCAATTAAAAGAGATAAGCGAACTTAAGAAATTAAATAAAACGTGTAGAATATAGATTTTTAAATTATCTATCCATTAGTGTAATTCTCAAATGATTAGAGCATTTCCTTTAGCAACAGATGCATGTAATCAATAATTTTAGTCATGTTTTAAAAGTAGATTTTAAATGTATTCATAACACATAAAAACAAATTAGAACGTGGAATGTGATGGTAGGATATCGAACATTAGTACTGTGCTTTTAGATGTAGCTTATTTCTCATAACTAATGAGATAATAGTCTCTGAAAAACGCACTTTTGCCAGGTTTTGGTCGGGGTACCGCCTTAAGTGTCTGTATTTAATATATGTAACTGTCTAAATCTCAATTACCGTGTAGTGACACTGACAGTGTAAGAATATTCACTACCCTCTGTCGCCTCTCACGACATCCCTGGGAACAGGGCAGTGAATAATTATCCTTATATAATTAATCTTTTGATATTTATTTTATTATCAATTGGACATTTTTATATTAAATTAATAAGTTAAATCATCAATAATTGAAAAAAAATTGTAATATTATCTATGTAGTCAAAATTTGCACGCCTCGATAAGGCAGATAGGAGCTCGATAGGACTTTTATGTTTTAATAATACTCTTGTAATACCTACATTCTATGCAAATAAATAATTATGAATTATGAATATTATTATACAACCACTACACGGTCATGTCATACGCATTTAGGCACCAATAATTTGGCCCAATTTAGTTAACAATGTGTCATAAACAGAATATGCTAAAATACCAACATAGTTATTTGAATAAAAATTGCATTTTAACAACTAACCGTACAAAGGAACCTCATGTAAAACACGTTACCGCTTAGAAACTTTTGCCCTCACAAGCAATTTGCGAGAGTAACGCCAATAAAGCCTCTAAAGGAGCGCAGTCGAGAGTGAACGTTTCGCTCCCAACATTGTCAGTGTATTCAATAGACTATACAACAAAGATGGACACATTACATTGTTGCTGCTAACTTCGGTCTGACTAATGGTCCATTACTTCATTAGGCCATCGACCAGGCGCAGTCACGACTAGCGAGAATGATTGTCTGTTGCCAACGCTGGTGATTTTAGTTACCTATAACTAAATAATGACAATATCGATTATTGTCTCTGTGGATTTGATAATGACTACCCGTATTAATACGTGAACGTCGAAAATTGAAGTATCATTTTTAGTATTTATTATATATCAAGTACCCGGATGACCGAGCTTTGCTCGGTTTTTTTTTAAGTTACATTTAGTTACAAATTACATGAGTAATATCACGCCCGACCGATATTCCACCTGAGCTATTACGATCGTTAGTAGTCTGTCAAAATTTACCTTCTTATATTGCAGCAGTTTTTTTATTGCCTGAAAACACAGACAAAAGGACATTTTCTAAAAATAAATCCTAGCTAGATCGATTTATTGCCCCCGAAACTCCCTGGACACTAAATTTTATGAAAATCGTTGGAGCCGTTTCCGAGATTCCGATTATATATATATATATATATATATATATATATATATATATATATATATATATATATATATATATATATAAAGGATTGCTCGTTTAAAGGTATAGGATAGAAAGGAAACATATAATTCTGTGTTGTATGATTATGTGTGAGAAACGAAGTAAATAAACATGATTTTTATTAAAACTGTTTAACTGATTAATTGAACGAATTTCAAAGTCTAATACAGAGTTTACTAGTTATCCAATACTTAAAGTGAGCAATTCTTGTATATAATTTAAAAATTTGAACAAAACTTTGTATTTAGAAAATGTTTTACTTTTTATAAGTATTTAGATACGATATCTTTTATCCACGATTAAAGTTTTAAATGCCGAGCATACTCAGTCGCCCAGTAAATTTATTTTTATACGAGAACATCGAAAAATTTTGTAAGTTTTTTTAGTTTATTTCTTTATTTATATAGTATGAAAGGTGTACCAATATGTATATAAAAAGACATCTGTGTATTCACATAATTCTATACAGAAGGATTCAAGCAAATAAATGGTCGCATTTCGATCAGACACGACACTGGTGTTACCCATTTAATGTAGGTAATATTTAATCAGCAAAGTAGTATATAGTTCGTGATATGTCCATATACGTTTGAGAATGCATATAAGACTGAATTATCAAATTTTTTAGACTGGACATAAGGAGAAGCATCACCATCGCAAGAATCGCTCACTAAATTACCAACCCAGCATAGTGAAAGGGGTAAATTTTATATTTATTATTTATTAAATGGATCAATCAAGAGGCAAATGCGTAGTTTAATTAAGTGGATATAGACCTGAACACGAGCCGTAAGTATGAATTTGAAAATTACCATATGATCTACTAAACTCGCATTTGTTAACGCATTTCAGCCAACCAACACTTCACTATATTTTATGTTCCTATATTTTTGAAACTTAATCCATCTAACTTTACTTCCAATTTAATAGTATACGCATTACTGTGAGTTCATTAGATTTCACGAAGTTGATAACTTTCTAAAGTATAAGAAATTTATCGCCGTGATCTAAATTAGCGAAGACAACAGCAGCACCATCGATAAGAAATATCGATCACCAATAGAACATCACTAAAGCGCCACGAACTGATTAACCCGACCTCCGGCCTGAGCTTTCATTCCAGTATCTAAATTACGCAAAGTCGATCTACAACTTCCATTTCGCTCATTCAATTCATACAGACAAGGGGTTTACAAGCAAAACTATCTGAAGTAATGACTAGTTATGCGTTTTAATTTGTTATTTGTATAGAAAGTAAGCTCGGTAGAAATGTTTTCTTATCTGGATCCCATTTGAAAATTGAAATCGGAACAAAGAAACGTTGCTGCAGAGCACGATTCTTTAATATTAATATCACTTTCTTATTCAGCAGAGCGTACGAGAAATGGTTTCGGCGATAACTATATTCACAGTTCATAGTTCAAGTGATTACCTATCTATCTATCTGTTACGCATACACTTAAAAAAAGTTTGCGATCAGTTTTAAAAATCGAATTTTTTTGTGACGGTAGACTAATATTATTAATTCGTCTTCTTTTTAGATTCTTTACTTAAAAATATAAAATTAGAATAAAAAAAAATTCAATTGTTTTTCCATATCAAAAGACATTCTATCCAAGATTACTTACGTATTTAATACCGTCTACGTACCAACATATTTAATGTAAGAAAATCCACTCCCCCATATCAACCATTGAAGTCAGTACAGCAAAAGGCAACTGAAGCATCCAAACCGCTTAGCTAATCACTACATGTACCCACTTACATATTTTTACGTCTATTCAAACCGAGTGTAGCGTATTTAATAGTTGAATTTATGTAATATTAATACAGACTTTTTTCAAAACGTTGCGCGCTTATAGTCTGTGCCATAAAAGCGTTTTATAACACATTAAATATTTCATGACGTATCGTTTACGTTTACAGAATCATACTGTATAAACAATATAGTCTAAGTGTTCGATGCATAAAATAATATCCATTGAACTATTTTTTTTAAAATTAGTGACAAACAAACTTAAAGTCCACCGGATGGGAAGTGGCAACTCAATCCTAAAGTCAATTAAAAAAAAACGCTACACATACGTTGACACCTCCGAGGGCTAAAATGGAATTCTTCACAGCCTGTACTTATACTTGTCCTCTATACCCTTCATCCCTTGACTGGAACCTGCCGGTGCTAGCACCGCTTTTTGCAATAACAGACTGGAACCTGCCAGTGCCAGCACTGCTTTTGCAATAACAGACTGGAACGTGGCAGTGCCAGCGCCTCTTTTTGCAATAACATACTGGAAAGTGCCAGTGCTAGCACTTCTTTTTGCAATAACAGACTCGTTGAAGCCTGAATCGATTTAGAATTTCTTTTGTTTCAAAGGTCCCATTGATTTTATCGTAATCGGTCGAGTGGTTTTTAAAAATCAAGAATAAATTATTTAATATTGAAGTCGGTTGTACAAATTTTGCCACTTGTACCTACTTATCAAAATCCACTTCAATTCGTTTAAACGATGGCGATAAAGTTCCTGCTAAAAATCCAATTAATACATTCATACACACATACATTCAGGTCCTATTAAAACAAACCGAGTAAAATAGGCAGTCATAATATTTAAGGTTCAAAATTTTCTAAAATTCTGTAATTTTTAATAAAGAACCTGGCTGGTAAGCGTGTAAACTGTAAACTGGTTTGTTTGTGTTTGACTTGTATACGAAAATCGGTTAGCTATCCGTATATTGAATTAATTACTTTTGCATCGCATGACACCGCACGTCTCGCGGCGCGGAGGCGTGGCGGTCCGTTCCGACACACAATTCACAAACACGCATATCGCAATATTGACTTAACACTCTACTGTTCCTGGGAACGATTAGGTTGCAATGTTTTTAAAGTTTGAAATTCCTGGTAACATTATTAGTGTATTTGCATTTTAGACATTCACCACTTTTTTCAAAGTAAAGTAAAATTACAACCTTTATACGTCCCATGGGCAGGGGCCTCTTCTCATTTCAAAGCGACGCTGTCTCTGAAATATTTTATTTTTTAGACGTGCAGGTTTCCTCACGATGTAAGTTTTCCCCGCCAAACACTATTTAGTTTATTTTTAATAGCAATTGACAATTTCATTAACGTCTGAGATCGAGCGAAGAACGTTAGCTTCACAACAGAACTATCTCCTGTGTCGTGGGGTCAGTTTACATACATGAATTGAACAAGGACAAACATCCAAACCCGGAACAATTAATTGTAGGCCATACAAATACTTGCTCCGTGCGGGATTCGAACCCGCGGCACTTAGAGCTGAAACTCATTCCTAAAGCCACAGTGCCCTCGGGCTGTATATAGGTAATTCGTAATCTACACATCCGCTGTAATTCAAATCCTGTACATTAATTTGTTATTATAACTGTATATCTAACAAGTTACACTGCTATTACTGGTTTTTTAAAGGATGACAAACGAGCACACAGTCCACCTGATGGTAAGTGGATGCTGTGGCCCATAGACATCTACATTTAACCTCAATTAAGAATCAAAATGCAGATGCGTTGTCATCCTTGAGGACTAAGATGGAAGGCATTGATTCGATTACAGTAAAACGGTTCTCTACAATCATCATACGAAACACAGCAGCATTATGCTGCTATTTTACGTTGATATTCTGTGAGTGTGGTCCTTCCCCGATCGAGCCGACCCATTCATGGTACAACCATAATAGCTGCAGCGTGGCTCTACCACGTATATAAATAGAAATATTTATTTACACTTTAATAAAAGTATTACAAAGGATAGACTCTAAAGTCTTTGGGCGATCCATACTATTTAAATATTTATTTACACTTTAATAAAATATTTAAATATTTATTTACACTTTAATAAAATATTTATTTACACTTTAATAAAAGTATTACAAAGGATAGACTCTAAAGTCTTTGGGCGATCCATACTATTTAAATATTTATTTACACTTTAATAAAATATTTAAATATTTATTTACACTTTAATAAAATATTTATTTACACTTTAATAAAATATTTAAATATTTATTTACACTTTAATAAAAGTATTACAAAGGATAGACTCTAAAGTCTTTGGGCGATCCATACCATTCAACCCTGGAAACCAACACAATAACAGCTACAAAAATAATTATCTTGTTGTTTTTTTAAAATACTTATGACAATCCACGAAACGTTATTTTATCTCCATCGTTCTATTCTAAATACCTAGGTATTCTAAACTGATCTAAAGACAAACAACAGTGGCGTATCAACTAACACCAAGTCGTAACTCCGTTCCATTTGGCATGTAATTGTAGTGGGAACTAATTTAAATATCCGGCTGATAGTAAAGCTAACTGACTGGCGGCATTGGGAAGTTAGTTACCTGGGGAATTTAGTTATTTCAAATATTACTGTCCGACTACTACTATATTAAATGTTATTACATTATTTACTTAGCTTAAAGCTTCCAAGTTTGGATAAAGTAAAGACATATGAACATATGAAACTACACAACAACAAACACACATACAAACATTTATTTCAATCCAAGTAAAACACGAAAAGTACTAATAACGACCCTGTTACACCTCTTCACTATAATAAAGCTAAAGCTTAAAGTTACTAGAAATTTGGGATATGCAACATGTAACAAAAACCCTGTAGTTCCCATTAAGGGGAAATATAATCTCAAATGGCTTAGCAAGATCCTCCGTTATGCCGAAAGTATTGTAGCATTAATTTTGAAATAAATATATGGTAAAGTTGAGGATTAATGTTAAAGATTATGTTAGACGAAAACACGATTCCGTAAAATTTTCTCGATAGAAAAAAAATCCAAAGTTACCTCCAAACTGAACAATAAATCGCTGTTATTCATAAAATACTTTAAATAAGATCATGAAACTTTGCATACTAACTATAAAGCTGTGCTTATGTTATTTACTTTTTTTTAAATACCATTATTTTCACTGTAAAAAGAAATTACCTAAACTATCGGCGCGTAAGCTTGATTCCTGTCGCCCCGTTAGTATCGCTCCGGCTTTTGAAAGGAGAAGTTGTGTCGCTTGCGATCAGAATACACATTACTCAACAGGACGACGTAAAATTAAAATGGGAAATAACCGTTATAAAAATAAGAAGCGACTGGGTTGGCGTTAATAAACAGGCATAAATATGATAAATCTAATGAAATAAGTATCTAACGACCTATCTACTTACAGTATTAGTGATTACAAACATGTCGGTACATAGCATATGACACGCGGGGAAGTGGGGGCGAAATTAGAATTTGAGCTGACTTACTCTATCTTCTTAACAGCGTTATCAAAGTCAGTATTCAAGCGAATAGAAATAATTTGCCACATTAAACCACAGGGATTTTGTGAAATGTTTTGTATAGATTGGATGCCTCCGGCGCACTGACATTTTTTATATATCAATAAGGGTGACAAAAAAGCACTCAGTTCACTTAATGGTAAAAGGATACTGACGCCCATAGACATCTATTCTCAATTAAGAATCAAATGATGGTCAAGCAGACCCATTAGTGCTGCAACCATAATATAGCTGCAACATGGCTCTACCAATTATAAAGCCAGATATCTTTCAAGTTCTTTATTGCCTCGCGAAAAAGAAGCCATTTCGTGCTTTCACTAGTTTTGATATACTAAGTTTTAATATACATTTTGGTTTGTTTATACCATGTAAGATTTGTAGGTACTTTTAAAGTTTATGTTTATTTATAACAAAACTCTCTCTTGTTTTACGAGTTCAGACATTAAAAGTTAACCACGCAATTAATTTCACAGCCCACTAAAGTGCAGTTTAAGTTTTGATGTTTTTGTTGGGCAATTACATATATAGTTATGTTAGGTATTGCTGAGGTGTATTTAACGTTCGCTCGATACATATAGCTGATTCATCACGTCGGCCCGTATCAACAGAGACTAGCCATCTGCTCAGGATAGAATTATATAGTGCTCAGGTGCACTCTCTAATTCTTCACTCTTATAGTTCGATGGCCAGTAAGGCACGAAAGGGAAGAGATTAGGAACTGGACTGAGCGTCTTTCTTGAAAAGACAAACTAGTGGATTAAAAAAGGCTGTAGAAATAATAGAAAATCAGGAGAAGAATAGGTTATGTTAGATGTGACCGTTAAATTGTATGTATAAATTATTAATTTGCAAAATAGCGTTAAAAGAGCAATGTTAAAAACACAACCAATAAAAATTTAGGTGTAGTATTTATTTATTTATATAATTTGCATGCCACAAGAAGTACATCTAATATCAAGTGGCGACTTTTTTTAAATACTAAATACTTACATACTATGTAACAGCTTAATATATTTCTTAACATTACTCGTCTATTATATATTATTTTTATTTTTTATAATAATTACATACACATTTACTATTTATTCGCATCTTTAAGGAATTCACTTAAATTATAATAACATTAATATTCGATTTTTAAAAAAAAAGACCTAGTGTTGTCTATATCTTTGAGGTGATTTGGAACATGGTTACATATTTTAATATTATATTTGTTAAATTGTGTTAAATCATAGAAATAACCTAAAGTTGTAGCAAAACCGGGTACGTTAGTTATTGTCTCATTTGACAGCTGTCATCTGACTCCATTTTGGCGCGGCAGACGTTAGGAAATTGCTAACGTAACAAAGAAACGAGTGCTATAACTTTCCACAATGTAACATAAATAATATCTAATTTACCAGGTATTCGGCGGCGAAGGAAAAAATCGGGAGAAAACTATCTGAGGAAGAAAAATATTTCAAAAATGCTTGTGATTTTCACCAGCACAACATAAAGGGTAATAAAATTTTGAAAGTGATTGCTGTCTGCAATACAGAATGAATCGTGGGAGCGTTGCCTGCCTTTGAGAAGTAAGTAGGCTCTTTTGTTAAAGGCAGTCGAACGTATCGAATAGGAAGTGTCAAACGAGAGACCTCTGACAGCTCTCTTCCAGCTGACCGTTGACACGACTCAGTTGCCATTTTTAATTATTAAATATTTTTACCTTCTTTTAATTAATTAAATAAAACTACCGAAAACCCGAGAGATATTTTTTATTGACAACGTTACATACCGCAGCCGAAAAGAAGCGGAATCCATGAAGATTGAATCGGATTTACGGCAAGCCCCTAATAGCTAACGTTGGCATGGGGTTATATCAAATTTATTATTAAATATTGGTATTGTAAGCTAGTCATTCCAACTACCAAAGACCCACGAAATGTCTTTTACTCACAACATCACATCTATGTCATGAAAATCGTACAGCGGTGTTCATCCTACGATGTATTAAGCTTTGAAAAAAGTGTGATATGTAACTATATGCGATTGAGTATTCTAGTCGATAAAAATTCTGGAGACCACGTCTGAACATTATCGGATACTTCTTCAATATATATTGTAGTGGCATAAGTGTACATAGAACATTCTAAAGATCACTAATCGCCAACGCAAATGAAACTGATTTGCATGCTCTCTCAGACTAACGCGTACGCTGAGGACTGAGTTTCTTTCTAGTAACATTGAAATTAAGCCAAAGCCACGGTCAACTTATTGAAAGAACACGCATTTACGCACACATATGCATCTGAAAACATTTACAACCAATCACATGGTATTAAGTGCATATGTTCGCGTCAATCATCTCATCATCTCATCTCAATCAGCAATGAACGTTAAAGAAACAGAGAAGAAAGATGTGTGTGAAAATGAACCAGGTTTCGTGCGTCACTATACATGTACGCAGCGTTCTGTATATCTTTCTTTATTCATCTGGGCAAATCCTGTAAAAAGTACACGGACAGGATTAGATGTAGGCCCAAACATATAATACTTATTTTAGGGAAGGGTAAAACTAAAGCAATAGGATAAAAACTAAAAACAAAAATGTCCTCAAGAGAAAGCTGAAAATGCAAATGTGAATGAATATCATGCATTGTTTGAGGGAAGTGGAGAAAATAACGATGTTGTATAAGCGGACCAAAGTTATTACGCACTCAGCTCAATTTAACTAATTAATAAAAATAAAAATATACGAAAATATTGAGCCTTTTTCCCTAAAATTTGTGAAAATTTGGTGGCCGCCTTTCTATTTTATGGTATAAATATCTGACAGGAATAGTAGTGAAGGACTTTCTTTCAGTAATATTTACTTTGTGACTATAAATTTTGGATATCTTGCAATAGTAGTAGTATTAAAATATTTAAGTTTTCGAAAATTAAGAGACCAAAACAAAGGATTTTTCATTGCAATAGCTACATGTATTACACTGCGAATAAAAGACAAAGAGTTCTTATTTCAATAGCGGACTGCATATAATCTTTTTCCTAGCCCTAGCTAATGAGGTCGCCATTTCTCCTGCCATCTTTTAAGTTAACAGCTGTCAGCCGTTCCCGCCTTTTTGCGGCTGATTTGAACAGTAGTGAAAAAATTGATTCCGAATCGTCGTTGGCAGTAAGTTCTTTTGAAACCGGTTCAAATGCGAAATTCGCAGATGGAGTTTGAAAACCAGTTTATGTTATCAACATCCTGGAAAAGGAGTTGATAAAAAGTAATTTATAGAATTTAACTTAATTTTTACATAAAAACTGTTAAATTGTGGAGTTGCTTACTTCATTTTATTTTGTGTTTTGACTATGCCAACAGCCATACCGTAAATCGAAGCTCGAAGAGTGGGTGCGGTGCGCGTGTGGTGTTGGTAGAGTCCAGTTTAGTCACAGATTTAGTCGTCTTTGAGATGTAACAGGTATGACTGAACATAGAGATGAGTGCTCGTAAAAATAAAATTAATTGTAGTACACATTTGTTGCGTAAAGAACGATTAAAAATATTATGGCTCTTGGACATTTCATTTTAGTTTGTGTTTTCTTAATACTGAGCACATGCCCATGTTAAGAAAACTTTTCCAATATTTTTTATTATTTCAAATCGCTTGAAGTGTGGATATTGAATGTTTACATATCGTCGAAGTCATCACTTTACAGTCTAGTGGCTTCTAAATTAAAATAATTAGTTACTAAACAATTAGGGAATTAATGAAGGTTGTTTACTAGCAAACATTAATATCCAGACTATGGAATTCTATGTTAACAACACATGTTGCCAGACAAATAATAAACCGAAGTTTTAACGAACATCGGCCTAATATCATTGTATGAAATTTGTTGGGTTCGAAGTAATAAAATGTTCTCCAAAATATATATTCAACAAACGTTACTTAAAATTATCATTTGGAATAAGGATACATTCCTTATGAAGTATGAAAGGGTAATGTGGAAAAGGCCTTTAAATGACTTACACCCCTTCGTGTAATTGATACCTACAACGCACAATTTCCTGAAGGATTCGTTAAGTAAATTATTTCGTTGGTGAAGTAAAGTGGTAGAGCCATGCTGCAGCAATATATTTGTAGCACGAATGGGTCGGCTCGACCGGGGTAGGACCACGCTCTCACAGAATACCAGCGTGAAATAACAGATTATTGCGGTTGTTACTTATGGTGAGTGTAGAACCGGAAACCTTCATGGTGATAATGCATCTGCATTTTGATTCTTAATCGAGGAAAGATGTATAAGTCTTAGACCTCACCATCCACTTACCATCAGGTAACTGGTTTGTCATCACTATTTTATGAATAAAAATCTCATTTGAAAAACTCTGTAGAAAGGAAGCCAGGGTTAAGTCAACTATAACATTGTGATGTTGAATATTAAAAATATGTAGATTTAACGGGATTTAAGTCGTAAAAACTAGTTTTGTTTTTGTGGACTACAACATTTATTAGTATATAATATGAAAGAAGCAGTTTTACATGAGGTAAAAATTGCAACATTCGCTATTTCACTAAAACGAAAAGAATAGTGTTAATACTATTCACTAGTATATGGCAACAAATTGAAGCACATTCCACAATTCCCAGCCCTATGAAAAAAAACGTTATCGAAGCAAAAACCGAACAAAACGGTTACAGAGTTAAAAAAAAAGGGAAAAGTTGCCAGTATTACATATTTTGATTAAAGATTCATATAACCATTGAATGCAGAATTTTTTCGAAGCGAAATTTTAAAATATATACTTTTGAATTCGTTAGGTGATAGTCAGAGGGTTTATGATAGAAAAAGAAACAGAAAAAAAAACTTTTTTATTCAATATAGATTATAAATAATACTTATTGAGCCACTTTTTTATTTAGGGGAAGGGAGGGCAAGAAGGATCCATTAAGGTTGAATAATAAAAATACGTTCTATAATTAGACAACATGTAATGAAAATTAAAAAAAAAGCAAGCTGTGGTAAATAATACTTGAAAATAAAATTAAACGTAACATGAAATTCAACATCTTCAGGTTCATTTAATTTTTTTTAAAAAGTCTGAAGTATCCGTTTTGCCTTATTAGGGTAGGCAAAACGGATATACTTCGAGGGCAAAACGGTTATATCCCTTAGCATTCGGAAACTAATCGCTACAAGGATCACAAAAATAGGAACCATGTCCCGAATATGATGAACAACTCTCATGCGTCCATTCGCGACATTGAGAACATTCAATCCAGTCTTCTATGGGGGGGCTCGTATACAACTCGTTACATGCAGTTCAATAATATTGTTTCTCTTCATTTCTTTTACCTCGTTTTATCTTTTCTGCAATTTTTTTCTTTAATTTCGAACAGTCTTTTTTCTTGCTGATAGTTGACTTCTTTAGTCCAGATACAGAAGCTCCAAGGTTTATTTTAAAACTGTTTTTTTTTTAATTTATCTTCTTGTATGGTTTTTATAGGAGTGCTGGTTAATATTTCTGCTGGCTAATAATATTTTTGTAGTCTTCTACCTCTACTTAGTTTTTTAAACCGTTGCTGGGGCAATGGATGGATTTCTTTGAGTATTTCAACACTGGATGCAGTAAAACAATGAATGGCTTGTGGTACAGCTAATGTACAAACGGATGTGTGTGGTGCTGTCAACGTAGATTGTGTCTTTTCTGGAGTCTTCGAAACAAATGTTGTTGGGTCCGGAGGAATGATCTCGTGAGTGTGTACGTGTGCCAAAATGTGTGTGTGTCGTCACAGCTGGTGGAGTAATTTCATCTCGTGGTATAGTGGACAGAATGGGTGGTGTTTCTGAACCATGTGGTATGGCGAACGTATCTGTTGTCATAGGTGAAACAGTAGCTTCTAATTGAAAAGGTGTTGGAACCCCGTGGTCTTCGCCTGCAGAGTGTGAAGTTGATGCCTCGTAGACTGTAGAAGGTGCGAATAGCGCTTCATCTATCACATTTCTATCGTATGGATAAATGCCAGCTGCTCTAAATCCGCTCATGGCGTTTTGTGGAGTTGCTACTTTTAAGTAAGCAGGTGTAACCAGACGTACAACCTCGTACTGTGAAATAACTCGCCCTAGATAATGCTTTTGGAACTTATTCAACTCAATTTCAAAGGCCACCTTAAATGGTGCATAGACAGCAACATCAAGTGGCTGTAACTTATGAGATGTGTGTGGAGGAATGGACAAAAATATTACATTATGATCTCTGGCATATTCTAAAGCAGGGTAATATTTATGAGATTCATGATTATCCAGAATTAACAAAGCCTTACATTCACTCGTAGGGCGCACATAAGTCACAAAAGCTATTAGCCATTGTAAGAAAATTGTTCCGCTTACCCATCCACTATCTGGTATGGTGCCTTCACTACCAGGACATGCCCCATCTAGTAGACGTGGCTGAAACCTTTTTCTTTTAAAAGTAAAGAATGGGGGAGGTGCGAAACACCCTGTTGCGCTACAGCAGCAGATGACTGTCGTCAAAGTACCTCTCTCTAAGCTGCTCACCATGCCGACCTGCTTCTTACCAAGTACTGAAAGTACTTTTGGTGGTTTTGTAGACGAGGTCCTCACACCTGTCTCATCCATGTTAAATATCATATTAGGAGTGATATGATTCTCTTCAATAATGGTCTCCAACAAATCATAAAAACGTGTCACAGCTGGTTTGTTAAAAGCTGATAATCTAGCTACCGACGTCGGCTCTGGGCTTCTTAAAACAATATCGGAATGACGTTTCAGAAAATTTTTAAACCACTGTTTACCGGCAATATTATTCTTGAATGGCGTTTGTATGTTTTGTCGCTTAGCGTACTCACTAGCTAATTCCATAAATTCATTTCTAGATAGACCGTAAAACAGTGCATCTAAATCCTTTAAATGGTTTTCTAAACTTTTTTCCTGTTCTTCATTAAATACAGGCTTAAACCTGCCGAGACGTTTTTACTACTATTCGATTTTACATGACGTTGCAACGTGGTATACGGTATTCCATATTTTTGAGATGCACTTTTTATTGAAGATTTCGTTGCCTCTGCAATTGCTTTTTTCATTGTTTCTTCCGACCAAGAGGCCCTAGTAGTCTTCCGTATGTAGTTGTTAACCATCTGCAAGTAACAATAACACAAATTACATTTAATATTGAATAAAAATAAACTCAACTCATTCGTATTTAAGGTAGGGCAAAACGGATCTCGATCCCTTTTGGCCGTTCCGTCTTGCCCTACACTCTTTTATTATTATAACCTAAACTTTGTTCCGGTCACAGTTATTACTTCTTATTAAAATTATCATTATATTAACATAAGATGAATACCTTACAGCATCGACAGATTAATTTGTAATAAAAGCTTAACAGAATGTGATAAAATGATGCCACGACTTACCTTATTTTTTTAATTTCGCGTAACAAAAACAATAACACAGCACTACTTCCACATACATACCACGCGGCACAGGGCGAGTGACTAATCGCTAATCGGCGCACAGCAAGCGAGACTTCCTTATGATACACTATTTCTCTCTCTGTTTAGCATTATTATTCGTAAAGAGAAAGTATGCGTTTTGCCTGCCGTAACCTTCTTGCCCACCCTTCCCCTACCACTGGTACGAGAAAAACCTCCGTCTTGGGAAGAATCAGCAAGAAACCCAGCGGGTTTAAAAAAAAACAGCTTACAATCATGTGTATGTTACAATTAACAACAGATAACAAATTAGAATTGGATTGATAGCGACCACGCTTCCCAAGGATTATGACCATCTATAAATTCCTTAATATTATAATAACCCATATTATACAGACTTAGTTTATTAAACTTTTTGAACTTTGTGCAGGTCAAATTTTGTATATTTACTGGGATTTTGTTGTAAAAGCGTATACATCACCCCAAAAATGAATTACAGACTCGATGGAGTGGAGTAACTGGTACTACTGGCTTGTGTCTGCTTCTAGTATTTACAAAAGGAATATCACTTATTTTTGTGAAACTACTTTTATTTTTGTGTATGGATTTACATTTTCATAAATGTAGTGAGAGACCAAAGTCAATATATTAATTTACCTATTAAAATTTTTGACTGGGCGACTCTTTGGGTTATAAATCATAGATCGCTCTAATGGCCCTCTTCTGTAAAACAAATATAATTTCAGTGTCAGTCGCGTATTCCCATGGCTAAAAACCATACGATATTATGCTGTGGAAATAGCTGAATTAAAGTAGTCTAGCTGTTTCAACACTCGTAAGACTTCTAATCTTTTCACAGCATGTGCAACAGAACTAAGCCTGCATACTAGTTTTGATATATGGGGGCCGCATTGAAGCTTTGCGTCCAGTGTGATTCCAAAAAAATGGTGGTATCAACAGGACTCAGCTCCTTAATATGTTTGACATTTGAAGTTACGAATTTCATACATTTACATTTACACTATATATTACATACATTATATATTTAGAACCTGGTTGACCGAGCTTTGCTCGGTATTTTTCGCTCGATTTTTTTTAATTCGTGTGTTTTGGAAATTATATTTAGATACAAATTACATACTGATGAAATATAAATAATATTTTTTGATCTTAGCGACATAACAGAAAAAACGGAACTGGTTATTTGAATAAAAAATCATGAGTGCAATTATTTTAATTTAAATTTTCGTGTTTTTAAAAAATACTAAAAAAAGAGCTCGAAAAAATAGATTTTCTCAAAAAAGAAGGAACTTGAAAAAAAAATTAAAAAAGTCGGTCGGTCGGTCTGGGCTCGAACCGGGGTTTTAAGATGTGACCGCCCATTATACCAATTAAGCTATTTATAATCATTAACAATCTGTCAAAATTTATCTTCTTATTCTAACGATATTGTAGCAGTTTTTCATTGCCTAAAAACACGGACAAAAAGACATTTTCTAAAAATAAATCCTAGCTAGATCGATTTATTATCCCCGAAACTCCCTGGACACAAAATTTTATGAAAATCGTTGGAGCCGTTTCCGAGATCCCGATTATACATACATATATATATATATATATATATATATTTAAGAATTGCTCGTTTAATAGTATAGGATATACATTATATATTTATATACATTATATATTTATAAAACCATTTAGTTTTAGTGTCATTTAAATGCAAATTGTTAACAGTAAAGCAATTCACTAATTTGGATATAGCATTAGATATTTACTTCGTCGTAATTTAATAACTGTCGTTTTAATTTGAAAATTAATGAAGTGTCATCAGCATATAATACTACAGTACGTGAGCGTAATATGGTTATCCGGCTAATATGGTCACTTTCTTACAAGTCAAAAACTACAGCCTTGTATGTATAGATGGTGATACGATAGCTCTTCATCAATCAATCAAATAATAAAGGGTCAAAAGGGCGCTGCTTTATGGACGCCATTTTGACAGTTGACATTATAGTAAATATTTTATTCGATTTTAGTATGTTTTCGAAGTGTTCATAATTATTGCCACAGCTTTGTTTCATTTTTTTGTTCTTAATATATTAGTTACAGTATACGACTTTGTTTTTGTCTCGTCCTCCTCCTAGTTTTAGTTTCATAGGGCGGAAAGGCTTAAGATTACCATATTACCATTCGATCAACAATACCAACTAGATGTCAGGTCGGCGCAAGAAATCCATCTCAGTAAATAAGAGCGCACGTGAGACGTGAGCTCTTGCACGTGAGAGTGTAGCTCGCAAGGCAATAACGGGAAAAAGAACTTTATTCGTTATTATTTAAGGTTGATTTCACACTAAATGTTATTTAATTTATGTCTTTTCATAGTTTATATACATGCGGACAGTATTTAGCTATGTTTTTGTACGTGACCCGTTATCTAGTTGGTATTGTTGATCGAAGATATTACCCTCACGTACCTTACATTATCATGGTTTTCCCCTACTATGTAAGCTAAGTCATTACTAAATACAAGAAATAAAAAGTGGCCGAGAATTGATACTATTTGAAACTCTAGTCTGAATGTCGACTAACTAGCACATAGCTTAGCTTTAGTGTTCTTCCGTTTGGAGCACAAACTGTCCGATGACAGTCAGCAACAAACGCTTATGAGCGTTTAAACCTAATTACCTAATTGTCTATGTTAATGAGGGCTAAGAATACTTACACACACCAGATGTCGCTAGTTTGGACCGATATAAAGTTTTTGTTACACAACGTCGTATCATTGAGAAGTAAAGATTTAAATAAAATTTTATCTCTTTGTCTCTTTCTAAAGTATTATACAATTAAACAACACAACGCCTCTGATGTTTGATCCTAAATATTTATGACATGTTTAACTTTTTTCAACTCTTCTACTTTTAGGAATACCCGTAGTTTGGATTATCCACATTCTAATTTAATAAATACAAAATATAACTAATATTTCAATAATAAACATTAACCTCCACATTTTTTTAATAAATTTACTTCCCCCATAATTAAAATTAAATTAAATTAAATCATTTCATTATAATGAAATCTGTCAAATATTTCACCTAACTCCTAAATTGTGCCGCCCTGGTGGCAGAAAAACTCGTGGCTGCCCTCATTACTCCTGTTATTTTTAATTTCAATAACACAATTACATATTTTGTCAATACTTTTAAGTGGCTACAGATTGTTTATCAAGCTAAAAGGATCAGAATATGTAGGCAAATGGTGAAGAAAATTTTTATCTTTTAAAATTTAAAATGCGTGGTAATGCATTATTTTAACTGATTTTACTACACTTTCGTAAGGGTCGATCGGTATGTAAAAACGTTGTTTCCCATAAATCACATTCAATTTGGGATAAATTAAAATAAAAGTAGCCTTATATACTCGTATTTTCAAAAATTGCAATAACAGTTTATCATTATTTATATATTTTAACTTAAGTTATTTTTTTATATATAGGATAGGATGACAAACGAGCCCACAGTCCACCTGATGGTAAGTGGTTGTTGTGGCCCATAGACATCTACATCTATCCTCGATTACGAATCAAAATGCAGATGCGTTGTCACCCGTGAGGACTGAGATGGAATGCCTCGTTTCCAGTAAAATGGGTCTACGGTTCTCTACACTCACCATACGAAATACAGCAGCATTAAGCTACTATTTGACGCTGATATTCTGTGAGAGCGTGGTCCTTCCCCGGTCGAGCCGACCCATTCGTGCTACAACTATACACCTAATATAACTGCAGCATGGCTCTACCAAGTATAAATTTATATTAGTATTTGGCTACTCTTTGAAAAATAACCCTGTATACAGGGACATATTAAAACTATAAATTATGCATATAACTTAACACTAAATGATAATACTCCTGTCAGTATGTATAATTCAGTTTCTATCATATGTCTCACAAGTACAGGCAAAACGACTGAGTCCAACTGATTTCTTGAATATTTTTTTACTTACAATAACGTTTTTTATATTATCTTTCACGTGGTATAGTCATGCTACGTCTATATTAGTAGTATAGTTGTAGCACGAATGGGTCGGCTCGACCGGGGAAGAACCACGCTCTCACAGAATACCAGCGTAAAATAACTGCGTAATGTGCTGTGTTTCGTATGGTGAGTGTAGAGAACCGAAGCCTTTTTACTGGAAACGAGGCAATTGCATTTTGATTCGTAATCTAGGATAGATGTAGATGTCTATGGGTCACAGCAACCACTCACCATTAGTGGGACCGTATGCTCGTTTATCACCCTTTTCGTATAAAAAAATTAGAGAATCTTACTTCTTTATTTTATAGCCAGTCAAACTTTTCACACTTTTTATGTATTTAGTTATGAATGAACTTGTATGTATTTATGTATGTATGTATGAATGTACTTGGTGATTTTGTAATTTAGTTTAACACCACTTCTAGAAGTCCGATCCAAAATTTTGCATATGTATTAAAAACCGATGATGATTCTCATTAGTTTCAGACATCACAGTTCATGATCGATGCATGTCGTTTGCATTTTATTAAATTCTTATTGTGACTATGTCCAATTAACATTCAATGACAGAATCGTAGAATATTTAATTAATAAAGTAATCCACGTCTATTACTGAAATAAATCTGACTGAAAATAATAAAGCATGTTTGAAACGTAAACAGATAACGTAAGTCGTTAAATAATTATTTTGACAACGGTATGAAGCCCTCTCGCTACTTTACCTACGCGCTCTCGCTGCCCATTATACCGCCAATGAAAATTTTCCGCATATCAAGTAGCATTCACAAATTAAAAGTAAAATACTCAGTGCCGTTTCTCGTCTCAATTATGTTTATATATTTTATATAACGGGTGGAAATTAAATATATTTTGCCGGAATTTTCAAATGACACTGGGTAACAATGTAATATCCTTTCTGTTTTATTCCCCATTAATATCAATTGAGATCGAGTTTAGCTAAAGGAAATATATGACGCCTCCTGGTATGATGAAGCGACAATATGTCGGCAAAGCGGTCGGCACCAGCTGGATACGTGGAACCGGAGCCGTCTAGTAGTGAATTACTGCAGGCTGATGGTAAGAGTTAGATCAAACACTGGCTGTTTCTAAAGAGAAAGCATTGCTTTATGTTTCAAAGAAGAGCTTCACAGCGTTCGGGTGATTAACTTACAAATGACAAAATGTACTAATCACTTAGGACGTTTTTCAAATATAAGGGTTTAAATGACCTGTATATTTGATAAACGTATAGAAGAAATAGCCTATACAAAATATCTCATAATAGGGAACAGGCCTGAGAGACAAATGCGTGGACCATAAATCAGGAATTAAAATCGTACCATTTTAGTTGGTCCAATTAAAATTACTTACTTACTTACTTACTTATCGTCACGCACAATCCCTAACGGGGTAGCCAGAGAGAACAGATCGCCAAGTGTCACGATCCTTACATACCTCTTTCGCTTCTTTCAGGTTCATTAACTTCTTCATACATGCACGTCTAGGTATCCGAGTACTCTTGACCCTCCCCTCTTCGAGCAATTTGCTCACATGGTCTTCGAAAGTTAGTCTCGGTCTACCTCGACACCTTTTAATATTTACTTTCGCTCTATATATTTTCTTCACCATTCGGTCTTCACTCATTCGTTCAACGTGTCCAAACCATTGGAGTACGCCCCTATCAATTTTTGTGATAAGGTCATCTTTCAATCCTGCCATATTGCGAATCTCTTCGTTTCGCTTTCGGTCGGCTATGGTAACGCCACACATTTTACGAAGAGATCGCATCTCCACTGCATTCAACTTGCTTTTATGCTTCTTCTGGCATACCCAGGTTTCGCTGCCATATAACAAAGTCGGTACCAACACTGCGTTATGTATTGCAAGGCGTGCACTCTTCACCACGCCTTGCCTTTTTATTAATGCATTCAGGGCACCATTGACTTTGTTTCCGGCAGCGACACGCCTATCCACATCTAAATCACATCTTCCATCCCGGCTGAAAGCACTCCCCAAGTATACAATTTCATTTACCTGTTCTAGACATTCCTGATTTACCCATATTTCACATTTCGTTCTCTCTTCGTCCTTTTCAAATACCAGAACCTTAGTTTTATTAGCATTCAAACGGAGACCTTTAATTTCACATTCCTCTTTCATACACGTGACTAATGCCTGCAGTTCTGCTTCTGATGGTGCAATAAGCACTGCATCATCAGCATACAGCAGACAATTAACTTTTATGTCACCCAATTTCACACCCAAACAGCTATCTTTCAGCTTCTGTAAACAGCTGTCGAGATACAGTATGAACAGCCAGGAAGACATGACACAACCCTGTTTTACGCCCGCTTGGACGCTAAACATGGGTGACAGGTCATGCCCTACCCGCACACAGGCTTTACAGTCATAGTAGAGTGACTGCACAGCCCTTAACAATCGACCATCCACACCATATCCCGGCAACATTTCCCACATTTTCTTCCTTATAACCTTATCAAATGCTTTCTCCAGATCCACAAAAGCACAGAAAATCCTCTGGTTAAAAATAAAATTAAATACAAATTGCTCGCAAACTATGATATTTACGACGAACGCCTGGCCCATGAACTTCTCAGTTTTTTCTTAAATCTAAAAGATAAATAATTAAATGTTATCTAAGACACTAGCATGGACAATGGCATGACAAATATATTAAATGTACGTAGATACACAGTTCTCTTATAATCGAGAAGCAAGGATACCCGATGATAAAACAGAAACATCACTTTCGCATTTGTCAAAAACAAATAAAACAGACAAGCACCATCAGCGTTACAAACAAACCGTTTGTTTTATTCCATTTCAAACAAAGTAAAGCGTAATAGGAAAGGCATGGAGATATATCAAAATTTCGTATTCGTTATTCTTGAATTTCAAAACACACGTTACCTTTACTGCGCTAAGGAAATTTATCTCATCTCTCTCCTTTCTTTGGAGTAATATTTTAAATGAAACTAACAAATTTCAGGTAGTGAACGTTTATGATTAGTATTGAATTTTTTTATAGAATAGGGGTGACAAACGAGTACACAGCCTACCTCAAGGTAAGTTATGGAGTGTAGAGGTAATTCTACGCTGGTATTCTGTGAGAGCGTGGTCCTTCCCCGTCCAAGCTGACCCATTCGTGCTACAACCATAATATAGCTGCAGCGTGGGTCTACCACGTAAAAATGTTTTATTCAACCAAATTAATTAACGACAGTTACATTTCAGATACGTAATAGAGAATACGTTTCCATGTGGTTTGCGGTAATAAGTTTGAAATGAATGAATCTAAATAATATGGAAGATTTTATATTAAACTTATAGTCAAATATTAGAATATGTTTGGTTAAAGAAAATAATGATCAATTTGAAAGCATGACAACGTATTCCAAAATGTATACCAACCTTTTATTAGATGGTAGAACTTCTTTTATATCTAGGGTCCGTCTGGATATGCTTTAAGTTATTTTTTATTTTCATTTGATTTTAGTCGCCATATAGTAGTGCATGTACTGCTTTGTTCCGGTCTGAAGGGTATAGAGCACGATTATAATTACATGCTGTGTGCATTTTAGTTCTTAAAGTTGACGATGCATCCGTAGCCTTCTTGTACGAAGTTGATTGCAGATGTTCATGGGCTACAAGCACCATCAACTGTACTGTAAATTCGTTTGTCACATCAATTTAATTTAAAAAATATCTATGGTACCTACGTGTCTGAACCGAACATAAAGTCCATAAATGAAGTCCACCCAGATAATATACAAGGTCTCTCTATTACCAATTTTAAATATTTAATTAAACAAAAACTGTATGAAAATGGTTATTATAATATTATATGAATACATAGTTGATGATAAACCCTGGGAATGAGGTGGTCGCCTCCAAGCCGTTTCTACAATTAATTTAGTAAATATTTTGTACCCATTCACAATGTAAAGTTAATTTTAAAAGTCCCGTTGGGTTTCTTGCTTGTTCTTCACAGAACAGAGGTTTTTTCCGAACCAGTGGTATATTAAAAAATTACTTTCTATAAGAATTACCTGTAATCAATATTGAATAAAAAATTATTCTATTATAACATTATCTATTGGGAAGTGGATGTTGTGATCGATAGACGACTACATCTATCCTCGGTTAAAAATGAAAATGTTAGATGCCTTGTTGTCAATAATTAAAATGGTTCGTTATCAGTAAAAGGGTTTCGTGTTCTCGTCTCTAATCTTATGTAACAGCAAAATTCGTGCTGCAGCCTTAATGCAGAAGCTGCGAAGTTCAGCTATTTAAAGAAAATTATGAAGACTAGTGGCCGGCGTGACCTGCCTTAAAAAGAAGACGTAGGACTGTAACTTTGTCACAAGGATATATTCTCAAACTATGCAACTGTGAAGCCATTCCATGGATAAACTTCTTAAATAAAACTATTCCACGATCCTTGAAAATTCCTTGCGACACAGAATATCTAACCGACCAATTATACAATTTCAATTGACTTAACAATGAAGAAAATGATATAATTGGTTTGTTACGTGAGTAATCAATAGGATATTTTGGTCTTTCCCACAGTCGTTTCTTATAACACCCACCACACAGAACCCTTCTTAGACACGTGGAAACTTCATATTATAATCTATCTATTATTATACCTATCATTTTTCTCTCTCTTTACTCTGTAAAGTTTACTGCAAACGAGCTCAACATCTCTCGTTGTAGGAAACATTGTAGCACTAGACGTCTCACACTTTTGGGGTCACTTCCATCACCGGTCTGTATTTTTAAGTCTAGAGTAAGCGGGATGGTACCTTCATCTGTCGGAAGCCTTAAGATCATTTTGGCACCTTCTAAGTCGCCTCTAACGATACCCACGGGGACAAATTCTATTATGGCGCCACCACACGGCAATTATAATCAACGAAGTTGAATTCATATAAAAATGGCCACCAGTTTCCATACAAACCGAGCGACAGTCAAATTATATAAAAAAATAATAAAATATCTCATATATATATCATCAGACTACGACGAAACTTTGGTGAGTTGTTGTGTGCGTGCTTGTAATGATTTCTGCCAACGAATTTAATATTTTTTGTTTCTTCAACTTCTATGCGCTTCTATAGAATGAAAATAAGAATACATATAATACACAAGAACTGAAAAACTATAAACAACGTCAAAATTAGAAAACATATAATACGCCATAAATATTCGCAGACAAACGGTCCACGAACCACAGTGCCCGGTGTTGCTGTGTATCAAACTCACCCGTTGTGAAGCTTCCTGTTGCTATTCTGCTATAAGATATATTGCTCGTATATTACTGCGGCATCAGACGATTTAACTTTCTTATGACCGGATTAAGGATTTAAATTTTTAGCTGGATACACTATGTCCTATGTATAATACATGGTAAATAATAATAATAAATATTTCCTAGGAATTGTATATATTTTCTAAGTAAATCTCGAAAATGACTTACATTTAAAATAATAATAATATTCATATCCTCCACACCTAAATTCGGTTACGGCAGCCAATCTTAACAATAATTAGCTATTAACGCAGGCAAAATTTCAGTGCTCTAGTGTGTGTGCAAACCCAGGTTTACTCTCTTTTTCGTTCTACTCGATATTCATAATTCGATGGGATGACAATTCGATAAGGCGCAGTACCAACGGCTTTACATGCTTTTCGAGGCACAGGGGAAATACACAACTTCCTGACTTTGGGCTTCTACGGAGAATTTCTTGACAGAAAACCTCGATAATTGACTTTGCTTGGAATTTAAACCCAACTAGGCAGACTAACGAGGCACTCACATTGTATGTAATATCTGTATGCCTAACGTCAGGCAGATCAAAAGATGTTAATTATTTGTTGATTTATCTGTCTATTTATAGTCATTGTTCCTTGGAGGAGCTATATCTGGACAGGAGTAGACTTGTGAATGGCTGTAAACAATGTTGTCATTTACGACTCTTAGTGTCCGCAGCATTATAATTGGGGGAAACTTATACTGACAAAAAAAAGAGTATGATTCTAAATATTTTTTTTAATTTCTAAATGACCATAAACTTTTAATGAAATATACGAGTCAATGATTTTTCGTTTTTTTAACAAATCTAAATTTATTTCTACTTTACCACAACCAAGTGCGGGTGGCAAGGCACTCAATAATTTTTAACGTACATTGGAAAAAGGGAAACATTTACTGAAAAAAAATGAGTATGTTTCTAAATATTTTTTTTTATTTCTAAATCACCATAAACTTTTAATAAAATATACGAGTCAATGATGTTTTCGTTTTTTCTAACAAATCTGAATTTACTTCTACTTTAACACATCCAAGTGAGGGCGGCAAGGCACTCAATAATTTTCAACGTATATGGGAAAAAAATAAATCACTTCCGTTGCTCTCTTCGCATACTTAGCGACGAGATTGAAAACAAGAACCGGTCTTCAGTTTGTTTTTATGAACGGTGGAAGTTCTGCTTTACAATCATCAGGATTACTAAACACAATTATTTACGTTGATTTCTCTTTGATACAATTGTAGTGCATAAAATTGTTTTTATGGTTCCCCGGATAAACAAAGCAGCCTATTCTTTTTTTTTTTTTTTTTTTTATAGAAGAGGGGGCAAACGAGCATGCGGCTCACCTGATGTTAAGTGACTACCGCCGCCCATGATCAACCGCAACACCAGGAGAATTGCGGGTGCGTTGCCGGCCCTTTAGAAAGGAGTAAGCTCTTTTCTTGAAGGTCCCCAGGTCGTATCGGTCCGGAAAAATCGCCGATGATAAACTATTCCACAGAGAGGTTGTACGTGGAAGAAAACTCCTTGTGAAACGTACAGTGGTGGACCGCCAAGCATCCAGATGGTGTGGATGGTATCGGGACGTTTGCCGTGTCGTGCGTTCACGAAATTTGGCGGCTGGGATTAATCCGAACAATTCCTCAGAGCACTCCCCGTGATAGATGCGATAAAATACGCAAAGAGATGCAACATCTCTTCGCAACGCCAGTGAATCGAGCCGATCGGAAAGCACTCGGTCGTCGACGATTCGAGCCGCTCTGCGCTGGATGCGGTCAAGTGGAAGGAGCTGGTACTGGGGAGCCCCAGCCCAGAGATGGGAACAGTATTCCATGTGCGGCCGAACCTGCGCCTTGTAAAGTTGCAGGCGGTGTGCCGGCATGAAATACTGTCCCGCTCTGCTGAGCACGCCAAGCTTTTTAGAGGCCAATTTGGCCTTCCCTTCCAAGTGACCACGAAACTGCACGTCACTCGATATGTCGACGCCGAGGATTCCGATACTGGCTGAGGCAACAAGGGGAGTGCCTTGAAACTGAGGGGATACGACAAAGGGGTTCTTTTTAGCGGTTAACGCGCAAACTTGTGTCTTCTGGGGGTTAAACTGGACTAGATTTAGTCGTCCCCAATCCGAGACTCTGTTCAGCAAAGACTCGACTTCAGACACAAGTTTGTCCCGGCACTCGGAGACGTTTTCCCGAGAAATATTGGCTCGGCCGGTGTAAAGAGCATCACCAGTGCTGTCATCTGCATAGCAATGAACGTTACGGGTATGCAACATATCATTGATATGCAGAAGAAACAGCGTTGGCGATAGCACGCAGCCCTGTGGAACACCAGCATTAATAGGCTTGCAATCGGAGCTTGCACCGTCTACAACGACCTTGATGCTCCGATCTGCAAGAAAGCTGGTGATCCAATTGCACAATTTCTCGGGAAGCCCATAGGAAGGGAGCTTCGAAAGAAGCGCTTTGTGCCAAACCCGATCGAAGGCCTTCGCAATGTCCAAACTAACGGCCAATGCCTCCCCCTTGAACTCTACTGCCTCCGCCCATCTGTGAGTGAGGTAGACCAGAAGATCACCAGCTGACCGACCACGGCGAAAACCGTATTGGCGGTCACTATTCAGCTGGTGATCCTCAAGGTACCTCATATAATTTAGTTATGAGTACTAAGCTAAGACATAGTGTATTGAAGAACGTAAGCGTCGATTGAGCTAAGGAATATCACAAGTTCCAACTAATAGTAAACAGCCTGTGGTAAATCTAATACATAAAAATTAAAATGTGTTTGTTCGTATTTTATGCGCTGCCATACCGTTCATGAGATTGCGGTAAAACTGTCAACATATTGCTTGCACTGCCGCAAAGGTTATAGGCACAGTTGGACGCGGTAAGTAGCGCTGTTGTAGAATCCAGATATCACCCGTACGAAGCCGGGGCAGATCACTAGTAGTTTTGGTTTCTGTTAAAATATAGATTTTTTATGTAACATACCATACGTATTTTTTATGGAAGAGAAAGCAAACGAGCATATGGCTTATTTGATGGTGAATGATCACCGTCGCCCATGAACATCTGCAACACCAGAGGAATTGCAGGTGTGTTACCGTCATTTTAGGAAGACGGAGTAGGCTCTTTTCTTGAAGGTACCAAATCGTATCAGTCGACAGTAAATTTGAAGTACATATTTCACTAACCCCTTATACATATATATGTGCAATTTTCAATATAATAGAGGTACTGAATAAAAAGATTAATGATTATTAGATAAAACAATAGAATATTATGCAGCTAAAGTTAGATTATCAGCCATATTTTCCTACTGATTGTAACACTCCATAGTCATTATACATTACAGCGACTGACGACTTAGGCCTAGGTATTTACTACACATACACAGACGTTACTGTATTACTGAAGTTACGTGTTTCTGTAAAAATGGAAATATGAAGTAATTTCATCATCACCATCATTACAGCCCTTCACAAGACCACTGCTGAACATAGGCCACCCCCAAAGAATGTCACAAAGCACAGAGCCACCTGCATTCATAGACCGGCACGAGGCTGTCACTCGACAACCTTTCTTCCTCATCGATTGTTGGTTCTTGCGAGGTTAGCTTACTAATCGGTTGGGCTATGTCGGTTACTCTGATTCTACTGGGGATATCTTCATTGCAGACATATAGTAATTTGGCATTTGTAATTATCGATTTTGTTTTTCATTCAGCAGTAGTCCCCCATCAGGTGCTAAGTTCGTTTTGTGACTTGCATTATCTAAAAAGTTAAGCGTAATATGGCATTTAATTAGATTGTAGTTAAAAATTTACGCGTATTTTCTTTATTTTATTTTATTGCCATAAAATTGTAGCTTGGAAATTCTAAAACAAAACCAGTGTTGCCAGCTTACAAACTCATTCCAGTTGATGTCGGAATTCAATTCGACTCGTTACCTCTTTTGTATTGGCATTCACTTTGTCATCGTTTGAATAGTGCCCAATCCTATATTTTGCGTGAATATACGATTGTAGCTATATTGAGGCTAAAGCAATTGGATTTTTATTTCTAAAACTATACTGAAAATGTAAATTAATAAATAACTTTCTAAAATTATAGAATTCATAGCTCCCAGTTTTCTATTCCTACCTATTTTTAAATTACTACTTTGATGTAAAGAATATTCAAAAAGTTATAGTTCAGCACGTTAGAAAAAAATTTCGATACAATAATCTTTATTGTATACCAAGAAAAGATTACACAACAAATATTGAGAGAAAAACAAAATGGTATCTTATAACTACAAAGCAATTTCTTACAGACAGCCCAAAAATAATTAAATAAAAAGGGAGATAGATTAACTGGCAGGCTGTGCACTATAATAATATGTTAACAACTCATGCACTAAAACAGGGGTGGCGAACCTTTATGTATCAACGTGCAATTTTTCAAAGGAAATGTTTGATGAAGTCATAGACGTGCTGTAAAATAATTTTGACTTCGTGATTATTGGGAAAATAATAATACCATTATAAATAGTATCAACTCAAACTCTTTTACTACAAAAAGTAAATAAAGTGTTTTGATTTGAGTCATTAGTATTATACATTGCAAAATACATTTTGTAATGTATATTTATAAATGTTTTAGTTATACGCGTAATTCAAATTAGAGTAACATTAGTGTGACTTCTGTTGTTGCAGATAAAATGTTGGTTGAGGTTGTAATATCGTAAATATTACACAAATGAACTTTTAAATACAGTTGAGTCAACGAAATTGACTAGGTATTATGCTATGCGTAAACGAACTATGCATTCCTTAGGCGAGGCTTGGACTTGTGAAGGGCTGTAATGATGATGATAATGATAAAATGAACTATGCGTAGTCCACGATGTAAATACAATAACAAAACGAGCTCGGTTCCCGCCCGCCACGGCCGCCTCCCCGCCCATCGCGCCCGATCACTCCGTAGTTCAGGATCACTCGCGTTCGTTCGTAATATGTACTTCATGGTGAACTTTGTGATCGGTGGCATGCCCAAAATACTGTGTCGCGTGCAATCGATGGCACGCGTGCCATTGGTTCGCCATCCCTGCACTAAAAAAACAATAGCCTTTAAGCTATAGATCAGTGACCATAAATGAAAGTTGAGAAAGAGCGATAGAGAGGGGGAAGAGACAAATAATGTTTCTAAACCGTTTGTTGAACAAATGTAACGATTGAGCACGTTTAATAGACATGGACAGAGTTCCTAAGTTTATTTTAATAACAGAGAAATATTTAATATAAAAATGGTAAAAATTAAAAAAAATTGTACAAACGAACGTTGAAGTCAGTATAAATAAAATAAGAAGATTATCAACGTATTCTAAGTCAATTAAATACGCATTGTTAAGGATAACTCAAAAACTACTGGTCAGATCTTGATCAAACTTATATGGGACCACACGAGCACCAGCTTCCAAACAAAAAAAGAATCATCAAAATCAGTTCAACCCAGAGAAAAAAGTTCTGAGGTAACACACATAAATAAATAAAAAACGTACAGTCGAATTGAGTACCTCGTCCTTTTCGAAGTCGGTTGGAAAATATAGAGTGCAGAGGAAATTGGAGGTAAGGTATTTCCTTGCATCGATAGATAGCAGAAAGAATGTAAATATTCCAACAAAAAAGAATCAGGAGCTACTTAAGTTTAATGTTGTTAGTATTATAAAAGCATTAATGAGGAACGGAATGTTTATTTCCAACAATAAAAATTTAAAACAAACATTCTTAATTAGCTTTTTTGCCTTCGTGATCCAAAACAAACGACTTAATTACATGGATCAATTCTATTTAAGACTGAGTAATAACAATTTAGAGGCATTTTTTAGTTTACAGAGCAATTTTTGTGCAAAATACAGTTACATTCTTTACAAAAAGATTTGTACGTGGTACAGCCACTCTGCAGCTATACTACGTTTGTAACACGAATGGTTCGGCTTGATCGGGGTAGAACCACGTTCTCACAGAATACCAACGTAAAACAGCAACTTATTGCTGCTGTGTTTCGTATGGTGAGTGTAGAGAATCTGGGATCCTTTTTAAAGAAAACCAGGCATTACATCTTAGTCCTCAGGGGTGACAATGACTGCATTTTGATTCTTAATTTACGATCAATGTAGATGTCTATGGACCATAGCATCGACTTACCATCGGGTGCACTGTGTGCTCGTTTGTAACCCCTATTCTATAATACAAAATAACATTGTTTGCTATATACAGTGATTAAGGAGATATAGTTATTTGATTTTTATTCATTTCCTTTTGTGTTGTTTCTTTTGTGTATTTATTATTAAATAATTACATATTATAAAGTCGGATATATAAGGACTTTGTTAGGGGAAAAATTATTGAGCGTCCAGTACTGCTGCACTGCTCAGTGCCGTCGGAGCGTGTCGCGGGTTCACCGGAAGTGCCAACCGTTACTGTAATTACTCTACCGCTTCATTTCCGGTGAGGTTTTCGAAGAAAGTCGGCTGGCCATTGGCTTTAATCGAGTACACTTTTTGTTGTTTAGATATAGATGACAGATGCTAAGAATTCGATAGTGAATAGTTTGAAACATGAGAAATTAAAAAAAAACGTAATGTAATATTGTGTTTAAGTGTTGCATAATAGATATGTTATCTAAGGTTGGAACATTTTACCGTAAATTTTTTTTTAATTATTAATCTGTTTTAGTAATTTATAATAAAGAAATTCTATTGTTGTGTTTTACATTTTTACGTAACAATATTTTATTTCTTGCCAGTGTTTTTGCCATAATATTTTTTTTTCTACGGTCAATTTTAATCTTCAGAAACGCGACAATTTGAAGTTAAATCCCCTGCCAATTGTCACTAAAATTCATTCAGCAATTTATCTTGATTGGCTTTAAAGCGCTGAAATAGGTAAGGGAATAACTTTATCTTAATTTGACAAGTGTGACAAGTATATTAAGACGACATTTTAATTACATATTAAATTATTTAACAAATTAAATTGTTAAGAGGAAAAATACCAATTAAAATTGGATTTTATAATGTAGAGCAGGTAGAGAGAGAGATACGGAGATTATATTGTATATTACAACGATATTATTAGGACCGTTTAACAGTTGAGGCGTAGGTAAATTTTCTGTAAAATCCCATATTGTTGGCTTACATACATATTTCAATGTTACCATCTGACTTGTCTGACCATTCGATTAGCGATACATCGGGCACAGATATGTTCAGTCACTGGGAGTACGCACAATGTTTTTTTATTTAAATTTTCTCCTTTCTTTCTAAACGCCATTTCTCCTGTATCGCGGAGGTGTTTTGAATACATAAATTACACACAAACGTCCAGTCCCCGAATAAATATACCTTGGCCATAAAAATATAATGTAGTTGCGAAGAGCGGGTCGAAACCGAATCAAACGCTTAGCCACTGCGATATGAACCATCATCATGAAATAACAAAATGTAATTTTTTATTCTTGTATAGTCTTTTTAGTTTAACAGCTTCTTTGATAAATGCGATCAGATAGATTGAAAATTTATATTAAGTCCGTCTGTGTTGTGTAATAAACCATCAAAAAATTAAAAAAAAAACAATTAAAACACCATAAATCGTAAAAGCGTAGTCAAATGCTCGAATAGAACATAATAAATGCATCCAATCCTACAACCACAACCAACCACCCCTCTGTTTCCGGTTTGAATGCGATAGATAAAAATCTCAACTTAATTGTAATGGATATATAATTGGGTTGTCACTTGTATGTGTATGACACGAGCTCCTGTGGGAACGAATAGTTAGTAGACCATGGAATAAATAAAGAAATTAACGTTGATGTTACTTGAGTGCCGTGTGGGGTCGGCATAACTCATTTCATCCCATATGTGTAGTGTGATGCTACTATGGGATATATTAGAAAGATCCAATTAACAATTGATAGCGGTACATTCATCTCATTTACACCAGACGTTAATACCTAAACCGACGATAGGATGCAACGCCAGAGGTGCGAAATGTCTGACACTGAGATCATTAACCTGTTAATCGTGACGTTTTTTAATAGGATAAGGTGACCAACGAGCACTTAGTCCACCTGATGGTAAGTGGTTGCTGTAGCCCAAAGACATCTACATCTATCCTCGATTACGAATCAAAATGCAGATGCGTTGTCACCCGTGAGGACTAAGATGGAATGCCTCGTTTCCAATAAAAAGGGTCTCCGGTTGTCTACACTCACCATCCGAAACACAGCAGCATTAAGCTACTATATTTGACGCTGGTATTCTGTGAGAGCGTCGTCCTTCCCTAGTCGAGCCGACCCATTCGCGTTACAACTATAATTCTAATATAACTGCAGCATGGTTCTACCACGTATAAACTAAGACTATAAAAATCATTACGACGGAAGAGGTCCATATCTAGCAGTGGATATTTAGTGGATATTTACAGGCTGATAATAAAGTAGAACATATTCGAGTAAAGGGGGCTTAAGAAGTTCTTCGATAAAGGCTAGCATCTTCTTCACGAGATGTAACTCGTAAATAAATGAACTAGTTTCTGGCGATCGATAAAAAATGGAATATTCTAAAAAATATTCAAACCCGAATTCTACAATCTGGTGTCACATAAATGAATGTCGCAGGCCTTCATTACCATCACGTTGAAAAGATCCCTCTGCAACGCATGATAATAATGGTATAGATAGATAATAATAATGGTATAGATAGATAACTTTATTGCATTTGAACAAAGTTATTACAATACCGGTAAACTTATGACTACAAACGGCGGTCATATCGCTTTAAGCGATTTCTGCCCTGACAAACCGAACATAAAAGGACATTATAATAATGATTTCTTAAATTTACGCGAACACTACACATTGAATAAAGCTATTATTTACGGTTTTATCGCGTCTAATTAATTACTTTAATTTATTTTTATTATTATCCCGACGTTTACATATACATACACACATGCACATGTATGTATGTATGGGTATACAGCACCCATGGTCCCCCCCGTGACCATGGGTGCTGTAAAGCACCCGAAACGTAATTAGACGCGATAAAATCCGTAAATAATAGTTTTATTCAAGGACATTATAATTTTATATTTTGACGTACACCGTCATGCCATTAACGCTATGCGATGCAGATGGATAGGCAGGTATAATATATGTATAATCACAACGGGTTCGGCGACGGTAATAGTGAACGTCAGAGTATTACATATGACATACGGATTAGTTTACTAAAATGCCCCACTGTTATTATTACTAGGGACGTTCATTTCAACATGGCTTTTGAATAATTGAGCACCTGTAACGGATTGAACGATACAAAAGGTGCGTTGATGTGCGTGTGATGTCGACCGCGACGAACGACACCGGCGCGCTGGGGCCAAATATAACGCTGACACTGTCGCACTTACACATTGTTATACTGTTACATATTGTAAAGCACGTTACAGATACTCGGCGTAGTAAACAATCTCAAACATGCGTTTTACACTTAAGAGTTAATTTGGCACTTTATAAGTTGTATCCATACCACTCAGAAACATCCATCTACAGAACATAATATGACATCTACGGAACATAGATTTTAGCGAAGCGTATCTTTAGGGTACATATATGATAATATCCAAGAAGAAAAATTTATTTGTTATCCCGTGATAAATTAATCTATCTAAATAAGAAAGCTTCCACCCACATAGAGTAATTTTAATACAAGCTAAATTGTATGACAAGGTATAACATATAAATCACGTTTGTATATAGTTTTTCGATAAAGAATATGAAAGTTATATAAATTTACATAACTTAAACATACATATCATATCAATATAATCTTAATGGAATATTTCTTTTATAAGTTTATGTAAACACTATGTTATGAGAGTTATTGAAATTAATATTAGATGGTTGGATTAATATTTAAATGTATATATATATACCTTTAAGTATTTATTTTTAAATTACATACTAAAAGTATGGGTGTGCATATTTTATAGGAATTTGGAGTACTCCTTCCCTATATCCGTGGTAGAGCCATGCTGCAACTGTATTATAGTTGAAGCACGAGTGGGTCGGTTCGACCAGGGAGGACCACGCTCTTACAGAATACCAGCGTAAAATAGCAGCTCAATAATGCTGCTGTGCTTCAAAAGATGAGTATAGAGAACCGGAGACCTTTTTAGGGTTCCGTAGTCAACTAGGAACCCTTATAGTTTCGCCATGTCTGTCTGTCCGTCTGTCAGTCCTCGCTTAATCTCTGTGACCGTTAGCACTAGAAAGCTGAAATTTCGTACCAATATGTGTATCAATCACGCCGACAAAGTGGTAAAATAAAAATTGGAAAAAAATGTTTTATTAGGGTAGCCCCCCTATATGTAAAGTGGGAAGTGTTTTTTTTAATTTCAACCCTAACGTGTGATATATTGTTGGAAAGGTATTTAAAAATGAATAGGGGTTTACTACAATCATTTTTTGATAAAGTCAATAATTTCGGAAATAATCACTCCAAAAGTAAAAAAAACAATGTGTGTCCCCCTCCCCCCTCTAACTTTTGAACCATAAGTTTAGAAAATATGAAAAAAATCTGAAAGTAGAACTTTATAAGGACTTTCTAGGAAAATCATTTTTAACTTGGATGGAAAAAACAGTTTTTGTACAAACTCATAAGTGGGAACACTTATCGTGACGGGCGGGAAACTACGGAACCCTACACTGAGCGTGGCCCGACACGCTCTTGGCCGGTTTTATTTAGAGGATACGATACGGTGACGTGTTGCCGACACGATTTTGATTCTTAATCGAGGATAGATGTAGACGTCTATGGGAAATAGCATCCACTTACCATCAGGTGGGCTGTGTACTCGCATTTCACCCTTATTCTATAAAAAAAAAACAATTGGTAAACTTGCAAGCGGCAAGTTTAAATTAAAATGCAATAAAATGTGATGATAGTAACATTAAGCTTGAAAGTGTATTTTTACTGTTAAAACAGAATAATACTTCTTTAATATCAGTAATTAGTCGGGAAATCATGTATTACCTCCGTACTATTAATAATATTTCCGTGGAGGCAGAAGCAGTGGCGCGTTTAAGCCCTGTCACCGTACACGCGAATATTAGACCGCATTTACAACGTGTGCATTCAAATTATTGCGTAGTAAATTCACGCCAGTCGTTATATGACGTATACGAGGCCATTGTTGTACCTACACAGTGTAACTGTAACTACATTTCAATATAACGGGCTTGTACAGAGCACTTTTATGACGGTTGCATTTAGAGATGTGCGCGATTGTGCTATGCACTCGGACTGTAGTACCTTGTGTTCGAATACATTTACGATGCATTTTACCTGGCCGTTGAGCATTCTTTTTGAATAAAAAATGTGGTTCTTTTTTCAAAAAACACATTTCAGAACGCGTGATTTGATCACGCGTTCTGAAAGCTTAATCTAAAAAATAAAATTACGTTAAATGTCGACATATGAAAGGGTTATTGTGTAATCACTACCTTAGTCTTACCGTGGATGTCGGAAGAGACGAAAGAGTGCGATTGAATCAGGAGTTGGATAGCAGCGTCATTCTTATAACAATTTAATTATAAATATAATTTCAGTTAAAAGCGACAGTAGCCTAATGGCAGGGCGCGGACCGCTAACTCAAAAGGTCGTGGGTTCGAATCCACCATTCGACTACTGCCGTCAACCACTCCTAACACAAGTATTTTCAGCTTACCAGGACTGGTTAAAGGGAATATTAGTAATGTTAGTTAATAGGATTACTAATATTCTTTAAAAAAAAATCTGCAATAGCCCGCTTGCCAAACGTGGCAACTATGGCCAATATCTATGATAACTCTGATGAGGCTTTAATGATGATGATGATAAATATGTATTAACTTAAAAATTGGAAAACTATTTGAATTAAACACATTAATAAGCAACTGTAAAGCAATCTATGGAGGTGACCTGTGCTCAGCAGTATATTTTGATGGGATATTTCATTCATAAATATATTAATGATTGAAAGGGTAGAAGGCGGAATACAGCCTATATATTCCTCAACACCAACTCATGACTCCACTCTGTTGAAGAGGAGCATCCTGGGTTTGGGCAACTTTAAACAATTCGTGTCTGTTGACGCTTTAATACTATTTGTTACGGTCAAATTAGAAATGGGCCTCGTTCTATTAGGGTTCCATACACGAAAAATAACTTCTTTAAACTAGATATTTAACTGTCTTAGTTCCAAGATAGTAAAGAGGTTTCAAATTTCTAACTAATTTAGTTTTTTAGATAAACCCCGTAACAAAACAGTCCAAAATTGACAACTTTGACGGCCGCCGATTTTTTTACTTACTAATTGAGCTCCAGACAGCGATACCTCGAAAACTAATTTTTTTCCGGTGCGTTTTAACTTTTTAAGGATACCTCCCGCATTGAAAAAGAAATTAAGTTAATTTCTAATTCAGTATGCAAACTGCATTATTATTTTACACCAAATATCCAAATTTCAGGTCTGTAACACATTCCGTCTACGGACTAAGATCCGTGACATAGAAACGGACACACAGACAGACATCAGAGTACCTATATAACTAATAAATAGCTCTCCGTATTGTCCTAGGGCACTGAACATTAAAAAGGACATTATACAGGTACTTCATTATCTCTGTTAAAGTAAAATATGCTCTAATGTTAAATAAATTACCTGTGATGTCATAATGAGCCCCTCTTATCAGAGCTACTAAAGCTCATTAAGAAATCATTTTAGCTATCCACGTAGCCATGGTGAATGGTAAGCATTTCTTGAAAAGTATGAACAAAGGCTTGTCAAAAGAATATTACATTGCTCTGTTATTAAAACATATGAAAATAAGAAAGAAGACAAAAACATTATTGTTGGAAAATAATTTCCCTATAGAAAGTTGTATCAAAGAAATTTAACGAATATATGACATATTAGCGTTTAATGTTACAAGGGCCTTTGACAAAAATGAAAAAAGTTTAATATATTAATAATAGTAATGACTGCCTCATTGGTCTAGTGGTTGTAGTAGTGCGACTGCTGATCATGAGGTCACGGGTTCGAATCCCGGGTCGGGCCAAAAGATACCAATTATTGAGATTTTCCATTAAGAAATTCTCAGTAGCAGCAAGGAGTAAGGAAGTTGGCGGTGTCTCACCCCCGTGCCTCGGAAAACCTGTAAAGCCGTTGGTCCTGCGCCTGATCTCTCTCCGGTTATGCCGGTTTACCGTCCCATCGGACCATAAGAGTAAAGAAATAAAGGGTGCACCTATGCTTGTGCATACACTTGGGTACTATAATCCCGTCCTTCGCCGATGGCTAGTCTCCATTGAGACTGGCTGCCGTGACAGAAATTCAATCTGGATAACATTATTATTTATTATCAATAATAAGTAAGTCTATTAAAGTCAAGGCGTATAACTATAACAATTTTTTTGCAAATTTATATATATTTGTACAATTTGGTGTAGAAACGCTGGGGCCGTGGGGACTTACCTAGTACGGCATTTGTATCTCGCCAAGCCTCTGGTGACTTTACTTTGGTCAGCGAATCAGCCTCATTGTACTGCAAGGCAACTCAGCCAGTCTTAGCGTACGCTACCAACAGATGACAACGATTTAGCAAATAGTTTTTGTTGTGGGGTATAACATTGGCTTGCCATTAAGACATGAAGAACCATTTTTAATTTTTTTGTCCGTTTGTCTGTCCGAGTTTGTATTATATACTTGTATATAATCGCTGGTTAGTGATCGTGTAATTTCTAACGGACCATACCTACCGCCTAAGGTTTTACTGTAATATGGTTTTGTTTTCCGAGAGGTGGCGCTGTCGTCAAGTTATTAACAAATTCTATAATTACGGACCAAAATAATTCATATACACAATATATGTAGGTATCTTAATTTCATTTCAAAAAACATAATCATAAAATTCTGGACTCGATAAATGATCCGGGATTTAAAATAATATTAGTGGGTTTAGAAAACAATTGAGGTTTAATAATAAAATAGAGAGATTAGAAATTTGGTTTAGAGAAAGGTTGCAACGTAGTATTGTTACATAGCAATATGTAGATTGGGATTAAAAGCGGACCCTTAATTTATTTTAATTACACGATATTTGTATTTAGGCAATCTATGAACACATATAATATATACGCTACAATTACGACTACCTTCTTTGTTTGATCGACCCTTCCATTTCGAGTGAAAAGTCATGTGTTACAATATTTTACAGGTAGGTACTTAGAAGAATTGAACATCTTTTATTGAATCTGATGGTAAGTGGATGCTGTGACCATAAAAATCTTCATTTATCCTTGATATAAAATGATTAAAAATGCCGACGCGTTGTCACCCCTGATTACTCTAAGATGTTTTTATCCTTTTTTATACGTCTTTGTGATTACTAAGATGTAATGCCAGTAAAAGGGTTTTCGGTTCTTTACACCAACGACACGAAACAGCGGCATCAAGACGCAATTTTACGCCCGTATTCTGTGCAAGCACGGTCCCACCCCATGTGAGCCGACCCATAACGTATAAAAAAATGTTTGCTTATTCCTAAACGATCCTCCATTTAGTTGTGACATTTCGAGATCCCAGGTTTTCGTTAACATTTTCGTCTAACTGTATTGCATATGCAACAAAAAAGGAAAAAGCAAACACTCACGTCCCGATGGTGTACATACCAATGTAGTAATATGGAACATTTTGTGATATCCAATCCGCAGTACCAGTGTGACCGGAGATTGCTATTCCGATCCCGTTCTCCCGGGAACAACGCGATGGATGTCGGCGGGATTATTTTATTTTAAAATTAAATATTGTAAAATGGAATTTACAAACTATGCGACCGAAGTGTTACAAAGCGGGGTTGGGAACGAGTGTAAACTGCAGACCGATTATTGCACAAAATAAAATTATCTTTTGTGCTTACAAGCAGATAGCAGGCTAACACTTACCTACTATGTATTGTAGGTATATGTTTATTTATAGAATAAGGGTTCCGAACGAGCACACAGTTTACCTGATGTAGTCCATAGACATCTATATCTATCCTTAGTTAAGAATCAAAATGTAGATGCGTTGTCACTGCTTAGTACTAAAATGCCTTGTATGCAGTGAAAAAGCTCTGCGGTACACAACACAGCACAGCAAAAAAAAAACACAGCAACATTAGGTGCTAAACGAAATGCTTTCACTATACAGAATACTAGCTATGCTATTATAATTCGGAAGGTTAACCACCACTCCCAATGATTATACGGTAATACCCCTCAGTTGGGCACAGGTAACCTCACAGTGGGGGGTTTTAGAGAAACGAAGATTCCATCACATTGCCCTAATGCGTGTTGTTCTTTTGCAGTTTTTATTGCAACAAAGTAACATGCATACATTTTAACAAAAAGTGTTTGTACTGACATCACATGCCATGTATATTTAAACAAGCCTATGACAATTCTACAAGGCTTATGTACGTTTTAACAAGCCCATGAAAATTCTACAAGACTTATGTACATTTTAACAAGCCCACGAAAATTCTACAAGGCTCATATAAATTAACTTTCTCGTGGAAATAATTTTAAATTAAATTTCAATATTTAATGGAATTCATTTTCATCGTATTTATCAGTAAGCAAGATTTTCGATCTCTAAAATTATTATAAATTTATATCCCATTTTATCCAAATATAAATATATTCATAATTGTTTCATTATAATAATTTGAACATCGGTAAAAATCAACAAAGCGTATTCTAATGAATACAAACACTTAAGACATTTTAACGTCAATTTTTTAAGTAATGTCTAAAAAAGCCTTTGACTTTTGTGCCATTATATTGTAGGCAACACTACAGTGGGTAAAATGAAGTCTTAACGCCCAAAAACTCACATTTTGATAGTGTCTAAAACAAGCAAGCTAAGGAAATAGGAAACCCAAGGTATGGTTAAATAGTAACTTTAATGTTCTATTTTATACAAACAAGTAAGACCAGTTTGTAATTATAGTGATCAGTGCCCCAAATGCTTTTGTGAGCGAAACCACAACGAAATAACGTCGTATTTGGAGCTACAGGAAACGTTTAAGCTGCATTAAAAACTAACGTAAATGTAAATTCAAATATCACGGATTATGTGTTCTTCACTGCAGGTTTATAAAATGCTGTTTTTGATGATTAGAGAATAAGGAACGCCATCGAACTAAATTGAAAATATAAATTTATTGTAGTTTCCTTCCATAAGGGCCGTAAAAATAAAGATGATTATCCTTCCTGTGGATGAAGAAGAATCTATCTGCATTTGTCTTCCACCTTCCTTTGCTGTCTACAAACCTTTCTAAAAATACGCAATCAGCTTACAAAATATTTAAGATTGATATGTGACTCATAATGATACCCGACCCCCCCTCCCCCCTGGATTAGTCTTACTCATCACGCAAAGCTCATTGCTATGTATGCTATGTAATGACATGATAGTTACCTTTAAATCGTGTGAAAGTGGCAAAGGTTATGGCGTTAATTAGGAAAAGATAGAATAAATTATGCCACGCGAATCTTGGCAAAAAAAATCACGTTCAAAATAAATTAGTGTTTATTAAAAATAGAGATCGCTAACCGTCCGCAGTACAGCCCTACAAGTAGAAAATGGAAAAACATTGCGTTGGACAGATTTACAGCAACCGATGTCGGAACAGGGCTAACGTATAGCCACTGACCACTTTATGCTGGCAGTTTTACTCTTGCTCTTCCACCGCTGGTGATTGTTTTACGTATTCGGAATTAAATAAATGTACAAACGAAATGATAACAGCCAAATTAACTTTTAGTACAATAACTCGTTCGTATATTTCACGGCAAATGTTAATTCTTTGTAGTAATTCGGATTTTGTAAAGTTAAAGTAAACTTACAGCCTATATACGTCCCACAGCTGGGTACAGTACATTTCAGAGACGGTTTTAAGGGCAAGAAAATGTCCGCCCCGCTGCCCCAATGCGTGTTGGCGAACTTCACATGTCTCACATATTTCTCAAACATGCAGGTTTCCTAACGATATTTTCCTTCACCGCCGAGCATATGGTAAATTAGCACTTAAAATTGCAACTAACAATACCATTGGTTCCGGCGCAGATCGAACCCAGGTTGCTCGCGTACTGTGAAATTTATAGCGAGCACTAACAATCTGAACTACCAAAGCTTAGGAATTTTGTAACGTTTACTTAATTTAGAACCCGACCGGTTTAGTCTTTTAGATGCATTTTTGATAGCTCTATTTGTTTTATTTTATAAAATTGAACACACGGTCTGGTAAAACCACCTGGTGGCAAGTGGTTTCTGCAGGTCATGGACACCTGCAACTAACTTCAAACCTATAAGGCTACAGATGCGATATTCTCTCTGAGGTCTATGATGGAATACCTCAGTCTATATAACTATACTAGGTATCTATACCCTTCTATTTTCTTCCTCTACAGTTATATACTGGATCTCTACACCCTTCTCTTTTCTTCCTCTACTGTTATACACTAGGTCTCAATACCCTTCTCTTTTCTTCCTCTACTGTTATATACTAGGTCTCTATACCCTTCTCTTTTCTTCCTCTACTGTTATATACTAGGTCTCTATACCCTTCTCTTTTCTTCCTCTACTGTTATATACTAGGTATCTATACCCTTCTCTTTTCTTCCTCTACTGTTATATACTAGGTCTCTATACCCTTCTCTTTTCTTCCTCTACTGTTATATACTAGGTCTCTATACCCTTCTCTTTTCTTCCTCTACTGTTATATACTAGGTCTCTATACCCTTCTCTTTTCTTCCTCTACTGTTATATACTAGGTCTCTATACCCTTCTCTTTTCTTCCTCTACTGTTATATACTAGGTCTCTATACCCTTATCTTTTCTTCCTCTACTGTTATATACTAGGTCTCTATACCATTCTCATTTCTTCCTCTACTGTTATATACTAGGTCTCTATACCCTTCTCTTTTCTTCTTTTACAGTTATATAGAGGATACCTAACCAGACAGACTCCTAGGCAAAAAGAAATTCTATCACCTAGTGATTAAGTGTTAAATAAATATTTAAAAAAAAACTTCGCGTATAAGTTCAAGTATTTCATATTTCCCGACAGCTAAACGGAATGCCATCAAGAGATCATATAAACTACGAGTATGTAGTGGATCGTGTTTAATTTACCTATTTTTCACATTCCAACGTTAATTTTGTGGAAATAAGTAAATAAAAACGAAATAAAATCCATAAAAATTACTCATAATGAGCGAGTAGTACTCGTAACCGTGTAAACAACAAAATCATTATTAATACAGTTTAATAATATAATGCATTCGCTCTTTGTACGAGTATGATCTTGCATACGCTTTTAAGAGGGAAGAGTAAGTCTGAAGTCAGCTCAAATTCTAATTTCGCCCCCACTTCCCCGCGCGTCGTATGCTATGTACCGATATGTTTGTAATCACTAATACTGTAAGTAGAAAGGTCGTTAGACACTTATTTCATTAGGTTTATTATATTTATTCCTGTTTCTTAACGCCAAGCCAGCCGCTTCTTATTTTTATCACGGTTATTTCCCATTTTAATTTTACGTCGTACTGTTGCGTAATGTATATTCTGATTGTAAGCGACACAACCTCCAGGCCGAGGCGTAGTGACCGGGCGTGCTGCGAGAATCACGCTTCAAAAGGCCAATAGTTTAGGTAATTTCTTTTTACAGTAAAAATAATGGTATTTTAAAAAAAGTTAATAACATAAGCACTGCTTTATAGTTAGTTCAGTTAGTATGCAAAGTTTCATGATCGTATTTAAAGTATTTTATGAATAACAGCGGTTTATTGTTTATTTTGGAGGTTACTTTGGATTTTTTTTCTATCGAGAAAATTTTATGAAATCGTGTTTTCGTCTAACATAATCACTAACATTAATCCTCAACTTTACCATATATTTATTTCAAAATTAATGCTGCAATATATTCGGCATAACGAAGGATCTTGTTAAGCCATTTGACATTATATTTCCCCTTAACCAAAAGGAATCACGATAACAATACTGTAACACGATTTTTATAAATAGGTATTTTTATCAAAAAATCTATGTCTGATTTTGTTTACCTCTTATTTTTTAGACCAATATATCATATATGCAATTGTAGATGCAACACATATACATACGCATATGTGTTGCATCTATGATTGCGCATTTTTAATTTTTCTTTGATTTGTAAAAACGTATTTATTTTGTTAGCTTGTTCTGATTTGTAATAAATTGATGCCATCAAAACATAACTTGTAATAAAAACCAAGTCTCGCAACTCAGTTCTTCTACCGTAAAAATTTGTGAGATCCATGTAATACCAAGTCGGTTAATTCTTTAGTCCCTACTTAAAGGTCCTTCGGATTTAAGTTATTACGTAATTAGCTAACCTAACAACATCTTTAGCGACCATATCAATGTTAAAAATCTTTTATGTTTCAAATAAATAGATTTACTTGGCCATCGCATGCAAACACAATGTATCTTAGAAGTAATAATTAGATTGTTTAATACGAGTCGAGAAAAGTATGGTACGGCCGTGCCGCTTTTTTGCTCGACTTGGCGGGGGCACTAACGTGCCCCCGGATAAGCTACTTTGTGATTGTACCTTTATGGATATGGAAAGGAACTGAATCCCGACACACAGTTATTGCTAGTTCGGGGGTCAGGGCTTCAACTTTGTAGTGTCAATAATCAATATGGTTTTAATCAATAAATAATTTATTATTATTATTAGATAACATTAAGTACCTACTAGTATAGAATGCCGTGGTAGCGGAAGTAGTTCATAGTATGCAGTGGTGCGATACCCATCGACACCAGTGAAATTATTAATTTGATATGTTGATCTACCACTTGCGCTGCTGTGGAAAGAAAGCATTGTGAAAAACCTACGTGTTTCCGGAATAAAATATGTCGAGGACATTTGAAGTCCCCTGACACGCACTGAAAAAGCGAGGCTACCTGTTCGCCAGTGGGGCATAATATATTCTATTTATAGTAATTTTAAACTTTAACAGAACGCGGTACACTCACGAACACTAAAATGTAAGGTTTTCACATTATTCGAATTTTATTGTAAACAAGTGATCCTCACTAGATGGATTGACGACCACTTGGGGGAGGCCTATGTTCAGCAGTGGGCTTGTGAAGGGCTTTAGATGATGATGATGATGAAGCGTTCCGCCCCGGCTTCGCACGGGTGATTTCTGGATCTCGACAACAGCGCCACCTACCGGAGCCAATTGTGAATCGTTATAGATTATCCAGAGACCCACCCAAAAACAAACAAAAAATTTCATCAAAGTCGGTCCAGGTATTTACGTTTTTGCGAGACATAAGGCCTGTGTTCACTTTGTTTGATGTGCAGGTGATTAGTGTAGGTGCTTAGTGATTAGAAGTAAACACGTGTGGACAGCAATTGATTAGTGCAAGTAATTAGTAACCTGCGAAGTAAAGTGAATAAAAGCGTGTTCTGTTTTTTGCGAGTGGACGGTGAGTATCCAGGTCCTGTGCGTTCTCCCCTCATCCTCGCTTGCAGCATGTTTGCCACTAAACACGTCTGGACAGCAGTGTTTAGTATTAAGCGTATAGCTTTAGCGTCGGACTCTCGCTTGTGTTGGAAAAATGGCAAAGTGGACCGAAGATATAACCTATAAATTTGTGCAGGAGTATCTATCTAAAAAATGAATCTATTTACAATAGTAAATACCCTAACTGCAAAATTAAAGAAGGCCGAGATGTGTCACTTCTAGGTATAAGTGAAGCTATCAGCATACTGGGGTTTGGAAGTAAAGAAGTCTATACTAAAATAAGAAACTTGAGATCTACAGATTCGTAAGAGGTTAAGAAAGTTAAATAGAGTACTTGCTGGTCAACGGCTAACAACTGAATTTACTAAACACATCCACTAAATAGAATTGGACAATACTTACACTACACACCTGCATTAATCACTCGCAATTACCAATCACCGAAGAAGAAGATTTTGTTGTAAATATACGCGGGTTTCCGAAGTGTCAGTATTTTTTTTAGCATTAATAAGTAAGTAAGTAGTTGAACTAGTAAATTATTTATATTTGCAAATATTCTTAAAATATAATTATTTTACTAGACGAATATAAAAAATTAAGTGACAATCATGTATATATATATATATATATATATATATATATATATATATATATAATCGGGATCTCGGAAACGGCTCCAACGATTTTCATAAAATTTAGTGTCCAGGGAGTTTCGGGGATAATAAATCGATCTAGCTAGGATTTATTTTTAGAAAATGTATTTTTGTCCGTGTTTTTAGGCAATGAAAAACTGCTACAATATCGTTAGAATAAGAAGGTAAATTTTGACAGACTGTTAGTGATTATAAATAGCTTAATTGGTATAATGGGCGGTCACAAAATCGTAAAACCCCGGTTCGAGCCCAGACCGACCGACCAACTTTTTCTAATTTTTTTTTCAAGTTCCTTTCATTTGTGAGAAAATCTATTTTTTCGAGCCCTTTTTTTAGTATTTTTTAAAAACACGAAAATTTAAATTAAAATAATTGCACTCATGATTTTTTATTCAAATAACCAGTTCAATTTTTTCTATTATGTCGCTAAGATCAAAAAATATTATTCGTATTTTATCAGTATGTAATTTGTATCAAAATATAAATTCCAAAACACACGAATTAAAAAAAAACGAGCGAAAAATACCGAGCAAAGCTCGGTCAACCGGGTACTAATAGTTATCCAAGTTCCAAGCACATCACTAATTTCATTTGATTCGAAGGACCAGAACGAGAATTTTGTTATATAGGATAGGGTGACAAACGAGCACCCAGTTCTGATGGTAAGTGGTTGCTGTGGCTTCTAGATATCTACATCTCTCCCCGATTACAAATAAAAAGGCAGATGCGTTGTCACCCGTGAGGACTAAGATGGAATGCCTCATCAATTTCCAGTAAAAAGGGTCTCCTGTTTTCTACACTCACCATGCGAACCACAGCAGCATTAAGCTACTATTTTACGCTGGTATTGTCTGAGAGCGTGGTCCTTCCCCGGTCGAGCCGACCCATTCGTGCTACAACTATACTACTAATATAACTGCAGCATGGTTCTACCACGTATAAAAAATAAAAAATATAAAAATACACATAAAATAGAAATAACTTCTGTTAATATTAGCATTCAAGGTTCACGTGATATGTTTTATCGTTTTCATGTGACATTGTATAAATTAAAATACTTCTCTATTCACTTCGGATATGTTTTTGGCATTGTAATATATCGAATCACAAATACGGAAATATATTCGAAAATACAGAGGCACTGCAGACAACCCGAAGCAATTAACTATGCCGCTGACGAAGTGCCTCTGGATATCTCGCTTGAGCATGTTTGAAACCAGAATATTTGTCGAACAACTCACGTACTCGTCGGTGACGGTTGCACTGGACATGTTCGGCTAGCTTATAATCTAGATAAGCATCAGGCGTAATGCCAGATTTCAATTTCATTTTCAGGCCGTAAGACTTATTACAATTAAAATTAAAATTATCCACATAAGTATTGTCGAAGTACACAACGTCTCGTAGGTATTGCGGCAAATGAGTTGATTACGACAAACATACCTTACTCTAGCAGTTGCTAATGCTCAGTAATGGTTAGTGGGCGAATTACGGGTTGCAACGCTCCAGACGATATAAATAAATCTTTACAAAATGTCGATACAGGAAGTAGTGATTTGATTGGAAATTGAAAAATCAATATAAAATAATAGAGTGTTGTTATGTACTTTTCTTTTATGTAAAGGTTTCTAAATTAACTATTACTAGCAAAACATTTAAAGGTAATAAACTAAGAGTGAATATAAATTAAATGGAAACAAAACGGGCGTTCGTTCCACCACTCGACTGTTGAGTTTTTGCAAAATCAACACTTCCGTCCCGTTTTCTGTCTGCGATTTCAAATAAGAAGCGTGAAAATAAAGATTACTTTACTTTATTTACACGTATCTAAATCGTCCTAAAAACCTACATCTATCCTCGATTAAGAATCGAAATACAGATGTGTTGTCAACACTGAAGATTATGAAGGTTTGCCTCGTTACAAATAAAGAAGAATTAGTATTAAAAATAATAATTTACGCTACTTTTTTAATAGGATATGGGTGACAAACGAGCACACAGACCACCTGATGGTAAGTGGTTGCTGCGACTCATAGACATTTACATCAATCCTCGATCACGAATCAAAATGCAGATGCGTTGTCACCCGTGAGGTCTAAGATGAAATGCCCCTTTTTCAGTAAACAGGGTCTCGGGTTCTCTACACTCACCAAACGAAACACAGCAGCATTAAGCTGCTATTTTACGCTGGTATTCATTAGCATCAGGTAAGACGCATGCTTGTTTACCTCTCTTCTCCTTTATCTACACTTCTCATACTAAGCAGACCAGCATTATGCCGCCATTTTACGCTGGTAGCATAACAGTGATTCTTTTTCGGTAAAATCGACCTATTTAAGGTAGGACCGCAGGTATCATATAAAGAAATATTCCGACGCGTCATGTCGCTCAGTTTCGCTGCGCTGCAGTTCCGCCTAGTGCGGTCCGCAGCACAATACTACTGCAGCGTGGCTCTACCTTCTACTACCCGCCAACTCAACTCTCAACTTACACTGCTGCAGAATATTCGTTAACATAGATTAATTTAAAATAAAAATAAGACATTTCTCTCCTTATTTCGTAAACTCGTCTCAGTCCAAAAATATTTATTTGCAGTTTGTAACCATGTAATAATAACTTGAGGTTGGAGGTACGAATCCTTGACATGATGACGTCGTAAAAAAGTCCGTCACCCTATTTCGTAAGAAGCGACTATGGAAAATGCCGGAAAGATTATATACTTAATGTTATGCTTTCGATATATAGCGATATAACCATCTGTTTTACGTCAGACATCAAATACACATCAGACTGGGACAGTGATCATCAGTACGCGTGCTAAGTGTGAGGCCCCATTAGTGAATTAATACGGACAGGTAAATAGGAAAGTATGAATTCTGCTTTCATGAAACATCTTAAAACGAAACGAAACAGAACTGTTTACTCACAAAACCTTGCTAATATGCGCACTCTAAATTTAAAACTAAACAGGTTACTTTATAAGCATCTAAGTTTCCGCGAAACACAAAATTGAACTTAAAATGAGACGTCGTAAAATATGAAAGGCGCTATAGCAGTTGCATGTCAAAAGAATGGCGCCTTGCACCTGTCGCGGCATATGGGGGGTGAACTTGCGCGCTTGTTTGAAACTCAGCCTTATTTCATTTTATACAAAGCATACATTTAAAGTACACACAAAATACGATAGTGCAAGAGGTATATAAAATCGTGATTCGATATTTCCCAGACAGAGTATTGCCAGGTTATTCCCAAATTAAATGAAACTCAAATATACAGATATTGAAATGCACACGTAGAGAACTAAAAGCAACGCTAGAAAAGCACTTGAGTAAACTGGTTGAAGTTGCTAATGTAAAAATTTTATTATTACTAACGCCATATTGTATTTCGAGTGAAAGATTGCTAATATTTTCTTATATTATTTTCAAAACCCTAAAAACCCGAACCTATACAGTTAACCAGCTAAGCAGTTAGATTTATTCCACGGGAAACGTGTCACAGTAATAAGCACCGATTAGCATCTACTTGCAATTTGACAACTCGACGTGCATATAATCACAAAATAAGAAATAAAATAGGATCAAATCCCTGAATTTGGACAACAAGTAAAGTCTATCAACCCACCTGCTGACACAGTTAATTCATATTGCCGTACTTAAAAGTTAAATGTTTTATGGTCTATACGCGACGAGCTATCGATCGATCACTAATTACGAGAGGACATAACCACGCCTCAACTCCCCCTCGATAAAGTATAGACAGAATTTAATCAACTTTTTCCAAACGTCGTCAAAAATATATTTAGTCCCTCGAAGAGTTTTAATGAACTCACTTTTAAAGAACAGAACACGAGTAACAAAATACATGAATAGCGCGAAAACATAAGTTTAAGCCGGTGACTTTTATTCAAAGCTGCTAATAAGCCCGCTGAATATTTCCTACTGTCACATTTTTGATGTTACATAAATATTAGGGGCACAGACAATATCTTCATGTTCCCCACAACATAGAATATTCATGAGAGCACGCCACGGGATACATTTTTCAGTGGCTGCCTGTGCCCTTGTGCATAATTAGCTATTTCAGGATGCATGGTATTATGATTCCGTATAATATAACTGGAATTTGTTCACTGACATTTCATAATAGATTTCATGCTCCCGTAACAAAATTACGAGGAATTATCCACTCAACCGGAATGCGAATGAACGAAACGTGGAATTTTGGAGAAAACTTTTTAATAATGACATGACGTGCTATTTCGTTTTGTAATATTCAATTATTTAGGGTAGATATGTACGCGCAATATTATTTATTAGTCGGAAGAAATTTGTATTTATGTATGTTATATTTCTTCCCTTTTTTTTCTAGAGCAATCGCAACGCGACCAGAATACACATGTCTTTAAGAAAGCCAGCTCATGGGCTACAGGCTCGCCATTAAATTAGTGCGCGTGCGTCTGACTTCGATTCCCGGTAGGATACTGATGGCACCATTGAGAATGGTAATTGTAAACACTGCTTCCACATGCTCCACGTCTAAGGACAACTAGAGGTTACCATGTACAAATAATTAAATAATCAGAAGATACATATTTTACATATAATAGCGTGTAATCATACACAGTATCCAAACTGCGGTGTTCAGTCAAAATTATTTTTTATACATCACATAAAAGTTAAATCTAAAGGCAACCGTGTTTCGTCTTCGATAAAACTTTCATTACAAGTGTTAAATTAATACTACGAGGAAAACTCTGTGTGAAATAATTCCGCTCGGCTCGTTTATATAAAACCGCGGACACAGCACAAACAATCTACACATAAAGGGACAGGCCGAGGGTCGCCAGCTGCAAGGCTCTTCATACTTTATGCCATGTTTAAAGAGCTCTAACCTCATAACGACGGCGGAAAACTGAGGCAAGGGCTCATTTAACATGTACCAAGTTATTATTACACTTACCGACGCCATTTTTTACTTTGATTTCGAGTGCACCATACCTGAAAAGAAAAGTACACTTTGTTAAAAATGTTATTCTCCGTCCAATTAGGAAAAAGCTTTAAGAGGATGCCTTGTCACAGAATAAATAATAGTACTACGTAGCCTTGTTTAAATTTTGTGCGTGGATGTTTTATGTATGAGCGACTTTATCTCTATATAATCTTTAAAGCCCTCTAGTGGCCGCATAAGTGAATTCATTCACCCCATTTTGTGCCTTGGGTTTCGTAAGAGGCGACTAAGGAATAGGTCAAAAATAAATTATAGCTTCCGATATATGGCGGTGTAATTATCTCGTTTACGTCAGGCGCAAAAATGTCGTCTTATACCGCGACCATCAATGCGCCTGCCATGGGTGACGGTGAAGGCAAATCGATTACTTTAGATATACCAAGTCTGGTAGTAGACTTTTTACGAACTGATGAAGAAGATATTGTTGTTTTATATGCTTTTCGGTATCTCTATCTGATCATCATCATCATCATCACCGTTACAGCCCTTCATAAGTCTACTTCTGAAATTCCGGAGGATTTTCTATAATCGCTACATTGGGTAAGTGCATATTGCAACTTGGAAGCTGTTACTGTCAGTGGGCTAAGTATTTTATACGTGGCTTTCGAAGATATGTGAAGTCCCCTAACGTGCATTGAAGAGATACGGTAGACATTTTCTTGTCCCAAAACCCTTTTGGAAATTAGAGAAAGCCAGCAGAGGGACAAATATAGCCTGTCTTTGTACTTTACTTTTACTTTTAAGAGACGCTTAGCCGCTGCCTACTGAAAACTCCCAAAATCTTTCTCAATCTATTAATATGATATGAAGGGAATGAAACGAAAGAATTAGAATAGGATAGTGATTCTATTTTATTATAATATATTTAATATAGTTTTCAAGTAATAAATACTGTTTGAAAGTAATTTATGCTTTTGCAGCATTTGTTGTACTATAAGATATAAACAGTTTATTCATGGAGTAACAAAGTAGCTCATGTTCTCTACTTTATGGTAAGGTATAACCTATGTATAACTAGTTTAAGAAGAAGAAAAGTTGTTAACTCTTTTAAGGACTAAGTTAAAATTGCCTCAAAGCATATATGGCCTTTTGGCTCGCACTGGCTCATTTCAGACTGGGACAAAGCAGTAGGTGCAATTCCATAGCCGCAAAGCAAATATGAGTGGTGCCACAACAAAAATACTCCTAAAACGAGCACCATCCAACATTCTATGCATACTGACAAGTACTGTTCAATACGGTTATAAGCAAATAGCGATCTTATTTAAATCTACACGCGACTACTTTGAATTTTTGATAAATTTTGTTGCATTCACACTATTAAGTATCATGAAATATCAATATATCCGGTTTCTCTATTGTGTATTATTTAGATACTAGCTTACCTGGCAGACGTTGTTCTGCCCTTTTCGACGACCCTTTGTCTGGTCCTATTAAAAATCCTAAAATTCGCAAAAAAATTGTGGGCAAAAAAACTATCTCTCAAGTTGGACCAAACTGCACATGGTGTACAAATTTCATTAACATTGGTTAAGTAGTTTGGGAGTCCATCGTGGACAAACAACGTGACACGTAATTTTTATACATATATTAAGATATACATATATTAAGATTTAGAATTTTTACATTATTTCACATGATAAAAGTAACAAATATAAACAGGGGAGGCGCGTGCAGTTTTAAATTAGATAAACCCTAGTACTTATTATGCGCGCTAAAGGCTGCTATTAGGAGTCGATTACCGCAGGCAAGTAACGATAAAGAAATATCAGCACGGTGTATGCATAGAAAGCGGATGCAAGGAGATAACGTAAAGGAAAGTCGGTAAAAAAAACTCTTTTATATTCTAACCGTATCACCTTCAGGATATTTAGTATGCGCGATGTTCATGCTTTATAATTATAACAAATTTTGTCGTTAGAAGCTCGGATTTGTTAATCTGGTTCTTTTTAAGTTTAAAAAAATAATAAACGATGTCTTACGCTAGGAATATATAAAATAGGACTCTTTGTCATGTCCTATTAAAATTCCTTAAATTCGCAAAAAAAAAGTTATGGGTTACTTAAATTTGTTACTTATGGGCACAAAAAAACTATCCTATCTCTCAAGATTAACCAAACTGCACACGGTGTGCAAATTTGATTAAAATCGGTTAAGTAATTTAGGAGTCCATCGCGGACAAACGTGACACGTAATTTATATATATTAAGATAATATATAGCTCTTATAATAAGTATGAAATTGGCCAAAATATTTTTTTGGCATATTAAAAATTACCAAGAACGGATTTTATGAAATTCTACCCACAAAGGGTAGTTCGGGGGCGTTAATAATAAAAAAAATAACTTTTAACCTATATAGCTCCCACAGATTTGAAATTTGGCGAAATTATTATTTTTGTCATCTTGAACTCAACTGAGAACGAATTTTACGAAATTCCACTCACAAAGGGGATTGCGGGGGCGTTAAAATAAAGGTAAAAAAATTATTAATAATTGTAGTTCGGGCTATAATAAATGAGAAAATTAATCTGTAGAATTTTTTGTGTGTATTGGAGTGGGTTCCTGGATGGTTTAAAAAATCATTTTGACCCGGTAGGTGGCGCTGTTGAGGAAATCCAGAAATCACCCGTGCGAGGCCGGGGCGGATCTCAAGTAAAGTATTATGTAATTTTAATCACGCATTTTTACCGATAAATAATAAAATTAACATTCAACGAATGGCGATCTGTTGTTTTTTTTTTTGGATATCGCATTGTATTCTTATGCAAAATGATGAGTTGCGGCGTTGGAATGTGTGGCCATAAAGCTCGCGATTGCGCAGTAATAGTTACAAGTAAAATTTAATAGTTTTATAAGAAACGTTAATTACCACAACTATAACGCAATACTTTCTGTTAACATAAAGACAAGGTCACTGGAAAGCGTTTTTCGACAGAGCGTAAGAAAGCGTTTTTCGACAGAGCGTAAGAAAGCGTTTTTCGACAGAGCGTAAAGTTCAGTGTGCGTGACACGTACATTCACACTTAAGTCACCGCCTAAGTATAGTAGTTATGTTTTGATTTCTGACAATGGTATAATATATAACACATATAATATAAGAGCAAATCGTCGCCCTCTTCTTCCTCCAATAGAAGTTCTACTTGGCTTTCATTACAGTGTAAATTAATGACACAGTACAACACAACTGACTCCATCGACAGACTCTCCGATACTGTAGTAGGAATTGTAGCTTTGGTGTACACTGTACATGCAGAAGAGACCGAGACACTTGTCACAGTATCCCGTCTCAGTCTCCTGTCACGGTCTCCTGTCTTTGTAGCGACGCGAACCCCCGCCTTAATTCTTATAAAATTCTTTAAAATATTGTTGCGGTGCGCGTATTAAATTAAAATGCACCTTACGTTCGTGGTAAAATACAAAAATATGTTACATTAAGTTATGGTACATGATATACCATGGTAATTAATAATTACACAATGGTACCTAGTCTAGCATATTACATACGAATATATATTCTGTGATGTTGAATTAAGCAAACATTGTTAATGATCACAACAAATTGCATGAAAACGCTGAAGTAAAAGCTTAAATACGTTTACACAACACTAACAAGGGGGCTCAATGACCGCTGCTTTAGCGCTCTCTATTGTCATGCAGCAATGGATGTGTGCGGTATGGCTTTGTGTATTCCGTCAATGTACCAGCTTCTTTCTGATTGAGTCGCATTGTTGTGCGACTGCGTGTGGAGCCCTTAGACGAGGCAACAATTCGTTTAAAATAAATCCTGGTATGTATGTTTATTCTTTCGTTACGATTTTGTTCTCCTATAATAAACAGAATGTCCGATGCTTTATTTTGCAACTTTATCATTTTTAATGGTTTTATAATCATTGTACAAGGTTTATAGTTACACATTGTTGTAGTCGTACTTGTGATTGTTATCTTTAGGCGAGTTCGTAATAGACAAGAGATACTGAGACGTACGGTTCCTATTTTTAATATATAATTTGGAATGTTTTTTATTGCATTCATGTATTTAAGAGGCTGTTTAAGTTTTTTTTTTTTTTAATTTAAAATTAAAATCTGCCACTATTGGAAATAAGTTACGTATTTTCCAAACACAAGTGTTTCAAGTCACTGATGTTCTAGATGTGAGAAGTTGATATAATCATGAATATTTTTACTTCGAATCGACTGAAGACACGGATTGAGGATTGGGATGGATTTTCTTAAACCATCACATGAAACTACTTTTTTAACTTAAATTAGCCAATCAAAATTATCGGGTCCATGGGTCCTAATCCGGCTCGAAAGACCAATTGAAAAGCGGAGTGTGTTTTTCATTTCACGCCCTGCAGAAGTGATCAATCTAAATTAACGAAATTATTGACCTCCTATTCTATACCACCTCGTTGTTGCCATCTTAGTCCTCAGGGGTGACAACGCATCTGCATTTTGATTATTAATTGATGATAAATTTAGTTGTCTATGTGCCACAGCATCCACTTACCCTCAGGTGGCCTGTGTGATCGTTTATCAACTTATTCTATAAAAACAAGTGTGATTAATTTATGTTCTAGGAGGTCGGACTTCATTTTAGTCTAGGAGACCGTTCTCGATCATTACCAGCCTCTTACCTATTTCTGCCTCCGAATAGATGTGCCTGCATTGCCGTATTCTGGTCTGAAGGATAGGTAGATAGATAGAAATTTTATTTGCTTAAAAACATGGTACATAAGATTAAATTTACATAAGATTAAAGCGACAGTAGCCTAGTGGCAGGGCGCGGACCGCGAACTTAAAAGGTCGCGGGTTCGAATCCACCATTCGACTACTGTCGTGAACCACTCCTAACACAAGCATTTTCAGCTTACCAGGAGTGGTTAAAGGGAATATCAGTAATGTTAATTAATAGGATTACTAATATTTTTATTTAAAAATTAAAAAAAAATTAAAGATGGTCAATGATGTGGAACTGACATGTTTTGCCATAATTGGCATGCAAAAATTATATGAAATACAGCTAATTACACTAACCCAATGTTACATATTAAAATTATTTCATTGCTTAAAATTACGTACAAACATTCTTTTTGAATTCCTATACAATAAATTGTTCATAAATTATTAATTAAAGTATTCCATTATTGTTACATAAATAATATTAAATATTATATGAGATTAGTTAAGCTATTATTACTTTAATAATAACACTACAGTATAAATTAATTTATAATTTTAATTACAATAAAATTATAATCTACAAATCTCAGGCTATTATGCAAATATTACCGTTTAACTTAATAGGTACATTATTTTATATTTTAGTAAATAAATAATCAATATAAGTTACTAATTGTTTTTAGAAATAAAATGTCAATATTCATTAATTATTTAAACTAAATTTTATATTAATATAATAAATTCGACGAATTTATAATTAATTTTGTACATAGGTATTATGTTATCTCAAAATATTCTGTTACACGTTATAAACATTTATCAATCGGCCATGATTTTAGCGCCTTTATAAAGATAGGGGAAGATAACTCCCGGATATAAATTTACAATAGAGGGAGTATTGTTATAAATTTTAATAGTCATCATGTAGCATTTTTTTTTTCAAAAATTGAACTTTTACATGATGGAGCCAAAAGGGGGTTAGTGCCTCGAGATACACATACTCGTAGCAAGTAATAGTATTTGATCGTAGTCCTCAGAGGTTAAGACACTTAGCCTTCATTTATTGTAGTTAGCTGCCTGTTGCTAGGTGTTTATGAATTACAGAAACCACTTATCTAATTTTGAGAAGTTTATTGTCACTTCGGTTTTATAAAAAAATGTACTTAAAAATTCAAAAACAAGAGAAAGTTTATATCAAAAGATCGTATTTCTTTAAATTTAAACTAGCCATCCGCACAGGATTGACACGGGTGATTTCTGAATCTCAACAACAGCGCTACCTGCCGGATGCAAATGTGAATATAAACGATATAGGGACCCATTCAAACACACACAAAATTTCATCAAAATTGGTTGGATGGTAGTCTATAACGGACATAGGTAGAAACATTATATTATAAATAATTAAAAAGCCTATGATGTGTGTATTTTATGCTTTCCGAAGCCATTTATTCGCCGGCGAATGTTTTTGACGAAAAAAGGCATTGCAAAATTTGCTGGCGGCACTAAAAAGATAAATAATAACATGAAATTTAAAACCATAAATTTACAACGGAATCTTTGAGAACAAAAATCATAAAATTCTTTTATTTCACCGTAAGACTGTATAACCACCCTGCATTGTTACGTTCCGGAACATTAGTTGTGAAACTCCGACGCCGTAATATACATTCAACTACGACCAAGCCATAATCATTGCGACACAAGTGAAGCGTACCCGCGCTAAAAGCATATACGAGAGTTGCATCATTTACGCTTTGTAGCGAGCTGTAGACTAGATTCAAATATCTTCTTACATCGAACCGCAATGCTTGAAGATAATGGAAATGATGAGAAATGTAAATCGATGCAAATGAAGGAGTGAAACGTTGAAGTTGAAGCCCACTTGCACATTTCCGTCTTTATAACTGTAACACAAAGTATCTTCCATATCCTTGTAATTATTTTGTGGTGGTATGACCTTTTGGTGTAGTGGTCGTAAACGCGTTCACTGATTAAGAGGTCGCGGGTTCAAATCCCGCGTCGGGCTGAAATCTGTTATCAAATTGTCGTTAATGAAATTTTCAGTATCAGCAGGGAGTCTGGAGGTTGAAGATATTTCACCCCCGTACCTCGGAATGCCTAATCTCTCTCCAGACGTGTCGCATTACTGTCCCATCGGAATATGAGTGTGAGGGAATAAAGGATACACCTGTGCTTTCAGACTCAGGCGCTGTAATCCTATCCTGCGCCAATGCCTATCCTCCGTTGAGCTTGGCCGCCGTGACTGAAATCAGTCTGGAGGACAATAATTAATTAGATAATCAGGTTAAAGCCGAGGTTGCTCAGCGCTTGTCTTAGAATTTCATAATACGCAAGCATTATTTCGTAAAACTCGAGGTAATACCTTGCAATTAATTCAACTGCATGATCGGTTGTGAAGGTAAATATTAAGAAAATCGCTACGTGTAAATTAGAATAGAAATTTCTCGGACATGTGAAGTCTGTTAACCCACTCTACAAGAACAGACGGACTTTTCCCTATACAAAAACTCCTGCAGTAATGACAGTATCTGTACTTACAAGTGGGACGAACGTTATTTGTTATTTACTTCATTTGGTAAGCATCAACCTTATAAGGTGTATATTTGTACCGTTAAGTTGGTTCAGAAGATAGTGGGTTCCTAAAACAGTCAATATTTATAATAAACTATTTTCTCTATCTTACGTCCGCACACACACAAAGTTAGGTTCTAAGAAGGGGATTATTAGCCTGACGTAAGGAGGTGAAGTCTAGACGAAGTTCTTGTAGGGTCGCAGACGGCCAGCTAGCAGAATGAGCTGATGATACCCGAGTAGACGGTGATGATGGCTATTGGCAGGATGGTAGACCAACAGTCTGTTAGCTCACGGTTTGGCAAGCAAGTAAATCTTAGGTGGTAGGTGGATCCCCAGCGGGATCAACTGCACTTTGAGTAATTTAAATTTTGAATGTAGGTAAGCAAGTTCAACGGTTGTTCTTTTAGGCTCACGCACGTTGTGAACTTCAAGCAGTCTCAAGAAGAAATGAACAAAGAATAGCCCGAACGTGGTTTCGTACACGACTCCGAAACTCCGAATCCTACTCAGTACTTCCGAATTGGAGATCGGTGAGTAGTGGTTAGTGCGGATTAAATTAACTATTTTAAGGTCTCGTAGAATAATAATATAATGTTTTAAATTAATAAGGTGTAGTAACTGATTTGTTTTTATTTTAAAATTAGAATATAAATTATTTAAGATGTATTAGTTAATTTAAATTATTTGTAAGGGTGCATTCGCATCTTGCCACATAGCTGTTTTTAGTCAGTTTATATTCTTCTGAAACTGGTAGTACCATAGACTAACATCGATAAAATTATAGCGAAAATAACTTATGTGACAAACAGTAATGAAAGCTGGTCCCCACCCCTTTCTTGTCGACATACCACGTATTCGAAACAAATGGTTTACTTCGTCGTGAGTAATTCGTACAGAAAAAGAGTGGAAAAATTTGCCAGCATCCGTTTTTCCATCCACTTATAATGTGAATGTATTCAAGGCAAGAGCGAGTAGTCCTTTATGAAGATAAGCCAGTGAACTTTGTTGGCTTCGGCTGCATCATCACTTACCATCAAGTGGTATAGCAGTAAAGCACTGACCAATAATAGTTAAAAAAGCAGTCGTACATCATCAAAAATTACGTTAAAAATTTCCCATCTTAATACAACTGCTTATATAGATATTTACTTAATAGATTAGAGTTTCTCACTTACGCGATATTGAGTAAGCAAACTAACACTGTCAACATGTTTGCTTTAGCATATGGTTTGTTATTTGCAAGGCACTTGACGCGCGTCGTATATTTATTTACAGTAAATTTTTGGCAAGTTATAAAATAGTGTAGAATATTTTAAATGAAATTTACAGGGTTCAAAAAAGTGGGAGTTGTTGATGTTCTTCAGACCGGAGATAAAGACAGATAGACAGCAAAGGTTTCCACACCAAAGAAAAGAAGAAAGAACGAAGAGTAAGTATTCAATTAGTAATTCCTCTTTATCAACTCCCTAAAAGTCTGTACTGTACTGTTGTACGCCGCCCTCTCTCGTTGTTGGACGAAAGGCCTCGCCGTTGGACGTCATGGCGTATTAATGATCACAGTACTGAATGTTTCGCGCTCAGATCATATAAACAACAGGAGATATGTTCAGTAGTTGAAAATGTATCGGAACCCGGTGTCTCCAGTTGGCCCCTACCACGCGCCAACTACTACATATGCACAGCAATAGATACACAATCGCGCACACACTCGCATTTTATAAATCAAAACATACTACACAACCAATTATAAACCTTATCTCATCATACGCAGCGTGCATTTACCATGCACCGTACAAAACTTATTCACACAAAAACATCTGTCGCTATCATTCACTCACAAAAGCCGGCAGCGGCTGCTTCACGAAACTATCGTGTGAGTGAGAGTATCAGTAAAACACTTATCCATTGCGCTATTAGACCAGCTGATTCACAGGTCGATTTGTACTAAGCAAGCAATGGTTTTTGTTCCTAAAGAAATTTGATTTGGTTTTTCATCGTGTTTCTAGTACCACGAAGTAATGTTTTAATAAATTGAATAAGAAAAACATTAATATTTTAGTACTTACGTGTGAAATGAGATGCCATCTTTCATGTAATTCACAATACAGCTGTTATTTTTGCAAACAATCACTGAACAACGCGGCATTTTGTCAAAAATCACGAGCAGTGAAGACGTCACAAGTTGACATTCGACTAATTACCGAAACTGGCATCAGGCCGCTTTGCGGCCAGATGCGTTCGCAAGTGCCACGCCTCCTTGCCATATCTCCTGTTGTTTATATGATCTGAGGTTCCGCGCCTATGTCTTTGTACTCGTACCTTGGTACAGCGTAAGCGAGACTGAACGTGTATCGACTGTCTAAGAATATCCACTACCCATATCATCCCGCGGATATCGTAAGAGTATTCTATCGTATTTACCACGGAGAGTGGACAGAGGAATTGTTTGGACTAATTCCAGTCGCTCAATTTCACCATTGCACAGCGCGACAGAAATCGACATACCATCCTTACCACCTGTGTGATTGTCGGTCCACTACTGTGCGATTTACAAGAAGTTTTCTTCCTCGCACAACTTCCTTGTGGAATCGTCTGCCACCAGCGATTTTCCGGACCGACACGACTTAGGGACCTTTAAGAAAAGGCCTTAATCTTTTTTAAAAGGCCAGCAACGAATCTGTTATTCCCCTGGTACCATCAGGTGAGCCGCATGCTCGTTTGCCCCCTCATATAAAAAAGGTAACAATCCAGGGGCTGGGCAGCAGTGTCTACATAATAAAAACAAAAAGAATAAAAAACTGCGGTTGCATATCCACCTGCCAAACATGGCAACTATGGCAACTATGGCAAATATCTCTCCTATGAAATATCTACGGGAGAGGCTTATCTTAAGCAGGGAGCTTTAGACAAGTTTTAACCGTTACCGTTACAGCGAGACGGACATTGATATACCGCCATCAATCAGAATTCAATAAAACTTTCTAGTATTTCGTATAGCCTCTTATAACACTCACGCGTGTTAGCGATGTAAGAACGTTCATCACCAAATTTCACCGCGTCGGTTTCATTAAATCTTAATGAAAGAGAACCAACGTAAATGCAATTTTATTTCCATTTACATGCCAATGGAAATAAAACCAATAAAGTCCCTAATAAATACACTCGCGGCCCGAATGAAACCAGTTCATTGCGTTTGGACCATTTCCAAATGCGACCCTGGCGTAAACATTTGAAAATTAAAAACACGACTAAATAGTAAAGGCCTACTAACAAGCACTTTGTATGTTTAATGAGAAAAACGAAACAAGCAATGGAAGAGGCGGAATAAGAAGGATAATTAATATACGCTAGTTAATATGCGTTAGAAAATAAAAAGCAGCCGACCGAAGTCTAAGCAGATGTTGCGAAAATCATTCGCAATCAGTGCTCATTTGTGCGACAGAGAAAGTACTACACAATTTCTGTAAGATAATAAGAGATGACACTATTGCACTAGTGTACGCCCGCCAGCGTGTTGCAAACGAACACATCCAAAAATAATGCCACAGTTTTCAAGGTTAAGGCACATGTAACTATTTAAACCTTTGGTGATGATTGTCTAGATAGAAAGCTGAAACGGAAGCTGGTCAGCAGCATCTTCCACTACTCGAAGTAATAAAAAAACTGCAGTTAATCTGTGGGAAAGGCCTATTTCCAGCAGTGGACTTTGATCGACTATAACGATGATGATGAAATTGATTGTTACGGCTCCTGTTTACTGTTTTAGCCACAGAATACTATAATACACAATAGAATGGCTGTCAACGTTATTTTGTACGACGATAGGCGGCGCCGGGAGCTCACATACAAGCAATTACGTCGTATCATCAGTTAATCACTACTACAAACCCGATTCGCTGCAATTTGGCATTTACTAAATAATTCGCATGCAAAATTTGGGAACGATTGTAACGTCAAAACACATCTCGTGTTGACATTTATACGTGTGAATTGACGTGTTAGTGGCACTTTAGTGGCTACACGGGCTCCGCACACTCCCCCGTTCTATTACATATGTATGTATTATAGTATTCTATGGTTTTAGCTGATAAAGAAGGAAGTTCTCAAGTGGACTGCATCCGCGATATCTCCGCGTCAATTATCGGATTATATGAATTCTTTTTTATTAAATAGATGCTACTTCAATTCTTTTAATGTTTATATTTACAAGACATTCTTGTTCAGTTTTTCCTTGAGTTTCCTGAACTCCAAAAGAAATCCACTTATTAACTTATGAGTTCGTGGCTTTAATTCATTTTTACACGATGTCCTAGCACTTATAAAAAGCCGTTATGTGTAAATTATTTTATTCTTTTTAGTTCATTAAAGGCGTTTTTTAACTTAGAAAATTAATAATTTTGAAGGCAATCGGTCGAGAAGTTTTAAAATAAAGTAAGTCAAAATGGAACAACGCATTCAAAAATTATACATATTTAAACATTTCTAGTGTCTGAACCACTGTCAAATACTGCTCAATTGGTGTATAATTTAGTTAGTATTTTGTGTAATTTAATAAATTGTAGTGTGTTATTTAGTTGTAAGGTACAATGGGACTGACATGTTAAAATAACAAGTCTCTAAATGAAAAAAGAATTAATTTTTTTTATATAATCGTTTTTTTTATATATACCTTTTGAAATCAACCAATTGGGAGTTTTTCGAGCGTTTGAGGCTCGAAAAAAGCAAAAACTCGAGGCCAGGTTCCCTTGGCCTACCGTTCAACCGCTTTTCAGATTTTTACTTTTGAACTTTAATTTCAAGACCCCTGATGGTGAAGGTTTTTCTACCATACTGGGCAATCGGGTAGGTAAGCGCAAGGATGCTCTTGCACTAATCATACTGCTCTTCATCACATAGCCCACCTGTGAAAGCGTCTGTTAAAATTTTTGGTAAATATCCTGCCATCTATCGACAGAGCAATCAATCAGCAGGTCGCAGAAGCGGTTGGTATTTAAGAAAATATATGCATATTTTATTTTTGATTTCATATGCAGCGGATTCGCTTGCGTGTAATTTTAACAATACAAAACTTCTGTTGGAAGTGCTTAGGGATGGGTTTGCCCAAGCTATCTGTACGTTGTTTACGGTTGTTACTTTACAAAACACTCCCTTCATTTACATCAAACCGTTTGGTCAGCGTACGCCGAACAAGCAATCCATAACGTCAATTTCATCTGACTCGATTTTCATAAATATATGTACTTATGTCATAGGTACTAAAACCCATTTGAAAACATAAAACATGACCTATGTAACTCGGCAATATTGTAGCTTTCTAATCAGTGAAAACATTTTCGGAATCGAATCGGCACTTCCATAAATTGCCTCCTACAAACAAACTTACCAACTACTTTACCTTTTTAATTAGTATAGATTAAATATGATAAATGCATATTTATTTAATTTATTACTTAGTTTACTAATTTCTAATAAATCATTAAATTTATATGTTTCTTTGGATCACTGCATCTCAATTTATATATTTTATCGTACCTACTGCGTGAATATAACGTGTGCGAAAAATAAAATCAATAAGTGAACATCCCTTCTTATTTGATAAACAGTAATGAATGCTAAGCACTTAGATTTTTTTATAGAATAAATGTGATGTACGAGCACACAGTCCACCTGATGCTTCGATCGATAAGTACTATTATTGATCGAAGACTTGATGGTAAGTGGATGCTGTGGTGCATAGACATCTACATTTATTCTCGATTAAGAATCAAAACGCAGATGCGTTGTCACCCCTGAGGACTAAGATGGAATGCCTCGTTTCCAGTAAAAAGGGCCTCCGATTCTCTACTCATCATACGAAACACATCAGCAATAAGCTGTTATTTTACGCTGGTATTCTGTGAGAGACCTACTCCGGTCGAGCTGACCCATTCGAGCTACAACCAAAATAAAGGTGAAGCATGGTTCTACCACGTTACAAGATTATTTAGAAAATAACGTCAACCTAATAATTTTTCCGTGAACATAGAAAACCAAAAAAAAATTTAAATTTAAAAACGAAAGTATGAACATAAAACCTCGACTTAAAAATGTTTTGCTCATTCTAAGCACCGTTTATATTATAATTCCACAAAGAACGGATACATTTGACGCGCCTCGAGCCGAGACAGGAATGCGTCCTTGGTACCGCCAAAGTGGAATCCCAGAGCACAAAGCTGAATGAGATGTCGTTACCCTCGGAGTGTTCCCGTTGTCTACATGCACTGTTCGCGCTAAATATACACAAGGTAAGCTTATAAAATATTAACAACTTCAATCAAAACCACGCATTGTTGAAGGATTCGCCTAAATAAATAAGTATGGAAGCCTTAAAATATTCATTTGGATTTCAAATATGAATCAACTAAATGTACGGATGTATGACAGTTATTTAAAAATATTATTAAATTTAGATGTTTTGCATGTTTGACACTGTTGAACTGAACTATAGAATGACCGGTTTGTAAGAAGTGCAAAAATTGGGTTTTGGGAACGACGAATTAGTATTTATAAACTATAATATACCTTTATACTATAAAGTATATACATAATATAAATAAACAAAAAATAGAACTTAGGAAATGGAAACAATAAAACACACTTCGCACTTCAAAACCCGTCAAACCGATCAAAGTATAACAGGTTACAAAAAATGGTACAGAAAATATGCATACAATTTTAAAGAAAACCATTTACATGGAATATTCCCACATTTTAAGAGCAATCGTGTGAAAAACAACTTAATGCGTTCTGTCAGTCTTTCTATACCGGTAGTCTGTGGGTGACTTATACGCGCCGGACCTACAGCGCCCTGCGTGTTCAATATAACAACGCCTTTAGGATGCTGTTGAGGCTGCCGTGGCGCTGTATGTAGTGCTTCCAAAATGTTCGCAGACGCACACACTAATAACTTTTTCTCCATAACGCGTAGAAAAGCAGCGTCTCTCCTGCAGCGCTTACGTACCAGCAACAACGGCATCCTAAGGGTAATTGCTGCCAGGCCCGACTGCCCCATACTGCACCACTGTATGACGGTAGCTATTGGGCGAACAAAATAATTTGTACATAATAACATTAACTAACAATACTAACTTAGAAGTTAAGGAAAATTGTTACTAACATACTAACAATCTATGGATGTACTTTACGTCTGAAATAAACACTTATTATTCATCCTTAATAAATCTTAATAAGAGTACGCAAATTTGGATAAATTATATATTTCACACAAAAGGGACATGGAAATAGAAAGAATCAAAATTCAACATTGATTAAAGGAAAAACCTACTTGAAAAACTAAAAAAAAATAAAATAATATTATATAATGTTTCTGAAGTCGATGCGAATGCAATGTAACAAAGAACAAAAACGTAAACGTTACAGTCAACTTCAGAAGCTAATATATGAAAAAAGCTTTCGTTACAAAAATATTTTTGCCCTTTCGAGTGAACGAAACTATATCGCAAGCTCAAGGTAATCAACTACAATGTCGTCTTTTAAATGGGACCACCCTTGAGATAACCTATTTCAATAAAAAAAGCATTTAAATCGGGTCACACGTTTCCGCGAAATCTGTGAATATGTATCAAAACCATATAATATGCGTCAAGTATGGCGGCCCCTCCTCGTTCTTTTAAGCCGATTTATATAATGAAGTGTTTATTCTGAACGTGAATAATAAATTTTGAATGTGAATTATTCAACATTAAAGTGCTTTTTAACAACTGGTGTAAGTTTGCTTATTAAGCTTTTTAAGAGGATAGAGTAAGTCAGCTCAAATTCTAATTTCGTCCCCACTTGCCCGCGCGTCGTATGCTATGTACCGACATGTTTGTGATTACAAATAACACTGTAAGTACTAATACTGTAACTAACTAATACTGTAAGTAGAAAGGTCGTTAGACACTTATTTCATTAGGTTTATCATATTTATGCCTGTTTCTTAGCGCCAAGCCAGCCGCTTCTTATTTTTATCACGGTTATTTCCCATTTTAATTTTACGTCGTACTGTTGCGTAATGTATATTCTGATCGTAAGCGACACAACCTCCTCCTTCAAAGGGCGAGGCCTAGTGACCGTGCTGCAGGAATCACCGTCACGCTTCAAAAGGCCAATAGTTTAGGTAATTTCTTTTTACAGTGAAAATAATAGTATTTTAAAAAAAGTAAATAACATAAGCACTGCTTTATAGTTAGTTCAGTTAGTATGCAAAGTTTCATGATCTTATTTAAAGTATTTTATGAATAACAGCGGTTTCTTGTTTATTTTGGAGGTAACTTTGGATTTTTTTTCTATCGAGAAAATTTTACGAAATCGTGTTTTCGTCTAACATAATCCTTAACATTAATCCTCAACTTTACCATATATTTATTTCAAAATTAATGCTGCAAAGCCATTTGACATTATATTTCCCCTTAATTGATATATTTACTAGCCGTATGTTTAAAACACCTATATTTTAATGAAATAAATCGTCTTTTCCACCACCTACTAATATTTGTGTGACAAACGAGCATACATTCTACCTGATGGTAAATGGATGCTGTGGCCCATAGCGATCATCTACATTTACCTTCATTAAGAATCAAAATGTAGATGCGTTGCCAGCCTTGAGGACTGAGATGGAATGCCTCGTTTCCAGTAAAAAGGGTCTCCGGTTTCTACACTCACACTACGAAACACAGCAGCATTAAGATGCTATTTTACGCTGGTATTCTGTGAGAGCGTGGTCCTACCCTGGTCGAGCCGACCCAGTCGTTCTGCAACCAAAATACAGCTGTAGCATAGCTCTATCACCTAAGAAAAACGATAATATATCATTTATAATCTAGTTGTATGGAAATGTACAAGCTAAATATATTTAACAAATAAAATGATATAAAGAAACTAACCTTACACAACAGCGATATGAATAAACGTGAATTGTAACAAAAGTAAAACTAAACTCCCACGCTATGAGTGACCGGTGAAACGAACCCACTCCCACGACTTGGTCGCTCGTGAAGCTACCGTTGTAAAACATACGTGTTGCCCGCTCATAGGCTGAAGAACAATGACCCTTGAGGTAACAACTTTAATGTTGATAGTAATTCTAATAACATCACTTCAGCACTTTTTAAATAATACAAGCAATTTAAGCTTACCACGAGTGGTTAAGGGGAATATTAGTAATGTTTATAGCATTGTTAATATTCTTTATAAAAAAAATTAAAAAAAATTGAGTAATTACATATTTACCGTGTGGTGGAGGCGTTATACCCGGTAGAGTCATGTTGCAGCTATATTGTGGTTGCAACACGGATGAGTCGGCTTGACCAGAGAATAACCACGTTCATCAATACCAGCGTAAAATATCAGTTCAATGCCCCTAAGTTTCGTATGGTGAGTATAGAAAACCGAAACCTTTTTACTGGATACGAGGCATTGCGTCTTAGTCCTCAGGAGTAACAACCCATCTGAATTTGCTTATTTATTATTTAATTGACGATGTAGATGTCTATGGCTACAACATCCACTTACCATTCTGCGGACTGTGTGCAAGTTGGATATCCTTATTCTTAAAAAAAAGGCGTGGGAAAAACAATCACCGTATTTCGTCCCGCCATAAAAGATGCTGATGGTAAATAGTAGTACTACGCCGTTTTCGCCAGCCCAATTTCCAATACCCAGACCAACTCAGGAAGCAGGGTCGAGCGAAGGTGCGAGACGTCTAGTACTGCTATCAATGCTCTTGCCAAATGAGATTGTCCTCACAACAAAAGTAGAGGTCTCATTAATGTGATAGAGCCAAGCTGCAAATATATTATGTCAAATGGTCTGCTTGACTGGGGCCAACCACTCTCTCACAGAATGCCAGCGCTTTAAAGATAATGAGCAGCTTAATACTGCTGTTTCGTATATCAGCTTTCGTATATATAGGAAATCAGAAATACTTTATAATGGAATCGAGGCATGCCATTTCAGTCCTGCGACAATGCATTTGCATCCTGATTCTTAATCGAAGATAGATGTAGATGTCTATGGGCCACACTTACCTACTATACGGTGGTCTGAGTGCTTGTTTTTCATCTTTATTCTATAAAAAATATCCAGCAGTGAAATTTCACCATAGATAAAAAAGAAGAAGAAAGATTATTATGTGTTGTACATATTTTTTTCATATATTTGGGATTAGACAGATCTGAGGTATATATATATATATATATATATATATATATATATATATATATATATATATATATATATATATATATATATATATATATAAGAGAAAAGTAAAGTTACAGCCTATATACGTCCCACTGCTGGGCACAGGCCTCCCCTCATTTTTGAGAGGGTTTTAGGGCAAGGAAGTGTCCGCCGCGCTGCCCCAATACGAGTTGGCGAACTTCACATGTCTTCCAATTTTTTTTTCTTATTTCTCGGACATGCAGGTTTCCTCACGTTTTTTTCCTTCACCGCCGAACATGGGGTAAATCAGCACTTAAAATTGCAATTAACAATTTCATTGGTGCCGGCGGGGATCGAACCCGGTTTGCTCGCGTACTGTGAAATTTATAGCGAGCGCTAACCATCTGAGCTACCACGGCTCATTATATATATATATATATATATATATATATATATATATATATATATATATATATATATATATATATATATATACACATATGATAAAATGTCCTAATAAAAGCAATTTATTTTACATGCATCTCTGGCTCTTGGAATAATATATACAAAACTAGCAATCCGCTCCGGCTTTGCATGGGTGGCGTCTGAATCTCGATAACAGCTCCACCTATCGGGTCCAATTGTGAATCTAAACCATTCTCGAATGAACTTAATCACATACACAAAATTTAATTTAAACTATTCCAGCTCTTTAGGAGGAGTTTCAGTCACACACGAACAGAAGAATTTGATATACGTCACAGGTTTATGGTAAAATCAGGTCTTTCATGTAAAACGTAGGCTTTTAATCAAGAACCGGGATTATTACTTAATCTTATCACTATTCAGAAAAAATTTGATTTGATCAAAAACCTGAATTTGTTTAAGTTTATGATAAAATTAAAGTTTAGGCTAGGTTAGGTTGATTTTATCATAAAACTAAATCAGTCCAGGTTTTTGATCAAAAAACTGGATTTTTCCAGGTTTATGATAACACAAGGTTTTTTTTAAGGTTTTATCATAACCCTGCCACGTAAATAGAGAGAATAATATTAATTAATAGTGTCCCTTTAAAGTAATTTAGAATTTCGATTCAGTATGTGTGCTTTGTTAAAATTTACACATGCTGTTTATTCAACCCGGAAGAAGAAATCATTTTAGAATTCTTTTTTAAGAAAACTATTTCAAGCGCACACTCTGCCCTACTGAACAGACTGACTTAGTAGCAAGTAAGTTCGTTAAAACAGTGTGTGTGTGACACGCAAGGAGAGCTGGCGTCACTCGCCAGAGAAGAGAGATAGACTGTTGTCAGTGTTATATTATCTAAAGTGGATGTTTCTGCATATGAAATAAAAAGAATAAAAGAAAGATAACAATAATAAAAATAAATAGTTGTTTGCTTTCCAAATCTTTACAGATACGATTTGTAAGCACCTTCACACTTGAATAGTGCTAATAAATAACAAAATAATCTCGTAGTTGTGGTCTATCGCCTATAGTTTTTAAAGATACTAAATTTAAAACTTATGGAATTACTAGGAGATAATGTTTAAAAGGTAATGTTTTAAAGTATCAGGCGGAAAAAGGGAATCAATATAACAGCAATATATTTAATCCATCCCTCCATCTATTACAGTCTATAAAATACCACTGCTGAACAAAGGCCTACGTCATAGGTTGCCTCAATGGGAGATTTTGCCATAGTAGCCACGCTTGGCAAGTGGCTACTATGGCAAAAAGGTGGTTGGCAACCGCAGTTTTTTATATAATATATATAGGACGGCACCGTGGCGCAGTGTCTTAGCAATGAGCTGCGCTTGGGGCTGTGGGTTCGAATCCCGCACACAACTATAACAAGTATTTGTATGGCCTACAAGTAATTGTTCCGGGTCGGGATGTTTGTCCTTGTGAAATTTGTGTTTGTAAACTGCCCCCACGATACAGGAGAAAAGTAAAGTGTGGAGGTAACGTTTAAAAAAAAAGTTTTTTATCATATTGTTATCACGAAGATGCTGCTGCCCATCTCCTGCCTGTCTCCCTCTGTCACCTCTTACGACACCACGGGTCGAAAGAGGGTAGTCGATATTCTTACACCGCCAGTACACGTTTAAGATATATAATAAGATACATGTTGAAATTGAAGAGAAAAATTCATAATATTTTAAGAGAAGGAAGCGCTGATCGCAAAGTAGTTGTGGTAGCTCCAGTGGCGGTTTTAAATTGAATAAAACTTGAATAATGGACGGTCGCGTTGGAACGATAGCAGCTAAGAATTTGCTGAAAGCACCCGGACGCCGGTGGATTATATAAATTTCATCCGATATTTTGTTGACTTGCTGTTTTTTTTTTTTAAATAATACGTTAACCCGTTATCCAAACATAATTTTTCTCTCCTGGTAATCGGATATATTGAACTTTATATCGTAGACATGTAATAGCACCATTTTATACATAACCTTGCATTATAAACGTAAAGTAACGTTTTCTGGGTATACATAAGAAGGCTCGTCGAGTGATATACTGAAATTCTATCGACCTCCAGCATATCTCAGGCAATTAGCGAGCTTTCCGCAATCATTACAATACTTTGGAGGCAAATATTATAATAATGTATTTTTATTTATAGAATTAGGGTCAATAGAGCTAATATTCCACAACAAAGTTTAATATAGTGTTTGGACACCTACAACCATTCCAAACATTGGACACAGGCTATAAGTGGATTGTCACCTTTAAGGACTAAGATGGAACACCAACCTACATTTCGCCATTTCTAAATTTATCATCAACTGTTCAAAAAGTCTGTGCAATCTTCTTTGGTTTTGTTGAACAAAATTTCGAAGTCGTACTTCAATGCTGTGTACTCGGAATATCATCGTTTATTATTTCATCAAACAATTTCAGTGATACCGGCTCAAAAGATAGCTTAGGAATCTGTAAATGATGGAATTTATGAAAGCTTTCAGCTCTGTACAACTACGTAATATGTCGCAAATATTAAACAAAACAGAAATCCCTATTTTCGAGCAGTTTTAATTGCATTCGTTTCTAATATCGTTACACCGCGAAATTCTGGCGAAACGAGTGTAGTTTTGGGAGTCGGGCGTTTGTAAATACGCTTGCATTCACCAAAGAGCAACTTTAGATTACTATGCATTGATATATAGGGCTACATACTCGTAGTTTTAATTATGAAGAACTTTCATTTTATGCTATTAGCGGTTACATACATGCACATCGGTTCTATCCACAATTAAGAATTAAAATGCAGAAGCGTTGATACCCATAAGGACTGACACGGAATGCCTTGTTTCCAGCATAAAGGGTCTCCGGTTCTCTACACCAACCACAAGAAACAGCAGCAATAAGCTGCTATTTCATCGTACTTTGTACGAGCTTGGCCTTGATTAGTGCCGACCAATTCGTGCTACAATCATAATACGCTACAACTCTATCACGTACGAAATATTGTCTAAAATAAAAGGGAAAAAATATACTTATTTCCTTTATATGTGAAGGAATAAATTAACAAAACAAGGGACCTGATTGTAGTGATCTATTATTTATTAGTTATCGATTAAAGTAAGCAGTTTACTTACAAACAGAAAATCAGTCGAACTTACAGTCCACCGAAAAGGAACGTAACGAATTTATAGTGATATGTGGCTTCAGCAGCCCATAGAACCCTGAACAACTTAAACCAAAGTAGGGTAAAGATACGGTCGTCTCTTTGAAAATTAAGGCTAGGTATTTTGCAGAGACCGCGCTTTTGAGTTCTCAGAAACCATCTGAGGCAAGAAATTAGTGTTTCAAATTCTGATAAAAATATATACTATTAGTTAAGGATCTAGTCTAGTCAAAATCGCATTCAGTTACAAAATCTAAAGAACTTCACTCGATAGAAAAAAAATCCCGAAGTGACCCCTTTTTGTATTGTTTTTTCAATATTATGACTAAACTACTAACATTTTACACTTAAGTTTTGTACTCAAATAAAGCCACTTAATTTTTACAGACAAATTCGCAGAGTTTGACTTGATAAAAAAATTGTGTTAATTACTATATTTAGGTACCTTGTTGGAATGCCTTGTTCCCGATTATCAAACCATTTCACAAGGGAGGTGACAGTGACCGCGTTAATAACTATAGACCTATATCAATACTACCTACTTTATCTAAGATCCTGGAGAAAATCCTAAACAAGAGACGTATTGACTTTCTAAACTCAATGAAATTAATCTCAAATAATCAATTTGGATTCCGAGCCGGAAGGTCAACTGAGGATGCCATTCTTGAGTTAACAAATACATTAACCTCTAGTCTTGATAATGGAAAAAAGAATATAGCAGTTTTTCTTGATTTAGCTAAGGCCTTTGACGCAGTTTCTGTTCCTCGTTTGTTAAACAAACTCGAAGAAGTAGTAATATTGTTAACAAATGGTTGGTGGATAACATACTTACTCTTAATGTCACAAAAACAAAATACATGACCTTTGCCCTAAAGAAGACGAGTCTACCTACTTCTGGCTCTATCTTTGCTCACTTCTGCGATTCTCAAAATTACACCTCTTGCTTGTGTCCCACGCTGGAAAGAGTTGAATCCATTAAATACCTAGGAGTCATTGTTGATTCTACTCTCACTTTCAAATTGCACATCGATTCTCTGGTATCTAGACTGAGAAAACTTATCTATATTTTTAAATCCCTCCGACACATAGCTGATCGTTCTATTATAAAATCTATTTATTACGCTCTTAGTCGTTAGTAGTTAGGGGTGGTGCAGCCATAACTCACCTTATAGAAGCGGAGAAAGCTCAACGAGCAATCCTCAAAACTGCAGCTAAACTCCCTTATAGACATGCTACGTCGGAGCTGTACAGGTTATGGGATGTCCTCACCGTTAGGCAAATATTTATTCTAAAAATAATAACCAGAAAGCATTCCCAAGTAGATTACGATCCGAATCTCAACACCACAAAAAGAAGAAAGGACAAAGTATGTCCTTCAACGACCCTTAAATCCAGCTTAGCCAAGAGACACTATACCTATCTCAGTAATTATTTATACAACAAAATAAATAGGCTGCTGTCTATATATCCTCTTCCTGAACACGAGTGTAGAAAAAATACAATAAACTGGTTCAAATCTTTAACATACGAATCCACTGAAAGTTTCTTACATCCTCCACTTTAATAACACGCACATTATATATAATTATAACATTATTTTATGTACTTTAATCTAAAATATGTATCTGTATAATTTAATTAATTAGCCTTGTTATATTATCCTTCAATGTCAATGTGTGTTCAACAAAATGTCGATTTTATCATAACCAATAAAATGAAAATAATGATGTCTTCAATATGTTATAAAAACGTATAAATTAAGATGTACAATCCGTGAGGAGGGACCTGGTGACCTATAGAACAGGTATTGTTTAATACCTTTATTAGGCACCAGTCTCTCACAAACCAGGGTTCAATACGTTTATAGTTTAACATGTTTGTCATCAATAATACTGTACCTGTTTGTGATGAGAAAATAAACACAATTTCTATTCTATTCTATTCTATACCTCCTAAAAGCGCGAGCGCGGTGGCTCGGCAAGCCTGACCAGTCGCGCTCTCTAGTACATAGTTAGTAATCCATGAGTCGCGCGCTGGCGCTTATGGACGGCGGACCCGTGTCAGTTTTCTCCGTGCACCAATAAATCATGTTCTTGACGAGTTCATATAATTGTTGTCACAGACTAAATATTGCGTGCTATAAATATAAATCCTGTGGTTTTAATAGTTTTAATGAATTTCACTGTAAGTTTGACTTTCTCCCCTAGCGTTGTGTGTGTAACTTAAAAACAGTTCTCTACTCATACAGTTTCCATACCTATCAAAAGCGAACTGGTTGTTAATTTTCTATTTATTATGTAACTCTAATTTATCGCTATAATAAAAAAAGTTTGATCATAAAAAATGCATTTGTAAAGTCATATAAAAAAGTCATCCTACTGCTTATTTCTATACTGTATTGCTGGTTGGGTGATGCAAGTTCACTTGCCTTGGAGTCCGCGCGAAATAATTCGTGCGCGGCCGGGACAGCGCTAAATGCCTACTTTTGCAGGAATACATGGCCTTAAGATGAAATGCTTCAGTCTGTAAATTATACTGGCATTCTATCTATTACTATAGCAGCCTATAAAAGTGCACTGCAGAACATAGGCCTCCCCATATGCTTTTTAGGGGGGATTTTGCCATAATTTCCACGCTTGGCGGACGGGTTCGCAACCGAAGTTTTTTTTTAAATTCAGCTGTTATCAGAAGGATGCTCCTGCCATCTTCTGTTTTAGTTTCCCTCTTTTGCCTTTTACTACACCTACGGCACAATATGTGGTAGTGGATAATCTTACACCAGCATTACACGGTTGGCACACTGGTATTCCAGGACCTGACAAATACATAAAAAATAACGATTAGTAGGTTTAAGAGATATAAAAAATAAACAAAGTTTATACGTTCAGTGCACCAATCTTTATTTAATAAAAACCTCAGAAACAAAACCGAGCAAATATTAACAATGAAATTTAATAACGCATAAGCCGAGGCGTTATTATTTACACAAAGCCATTTCAACGTTCGTTAAATGTAATTAACAGCTGTGCAAGCGAAAGCTGCAGGTTGCATTTAGTCACCTCCAAACCACCCTCTAGAGATGGCTATGACGCAAGCAGCAAAAATAGAGACCAACTTTATACTCAGTGCATCGACATGCCGTGCGTTCACCTTGAAAAACCAGACAGTCATAGTCATTTTAGACGGTCATAGACGAAACACAGACCTTTTGCTTGTTATCGAATCGCTTGCAATGACATTTTTAATTCTATCGTATAAATTCATAAAACATTAATTTGCATAATGTGAAATTTTAAAAATAGTTTTTGTTTTTGGTTATCATTACGTGCCTTCACTAGTTCGATTCTAATAATAGACCAACTCCAAAGCACATCCACGAGTCACCTGTATACTCATCAGGTCTCTCTAGGTCTACTCCAACACTTTCAGCCTCAACGGTTGTCGATTGTTCGATCTACATACCATTTTTAATCTCATTGTTTTTCATTGATTTTGATTAACAAATATATCCCAACGGGATATATTTGTTAATCAAAAATCTAACATAGTTTGGTAGCCGTAAGCTAATCCGTCACCCCGTTTCGTCACGTGTTTGTTGTAAGGCGGCTATGAAATATGCCGGAAAAATATTATGACATCCGATAGGCAGCGTTATAAACATTTAATTTAATTTACGACAGACATACAATGCACGGTCATTGGCGGTGTAAGAATATCCACTATCCCATATTATCCCGTGGGTGTCGTAAGAGGCGACAGAGGGAATCAAATGAGGGGATGGGCAGCAGCGTCTTCGAGGCCTATGTCCAGTAGTGGAATTTAATAGGCTGTACCGGTAATAGTAACGGTACAATGCCCCGTCGGTAGTACGTCTGGTACTGCGATTTCAATCCGCCTCCTAAGCGTTGCAGTTAAGCCAAGTTCCTCCTTTGAAGAGGCCCAGTCTCTACAGTGGACTGGAATAGTGCTTATGATGATGAAGAAGAAGGTTCTACTGCGGATATCCTTGTTACGGATTCTATCACGTAGAGAAACTCCGAACATAGCTCGAACAATTTTGAGTTTCGACGCACGGCTAGCTGTGAAGAACTACGTCTCGTTTCCATAAGTCATCATACGTATCGTAACAGGTATTTACGCACTAAGAAGATGAATTATTAACATGTTTCATTTTACATACATTCATCTCTGAGTCAATGTAATTAAGTAAATATGTTTAAACCACCATTGCTCATCTTAACTTAAAATAAAATATTAATATTGATAAACCTTAGTATTGGATAAAATGTACAAGAAACAGGTGATAAGTAATGATTCTGGGCCCTCAAGTACAATGGTAAAAATACTCTCCCTTATTTTAACAGTCCAACTGTGAAAATAAAATTGTAGCAAATGGATGAAAGGTTCACGGAAATTTGGTGTATAATTTGCCACCTATACTGTCAGGAGTTGTGGTTTGGTTTATGATTTTTTTTTCGTGCGTACGGTTGTAAATTCTATAAGTTACGAGTATTATATCGCGTTCAATTGTTTTGTATGGTAATTTTTCCGATGTGCATGCGGTTCAGATGATGTTAAGTGACTACCGTCGCGACTAATTTATGAAAAACAGGAATAAGTATTTGCTAGCAGAAAAAGGTTAAATATCGCTTTTACATAATATGTTGCTGTTTATATTAATGATAAAATAATATTAAAAGTCTTATAGCTTAAATACTTTTTACAAATATACATCTATATATTAATATATAGATGTATATTTGTATATATACTATAATAATACATCTTGTTGATCAATTAGAAATGGGTAGAAACATGAGTCAGCTAGCTAGGTTCCTTGGTAACCTGCATTAGGAGATACAATACTATCCCCCCTTTTGATTAGGAATACATAATTGTATTGCTTAAAGGTTTTTTTATAGAATAAGGGTGACAAACGAACACACAGTCCACCTGATGGCAAGTGGATACTTTCGCCATAAACATCTACATCTATCCTCATACATGTTGAAAGTAAGACTGGAACCAGGGACACTGAATCACAGAAATCAATTTAACACGGTCGCTTGACTCTGAATGAAAGCAACAATATCTGCATTTCAATAAAATAAACAAAAATAGCGGAAAAAAATCGAATCGTTTCAATCCAAAACTCCGCCCCATTGAATACAACAATCGAAGCAATGGATGCGTAAGCACTTGACAGTGATTTGGACGACACAGTGATGGCCGCATCCAATCCACAATGCCTGGATGTGATGAGTGGCGCGATGGCCGATTATAAACGGTTGTATCAATAAAACGGTGAAAACAAAAGCCCGTAAAGAAATATAAGCGTTGAAAAAGTCAGAGTACAATTAACTTTTTATATACGTGGCACATAATACGTGGAGCAAGGTTGTAATCCATTACAGCTGCAGGATATACAGGTCGGAGAGCTGTAGTAGCTCAAGTTTAAAGCGAGGATTTCCTACATTAAATAACTTTTTATATACGTGGCACATAATACGTGGAGCAAGGTTGTAATCCATTACAGCTGCAGGATATACAGGTCGGAGAGCTGTAGTAGCTCAAGTTTAAAGCGAGGATTTCCTACATTAAATAACTTTTTATATACGTGGCACATAATACGTGGAGCAAGGTTGTAATCCATTACAGCTGCAGGATATACAGGTCGGAGAGCTGTAGTAGCTCAAGTTTAAAGCGAGGATTTCCTACATTAAATAACTTTTTATATACGTGGCACATAATACGTGGAGCAAGGTTGTAATCCATTACAGCTGCAGGATATACAGGTCGGAGAGCTGTAGTAGCTCAAGTTTAAAGCGAGGATTTCCTACATTAAATAACTTTTTATATACGTGGCACATAATACGTGGAGCAAGGTTGTAATCCATTACAGCTGCAGGATATACAGGTCGGAGAGCTGTAGTAGCTCAAGTTTAAAGCGAGGATTTCCTACATTAAATAACTTTTTATATACGTGGCACATAATACGTGGAGCAAGGTTGTAATCCATTACAGCTGCAGGATATACAGGTCGGAGAGCTGTAGTAGCTCAAGTTTAAAGCGAGGATTTCCTACATTAAATAACTTTTTATATACGTGGCACATAATACGTGGAGCAAGGTTGTAATCCATTACAGCTGCAGGATATACAGGTCGGAGAGCTGTAGTAGCTCAAGTTTAAAGCGAGGATTTCCTACATTAAATAACTTTTTATATACGTGGCACATAATACGTGGAGCAAGGTTGTAATCCATTACAGCTGCAGGATATACAGGTCGGAGAGCTGTAGTAGCTCAAGTTTAAAGCGAGGATTTCCTACATTAAATAACTTTTTATATACGTGGCACATAATACGTGGAGCAAGGTTGTAATCCATTACAGCTGCAGGATATACAGGTCGGAGAGCTGTAGTAGCTCAAGTTTAAAGCGAGGATTTCCTACATTAAATAACTTTTTATATACGTGGCACATAATACGTGGAGCAAGGTTGTAATCCATTACAGCTGCAGGATATACAGGTCGGAGAGCTGTAGTAGCTCAAGTTTAAAGCGAGGATTTCCTACATTAAATAACTTTTTATATACGTGGCACATAATACGTGGAGCAAGGTTGTAATCCATTACAGCTGCAGGATATACAGGTCGGAGAGCTGTAGTAGCTCAAGTTTAAAGCGAGGATTTCCTACATTAAATAACTTTTTATATACGTGGCACATAATACGTGGAGCAAGGTTGTAATCCATTACAGCTGCAGGATATACAGGTCGGAGAGCTGTAGTAGCTCAAGTTTAAAGCGAGGATTTCCTACATTAAATAACTTTTTATATACGTGGCACATAATACGTGGAGCAAGGTTGTAATCCATTACAGCTGCAGGATATACAGGTCGGAGAGCTGTAGTAGCTCAAGTTTAAAGCGAGGATTTCCTACATTAAATAACTTTTTATATACGTGGCACATAATACGTGGAGCAAGGTTGTAATCCATTACAGCTGCAGGATATACAGGTCGGAGAGCTGTAGTAGCTCAAGTTTAAAGCGAGGATTTCCTACATTAAATAACTTTTTATATACGTGGCACATAATACGTGGAGCAAGGTTGTAATCCATTACAGCTGCAGGATATACAGGTCGGAGAGCTGTAGTAGCTCAAGTTTAAAGCGAGGATTTCCTACATTAAATAACTTTTTATATACGTGGCACATAATACGTGGAGCAAGGTTGTAATCCATTACAGCTGCAGGATATACAGGTCGGAGAGCTGTAGTAGCTCAAGTTTAAAGCGAGGATTTCCTACATTAAATAACTTTTTATATACGTGGCACATAATACGTGGAGCAAGGTTGTAATCCATTACAGCTGCAGGATATACAGGTCGGAGAGCTGTAGTAGCTCAAGTTTAAAGCGAGGATTTCCTACATTAAATAACTTTTTATATACGTGGCACATAATACGTGGAGCAAGGTTGTAATCCATTACAGCTGCAGGATATACAGGTCGGAGAGCTGTAGTAGCTCAAGTTTAAAGCGAGGATTTCCTACATTAAATAACTTTTTATATACGTGGCACATAATACGTGGAGCAAGGTTGTAATCCATTACAGCTGCAGGATATACAGGTCGGAGAGCTGTAGTAGCTCAAGTTTAAAGCGAGGATTTCCTACATTAAATAACTTTTTATATACGTGGCACATAATACGTGGAGCAAGGTTGTAATCCATTACAGCTGCAGGATATACAGGTCGGAGAGCTGTAGTAGCTCAAGTTTAAAGCGAGGATTTCCTACATTAAATAACTTTTTATATACGTGGCACATAATACGTGGAGCAAGGTTGTAATCCATTACAGCTGCAGGATATACAGGTCGGAGAGCTGTAGTAGCTCAAGTTTAAAGCGAGGATTTCCTACATTAAATAACTTTTTATATACGTGGCACATAATACGTGGAGCAAGGTTGTAATCCATTACAGCTGCAGGATATACAGGTCGGAGAGCTGTAGTAGCTCAAGTTTAAAGCGAGGATTTCCTACATTAAATAACTTTTTATATACGTGGCACATAATACGTGGAGCAAGGTTGTAATCCATTACAGCTGCAGGATATACAGGTCGGAGAGCTGTAGTAGCTCAAGTTTAAAGCGAGGATTTCCTACATTAAATAACTTTTTATATACGTGGCACATAATACGTGGAGCAAGGTTGTAATCCATTACAGCTGCAGGATATACAGGTCGGAGAGCTGTAGTAGCTCAAGTTTAAAGCGAGGATTTCCTACATTAAATAACTTTTTATATACGTGGCACATAATACGTGGAGCAAGGTTGTAATCCATTACAGCTGCAGGATATACAGGTCGGAGAGCTGTAGTAGCTCAAGTTTAAAGCGAGGATTTCCTACATTAAATAACTTTTTATATACGTGGCACATAATACGTGGAGCAAGGTTGTAATCCATTACAGCTGCAGGATATACAGGTCGGAGAGCTGTAGTAGCTCAAGTTTAAAGCGAGGATTTCCTACATTAAATAACTTTTTATATACGTGGCACATAATACGTGGAGCAAGGTTGTAATCCATTACAGCTGCAGGATATACAGGTCGGAGAGCTGTAGTAGCTCAAGTTTAAAGCGAGGATTTCCTACATTAAATAACTTTTTATATACGTGGCACATAATACGTGGAGCAAGGTTGTAATCCATTACAGCTGCAGGATATACAGGTCGGAGAGCTGTAGTAGCTCAAGTTTAAAGCGAGGATTTCCTACATTAAATAACTTTTTATATACGTGGCACATAATACGTGGAGCAAGGTTGTAATCCATTACAGCTGCAGGATATACAGGTCGGAGAGCTGTAGTAGCTCAAGTTTAAAGCGAGGATTTCCTACATTAAATAACTTTTTATATACGTGGCACATAATACGTGGAGCAAGGTTGTAATCCATTACAGCTGCAGGATATACAGGTCGGAGAGCTGTAGTAGCTCAAGTTTAAAGCGAGGATTTCCTACATTAAATAACTTTTTATATACGTGGCACATAATACGTGGAGCAAGGTTGTAATCCATTACAGCTGCAGGATATACAGGTCGGAGAGCTGTAGTAGCTCAAGTTTAAAGCGAGGATTTCCTACATTAAATAACTTTTTATATACGTGGCACATAATACGTGGAGCAAGGTTGTAATCCATTACAGCTGCAGGATATACAGGTCGGAGAGCTGTAGTAGCTCAAGTTTAAAGCGAGGATTTCCTACATTAAATAACTTTTTATATACGTGGCACATAATACGTGGAGCAAGGTTGTAATCCATTACAGCTGCAGGATATACAGGTCGGAGAGCTGTAGTAGCTCAAGTTTAAAGCGAGGATTTCCTACATTAAATAACTTTTTATATACGTGGCACATAATACGTGGAGCAAGGTTGTAATCCATTACAGCTGCAGGATATACAGGTCGGAGAGCTGTAGTAGCTCAAGTTTAAAGCGAGGATTTCCTACATTAAATAACTTTTTATATACGTGGCACATAATACGTGGAGCAAGGTTGTAATCCATTACAGCTGCAGGATATACAGGTCGGAGAGCTGTAGTAGCTCAAGTTTAAAGCGAGGATTTCCTACATTAAATAACTTTTTATATACGTGGCACATAATACGTGGAGCAAGGTTGTAATCCATTACAGCTGCAGGATATACAGGTCGGAGAGCTGTAGTAGCTCAAGTTTAAAGCGAGGATTTCCTACATTAAATAACTTTTTATATACGTGGCACATAATACGTGGAGCAAGGTTGTAATCCATTACAGCTGCAGGATATACAGGTCGGAGAGCTGTAGTAGCTCAAGTTTAAAGCGAGGATTTCCTACATTAAATAACTTTTTATATACGTGGCACATAATACGTGGAGCAAGGTTGTAATCCATTACAGCTGCAGGATATACAGGTCGGAGAGCTGTAGTAGCTCAAGTTTAAAGCGAGGATTTCCTACATTAAATAACTTTTTATATACGTGGCACATAATACGTGGAGCAAGGTTGTAATCCATTACAGCTGCAGGATATACAGGTCGGAGAGCTGTAGTAGCTCAAGTTTAAAGCGAGGATTTCCTACATTAAATAACTTTTTATATACGTGGCACATAATACGTGGAGCAAGGTTGTAATCCATTACAGCTGCAGGATATACAGGTCGGAGAGCTGTAGTAGCTCAAGTTTAAAGCGAGGATTTCCTACATTAAATAACTTTTTATATACGTGGCACATAATACGTGGAGCAAGGTTGTAATCCATTACAGCTGCAGGATATACAGGTCGGAGAGCTGTAGTAGCTCAAGTTTAAAGCGAGGATTTCCTACATTAAATAACTTTTTATATACGTGGCACATAATACGTGGAGCAAGGTTGTAATCCATTACAGCTGCAGGATATACAGGTCGGAGAGCTGTAGTAGCTCAAGTTTAAAGCGAGGATTTCCTACATTAAATAACTTTTTATATACGTGGCACATAATACGTGGAGCAAGGTTGTAATCCATTACAGCTGCAGGATATACAGGTCGGAGAGCTGTAGTAGCTCAAGTTTAAAGCGAGGATTTCCTACATTAAATAACTTTTTATATACGTGGCACATAATACGTGGAGCAAGGTTGTAATCCATTACAGCTGCAGGATATACAGGTCGGAGAGCTGTAGTAGCTCAAGTTTAAAGCGAGGATTTCCTACATTAAATAACTTTTTATATACGTGGCACATAATACGTGGAGCAAGGTTGTAATCCATTACAGCTGCAGGATATACAGGTCGGAGAGCTGTAGTAGCTCAAGTTTAAAGCGAGGATTTCCTACATTAAATAACTTTTTATATACGTGGCACATAATACGTGGAGCAAGGTTGTAATCCATTACAGCTGCAGGATATACAGGTCGGAGAGCTGTAGTAGCTCAAGTTTAAAGCGAGGATTTCCTACATTAAATAACTTTTTATATACGTGGCACATAATACGTGGAGCAAGGTTGTAATCCATTACAGCTGCAGGATATACAGGTCGGAGAGCTGTAGTAGCTCAAGTTTAAAGCGAGGATTTCCTACATTAAATAACTTTTTATATACGTGGCACATAATACGTGGAGCAAGGTTGTAATCCATTACAGCTGCAGGATATACAGGTCGGAGAGCTGTAGTAGCTCAAGTTTAAAGCGAGGATTTCCTACATTAAATAACTTTTTATATACGTGGCACATAATACGTGGAGCAAGGTTGTAATCCATTACAGCTGCAGGATATACAGGTCGGAGAGCTGTAGTAGCTCAAGTTTAAAGCGAGGATTTCCTACATTAAATAACTTTTTATATACGTGGCACATAATACGTGGAGCAAGGTTGTAATCCATTACAGCTGCAGGATATACAGGTCGGAGAGCTGTAGTAGCTCAAGTTTAAAGCGAGGATTTCCTACATTAAATAACTTTTTATATACGTGGCACATAATACGTGGAGCAAGGTTGTAATCCATTACAGCTGCAGGATATACAGGTCGGAGAGCTGTAGTAGCTCAAGTTTAAAGCGAGGATTTCCTACATTAAATAACTTTTTATATACGTGGCACATAATACGTGGAGCAAGGTTGTAATCCATTACAGCTGCAGGATATACAGGTCGGAGAGCTGTAGTAGCTCAAGTTTAAAGCGAGGATTTCCTACATTAAATAACTTTTTATATACGTGGCACATAATACGTGGAGCAAGGTTGTAATCCATTACAGCTGCAGGATATACAGGTCGGAGAGCTGTAGTAGCTCAAGTTTAAAGCGAGGATTTCCTACATTAAATAACTTTTTATATACGTGGCACATAATACGTGGAGCAAGGTTGTAATCCATTACAGCTGCAGGATATACAGGTCGGAGAGCTGTAGTAGCTCAAGTTTAAAGCGAGGATTTCCTACATTAAATAACTTTTTATATACGTGGCACATAATACGTGGAGCAAGGTTGTAATCCATTACAGCTGCAGGATATACAGGTCGGAGAGCTGTAGTAGCTCAAGTTTAAAGCGAGGATTTCCTACATTAAATAACTTTTTATATACGTGGCACATAATACGTGGAGCAAGGTTGTAATCCATTACAGCTGCAGGATATACAGGTCGGAGAGCTGTAGTAGCTCAAGTTTAAAGCGAGGATTTCCTACATTAAATAACTTTTTATATACGTGGCACATAATACGTGGAGCAAGGTTGTAATCCATTACAGCTGCAGGATATACAGGTCGGAGAGCTGTAGTAGCTCAAGTTTAAAGCGAGGATTTCCTACATTAAATAACTTTTTATATACGTGGCACATAATACGTGGAGCAAGGTTGTAATCCATTACAGCTGCAGGATATACAGGTCGGAGAGCTGTAGTAGCTCAAGTTTAAAGCGAGGATTTCCTACATTAAATAACTTTTTATATACGTGGCACATAATACGTGGAGCAAGGTTGTAATCCATTACAGCTGCAGGATATACAGGTCGGAGAGCTGTAGTAGCTCAAGTTTAAAGCGAGGATTTCCTACATTAAATAACTTTTTATATACGTGGCACATAATACGTGGAGCAAGGTTGTAATCCATTACAGCTGCAGGATATACAGGTCGGAGAGCTGTAGTAGCTCAAGTTTAAAGCGAGGATTTCCTACATTAAATAACTTTTTATATACGTGGCACATAATACGTGGAGCAAGGTTGTAATCCATTACAGCTGCAGGATATACAGGTCGGAGAGCTGTAGTAGCTCAAGTTTAAAGCGAGGATTTCCTACATTAAATAACTTTTTATATACGTGGCACATAATACGTGGAGCAAGGTTGTAATCCATTACAGCTGCAGGATATACAGGTCGGAGAGCTGTAGTAGCTCAAGTTTAAAGCGAGGATTTCCTACATTAAATAACTTTTTATATACGTGGCACATAATACGTGGAGCAAGGTTGTAATCCATTACAGCTGCAGGATATACAGGTCGGAGAGCTGTAGTAGCTCAAGTTTAAAGCGAGGATTTCCTACATTAAATAACTTTTTATATACGTGGCACATAATACGTGGAGCAAGGTTGTAATCCATTACAGCTGCAGGATATACAGGTCGGAGAGCTGTAGTAGCTCAAGTTTAAAGCGAGGATTTCCTACATTAAATAACTTTTTATATACGTGGCACATAATACGTGGAGCAAGGTTGTAATCCATTACAGCTGCAGGATATACAGGTCGGAGAGCTGTAGTAGCTCAAGTTTAAAGCGAGGATTTCCTACATTAAATAACTTTTTATATACGTGGCACATAATACGTGGAGCAAGGTTGTAATCCATTACAGCTGCAGGATATACAGGTCGGAGAGCTGTAGTAGCTCAAGTTTAAAGCGAGGATTTCCTACATTAAATAACTTTTTATATACGTGGCACATAATACGTGGAGCAAGGTTGTAATCCATTACAGCTGCAGGATATACAGGTCGGAGAGCTGTAGTAGCTCAAGTTTAAAGCGAGGATTTCCTACATTAAATAACTTTTTATATACGTGGCACATAATACGTGGAGCAAGGTTGTAATCCATTACAGCTGCAGGATATACAGGTCGGAGAGCTGTAGTAGCTCAAGTTTAAAGCGAGGATTTCCTACATTAAATAACTTTTTATATACGTGGCACATAATACGTGGAGCAAGGTTGTAATCCATTACAGCTGCAGGATATACAGGTCGGAGAGCTGTAGTAGCTCAAGTTTAAAGCGAGGATTTCCTACATTAAATAACTTTTTATATACGTGGCACATAATACGTGGAGCAAGGTTGTAATCCATTACAGCTGCAGGATATACAGGTCGGAGAGCTGTAGTAGCTCAAGTTTAAAGCGAGGATTTCCTACATTAAATAACTTTTTATATACGTGGCACATAATACGTGGAGCAAGGTTGTAATCCATTACAGCTGCAGGATATACAGGTCGGAGAGCTGTAGTAGCTCAAGTTTAAAGCGAGGATTTCCTACATTAAATAACTTTTTATATACGTGGCACATAATACGTGGAGCAAGGTTGTAATCCATTACAGCTGCAGGATATACAGGTCGGAGAGCTGTAGTAGCTCAAGTTTAAAGCGAGGATTTCCTACATTAAATAACTTTTTATATACGTGGCACATAATACGTGGAGCAAGGTTGTAATCCATTACAGCTGCAGGATATACAGGTCGGAGAGCTGTAGTAGCTCAAGTTTAAAGCGAGGATTTCCTACATTAAATAACTTTTTATATACGTGGCACATAATACGTGGAGCAAGGTTGTAATCCATTACAGCTGCAGGATATACAGGTCGGAGAGCTGTAGTAGCTCAAGTTTAAAGCGAGGATTTCCTACATTAAATAACTTTTTATATACGTGGCACATAATACGTGGAGCAAGGTTGTAATCCATTACAGCTGCAGGATATACAGGTCGGAGAGCTGTAGTAGCTCAAGTTTAAAGCGAGGATTTCCTACATTAAATAACTTTTTATATACGTGGCACATAATACGTGGAGCAAGGTTGTAATCCATTACAGCTGCAGGATATACAGGTCGGAGAGCTGTAGTAGCTCAAGTTTAAAGCGAGGATTTCCTACATTAAATAACTTTTTATATACGTGGCACATAATACGTGGAGCAAGGTTGTAATCCATTACAGCTGCAGGATATACAGGTCGGAGAGCTGTAGTAGCTCAAGTTTAAAGCGAGGATTTCCTACATTAAATAACTTTTTATATACGTGGCACATAATACGTGGAGCAAGGTTGTAATCCATTACAGCTGCAGGATATACAGGTCGGAGAGCTGTAGTAGCTCAAGTTTAAAGCGAGGATTTCCTACATTAAATAACTTTTTATATACGTGGCACATAATACGTGGAGCAAGGTTGTAATCCATTACAGCTGCAGGATATACAGGTCGGAGAGCTGTAGTAGCTCAAGTTTAAAGCGAGGATTTCCTACATTAAATAACTTTTTATATACGTGGCACATAATACGTGGAGCAAGGTTGTAATCCATTACAGCTGCAGGATATACAGGTCGGAGAGCTGTAGTAGCTCAAGTTTAAAGCGAGGATTTCCTACATTAAATAACTTTTTATATACGTGGCACATAATACGTGGAGCAAGGTTGTAATCCATTACAGCTGCAGGATATACAGGTCGGAGAGCTGTAGTAGCTCAAGTTTAAAGCGAGGATTTCCTACATTAAATAACTTTTTATATACGTGGCACATAATACGTGGAGCAAGGTTGTAATCCATTACAGCTGCAGGATATACAGGTCGGAGAGCTGTAGTAGCTCAAGTTTAAAGCGAGGATTTCCTACATTAAATAACTTTTTATATACGTGGCACATAATACGTGGAGCAAGGTTGTAATCCATTACAGCTGCAGGATATACAGGTCGGAGAGCTGTAGTAGCTCAAGTTTAAAGCGAGGATTTCCTACATTAAATAACTTTTTATATACGTGGCACATAATACGTGGAGCAAGGTTGTAATCCATTACAGCTGCAGGATATACAGGTCGGAGAGCTGTAGTAGCTCAAGTTTAAAGCGAGGATTTCCTACATTAAATAACTTTTTATATACGTGGCACATAATACGTGGAGCAAGGTTGTAATCCATTACAGCTGCAGGATATACAGGTCGGAGAGCTGTAGTAGCTCAAGTTTAAAGCGAGGATTTCCTACATTAAATAACTTTTTATATACGTGGCACATAATACGTGGAGCAAGGTTGTAATCCATTACAGCTGCAGGATATACAGGTCGGAGAGCTGTAGTAGCTCAAGTTTAAAGCGAGGATTTCCTACATTAAATAACTTTTTATATACGTGGCACATAATACGTGGAGCAAGGTTGTAATCCATTACAGCTGCAGGATATACAGGTCGGAGAGCTGTAGTAGCTCAAGTTTAAAGCGAGGATTTCCTACATTAAATAACTTTTTATATACGTGGCACATAATACGTGGAGCAAGGTTGTAATCCATTACAGCTGCAGGATATACAGGTCGGAGAGCTGTAGTAGCTCAAGTTTAAAGCGAGGATTTCCTACATTAAATAACTTTTTATATACGTGGCACATAATACGTGGAGCAAGGTTGTAATCCATTACAGCTGCAGGATATACAGGTCGGAGAGCTGTAGTAGCTCAAGTTTAAAGCGAGGATTTCCTACATTAAATAACTTTTTATATACGTGGCACATAATACGTGGAGCAAGGTTGTAATCCATTACAGCTGCAGGATATACAGGTCGGAGAGCTGTAGTAGCTCAAGTTTAAAGCGAGGATTTCCTACATTAAATAACTTTTTATATACGTGGCACATAATACGTGGAGCAAGGTTGTAATCCATTACAGCTGCAGGATATACAGGTCGGAGAGCTGTAGTAGCTCAAGTTTAAAGCGAGGATTTCCTACATTAAATAACTTTTTATATACGTGGCACATAATACGTGGAGCAAGGTTGTAATCCATTACAGCTGCAGGATATACAGGTCGGAGAGCTGTAGTAGCTCAAGTTTAAAGCGAGGATTTCCTACATTAAATAACTTTTTATATACGTGGCACATAATACGTGGAGCAAGGTTGTAATCCATTACAGCTGCAGGATATACAGGTCGGAGAGCTGTAGTAGCTCAAGTTTAAAGCGAGGATTTCCTACATTAAATAACTTTTTATATACGTGGCACATAATACGTGGAGCAAGGTTGTAATCCATTACAGCTGCAGGATATACAGGTCGGAGAGCTGTAGTAGCTCAAGTTTAAAGCGAGGATTTCCTACATTAAATAACTTTTTATATACGTGGCACATAATACGTGGAGCAAGGTTGTAATCCATTACAGCTGCAGGATATACAGGTCGGAGAGCTGTAGTAGCTCAAGTTTAAAGCGAGGATTTCCTACATTAAATAACTTTTTATATACGTGGCACATAATACGTGGAGCAAGGTTGTAATCCATTACAGCTGCAGGATATACAGGTCGGAGAGCTGTAGTAGCTCAAGTTTAAAGCGAGGATTTCCTACATTAAATAACTTTTTATATACGTGGCACATAATACGTGGAGCAAGGTTGTAATCCATTACAGCTGCAGGATATACAGGTCGGAGAGCTGTAGTAGCTCAAGTTTAAAGCGAGGATTTCCTACATTAAATAACTTTTTATATACGTGGCACATAATACGTGGAGCAAGGTTGTAATCCATTACAGCTGCAGGATATACAGGTCGGAGAGCTGTAGTAGCTCAAGTTTAAAGCGAGGATTTCCTACATTAAATAACTTTTTATATACGTGGCACATAATACGTGGAGCAAGGTTGTAATCCATTACAGCTGCAGGATATACAGGTCGGAGAGCTGTAGTAGCTCAAGTTTAAAGCGAGGATTTCCTACATTAAATAACTTTTTATATACGTGGCACATAATACGTGGAGCAAGGTTGTAATCCATTACAGCTGCAGGATATACAGGTCGGAGAGCTGTAGTAGCTCAAGTTTAAAGCGAGGATTTCCTACATTAAATAACTTTTTATATACGTGGCACATAATACGTGGAGCAAGGTTGTAATCCATTACAGCTGCAGGATATACAGGTCGGAGAGCTGTAGTAGCTCAAGTTTAAAGCGAGGATTTCCTACATTAAATAACTTTTTATATACGTGGCACATAATACGTGGAGCAAGGTTGTAATCCATTACAGCTGCAGGATATACAGGTCGGAGAGCTGTAGTAGCTCAAGTTTAAAGCGAGGATTTCCTACATTAAATAACTTTTTATATACGTGGCACATAATACGTGGAGCAAGGTTGTAATCCATTACAGCTGCAGGATATACAGGTCGGAGAGCTGTAGTAGCTCAAGTTTAAAGCGAGGATTTCCTACATTAAATAACTTTTTATATACGTGGCACATAATACGTGGAGCAAGGTTGTAATCCATTACAGCTGCAGGATATACAGGTCGGAGAGCTGTAGTAGCTCAAGTTTAAAGCGAGGATTTCCTACATTAAATAACTTTTTATATACGTGGCACATAATACGTGGAGCAAGGTTGTAATCCATTACAGCTGCAGGATATACAGGTCGGAGAGCTGTAGTAGCTCAAGTTTAAAGCGAGGATTTCCTACATTAAATAACTTTTTATATACGTGGCACATAATACGTGGAGCAAGGTTGTAATCCATTACAGCTGCAGGATATACAGGTCGGAGAGCTGTAGTAGCTCAAGTTTAAAGCGAGGATTTCCTACATTAAATAACTTTTTATATACGTGGCACATAATACGTGGAGCAAGGTTGTAATCCATTACAGCTGCAGGATATACAGGTCGGAGAGCTGTAGTAGCTCAAGTTTAAAGCGAGGATTTCCTACATTAAATAACTTTTTATATACGTGGCACATAATACGTGGAGCAAGGTTGTAATCCATTACAGCTGCAGGATATACAGGTCGGAGAGCTGTAGTAGCTCAAGTTTAAAGCGAGGATTTCCTACATTAAATAACTTTTTATATACGTGGCACATAATACGTGGAGCAAGGTTGTAATCCATTACAGCTGCAGGATATACAGGTCGGAGAGCTGTAGTAGCTCAAGTTTAAAGCGAGGATTTCCTACATTAAAAGGCTTTTAGCACTTCCTTCTCGGCTAGATACATATTTGTCCTGCATGAAAAGTAAGCGCGCGACATTCTGTGGACAAAAAAGTTCTAAATTTTACACAATTTTGCTTATTATCAGGAAATAAAGGATTCTAAATAAAATGTAGCCGAGAAAGAATCTAATTAATTAACATGCCTTTCACATTATCCAAAGATACTATATGGTCCAAGTTATCGTTTGAAAAAACGACATCTGACTAACCACTACATCTAACTAACAATATCAGATCTGCAGTCTGTGAACATGTTCAAGAGTTCAAGACCGTCCTCACCATTACATCAGATTTGATAAACCACAAATCTTCGCAAAAGAACACCGATTCCTACCAAGGATGATATACGCGAGGCTATTGAAATTAAAAAACATCCTAATTTCAATAGAGAAGATGGATGGGTGCTGCCATCTGCGTGGTAATTAATAAAATTAAATCCAAACCCAAGCATACCACTGCAAGAATTTAAGTTACTATAACCTCGTTCTACGTAGATTGGACCAAAAATTAATATTCAAACACTGACGGTAACCAGGCTAACTATGAAATTGGGACGTCAAACATCTCAGTCCTCCCAGTGACCATGGGTGCTGTAACCCGAAACGTCAGGAATTAAAAATAAGTTAATTCAAAACACGATAAAATCCGTATGTATTTTTTATCTTGATTAATTATAAAGTAATTAAAAAACCATTAGATTAAGAATTTAATTACTTTAAACATACTATCCTACTATTTGAAGAAGAATCAATTCACGAATGTCAAAGTCTTGTTTTTATAATACGCGAGCAAACGTGGTTCGATCACCGCCGGCGTTAATTTCAATTTTAAGTGCTGACTTACTACGAGCTCGGCGATGAAAGAAAACATTGTGAGGAAGTCTGCATGTCTAGACTTATTCTGAGAACATGTAAAGGCCACCAAAACGCGTTGGAGCAGCTCGGCTTACTAATTGCTTCATAATGTGTATCGAACTTTACATTGACAAAAAAACTGCACTTATAAGAACCATCCCCACCCCACGCATCCATTTACCATCAGGTGAACTGTGTATTTATTTGTCACCCTTACCTGTTTATAGGAAGTCATGCATTTTTTATAGGATAAGGTGACAAACGAGCACACAGTCCACCTGATGGTAAGTGGTTGCTGTGACCCAAAGACATCTACATCTATCCTCGATTACGAATCAAAATGCAGATACGTTGTTATCCGTGAGGAATAATATGGAATGCCTCGTTTCTAGTAAAACGGGTCTCCGGTTCTCTACACTCACCATACGAAACACAGCAGCATTAAGCTATTATTTTACGCTTGTATTCTGTGAGAGCGTTTTTCTTCCCCATTCGTCCTACAACTATAATACTACTAATATAACTGCAGCATGGCTCTACCGCTTGTAGATGGTTCAGGTGTATTCTTTGTCACAGTCTTTAGGGAAAACTATGCTTCGCAATGGACTCGTGATGAGCGTTAACACTTAACAGTAATAGATGATAAGAATAAATATACCGCGGAGTAGAACTAGAAAAATCAACTTAATATAAGGAATCGTTACCACAACCAAAAAAATATTTCAACAGTAAATACTTAATTTTTAAAACGATCGTTTGAATAACACAAAAAATGGTCGTTTCTATACGGCAGCGTTATAAAGGAAATTACTCCAAGATAATCAGACAGAAATAGTAATGTTGATAACAAAAGCTCATTAATTACCAAAATTCAATTACATAATTATTACGGTTATCGTGTAAACCTTACGGACAACAAAGAAATGTTACGAAAATTGAATGCACAGAAACAAATTTATTAAGGGTCGGGTCTTTTATATACGTTTCACTGTTTTACTAATAAACACGATTTCTTTGCCTTTTTTCCTTGCCCTTCAGCGATACTACTTAAAACAATGCAAATATTTTTTTAGTTTATTTCCTCTCGAGTAAAGTACATCTTTTGCAGAATATCAGTATTTAAACAATGAAAACGGAACGTAATTTTGTTTTCCATTGGCTATTTTTCTTTTTCCCTCTTCATTGCTATTTATGTATTCGGATCGTGCTTCGCCATTAAAATTGTTAAGTGAAACAACATTGCGAGTAGTTTAATTAATTCGTTTTTTTTTAATTATTTTAATTATGAGCATTTTGTAAGGTGTTTTTAGTAAACGTTACCATAACCTAGAATTTTATTGTGTATCGTGAAATCATTTAACATACGTAAATTATTGCACATGGACAAACATTCAGACTCGGAAAAATTATTCGTAGGCAATACAAGCACTTCTTCCGTGTTAGGTTTTAAGTAAGTTTGCGACCATCAAAATACGTGATAAAATGGCTTGCTATTGAACACTTCTGGCAATTTTCTTCTTGGAATTGGAATTGGTACCACCGGCTGACTCTTCGTTTCTCGATCACATTAGTAAAACTAAGAATCATCACCTGTAATAATGCTGTATATACGTCATGATGAGTCTGCTTCATATTTATTAATCTTGTCTTGAACATGATTAAGTGGCACTCATCACTCATACTCATCACTGTTCTTGTAAAACTTGGTGAACGATTTCCGATCTAGTCTCCAATATGATTTGAATCCCTTCATATGTACATTGCTTATTTTCTTCAATAAAATATTTCACTGCTAGCATGTTTCCTTTCGTAACTTTCGGCATAAAAGCAATCACTTCTTTCTTCATCTCTCAAAGTTAGCCAACCGTGCTGAAATTTGTTATAACAGTGGTACACGGTTTCTTCAGAAGGACCCTTATACATAAATGCCATTCGAATTTTATCAAACGATACATCCGGTATCGTTTGATAAATTAAATAGATCGAATTTTAGGCGATATTAGAAACCGTAAAAAAACATCACGCGAAAATGGTCTTCAAGCAGATACATTTTTCAATGAAGTACGATATTTCAATTATGTATATCATTGAAGCGACAGTAGCCTCATGGCAGGGCGTGGACCGCGAACTCAAAAAGGTTGTGGGTTCGAATCCACCATTCGACTACTGGCGTGAACCACTTGTAACACAAGCAAATAAACTTACCACGAGTGGTCAAGGGGAATATTAGTAATTTTTATAGCATTGTTAATATTCTTTAAAAAATCATATTATTATAAACGTGTAAAGGTAAATTTTTACAATTACACCCTTTATACAATCGCATTTTCATAATGTATTATAAGTGGCCAGTATCTCATATAAAAAAAATCTTTTTTTTTTTATAACAGGCATTTATCGCCATAGGCTTCATCTCTGAGTAATTTTTTTTTCTAACGTCGAGTGAACCTCGGCCGTTCACTAATCAATAGGCATCTAAAATAAGCGTGATCAAGTATTTCACTTATGTTTGGAATGAAGGCTCGATACAACATTCGACCGATACCATATTACGCCACATGTTTGTTTAACTGTGACTTGAATGCAATCTGTGAGCGACGTTAAACATTTCTGCCAATGTGAATTTAAATTGTCACTAGGAAAATTATTAAGTTAAAATACTTCATTAATGACCAGCCCATGCAAGTTGAAAAGGTCGAATTCTATATTGCGCTGGCGGCGTTAAACAATCCATCACTACATTTCATGTCTTTTGATAGATTATGGGACAACCACATTGTTTACGGCAGACGTAAAACTAAACCGTCGTCGGGTGCAGCGTCAATTAGCTATCGCCAATCTGCTTGCCGAGCGTGGCGATTCTTTCCAACAGGAAAGACCCAATCTGTAATAGTCCACCCGAATTTCAGCCATGGCGGTCTGCCTCAACGGAGGCTAGACATCGGCGCAGGACAGGATTATAGTGCCCAAGTGTATGCGCAATCACAGGTGCACTCTCTATTCCCTCACTCTCATAATCCGATGTGACGGTAAACCGACACGACCGGAGAGAGATCAGGCGCAGTACCAACGGCTTTATGTGCTTTCCGAGGCACGGGGGTGAGACACCGCCAACTTCCAGACTCCGGGCCACTACTGAGAATTTCCTGACGGAAAAACTCAATAATTAATTTTTTGGCCCGACCCGGTAGTCGGACCCAGGACCTCATGATCAGCAGTCGCACTACTACAACCACTAGACCAACGAGGCAGTCTCGAGTCGATAAATGATATAATATAGAACTGAACAGATGCGAGTTCTAGAGCAGTTGCTTAAATAAGACCATCAATCGGAGTGTCCAACGTTCTTGGTACCTTAATATCTTTGTCAACATCTATCGACACCGAATATCGAAAATTTCTAGTTTTCAGACTTATATACGCCTAATGACACCTTGCGGCCAAATTTCAAGTTTTATAAGTAACCTGGAGGCTAGAAGTGGCCTGAATTTTTGATAAGTGAGTGAATCAATCAGTGAGTGATAAAAACAGCACTTTTAAGATTTTAATATGTAACTCCAAGGCTGGAAATAGGTTAATTTTAGAATATGAGTTAAGAAGGAAAAATTATAAGTGTGCAGCTCTATTCATTTTTGAGTTAAGAGTTGTTCGAAAGTAGCTCGCAATCGTTCGTGTAAAGATTATTTCACTATAGCCATACGTTTTCCTTACAGATTTATTAATATACTATTAACGAAAAATACGAACACAACTTATTTCCTTCCATTCCCTGCAGATTTAAAGGTCGTACAAGAATAGAGATTTTCTCTGTAATCGATATCTACTTTTACATGCATACAGAATAAAAATTGAATTGTGGTATAATACCACAATCCAATTTTTATTCTGTATGCAATCAATAATTGACTACAACGGACATATTCACTTCCTAAACGTCAATATTCATGAAATCGTCGAGACACGCTGCTTTTTTAATATTTTTTTTTTGTTATTAAGAAAAAGCAATACAATTACAACATATATTAATAACAATTTAAATATATACACTAAGTTTTGTTGAAGTTATTGCTTAGAGTAATTACATACATACGAGCTAATGCGAAACGGAGTGTCAAATTGACAGTTCTATTCGTATCGTACGTGCATAGTTCGATAATATATAGTTTAATATTTATAAAATAACTTTTTTTAATAGAAGTACTAAATTATAAAAAAAAACAATTTCCATGCTCGGCTGTTAAAGTCAGTGATAAAACAGAGTGAATTGAAGAATTACGTGTAAAGCCGACTTCAGAAGTATGTGGAAATTATTTTTTTAACCTTTAAATGTCGGTTCTACTTTTAGTTTCAAGTAGTCTCCGAAATGTCAAAGTTCACGATAAAACTAGAACGTCGTTTAAATTAATACATACCCATCTTCATTCCTTCTTTCCACCTTTAGGGAAAAAACATTTATTTATATGGGACCACCCCTAAAAATAATAATGTAATAGTCGTTTCCGAGAAATCGGTAAATATACGCAAAAAAGTACGAGCTGAATATATAGTTTTCTGTAATAAAATTGGAATTAAAATCAGTTCATAAACGAAGAAGTTATGCACGAACATACATAAAAGATATAAATTTAAAAGTCGTTTAAAAATATGCAATCCTATTTCGTAGTAGTAGTAAAATACTAGATCCTCTTAAGCCACTTTAGGACCTTGAATAAAATATCCCAAGATCGTATATTTTCATTATTTCACTTTGCAAACATAATGGAAAACGTCCTTGGGTTTCTTTCTTGCTTTAGTACGTTATGTTTAAGTATTAAAACGTTTCTATATTACGATTTGTCCAAATCCCTCCGGGTAAGGACATGTGATCGATTGTATTTATTTTTAATGCATGTGTTACGTTTTCCTCTTAATGGACTTATCTTGTTTTCTTGTTCGATCGGGCATTAAGGAATATACGTTTGATTTTTATAATACTGGATTTAACCATTATAAGAGAGAGCTTGTGTGCACCCAATGGTAAGTGGTGACGAAGCTGAAGGTGGAAAGGTAATACTCACAAAAAAATAGAGAACAAAGTAAAAATAAAATTAGATTAAAATGTAACGTGCGATAAATTGAATACTTTTTTTTTAAAACTACTTCAAGTAAAGGATCGCATGAGATCGGGCTATTTACTTTTCATCTAGTAGACTGCACTATCATAACTTCAAGAAGCTATCTATCTCGAAGTCTAAAAGGGGCTCTCAGACTAATACTGATAAAACACGCTCACGCAAATATTTTGTAATATTTGTAAGTTGACTCATTTTTGTAAGTCCTTTTTAACATTATTAAAGGTAGTAAAGACGTTTTTAATTACATAATCACTTCGAATATTATTTTATTAAATATTTTGATAATCATTCTAAAATTCTATTTTAACAAAACACAATATATAGTTTTTTTTTTTAAATTTGTTAAACTGTCGGGGATAATATGATATCTAAGAGGTCAAGGAAATCTACATAAAATGAAATAACTTTTAAAAAAGATCTTTGAAGTTTTTACAAATTTGATGAAAGTCCCTCTGGCATTCGGCCAGTTTCTTCATGCACGCCGTTGCTCGGATACCATATTTAAATATCCGTCGCTATATCCTGTTTATATCTTAATATCGTCTATCTCTAGAAAATACGACATTTGAAAGTTGCCGCAACATGGAAAATAGATATACTCTATTTACTTAACCAGAAGAACATAAGGATGACATCTATTTCTAGTTAAAAATAAAAGTAATAGTTTTTCTTAAATTTTAGCTTATTTAAGTAGCATTTTTATTTTTGGAGATAATTATGGCGCCACTGAGAACGCCGTTTGTATGTAGCCAAAGCCACAATGAACACTCGATATCACATGATTAATTTCCGTGCAAAAAATTTAACGTGAGCACTTGTCCGCGGAACTACCAGGTGCTTTATGTTTTAGATTAAACAAAAGCGTGTCACAAGGAGCGCGGGTTGAACGGGCCTGGAGACTTATAACACTGCTGGGAACGATATGAACTAGGTCTGCACTAGGTGCATAAACCGGATAGTGTGAGGTGTAAATTGCGCAACATAGGCGCGAAATGCGTACAGGCACCCGGACTAACATCAACACGTCCCAGTGAACGCATTTCCATTGGGGGCCATTTGTCAAACGCATTGACAGCGCCTGCTTGCCAAATGTCTTTTGCTGCTTATACCTCACGCTGCCTAACATGCCTTTTACTTATATCGAGGCATTCCATCTTAGCCCTTAGGGTTGTCAACTCATCACTGTATAAAAATTGTTTTGACTTACTTATCTTTAAATCCTCGCTTAAGTAGACAGTACTAAGCAAAAGAAGTAAAGTTACAGGCTATATACTTCCCTCAGGTAGGCTTTTAGGTAATGGAAATGTCTGCCGCGCTGCGATTTAGTGAATTTTTAATTTTACAGACGTGCAGGTTCTCTCGCGATTTTTTCCTTCACCGAGCACGTAGTAAATCGGCACTTTAAACTGCAATTAACAATTAAATTGCTCTGTACAGAGATCGAACACGAGTTGCTCGCGTTGCAAACAAAAGGAGGTCACTACCTAAACTGGACAAGTCTTACCAGTAACTGCATACATGTGCATATTTATACCTGAAACAAACAATGAAATATTTAAATTAGTTGAAAACCCATTAAATTATCTCGCTGTTGACGTTTATAACGTACAAAGAGAAATATAAATCCGCTTCAGGAATAAAGGGAACAGTTTACAAAAAGATGCAATTTAAATCGGGAGCAAATACAATCAAGCGATAACGAGCGTCATTGGACATGGCTGAATTACCAGGCTTTTATAATAAAATAAAATAAAAATTTTAAAGGTTATATTAAAATATTAACTATTGCGTAACCACTTTGTTTTAAATGAATATTATAATATATAACACATAAAATGAACACAAATATAACAGCCATGAACCTACAAAAATATAGATTTAGTATCTATAAACATTAATTTTCTATTGTAATTTTTTTAACGTCATATATTTGTAAATAAAATAAACTTAAATAATCCATAACTTTTACTGGTACTCTTTTTACTGGAAACGAGGCATTCCATCTTAGTCCTCACGGGTGACAACGCATCTGCATTTTGATACGTAATCGAGGACAGATGTAGGTGTCTATGGGCCACAGCAACCGCTTACCATCAAGTGGTCTGTGTGCTCGTTTGTCACCCTATCCTATAAAAAAATTCACACTGACTGGTTGCAGTTTAATCAGTGTAAAGTTAGTATCAACTCCGCGTGCTAATCCACCTTACTAACCCACCGTAACTTACAAATTTTCGAAATAATGCTCATTACTTAGTATGTTCTTACACAGGTCTATGTCCAACAGTGGACTTGATAGTTTAAGTCCATCGTCATCGTCAGTACAATGATGTTCAAACAAAATTACTTATATGTTCTTCAGGTTGATTCTAACCGCAACATCTTTTACATGCTTAATTGGAAGTTGTCAACTGTAAACTGTACCATCAGGTGGGGCAATAGTCAAACGTTTGAGTAAAAAATTACTGCAACAGAATCAAATATTAAAAAAATTTAGTTTTCTTTTATCTTGAGCTCTAAAAAACTGGAATCATAAAACAATATGACACTTGCTTACTTAACTGAACAAAAAAATTACGACTGCCGTGAACCCACAATGCTAAATTAATCAAGAACGTTTCCTCTATTTTTCTTTGATGTAGCCAATCAACATCTATTCGTCATCATAATCAACATCTATTCGTCATCATAATCATCATCAAGACAGTCCAACACAAGTCTAGCCTCCCCACAGCTACTAAGCACGATCCAAAGTCACCTGCATCTATCGACTTGCGTCTCTTACCATCGACTTTCCGTATGTCTTACAAGGTCGTCACTCCGTCTAGTGGGGGACCGCACTACACTTTACTTGCCAATACAAGACTGCCACTCGACAACTATTTCCCATCGGTTGTCGGTTCTTTAAAATTTTAATGCTTAATTTGAATGCTGTATGTATTTATCGTTAACTATGGCCAGTTGCGAGTATATTAAAGTGAAATATCATACAAGGCAAAGGCACCTAGATGCGGCGACTGATATTCTCGTAGCTTAAAATTATCGCCCATTTGTTATTGAATATGTTTGTTTCGTTTGTAATGATCTGTAGAATATTTAAGTCATATAATAGTAGATGGTGATCATTTTTGATCATATTTTAACTTCGAACCTCACCGGCACCAAAGAAATTGTTAACTGGAATTTTAAAAGTTGCTATTCGGCGGTAAAGAGGATCATCGTGAGGAAACCTGGCAGTCAGATTTTTTTTTCAAAAACATGCGAATTCGCCAACATGCATCTATGCCCAGCATTGAGACGCTATATTCTGTTTCTTTACTTTTAAATTTAATATTTAAAAAGTAAAGAGAGACTAAGAGTAAGGCCTCAGAGAAAAGAGTGTTCAGCTCCACCTCGTACAATCGTCACGCACACCTTAACATCTTAAGGCGGTTCTTTTTTGTATATTCTCGGAATAAGCTGAACCAATTTTAATGATTCTTCTTTTATTATTAAATTGGTTATTCTAAAAATTTGTATGTGTATGGCACCAATACTTTATAATAGTGGGTAAAATAGGTGATAAAGATTTTAATGCACTTATTTAGACGACATTCTAGGTCAAGGAAACCCTTGAAGTTGTTATATTACTTAGTCCACTCTAACCGTACAGCCTAGTTCAATGCCGAACCCTCCCCCATAGACTGCCTCATAGGGGGATATTTGCCATTTGCCATAGTTGCCACACTGGACAAACGGGTTGACAACCACAGCTTTCATTTTAAGTCGTTATTAGGAAAACTTTGATTTTTTTATAGAAGAGGGGGCAAACGAGCATGCGGCTCACCTGATGTTAAGTGACTACCGCCGCCCATGATCAACCGCAACACCAGGGGAATTGCAGGTGCGTTGCCGGCCCTTTAGAAAGGAGTAAGCTCCTTTCTTGAAGGTCCTCAGGTCGTATCGGTCCGGAAAAATCGCCGGTGGTAAACCATTCCACAGAGAGGTCGTACGCGGAAAAAAACTCCTTTTGAAACGTACAGTGGTGGACCGCCAAGCATCGCCAAGCATCGGGACGTTTGCCGCGTAGTGCGTTCATGAAATTTGGCGGCTGGGATTAATCCGAACAATTCCTCAGAGCACTCCCCATGATATATGCGAAAGAAAATGCAAAGAGATGCAACATTTCTTAGCAGCGCCAGTGAATCGAGCCGATCGGAATGGTGCCCATATCTTGATTGATCCCTCCATCGCCTCTTACGACATCCATGGGACGATATGTCGTAGTGGGTATTCTTACACCGCCACTACCACGGTACTCCAAAGGGTAAAATAATTAAATGTTAACAAAAAAGAAAACACGGTTATAAAATCAAAATGAAAATAATTTCCATATAATAGTCACTGAATTCGCGGCTTTAAGTTTTCGACACACTGTAATATCTTCGCATCGACTTCAGAAGTTATAATGTGAATTTTTTTTTGAAGCCGGTATTCCTTTTTTAAATAAGTTTGATTATATTTTTAACTTAGCACATGTAAAAACATTTTTTTGTATTTTTATGTATTCTTTGTTCGGCAACTTGCGAAAAATTGCATTGCAATTTCAATAACTTATTGCACTGTAGGTATAACGGAGCGTTAGGGAAAACGAAACTTCTTTTTTTTAATATGAAAAACAGCTTAATCTCAGAGACATCGATTCTTATAATTGCATTATAGTGATTTAGGGCAGAATTCGAACACAAAACGTACTAGTCATCAATTCGGTGTTGCCGTCGTTTTATAAGACAGTTATACAAGTATAATAATATTGATCTGATCATAAAATTAATGAGTCATTCGAATACAACCGGCTCATGCTTATTTCCGATCAAACGCGATTTCACCAACGGTACTAAATAGTTCGTATCGTTGTTACTACACAAAATACATGGATAAGTTGAATTTAGGTCTTTCATTTACAATAAATAAAATTGCAGTTATAAGAACTCTTAAATCCTTATATGTAAGTCCGTTTCTGTTATACGCTCACTAACCTACTACCGTTTCGGAGAACCGAAAGTAGGATATTGTAACGGGTCGCATCGGTCACGGCTTTGTAATGAAATATTAGCGTGTTGAGAATACTCGATAGAGTTTTGGGAATTCGTAAACCGTTGTCTAATATCTCAAAATTATACGGAATTTATTATGAAATTGACGTGTCTACATCATAATATGCTTTTTATATGATTTTACTATTACGTATCGTTATTGTTTACAGTGCAACATTCCAGTTTAATAGTAGAATTTAGTAGTCACATTTGAAATTTTTACAACGCGGGAAAACGTCCGTTCTTATTCATTCTAGTTTAGTTTTCGAATTTTCTTCTTTTCCCACTGCGATGACAATAGACCTTAGATACTGCTTGCAGTGATACTGGTCTTGTTAGACTTTCATAGCTTCTTGCTTCCTTCTGGACTTCGTAACTTTGACGCTACCTCCGAGTCCGGTCTGTATGTTTTACATCTGATATTTACGAATCCTACATCTGATATTTACGTCTCCTACCTCCATCTACACGAGACTTCAAAGATCTTTTTGGCCTTTTCTATAATCGTCATTAAACCTACAAAACAAAGTGGAGTGATGAATATTCTTACGCGGTGGCATAAGATAATCCATAAATGATATATGAACGAATATGATAAGGTTTAATGAATTATGCGACGAATTAAATAGTCTAAATGATAAACCTTTGACCGTGTGATAGCGGCGTAATAGAATCCAACCCAATAATTCTTTTCGTCGTGCGTCGTGTGAGGCTACTATGGAAAATACCAATACTAAATTACGTTTAATAAAAAGTAAAAATCGACTCAAAAGAAATTATACAAATTGAATAATTCCATAGTATAAAGCCAGAAGTATCAACTTCAGAATGAGAAATTTTGAGTATTTTTTTAATTATTCTAAGCCCGCCAGCGCTTAGCTATAATCCCACCTGACGGTAAGTGGTGATGTAGCCTAAGATGGTGATGCGCACTGACTTATTAAAAACCTATTCACTCTTGCCTTGAAGACACCCACACTGTAATCGGATTGAAAGACAGATGCTGGCAACTTATTTCTTAGTTAGACGTGCATAGCTTCTTATTTATTTCCGAGTGAACTTAGGAATATATCGAGGTAATAACTCAAATTACATCAAAATGATTACATTAAATCTTTGTCTATCATGCTATTCTTAGGGGTGGGAATCTTTACTTCAAATTAATATTTAGACCACCCATAAAGTAATATAACTATTTAATAAAATAAGTCATCAAAATCGGTTCGCAATAAAAAATATCCCGTCACTTTTATACAAAAGCAAACATTGAACTCTATGCTTTTGCGTAAAGGACCGCGATAGTGATAGCCTCCTTTTTTGGAGTCGGCTAAAAAGACTTCCGATTGATGCCGGTATGACCATCTCGTTAATGCCAGATGTAACCCTGACTAATTCCCTAACCGGCGACCGGAGCAACGACAAAGGTGAGAGACATTTGGTACTACAATCAATAAACCAAACGCCAACCAAGCACGGCTATTAAGGCATATCCTTCCTATTATGACAGATGGCCAATTTCAGCAATAGAATTTTAAGGTCTGATGATGAAGGAGAAACGTTAAACATGTTATTTTTCAGTTTTTATTATCCAATCACAAAGTTACCTTTCCAAGCAAAGAGGTGACATAACAATAAAATATTTTTATCACCGCAATTCGACTATAGGAATATAATAAAGATAGCGACGGTTGACCCAAATATTATATATTAGATAAGGCTTTATTATCTAATCTGCAAAATTATAACATTATGTATATAAATAAACATTTTAAGTATGGTTTTTTTCAAGTATCGTTGGTGCGTCTGTTGGTAATCGGGTGATATTTTACAAAACATATTTGTTTTCGAGACGATGGTTCATAGCTTTTGCTAGGATCCGATAGGTGGCGCTATTATCAAATTACTAACAAAGTTTACATAACGGATCAAATGACTCATATGCACAGTGTAATTATGTTGGTTCTATATAAAAAAATCACATACTGTAAACCCTACAATTTACCATTACTATTTATTTATACTAAATTTTATATTTATACGGTAAAAAGCCGGAAATGAATTCGAAAATCCTTACGCCATCTACCGGAAATAGAACAAATCTACCGGGCCAGCTAGTGTTTATACATATAACAGAAATCATCGTGGCATCGTTGGCATATCCCTCAATAGATGCCAACTTTTCTTTTTTTAAGTTTGCTTGATTTTCTGTTTCTAGGTTTGCTTTTAGGTTAGCTTTTCAAAAAAAGCATTTTACTATTATTAATGTATGTTTGAAAATTAATTAAATTTGTAAATTTGGAAGCAATTACATTGTTAATGCGACACTCATCGGACAAACGAAACCGAAACGAAATTAGACGATGAATTCTCTCACAAACCAACGACGGGAATGCTAGAAATCTAGTTTCCTCCGAAAGATGACGGTAATTTAAGTGAAAAAAAATTTGAAGGAAATTACAGAATTATGCGGGCACTCTGTGTGCTTCAGACCGAAACTACAAATGCAGTAAAAGGGTAGCCTCTTACTCATTACTATTACCCGGTTTCATTACCCAGAGAGAGGAGAAAAGGAGTCTACACTTATTGAAAGCTCCTGTAAAGTAACTATAACAAATCTCAATCATCTATATTAAAACGACATAAATTCCAACAATGAAGTTCTGATGAAAACTCGCTAGGAAACGAATTGTACTGTCGAAAATTGAGCCAATTTCGCCACATTTGTCAACCAACGAACGTACCTAGTACCATCGCCGTTACGAGATAGACGTTACGATATTCGGTATGCGAGTTGCATCTCCATCCATCCATTACAGGACATTAAAGTCCACTGCTGAACATAGGTACCCTATAGATTACCTCATAGGGGCGATCTTGCCACAGTTGCAAGGCTTGAGTTGCAGTTGCCAGAGTTGTTATGAAGAATATGCTGCTGCAACCGGTTTGTCAGAAATATGCAGGTAAAATGAATAAATAACATTAGCATAAAATCGAAATCACTAATCTAACCAGAACCGTATTTTTTGATTTCATATTAATTAAGTTATTAATAAAATATCTCAAAAATTAAGTGACCACCGCCTAAAAACAAATACAATTCTCTAACTCTGTGTCTGCGTCTCGCAGTCGATAGACTACGTATTACAAGAACCTTGTAATACGTAGTCTATCGTACCTTGTATCGCACAGTGGGTCGGAACTACAAAGACTTTCGGAAAGTATTTTGCAATGCAAAAGCGATGCCGTAATGCTGAACATGTTTAGAAGACTGAACATTTATCTATTTTTAGCTCGAACAAGGCATAGCCCGTGTAACGGCTTATCTGGTTAACTGGAGCGCGTGTATTCGAATTATTTAGAAAACACAAAAATTAAAAATTAAATTAAAATTAAAAAATTTAATTATCTCGGAAACAGCTCCAACGATTTTCATAAAATTTAGTATGCAAGGAGTTTCGAGGGCAATATATATATATATATATAATATAACATAAATTATTTTCTCTTTTAAAAATTAATGGCACTACTTCGTAAATACCAATAAATAAAGGCTAATTATTCAAAATAACTTTATTTATGTTATTCGAAAAGATATTTATATCTGAACTCTCTGAACTGCAGACGTAGGCTCATGATTATGAAATACGTAATAAGTATCTCGATAGTTATGTTCTAAACGCAATAGATAGTAGATATATTTCATATTTCGCATGTAATATGCGGCGTAATCTGAGATACACGCGTCAACAGATTTAATGCAATTAATACGAGCATGTCACTCACAGGCTCTCAGAGCTGCGCTCTCACGGCGCCCATTTAATTAAAATATCCGCTAATGGCAACGATGTTCTACACACTAACTTCTCTCAGTTTCGCATATTTATGGTTACCGGCAGAACGGAACCCTAGTGAGACAGTGAAAAAAGAAAAGTTGGAAATTTTATTTCGTACGCGAAAAGAACTTGATTCATCTTAACCATCGCCGAAAAACCGTTGCAAATTTCTGATAACTAGATCGATGTCCCGACGTATAAAAAATTAACGAACAATCATTAAAATAAGCAGAACGCAACGGAGGCGTCCGTTCAAACAATACCGGCGGAGTACTGTGCGAGATTCTCATTTATTTTTTCCCGGTGACACTTTGCTTACAACAAAACATCTGTTTAGTGAACTGTGAATGAAAAAACCGAAGAACGTGCCATTTCCAGCTGTAATGAAAGGGAATAGCTACACGTAGCGCGACTGAAAAATTAGTTTCCGTTGTTAAACGACACTACCTCTCTTGGTTCTTATTGAACAATATCAGTGTGCAGTGTGCACTGTCCCTAATTTTTTGACCAAATTGACAGACCAAAACAAAATATTAAATAGATTAAGCTTTTGTTACAAAAAAGATTTTGTTCAAGCCATGTACTAGGAACAATTGACCAAGTTATGGTATCCTATGTTACCTCATGACGAGCCGTAGTAGCTCAGATCGTGAGCGCTTGATATTAATTTCACAGTACGCGAGCAACCCGGGTTCGATACCCGCCGGCACCAATGAAAAAAGTTAATTGCAATTTTAAGTGCTGATTTACTACATGCTTGGCGGTGAAGAAAACATCGTGAAGAAACCGGCATGTATGAGAACTAAGAAAAAAAATATTTCGAAGACATGAGAAATTTCGCCAACCCGCATTTGCGGCAATTGGGCGGACACTTCCTCGCCCTTAAAACCCTCTCAGATATGAGAGGGTTTAATGCCTGTGCCCAGAAGTGGAATGTATATAGACTATGAGTTTACTTATATTGTGTATATGTATAACTTTATGTTATCTTATGTTAGTTATGTTATCTTATCTTAAAACGTAACACGAAATTTAATTCAAGAAGAGTGATGATAGTTTCTACTGTTAAAAAAATAGAGGCTGTTAATAAAGTTACTAAGTTTGAATACGGAATATGTTACATTGTAAAAAACTGGTTGCATCGGAAACGCAGAAAGCAGACGAAAGTCGTTGAAAGTAAATTGTAGGAATGGTATAGGCTGGTTTGGATCGTGACAACCCGAAGAGAATTCGCATTGATCGAACATTCATTAACGTGAAGATGAAATTAACATACGATTGGAATGAGAAAGGCTTTCGAATTTAAATAAATTAGTCACGCGCCTCAGTAATGGCGATTTCGCTCCAATTTGTGATATCAGTTTCGTAATAAACTATAATAACTAGACATTTATATTACATAAGCGTAGCGTCATAACATAATATAATGTGGGAACTATACATATAGGGTAAAGCCACGCTGCAATTTTATTATAGTTACGATTACTATGGGTCGGCTCGACCGGGGTAGGACCACGTTCTCACAGAATACCAACGTAAAATAGTAGCTCAATGCTTGTGTTTGGTATGGTTAGTTTAGAGAACCGGAGACCATTACAACTGGAAACGAAACATTCCATCATAGTCCTTACGGGTGACAACGCATCTGTATTTTGATTCTTGATCGAGGATAGATGTAGATTTCTACGGGCCACAGCGAACACTTGCCATCACTTGGACTGTTTGCTCGTTTATCGTTCCATTCTATAAAAAATCATATATTAGGTATATATATTTTGTACACTTTTTGTAACTTTGACATAAGACCTAACCCAAGTAAGTTAAAGTGGCAAATGACCGGCCATGTCGCTCGAAGGTAGGTTCTTAGAGCTATAACCGATGGGGGGGTTCTCGAGTGGCACAGCCTCGTTCTATATCGTACTAGCGAAGTGTAAAGTATATCCCCACGACCTAGGAGGTCGTCACTTTATCTAGAGATGCCAGAAGGCGACGCACGCCGGCGGTTCAGGACCTTGCTTTGTGGCACACCTAGGGGGAGGCTTATGTTGATCCATGGACTTGTAATAAGCGAGGGGCTGTAATGATGATAAAGATATAACTTGTAAAGAACCTAGTTCTTCGCTGGTGTAGCTTAAATCCTATGTTATCTATATTATTCGCTTAAATTCGCAGAAAATTGTGAAATATCTCACTCTCGTAACAGTAGTGACTTGCGTGCCTGTGACTGTATGATGGTAAAATAAACACAATTTATTAATTCGTTCATTTTCGTGTGGGTCACTTCGAACCAAAAGATTTATATGCACATTGCTTTGAAAATAGAGCTGTCAAGACACGAGTGTTAGAAATTTATTTTTAAACAGCATTAATAAATGATAAATAATATTTCTAACGTAAACAACATAGTAACGTAAAGTCAAACAAAATTATAAAAATCTTAGCATGAACATACTTTTAAAATATGAAACTCCTTACGTTTGGTAAATAAATAACTTTTATAAGAGTCAAAAATTACTAAAGACTATATTTTTTTTAATTTAGTACACATAAACAGAAAACTATTTGTTATTTTTTTGTATTTTAAACCTATTTGCTATTTAGAGTTAGAATATATTGTAAATAAATTACAATTCTAACTTGTTGACAACCCTATCTTGTGCCTTAACCAACTGTCGCAACGTGTAATTGTGGAATTATCAATTTTGGATTAAACAACCGTATGATTGGTAACAGCGAAGCTGTCATGTGTATTATTAGGATTCTAGGGAAAAGAAGAAATTTAAGCGGACATTTTAAGCGTCTGAAACTTTTTATCTCTCTTTACAATATTTTTCTGGCGTCCAATAAAAAGAGAGCTCAAGTGCAAGATGCTCAAGAATAAAGTTAACAAAATCAGAAATCTAAAACATAAAATAACTCTAATGCTGTAAGGGTACTTCGATCATCATCATCATAATTACAGTCCTGTAAAAGTCACTCTTGAACTAAGGCATCTCCTAAAGGATGTTACGAAAAGGTCCGGAGCCACCAGCATCCATAAATTTCCTACATCGAAACTCTCATTGAATCATCGAATCTGCATCAATTACCTAATCGTGGCTCCATCTAGTATGGACCCGCCCTACATGATGGCACTACAATATAGTTTCATAAAATTTCGTCAGTTTCTGAGGGGAAATGGAATTTGGGATAGGAATTTCTACCTCACTCTACGGGGTATACGCCAGCGACCGACTGATAGCGGAAAACCCATCTAAAAACGCTGAAACCTTTTTACAAGTGAGGAGGGTACCCTTACAAGTGTTTTGTTATCGACTCTGTCCTTACCAACCAAAAACGCTTAGCTTCGGCGTATGGTCGCGGCGCTGCGGTCCACAAATTCGAATCCCGTACGGAACCAGTCTTCATGTTTCCGTTCGCCGTTCGGATTCAGTCTGTGTGTGTCATGATTATATAAATATAAAGCTTCTTTGATACAGTACATAATACTAACAAAATTTTATTTACGTTTTTGATAACTCTATATATAAAAATCAATTGCTGATCGTTAGCGCTAAAACTCGAAAACGACTCGAACGATTTCGATGAATTTTTTTGTGTGCATTTGAGTGGGATCCTGAATGGTTTACACAATTGGATCCGGAAAGTGGCGCTGTCGTAGAGAACCACATCACCTGTGAGCAGCCGGTGCGGATCGCTAGTAATAAATACTTACTTACTTGCTTATGTTATATTTGTTATGTTATGTTATAACTGCCTCGTTGGTCTAGTGGTAGTAGTAGTGCGATTGCTGATCATGAGGTCCTGGGTTCGAATTCCGGGTCGGGCCAAAAAATTTATTATTGAGTTTTACCGTCAAGAAATTCTCAGTAGTTGCTCGGAGTCAGGAAGTTGGCGGTGTCTCACCCCCGTGCCTCGGAAAGCACGTAAAACTGTTGGTCCTGCACCTGATCTCTCTCCGGTCGTGTCGGTTTACCGTCCCATCGGATTATGAGAGTGAGGGAACAGAGAGTGCACCTGTGCTTGCGCATACACTTGGGCACTATAATCCTGTCCTGCGCCGATGTCTAGCCTCCGTTGAGATGGGCCGCCGTGGCCGAAATTCGGCCTGGAGGACATTATTATTACTATTTATTATTATACTATTTGTTATATTAAAAAAGTAGGAACTTAAAGGAACCTGTTTAATATGTTGTGTGTAATACACTAATTAATTAAAAATGCATATTAACTTAGAATATATATAATATCGTAAAAATTTTCATAACACTTTACATTCTAACTTCACACAATTTACGTAACACAAAAATAGTTTTTGGTAATGTTCAAACTAAAATTCTGATGGAGAAAATTTCCAAAGTCCACGTGTAAATGTTACGGTCTGTCTTTTAATATAGCATGTCTAAGAGGATTTTAGGACAGCGTAAGTTTGGTTCCAAAATGTTTTTCGAAGTGAAGGTTGTATTGTATCCAAGGCTTAGGGCGTAAGCTGCGAAGTGTATCACGCACCGATGTCATATTTCACGGGTATAAACGTCTCGCCGTGTTTTCTCAGACCCTTTGTAAATCTCTCGGGTTTGTTTTTTGGCGCTACATCGGGTTGTGTTTTGCGTGTGTTGAATTTCGGACAGTTTTTCTTACGTACTTTCGACACGCTTCATATGTATACCCTTAAAGATCGCTTCCAATATTTTATAACGTAAAAAGCAGTGGATTTTTATTATTTCAAGTTAATCTGGGCGGCATCATCGGCATCGAGACTCGAATAAAAATGATATGGCAAAACTAGGAACCATCTTTAATATGGTAAGACATTTTGGATTGTTGTAAATAATATAGAGAAATAAGAGCCGTGGTGGCCCAGAGACTGAACGTTCGTTGTAAATTACACAGTACGCGAACAACCCGGGTTTGATCCCCGCCGGCACCAATGAAATTAGTAGTAGTTAATAACAATTTTAAGTGCTGATTTAGCACGTGCTTGGCGGTGAAGGAAAACATGCCTGTCTGAGAAATAAAATAAATATTTCGAAGCCATGTGAAGTTCGTCAACACAGGCAGTGCGGCGAAAATTTCCTTGCCCTTAAACTCTCTCAGAAATGTGAGGAGGCCTGTGCCAAGCAGTTGGACGTATGAAGTAACTTTTACTTTAAATAATAGAACCGCAGTAGCTTAGAAGTTAGGCAGCAAATATTTTGACAGTACGCAAGCATTTCGGGTTTCATCAACGTAGGATGTATTGAAATTAGCGTTAAAGTTAAAGGAATAAATCGCAAGGAAGCATGCCTGTATGAGATATACCTGTAATATTCGAGGGCATGTGAAGTCCGCCAACTTTTATTGGAGCATTTTCGTAGCCCTTTTAGAAAGAAATAAATAGAAATTGCCCTAAAAGAAGTTTCCAGTGCTATCCTGATGTTAGTATGACTGTTATATTGTAATTATTAAACTGCCTCGTTGGTCTAGTGGTGGTAGTAGTGCGACCGCTGATCATGAGGTCCTGGGTTCGAATCAGGGGTCGGGACAAAAATCAATTATTGAGCTTTTCGTCAAGCAATTCTCAGTAACTACTCGGAGTCAGGAAGTTGGCGGTGCCTCACCCCCGTGCCTCGGAAAGCACGTAAAGCCGTTGGTCTTGCGCCTGATCTCTCTCCGGTCGTGTCGGTTTACCGTCCCATCGGATTATGAGAGTGAGGGAATAGAGTGGGAGGACGACCTAGAACTAGCGCTTTTTGCGGATGACAGCGCATACATCACGTCGTCCAGAAGAGCCCACATCGCAGCTGCCAGGATGCAACGTCTGTTGGACCTGCTGCCACCATGGTTGGATGAGTGGAGGATGGCCATCAATGTTAGCAAAACGACCGCTCTACTCACTCGCCGCTATAGAAATCTACCACCACCGCTAACCCTCGGAGGCCAGGAGATCGCATATGAGAAGGCCGTGACCTACATTGGATGTCGGATTGACAGGATGTTGCGTATGACTGCACACGTCGTCTCTGCTATACGCAAAGCTCGATGTGCGCGGGCAATGCTCCACCCTGTCCTGACATCCAAGTTACCGACAAAGTCGAAGCTAACCATTTATAAAACTTACATAAGACCCCTGCTAACATACGCTGCTCCGGCCTGGTATGCACTCCTGAGCGATCGTCAGAAGCGGCGACTTCAGGCCCAGCAGAATTTGTCATTACGAACTATAGTCGGTGCCGGTCGCTACGTCCGGAATGACGTCATAGCGGCCAACCTAAAGATAGAGAGCCTGCAAGAATTCGTGGTCCGGCTGACACGCGGTATGTTCGACCGCGCCGACAACGGGCCACATGAACACCTCAACGGCTTCGCGTCGTTGCACTCACGGCCACCGGACGGGCGACCCTATCCAAGAGAATATAGATCCCTATGTAGATTAGGGAGTCGAGTAAACTCCACAATGCCGCAGAAAGGCCAACTATGACGAAATAATTTGTGTTAAACACAATTATTGAGACAACCTCTTTTAATTACATATTACCCGACTGCGACAAAAGTCGCCAAAACAACGCCTTTACCATCAAGGCGCCCAGGACCGGCACATTGTAGTGTGCCGTGAGGAAAATCCGGGTAAAGGGGTACACCCCGGGGCCCGAGACCTGCACGGCATTATGCCCTGCAGAGGACAACAACGACGAGGGAATAGAGAGTGCACCTGTGCTTGCGCATACACTTGGGCATTATAATCCTGTCCTGCGTCGATGGCTATACTCCGTTCAGGCAGGACGCCGTGGCCGAAATTCGGTCTGGAGGATTATTATTGTAATTATTATTAACAAGTTTGTAGCTAACTGGATAAGACAAGTGTAATTTGATGTTTTCTATTTGAAGTTTAAAAAGCTTATAATATTAATACCACAAACGATACATGGGATGTAAGTGGGTAATGTATTCGTCAACAAACTACCCTGCAATTTCACGAAAGTAGTTTAAGATACAACCGACAGTATTTTTTATGTAATAAATTTAAAAAAAAAATGATAGGAGGATAAATATATACCAGCACCGGTGACGAGATGCAAATTCAAACCAGTCCGCCAAGCGTGACAGCAAAAACCAGTATTATATTGGGAGAGAAATAGGTGGTAAGAATGGTCCAGCCCGACCGGAAAGAAGTGGATATACACTCGCACAAAACACCAGCGCAAAATTTCGGTTTAATGATGTTTCACATCTGAGCGACGAGAGCTGGAGACGTTTTAACTGGTAACGAGGCGTTTCATCTTAGGTCTTGAGGGGCGCCCATGCATCTCCTTTAAGCATCTTCCCGCAACAATACAGATTATGTCATGAATTTGGATATATCGCCGTTTAGATAAATCGGCTCTAAATAAAAATAAGGTCTCACGCCTGTCACCCAGAGGGGTAGGCAGAGACTACAGCCTTCCATTTGGCACGATCCTGACATACCTCTCTCGTCTCTTCCACATTCATATACTTACGCATACATGCTCTCTTAATTTGGCCCCTTTTCAGTAGGTAGTAGGTAAAAAAAAAACCTGTTAAAAATATTATTTCTAATACACAGGTCTTAAAACGCTATATACAAATTTCATATGGTATTTATTATGTTATACATAAATATAAATAGCTGTGCGCAGTTTATTAGAGCGGGTCCATAAAAGTTTGATAAAACAATACGAACCGCTTTGTTTTTCGTTTGTTTAAAGTTGGGGCAGACATTCTCAGTCCGTTTATATTAGATCCATGAATACGTTAGTTATTTAAATTGGATTACAATGTTATTTCAGTAAACAGATACAACATGACAAACTGTACTTAATTGATTTAATTATTGTACTTGTCAGTTAGATTCTGGATTCGGTATTTTTTTCCTTTAAATGGAATTGTAATTTTTAACATAGATCTTTTACACTATAGAAGTAGCGAATCGATGGCTACGCATAAGTCGCATTAGGTTTTTATAGGCGTATTGGAGTCGTTTATTTTTATTTGTGTTTTCCTTTTGTAAACATCCTTAAACAATTAAAAATAATATCATTAATACTTCTACTCTAACAATATTCATTCATCATCAGGTTAAGTCCAGAGCCAAAGCAGCCGCAAGGGAACTGTGACAACGCAATGGTGCGGCGGTACTTCACGCCGGGACAGCCTCTAGCCTTATATGAACGAGTATAAAGCGCAAGTCCGCTCTTCTGCCGTCACATATGGGCCGGTGCTGCTAAATGCCACCTATCAACGTTGGTTTTTTTATAGGTAAGGGTGACAAACGAGCACACAGTCCACCTGATGGTAAGTGGTTGCGGTAGCCCATAGACAACCACATCTATGCTCGATTACGAATCAAAATGCAGATGCGTTGTCACCCGTGAGGACTAAGATAGAAGGCCTCTTTTCCAGTAAAACGAGTCTCCGGTTCTGTACACTCACCATACGAAACACAGAAGCGTTTAGCTGCTATTTAACGCTGTTATTCTGTGAGAGCGTGGTCCTACCCCGGTCAAGCCGACCCATTCGTGCTACAACTATACTACTAATATAACTGCAGCATGGCTCTACCACGTAAAAAAGTGTCGTAAAGAGGTAGAGCGTCCTTCAATTCAGAGCCTTATTGAAGGGCGTCGCCAGTGGGTGTTTCCTCCCCTTCTAGAGACTCAAAAAATGGAGTCAAATGCAAAGCAACCAGTCTAACTTATAGTACAGTCATGAGCTCGTGGACAATTAGAATTTGTACCGTTCTCCTCGTCCGTAGAGGTATTCGGACTCGCAATAGAAGTGTAAAGCTTTTTGTTCTTGTTTTTTTTTTAATAGAAGAGAGGGCAAACGAGCATGCGGCTCACCAGATGTTAAGTGACTACCGCCGCCCACGCTTTTTCTTATACCTACGCTTTGCCATCATCTATATCTGTCAACTACATCCATCCCCTCGGCCGTTCAGCTGGCGATGCCCTTGATCTCATTGGTGGTATCGAGTTGGTTGAAAACGATCTTGTCAACATAACAAAGACGCAGAGTGAGAGAGAGTGCCCAACCTCTCGGTGCGCTATAGGATGGACTTTGGAGAGTGTGCGCAGGAATTACACGCTTTTTTTCGTCCCCATTTTTCACTGCCAGGCGGTCACCGATCCTTCAACCCTATGTTATCGATATACCACGGTAAAAATCACGGCTGGACGACACGTGCCTTTCTCGCTGTATAGCGGATTAGCCTTAATCGGCACACTTGGCAGGCTTGGCAGATAGACACAGTACCAGACGTCTCGCAACTTCGACGCCGATCCGAGTATTTCACGTCTGACGTAAATGACATGGTTACATCGGCAGCTATGGGATTGACATATGATTGTTTTGATTTTTCCCATGGCCGTCTCTTACGAATTTAAAAATTAAATGGGATGATAGGTCTTCTTTCACCGCCACCATGCGGCTAATGCGACACCACTAGGCTAACGCCCCCACATGCTGACACCGCCAACATAATGGTACGCTATTCTTACACACAGCATCTTGATTTAAAAAAAAAACGGTAGTTGTCATAGTTGGAATCATTCAGAAGAGCCTCATGGTCATCAATCATGTCAACAGTATAACAAACAAGTGTTGATTTCTTATATTTACGCGAACACTACACATTGATTAAAACTACTTTTACGGATTTTGTCGCGTTTATTTTACTTTTAGTTACTTTTATTTTTAATTCCCGACGTTTCGGGTGCTTTCCGGGAAGTCTGCAGTTTGCGATTATACCTTAGACGGCCCCAACCATTACATCAGATTTGATAGACCACAAATCCTCGCGAAAGAACACCGATTCCTGCCAAGGATGATGCGTGAGGCTATTGAAATTAAAAAACATCCTAATTTCAATAGAGAAGGAGGCTGGGTACTACCACCTGCTTGGGATCCTATAATCAATAAAATTAAAACTAAACTTAAGCATACCACTGCAAGACCTCAGGACATAGTTCATTTTGCATAGATCGGACCATAAGCAATAATTAAAAAAGCTGAAGGTACTCCGGGTTTAACAATGACACCGGGACGTCAGTCATCTCAGTCCCCCGTGAGCATGGGTGCTGGAAAGCACCCGAAACGTCGGGAATTAAAAATAAAAGTAACTAAAAGTAAAATAAACGCGACAAAATCCGTAAAAGTAGTTTTAATCAAACAAGTGCTGTATATAAAAGAAACAATTAAATAAACGCTGTGAAAGTTTCACATTATTCACACTCGTTTTATCTCTGCGAGTGATTCGGCTTTAATGGTTGTTTGAGGTAATATTCCTTTTAAACAATGAAAAGCTTTTGATTCAACTGCTGTATGAATAATTCACGATCCTACAAAAAAAAAACTATCGGGGCGCAATTACTTCGTAAGTGTGAAAAAGCTTTCAACTCTGATATTAAGTAGGGTTTTATCTTTTTTATTAAATATATAAAAGGAAGGAAACGGCCTACGTACCTTCAACTGCTAGCCTCCGTTTGTTCTCTTGCTGAAGGGGTTTTGAAAACCTTCCTTAAGAAATTCTTTATATTATTGTAAAAAAACGCATTAAAATTCATCATAAACAGAAATTTTAAAGGTTTTAAAGAAATACACCAACAGACGCGAATAAGCGTCTTAGTTTTATTCTATAAATGATAATTAGGGTAACTACAAGACCTATCCACATCTAAAAGTGACACTTTTTGTTCGGTCGCGTGAACCTCGAATCCCTTAACACCATTTGGCCTAGTCATTTGAAAAATCCAATAAGTATGCGGTCCGCCCGCGTCATTCTCGTATCGTAAATTTGGTCGGAAATTCACGCAGTTTTTCGCCTGCTGAGCCGACGTTGCTCGCTCGCGTCGCTATGATCCATTGAAATAATAAAAGATTGTAGACGAAAAAATGCTGATATAAAAAAAATATTGATCACTATTAGTAAACTCTATTTTTGATAATATTTAAGTGACAAAGGAACTCACGATGTACCTGATAAGTACCTGGTAAATGGCTACTGCAGACCAAGCACATACGCAACCAACTACAAACAAAAATTAAAGACAGAAACTATAAAATAAATATACTAAATACCAATATGAATACAAAGAAACGATAACTTACCTTTCGTCGAATACCTATTTGCTCAAAGAATTAATAAAATCACTAACTTCTTCCACTACCAATAAATCACGAAACTATATTTTGTAATACGAAGCCATACTCTTTGGCACTACAAATTCACCTTCAAACAAAACACAGCTAAAGTAATTTAAACGTAATTACATAAAGAAGTAAGAAAGAGCCGTGGTAGCTCAGATGGTTAACGCTCGCTGTAATATAACAGAACGCGAGTAACCCGGATTCGATCCCCGCCGGCACCAATGAAATTGTTAATGGCAATTTTAAGTGCTGATTTACTGTCTGAGGAATAAGATAAAAAATATTTCTAAGACATGTGAAGTTCGCCAACACGCATTGGGGCAGCGCGGCGGTCACTTCCCCGCCCTAAAACCCTCTCATAAATGAGGGGAGGCCTGTGCTCAGCAGTGGGACGTATATAGGCTGTAACTTTACTTTTTTTACTTTACATAAAGAAGTGAGCCAAATGTTGACAGCAAGCATAAATTGGTTAAGTACTATTTTTACGCTGTCCATTAGATATTTATTTGAAGAAAAAAATATATAAGAAGGAATACGAGCTTAATGAAAATGGACAATAATAAAAGCGTCTTCGCGTGCCACCTTTATTTTAGCGACATAACGGGCTGGGTGTAGACGCTTCGCGGGAATTCAGGATTGCGTTACGAGCTACAAATTGATAATAACTCGCGGTGGCTTTTTAAAAAACCGTAAATATCTATTCAAGCGTTTTGATGGAGTCGATCTTTTCATTAAATTGTTTAAACGTGACTGCATTATTTAAAATATCAAGAAATGCGTTAAAAAAAGAAGAATATTTTGTAACGAAAAATTTCACTTTTCATTAACTATAAGTAAAAATCCGGCAGCCACTTCGTTTTACAACCAATACCACCAATGGCAGCTATAAAACGGAGACGACTACTTGAAAGATATGGGACCTTTGGAAATAAAATTCTTTCTGCACTAGCGATACGATGGCGCCGTAAAATAAATTGTAACACCATTCAATTAATAAAAATGTAAAATGTAATTATGACCTTCCACCTGGTAAATGATTGGACGATAAAAACCCGCAGCCTACTCCATACAGACAAGGCTACAGAAACGTTGTCACCTTAGCCAATTATGCTGGATTATTACAATCATTTCCGTTCCGCAGAGGCCTTGCTTTTGGAACTGGTGGTGGTTATATGAACTTTTAGTAAGCATAAATTGAAATATTTTTGAAGTGAAAACTTCTTTAGCGGCGTTGTACATTTTTTGTAATGGGTAAAAACTGTTAAACTCGCGTCAGGACACGTGACTCTGATCAAAAATTCGTAAGACGGATGGAGAGTAGACAGCCGGCGCGGCGTAGGAGAGGAAGTATCCCCCTTTCTTTCTACGGCGCGGCGAAAATGTATGCCTGCTGTTTTGTTTAGGCGGCGCAGGGCGCTTGCGCGAATGTTCGTGTGTGATAATTAAAGCAATTCGTGCAAAATTATTCCCTAATCATTCCAAAATATCAAGAGTGCATAACGTTAATATTTAAGTTTTCAGCTTCTGCCGGCACTCCCGGAGTGCAACCCGTCGTTTTTTTGCTTTGATTTAAGGTTGATGCGAATCAATTCAATATTATATATACCGTTACTTCTACCGTTACAGCCTGTTAAGGTTCACTGCTGATAGATTGCTGCCCCATAGATTACCTAATAGGATTTTTGCCATAATTTTTTAGTCGTAGTCTTAAGTTTTTCATTTTTAGTCGTTATTAGGAAGACGCTGCTGCCTCTTACGACACCCACGGGATGATATGAGGTAGTGGGTATTCTTACACTGCTCCTCCACGGCAATAATATAACATAATAAAGTGTCCTAGTCCGTTCCGTACCCTTAACAATTGGGCCGGCTGACATAGTCGAGTTAAATGTACGGACAAGGAAATACCCAAGCCGTGGCTTCCAATAAGCCAGTCGACTAATGTCGTGACAGCACGTAGCACAAGTTTACCCTTGCTGGTTATTAACAGCACTGCTAACTACAAATAGGCATTTTTTAAATGGGTGTACGCCAGACGAGCCGAGTACGAGCGCAGCATGAGCTGACCACAAATTCGTGTAGTGTGGACCGACTTGCGAGCCTCGAACGAGCGCGCTTCGAGTGTTTGGTTCGTGCTCGACTGTGTTCCGCCTGTTGTCGGTATTTTGACGAACACAAAGGGATTTGCGTCGCATGCGTCGATTTGCATGTTGTAGGCTCGTTGAACATCCACACTAGACACCGCGAGTAGAGCGGCTCAGCTTGTGCTCAGCTCTTGCTCGGCTCCTCTAGCGTAGACCCACGTTTAAATGTCTAAATTCTAAATCGTTTGGGAGATACCTTTAAAACAACTCTTGTAACCAAAGATGTTTTTAGGCCTTGTAACATTTTATTATTTTAGACAATTTCAAAACTGGAAGTTTTTAATTTGTATGTTTTTTCATATGTACGTCATCAATGAGGGCGCGCAAGGCGTCATGGCGTCAATTCACTTCAACCAGAGCGGCTATCTAAGGCATGAGGTGAAATATTTGACAGCTTTCATGGCGGGGTAGGTTAATTTGTTGTATAAGTTTCGGAAATTCCTCAAATTATTAGAATTTAAAAAGGTATAAAATTCAAAAACTGTAGCATTGTTTTGTGTTTAAACATACGCTAGAAACCGAAAAAATTAATTAAAAACACATTTATTCAATAATGATGACGAGCAACTACGTTACAAAGAAGTTCATCTCAGTAAAGTGAGATTATTAGCCCTCGTTGTGAACTGATTTTAATGATTCTTGGAAAGGTTGGTCTTATAAAATTCGGAGAAAAATGTCGACCCATGAGGATGGAAAATGGGAAATGAAGTGTTTAGATGACATTTGAATATGAGATATTACTTAGTCCTCTTAAAAGAACAAAAAAACAAACTTATTAAAAAGAAACTCTGACTTTAACAACTAAAAATATTTTATTTAATATTTTAGAAATTATTTTTTACTTATTAATTGAAATCGGGGATGTTATTCATTTATACTAGAGATGTTACGGAGGTTCGATTCCGATTCCAAAAGTTCGGAACTTCCGATTGATTTTGTACCTTCGATTCCGATTTCGGTTTCGATAAAATTTAATCGGAACGAACAAGTTTATACTTGTCGCGCGAGGAATTTCCCATAAATTATTGCTTTGCGAGATCTTTCCTTTAATTTCTTGGAAGGTATTGAGTTAAGACGACTTATGCAGTTCATAGTGCCGAATTATCAGTTAATGCAAAACAGTTTTCTACCGAATATATTTGTGATGAATAATGTGTGTAATTTTATTTTATTAGACGTGCCCTTAACACATATCTATCTCTTCTGCCTTCACCTCCGATTCCGGTTCTGGTTCCGAAAAACCAAATTTAAAACTCTGCTTTCGAATTTGGTTCCGATATAACCACTTCCGTAACATCCTTAATTTATACACTATTTCAGACGTACCATCAACGAGACACCGACTTCAGAACATGATTTTTTAAATTCTTTTTAGTTATTTTTGGGTCGGCTATTAGTTTTTATTGCAAGTTTATTTTAATAGTCAATAAACATAAAACTTGTTTCAAATGAGTCAAAGTTATTCCGATGCATTGTTACAATTACTGTTGCGTAAATGCACTGACTCATTGCAACAGTTATTATGCAGCTTAATGCATTCTCTTATACAAACTTACATAATTTTAAATTTTCATACGTGGTGGAGCCATGTCGTAGCTATATTATGATTGTAGCACGAATGGGTCGGCTCGTTCGGGGAAGGACCAGGTTCTCACCGAATACCAGTTTAATGCTACTGTTTTGTAAGGAGTGTAGAGAACCGGAGACCATTTTTACTGGATACGAGGCATTACATGTCAGTTCTAAGGGTAACAACTCATCTACATTCTGATTCTTAATCGAGGATAAATGTAAATGTCTATGAGCCACAGCATCCACTTACCATCAAGTAGGCTGTGTGTCGCACTTGTCACACTTATTCTATAAAAAAAACTGACGCAATCATAGTTAATTACAGTCCGTTACAAGAGTCCATTGTTGAATAGATTTCCATGATCACACGCACATCAATTTACAGATTTTACTACGTCGTCTTACCCTGCGTTTGCCGGTACAAGACTACTACGTGAGATTCCTTTTTCACCATCAATTGTAGGTTATTTTAAATATATTAATCCTAATTTCACTTCAGCTTATTTATCCCAGGCTATATTTGCTGGTCATAATGCGAGTATTTTACGACGGATATCACACAGTTAAACCACGAGCATAATTCTCTCCATATATCTATCCTCTGCTAGTCGGTGGAAGACTGCTACTTGAGACAGCTTTGTAATTTTTTCTAGTGAAGAGTTGAAGTCTTCGATAGGTGAGGTCTTGATTTTAATGGAGAAGGGGTACTATTTATCTTCCTAGCTACACCCATAGGTACACAGAAGCAATACGCACAAATGATCAATACTTGAATGACACATCAGCCCTGGAAGTTGAAAGAGTCAATCTTCAACCTAAAGTAATCAATCGAGATATGAGTAAGCGAACATAACGTCACGTACCATTATATAGCTAATCGATAGCTGAATCACCTGTGATTCAAACAGCCACTCGAATCACAATGAAAACAAGCAAAAACGGATGTCATTGTTTTTTTCCTGCTTTATAAAGGTTTATTTTTAAATTCATAACGGTAGATTCAATTATCTCCGAGGAAATTGTTCAATCTACCGTTATGAATTTAATGTAAAGCCAAAATAATGGGTTTACATTAAAAATTGGGATAGCTTACACAATCACAAACCTAATAACCCATTTTTACGACATGCTGGATAAGTAACACAGAAGTAACACACCCAGAAGTACATTTTTTTTTGTTAATAATTCCACAAAAAGGTCCTATATCTATAAGTCCAGCTGACAACACCCATGAGACTAAATGGGCCGTTAAATTAGGTTTAGCAGAGTTAATACATTAATACGAAATAACACGTACGGACTATTTCCTGAAATAATTTAACCAAAATAACATTTGTAATTACGCAATAGTATCCTCTAGAGTAGTATATGTATTATTCATACTCTCAATGAGCGTGTTATATTACTCTCTTTTAATTTATACTCTGTACCAGTGAGATAAGACTTGGTTGGTTGAGTTGTTTTAACGAGAGCGAGACGAACTATTGAATATTAATTCTCTGAATTAATGATCAATAACTCTATGCCCCGTTTAATGTTTATTATTAAGGTATCTAACCATTTAATATTTGTTTTATGACACTGATAGAAACAACACAATGCTAGTCGGGATAGTGATGTCTTTATACGTTCTCAGTTCAAATACATTTGATTACAACATGATAAAGGTAAAATGCATAAGTTTTGATTAAAGCGCCACACAAATACGTTGTCTAATTTCTAAAATTATGGAGCACTTAGTTGGTCACGTTGTTCAATTGCGTACAGGTGGACTGCACGAGCCCTAAAAATATTTTGTATCCCAGATAATATAAGAAATAAGCAGATTTCCTCATGAAGTTTTCATTCACCGCTGAGCACTAAATCAGCATTTAAAATTTCTATTAGCAATTTTATTAGAGCCGGCAGGGATCGAACCTGGTTTGCTAGCGTATTGTAAAATTGACAGCGAGTGCTTAACTCCTAAGCACTCCGACGCATAGAGGGGAATAATTGTTCGTAAATATGCAGGCCAAATAAAAGTGGTTTTGTTTTCCACTTGTATTAGCAAGCTTGAATTGTAACCATAAATTAGAACTAAATCATGCGAATACAATAATACAGTAACCATTGAGGTACAGGTTATAAAATACGACGACACCTGTACTAAGGCGTCCGTTTTACACATAAACCACGAAGGTTTCATAAATTCGTGGTTTTGCACACCTTAGATTTTTATTATTAACAAAGAAACTATTTATCATATAATCAATTTTCTACGAATATTAAAACATTATACCTACAGCTTTCATTTAAACTGCTTTAAAATAATTACTTTATCTATTTTTTCCTAAATCTGACTTGGCAAACGAACACCCAATGGTAAGAAGAATCATCAAAGAAGGCTACAGGTATATTGTCACTTCTTCTAGTAAATTAAATATATATCTGGAACTATCATGTTCATTTTTCATAGCATTGGGTGACAAACGAGCACACAGTCCATCTGATGGTAAATGGATGCTGTGACCCATAGACATCCACATTTATCCTCAATTATTGTGTTGTCAACCCTGAAGACTAAGATTGAATTCCTCATATCCAGTAAAAAGGGTCTCCGGTTCTCTACACACACCATACGAAACACAGCAGCATTACGCTGCTATTTTACGTTGGTATTCTGTGAGAACGTGGTCCTGACTCGGTCGAGCCGACCCATTCGTGATACAACTATGATATACCTACAGCGCGACTACCACGTAATCAAAATTTAGTTTAGTAATAAAACTGCCAAACCACCTACTTTGAGATAAAAATAATAGCTGACATACATAATATATTGAATAAAACTAATTTTATGCATTGTACCGTGTCCAATAAAATTTTACGTGGTAGAGCCATGCTGTAGCTATATTACGAGTAGTATAGTTGTAGTATAGTTAGTTATGTTAGTTATGTTAGTTAGTATAGAATGGGTCGACTCGACCGGAGAAGGACCACGTCACAGTAATATTATCTATCCCAGCATCCACTTACCATCAGATGGACTGTGTGCTAATTTGTCATCCTTAAGCTATAAAAAAACCAATTAAAACATATACATAAACATAAACACTCACGCCTGTCACCCAGAGGGGTAGGTAGAGACTACGGACCTCCATTTGGCACCATCCTGACATACCTCTTTCGCCTCTTTTACATCCATATATCTACGCATACATGCTTGTCGGTTAAGGGTACTTCTAACGTGGCCCATTTTCAAAATATCGCCAATTTGGTCGATAAACTTTTTCCTAGGGCGTCCCTTCCCGACTCGGCCGTTCACATCTGCCATATAAATTTGCTTTGTCACTCTTTCCTCATTCATTCTTTCCACATGACCAAACCACCGAAGCATTCCTTTCTTAATCCTGGTCACAACATCATCTTGCATACCACATTTATCTCTTATCACGCAATTTCTCACCCTGTCATTCAGATTCAACCCTAGCATATTCCTTAAAGACCGCATTTCTACAGCATTTATTCTTACATTAAAGTAGGGACTAACACAGCATTATGAATTACCATACGTGCCTGTTTTGACACATTCTGGTTCTTCATAATAGAGTGTAGTGCCCCATTCACTCTATTCCCTGCATTTACTCGTCGTTCTATATCCCTATCATATCTACCATCCCTGCTAAATACACATCCCAAATACACAAACTCATCCACTTGCTCAATTAACTCTCCTTCTATTCTTATTTCACATACCGTTTTGCTTTCTTCTCTTTCAAAAACCATCACTTTCGTCTTACATGCGTTCACTTTCATTCCCCTTTCTTTTAATTCCCAGTTCATTAATGTAACCATCATTTGCAACTCAGCCGCCGATGACGCAAATATGACTTGATCATCGGCATACAAAAGGCATTTGACGGTTAACTCGCCCATTCTTAACCCACATTCTTCATCTTTCAAAGTTTGCAAACACCAGTCCATAAATAGGTTGAACAGCCAAGGGGAAGCTACACAGCCCTGTCTGACACCTTTTTTGATGCCAAACCAGTCCGAGTAGACCCCATTGATCCTGACACAAGCACTAGAGTCCCTATAAAGAGACCCTAATGCCCGTATCAAACCATCGCTCAACCCATATGAGTTCAGTGTTTGCCATAACACATTCCTGTCCACTCTGTCATAAGCCTTTTCCAAGTCCATGAATGCACAAAAAACTTTCTGGTTTTTGGCCAAAAACTTCTCCGCAATCATGCGCATATGGAAAAGACTTGATCTGTACACCCCATTCCCTTTCTAAAACCCGCTTGTACATCCCAAATTTTTCCATCAGTTTCTATCATAACTCTTTCAATTAACACCTTAGCATACAGTTTACCCACAATACTAAGCAAGCTGATACCGCGGTAGTTTTTGCAGTCCTGCTGTGACCCTTTTCCTTTATATATTAGTACTATAACTGCTTTACACCAGTCATCCGGTACCCGTTTTAATTCCCAACATAAATTAAACAAGGTGTAAAGCAGGCCTGCCACCACTCCCTCTCCAGCCCTTAGCATCTCGAGTGATACTCTATCATATCCAGCTGATTTACCTGCTTTCATGCTTATCATTGCTTTCATTATTTCATCTATACTTATCTCCATACCCCTTTCCACTTCTTTCGGAATTTCTAGTTCATTTAATTCAGACGACTCCTCACTCATAAATACGCTTTCAAAGTATTCCTTCCATCTGTTTAAATTCGAAACTTCATCATTCAGAATACATCCATTCTCGTCTCATATAGCATTTATTATAGGCTGTTTTGTATTTCCCCTGGCAGTTCTTACGAGTTTCCAGAACATTTTTATGTTAGCCTGGAAATTATCAGATATCCTTCTATCATTCTTATCCGTTCTTTCTTTCTTTTTCCTTTCAACAACTTCTTTTACTCTCTTATTTAGACGTCTAAATTCTGCCTTTTTTCTTTCAATCTCATCATTCATACCAGAAGAATTACCAGCTTTGGTTGCTAGTAAATCTAACCATGCTTTCTTCTTTGATTCAACTTCCACCCGTACCTCATCATCCCACCATAACGTATTACTTTTCCTTTCATTTGTTCTCTTACTTACACCACATACTTCGGTGGCGGTATCCACCAAACCTTTCTTAATATTATCCCACACAGTATTCAAGTCTAAATCATTCATACACAACTCATTCAAACATCTAATATTTTCTCTCAGTCTACATTTATACTTCTCTTTCGCATCTTCATCTTGTAACTTCTCTATTCTTATACGCTGTAACGCAGTGGTACACACAGATGTCCGATGCCGCCAACGCTTGAAAAGACCAATAATTCGTCATAAGACCAAGTAATGATCCGTCCCTACGTTGGACCCCCGGTAAACCCTTGTATACTACTACTACTACGACTGCGGTCCTCATTCTTTCATCCACAATTACGAAATCTATCATGCTTCTATCATCATCTCTTTCCCATGTATACATGTGAATCTTCTTATGACGAAAAAAAGTATTAGTTACAAAAAGATTCTTTTCCGCACATACGGTGAGGAGGTCTTTTATTACCAATTAAAAATCCGTAGAATTCGTTTCAATACGTAGTAATTGTGAAAATATAAGAAATAATTATTATTTATTACAATATATCCACAAAAATATCAATTTGATAAATATTAGCGAACTCCGAAAAATACTTATGGTGATGCCGACAAACGTTTGTTAAGTCTCTGACATAAAATAGTACGTAATATTTAACCTAAATGTTGGCCATGAAATATTTTTATTGGTTCAATGTCCAGTGCTACAGTAGCCTCGCTCGTATTTCAAGCGAGCGTACATCGTACAACGCACTGAACGTCCGTTTATTTTTAAACGGCCAACGGCCAAACAGACCTGCCTCACTGTCATGGTCGAAGCGACGCAGATGGCGCTGCGAGATGATTTCCAACGCTAACACAGTAACTGTTCAAGCTTACGGTAATATGTGCACATGACTCAGTGATTAAAGTGCCTGTCCTTTTAAATAATACCGGCCACCACACATTTTAAATAAAAAAGAATATAACAAAATGTTATTACATGTATTAGTTTCGAAAGAGAAGTATTTTATTACATCAATGACGCAAGAGACTTTCACGTTGGTTTTCTGAGCTGGTTTCCCTGGTTAAGCCTAGCCATAGGGTCTTCGATAAAATTGTGTTAAAACCATCTTGTATGCTAAGTACAAACACACTGATCAGAAACAAATGTAGGAAACTATACTTGATGTAACCGCCTATCCACCTAAAAACATAGCGATTGTTTTATAAGAGATACCCAACCTTTTATTTATTTTTTGTAAAAGAGCATTGTCGCTAAAGCGATTATGACGCCCTGGTACCTCAGATGAAGTAAATAAAGTTTTTTTTACTTTTTTTACTTCATCTGAGCCTGGTATCCAACACACAGACAAGATATAAATCTATCGTGTTATCCAATAAATTTTAATCAAAAATATATGGAACTTATATTCTATATAAAAAAATTGTAGAATATTTACTTAGCTCAATCATTTGAAACTAACTTATAAACTTATAATAGTAATGATAATAGCAATATGTACTAGTATTCCTTAAAATACACAAATTCATTGTTAGTCAATATATGATTAATGGTATTTTGATAGATTCAGGCGTAACTTGGCAGTAATAATATGAATCTAAAATAATTATTATTTTATACGCGGTTAGATATGAGCGCCGATGGCCAATTCCGTGGCGGCGGCGTGGCCTGCTAATTTCCACAGCGGCGGCGGCGTCGCGGCGGCGCGTCGTGGCAGGCCGTGGGCCATGGATATTTTTTTATCAGGGAGAGATTTCTCAAAAAAACGGTTTTGTGGTTATCACGAGTCCAGCTGTGGAAATTACTCTCTCGCTGGGCGTGCTGGTGGCTGGTACATTCAAAATTGAGCGTGCAAGAGCATCCAGTGATGGCATAGGAGTTTTCCTGTCTTTCCAGTACTGTAGAACATCTCCACTGTAAGGCTCTAAATCTTCAGGACATGCTGTACTGAAGTATTTTCAGCAATCATTTTCTACAGCACTCCCGGAATCACGTTTAGTGGTGCTGTGTTTTCGTACCAAATCCAGTAAAAAGTTTGAAGAACTAGCAGAAGAAGTCGGCCCAGCTTTAGGGGAATCAATGGCTTCATTTTGACGAATATCTTCTGTTATCAAGTGACTCCTGACCATTGTTGATAGGAATGAAACCTTAGTGACCTCTTTTTTGCATAAATTCATAAATTTTGTGAATGGCATCAAATCTACAAACAAGCAAACTTGCCACAACGACCACATCGGTTAAAGGAAGTCGGGATTCCAATCCCTCAAGCATGTTATTTTTAAGCCCAGCTTTTACGAGAGGCTCATCATTACTCGTTTCTTCAAGCAATCTTTTCACTTCTGACCGAAACACTAGAACCAGATTCATAGTAGGTTGGGTTTCTGAACTTAGAACATCAACGATTTTCTTTAAATTCTCTAGAAACTTTATCAGAGCCTGAATGGTTTCGTTATCTTGTAATACGAGATCACCTCGTCCTATTTCGTTAAGAAGTGTGTTTATAGGCTGTCGATTTGCGTCATTAGAAAGGCTTCTTAGCATCATCAAAATGCTATGCTATCCTGTGCTTGTGCTCGTTTAAATAGTCCGAGGGGGCTGCAAACACTGGTTAGAACTTGAATCTCTTTCAGGTGTCTCAGTTTTTCCGGATTCAGAGTCGGTTGAGTCGGCATTTTCCAGATGTTCGGCGAATTCTTCAAATTCTTCAATGGCGAGCTAATACGGTCGAACCGCGCGTGCGAGCGAGAAAGCAAGTTGCGACTTTTCACGACGGCGCGCCGCGTGCTTTACTCGGCGACGACGCGTCGACATGAACTTACGGCGACGACGGCGCGCCGGCGCGGCGCTCATATCTATACGCGGTAGATCCATGGTGCACGCTATTGCTATATGTTGGTAGCAGTTGTGAGTCGGCTCGACCAGAGAAGGACGGTCTCAGCGAATAACAGCGTGAAATAGCAGCTTAATGCTACTGTGTTTCGCATGGTGAGTGTGGAGAATCGGAGACCCTTTTAACTGGAGACGAGGCATTTCATCCTGGTGCTTAGGAGTGACAAAGTACCTGCATTTTAATTATTAATCGAAAATAGATTATGTGAATGTTTATGAACCAAAAGCAAATGAACAAATTAACGAAAACACACCAACACACAGTCATTTTACACATGAAATCTCCATTAAATAATTACATTGCAGCAAAGACCGACAGACGCTATGTATCCGTTACGTTAGATAATAACCACTAAGGAACACGGCTTACGTATCACATATCTAATTACCAGTAAGCCAGTTACAACCGTTCCCAGAATACCGAGCCGCGAAAGCATCTTGTGTATCAAACAAACAAACAAACGGAAACAAAGCGACCTGTATCGTTGCACTTATTGTAAATATTTACGGACGCACTGTTGTGTTACCGACTCCGTAAACATTCTCGGAGTGAGCTGTCTGTTTTTTTTTTTTCTAAACGTATGTACGCGCCGGCTTAGGCATAAAAAGGTAAGTGAGCCGTAAATGTTATAAGGGTTCCGTGTATATTTAATTTATTTACTATAAAGTTCAAAAGAATTGTTAGATAGATAACGGGACACTTCTATTTATATAATCATCGTTTTTAAAGATAATATATTCCATTGCTGAAAGAAAATCCCATTTGGAATATAAACTTGACGGGCCGGTGTCGTAACCGTCACTCTGCCCCGATATGTAAGCAACTGCATCAAAGTGACCAGAGCTAAATGATTAGTAGATAATCTAAACATGAACCACAGTTGTCAGGTTGCCTTGACATGTGAACACCACCACCAACTGGACTAGAATTAAAAACGATAAAGAGCTAATTTAACTGGAAATACGAATATGCTTTGTTTAGTCATTTCTTTTGTACTCATTCGGGAATTATCAATCAACAACGTGGTGATGAAAGACATAATCTAAAAATATGCATATATAAAAACTGATTCCGCTATCTATTGGAAGCCTGTGATAGTATAATGTATATTTTTGTGCCGCGCCCAAAATAAAGACATAATTAAAAGTAAAAATTAGGTAAATGCCTTTGCTTTCTGGCATACCTTGGGGGAGGCCTATGTTCAGCAGTGGACTTGTGAACGGCTGTAATGATGATGATGATGATGAAATGCATTTGAAAAGATAATATTTCTTAGTAATTTATATTGAGAGATGTTGAGTCAAACTGAATTCAGCAATACAATAATATAGTTAAAACATATTAATATACAATATTATATTTTTTTAAATTTCAATTATTTTGGTTTTTACAAACGGTTAAACATTGCCCGACAGTACTCTAAAAAACTAAAAAATGAAGACGGGAAGCAATGGAGGAAGAGGTTGTTTACATTGTCGATTTATTAATGGTGTGTATTGGAGATACTACAGATCCACGATATTCTATTCGTACACCATGTTAGGTCGTTCCTTTTTTGACAAAAATCATGTTTATCTCTAGGAAACTCATGTTGTTTGTAAGTGTCAACGAATGAATGCACGATCTGATGAATAGCAATCAACTTAACCAATGACGGGTCGTTAATTCAGCCCAGCTACTTGGTCTTGTCCACTGAACATCGCTGGTCCCAGGTCCGCAATACGCCGGTTTTAAAGTATTTGCTAGTTTTCCCGTCTTTTTGCATAAACGTGCACATGATACACTGCAAACTGCAATATAATATATATATATATATATATATATATATATATATATATATATATATATATATTTATATATATATATATATATATATATATAATGTATGAAATTCGTAACTCCTAATGTTAAACATGCCAATACTAATGTAATTTTAAATGGGGGGCAACTGAGTCTTGTTGATACCACCATTTTTCTTGGAATCACACTGGATGCAAGGCTTCAATGGCTCCCCGATATATCAAAACTAGCTAGCAGACTTAGTTCTACAGCATATGCTGTGAAAAAGATTAGAACTCTTACCAGTGTTGAAACAGCTAGAATAGTTTACTTTAGTTATTTCCATAGCATTATATCGTATGGTATTTTGCTATGGGGACACGCGACTGACACTGAAATTATATTTATTTTACAGAAGAGGGCCATTAGAGCAATATATTATAATTTAAAACCAAAAGAGTCACTGAGACAAAAATTTAAGGAAATTAATATATTAACTCTGACCTCTCAATACATTTATGAAAATGTAATGTAGGTACACAAAAATAAAAGTAGTTTTGCGAAAATAAGTGATATTCATTCTGTAAATACTAGGAACAGACACAAGCTAGTAGTACCAGTTACTCGACACCACCGAGTCAGTAATTCATTCTTGGGGCGATGTATACGCTTTTACAACAAAATCCCGGAAAATATACAAAATTTGTCATACACAAAGTTCAAAAATTTTATTAAACTAAGTTTGTATAAAAAGGGTTATTATAATATTAAGGATGATAATAACCCCTGGGAAGGGTGATCGCTACCAAGCTATTTCTAATTTGTTTTGTGTTGTTTATTGTAAACATTATTGTAAGCTATTATTGGAAAAAAAAAATAGTCCCGCTGGGTTTCTTGCTGGTTCTTCCCAGGACAGAGGTTTTTTTTGCGAACCAATGGTAAATGAAAAAAGTGACTTTCAATAAGTATTGTTATAATCTACATTGAATAAAAAAGTTTCTGTTTCTGTTTCTGTTCTATAGTACCCGGGCCGATTGATCTAGTTTTCTAAAGGATGACAGCTATCTTAATAATATCGCAAAGTAAAACATTATATAAATACGAAATTTCGTCCAAATAGATTAGAATATCTATTCAAATTCTAACCGACGCAAAGTTTCACAGTTTCAAAAACATCCAAGTTTTAAATTTCATTCCATGTACCAAAATATGCTAGTGTCGACAAGGGCCTGAATTACAAATTTCGGAGTTCAAAGGTTATATCGCAAACTCAATTTTGTAAACCGAATTCATTAATATTGGAATTTCTCGTAGAATAGAAATTTGCTTCCGCAATTTGCTACATAACTTTTGGCTTACACAAATGACGAATTTTGATTTAGTGTAGAGTTTATTAAATTAAAGGGTAAAGTTACAAAAACCAAAAACCATTTCGTAAATCAAGCAATAATCATCTGGAATTTAAGATTGAGATCCTACACTGAATTAAATAGTAATAATGTAGCAATTTGACATTAGCGTTGCCCGTAAATGGATTAAATAATCAAATTTACTTTTTTATAGGGTAAGTATAAGAAATGAACACACAGTCCACCTGATACATAGTAAGTTTCAAAATGCACATGGATTCCCACCCCTGAGGACTAAGATGGAATGTCTCATTTCCAATAAAAAGGTTCTCCGGTTCTCTACACTTACCATACCAAACACACCAGGATTCTGTGAGAGCGTGGTACACTTCCCTGGTCTAGCCGACCCATTCGTGCTACAACCATAATATAGCTGCATTATGACTACTACGTACATCATATCTTGACGTGTTTATATCTTAGGTTAAAATTTAAAATAACAATTATGCTTAATAATAATGTTGTTTAAGCTATTAAATAGTTTTGGGACACAATGACAATCTCACATTAACCTTTTTTCTTCTTAAAACATTAAAATTTCATTTTCGGTTTCGAAGCAAGTGAACTAATTAAATGATAATTTTCGACAAAGTGCAGTTAGGTATAATGTATTTCGCCTCCTTGAACATTTCACAAAGTTGTAGCTTGTAGCCCACACGACATAATTGTATATTAGAGTCAAGTTTAGAATTAACATTAGCTATAACAAAGAGGTTTTTTATATTTCTATGGAATTAACAGTAATCCTAGAAGGAACAACACGTATCTCCCTCTCTCTCTCTCTCATTGACAACCTCCCAACATTAAAAGCAAATTATATATGAATATGGTTGATGATATAGTTACGGTTTCATACATGCTCTAGAAACAACCCAGTAATTAATTATAACGAAATTGATTCCTAGCTTTAAATTGTTTATCCAGTCCAGTGGATTTAAGTAACGTTAAGTTAATTGCCGTTCAACTTAAGCTTAAGTCGTAAGACGATTATCAGTCTCGTGAAAATCGATGTTGACACTTTGTTATCCTCCTATTCAGTGGGAGTGGGACTAAGACTTTATATGCAAATCACGTAATACATACGTATGTCAAATTCACTATACTATGTACTATTTGATAATACCACTAGCAAGAGTGAATATACTTTTATTAAGTCAGTTCTATTTTGGGTTACATCACAACTTACGAAAAGGTGAGACTTTAATCAACCAATGACTTATGATAAATAGAAAAACATTTTTAATCCAAAGAACAAACTTAATTTAAGGAGTTAACGCGTCTGCTGCGTATGACAGCGGATACCCAAATTCCTGTCAATCATACGATAGCAACAGTAAAGAAAACTAATTATTACGAGCAGAGCGAGTTTGTTAAATGTCCAACGGTCCAACAAAAGTGTAGAATGTAGATGTGATCCATTTCTGTTTAATTATTTTTAAATAATAAATGTATGATAATAATTTAATAATTTTATACGCGGTAGAGCCATGCTGCAATTATATTAGTAGTATAGTTGTAGCACGAATGGGTCGGTTCGACCAGGGAACGACCACGCTCTCACAGAATACCAGCGTAAAATAGTAGCTTAATGCTACTGTGTTTCGTATGGTGAGTGTAGAGAACCGGAGCCCTTTTTACTGGAAATGAGGCAATCCATCTTAGTCCTCAGGGGTGACAACGCATCTGCATTTTGATTCGTAATCGAGGATAGATGTAGATTACTATGTGCCACAGCAACCACTTACCATCAAGTGGACTGTGGGCTCGTTTGTCACTCTATCTCATAAAGAAAATAAACATGCCAGTCATAAGTAACTTACCTGTGACAATAGCGGCCATTAACAAACCGAAAAAGGCGGGAAGCGCAGCCATCTTGACAAATCCACTTTTAAACATAGAACACTAAACGCACGACCGGTACGACACACACATTCACAGCAATCGAATTTCGAGCTCGTGCATAACTAGATGATGCGTTTAAAAATCACTATTTTTCTCCTTCTATAACAAAAACTATATCCTTTCTTGTAACCGGTTTTATAAACTGGACACTATTGATGAGTTCTCGCTCGCACTCGCAGATTCGTGGCAGCTATCTCACTCGATCTGTAACAAAAAATACAACTATGTAGGGTTTCTTCTTATTATTTTTATAGAGGCAAGGTGTTCCTTAAATTATTCAAGGGATTACGTAATTTGAGATACCCAGAATGAATGGATCTCTTAAAGTGACCAGTAAAAGGCATACCTATTAGTAAAAAGTGCAGTAAGGAGATCCATTATAACCGGTAGTCAGGCAGGAACATTGAACATGTTCATAAATTTTGTGCACGAATAAATTTAAGGACTTGGGTACGTTTTTAACAAAGCAGTATTTTATAACGTCAGTTAACATAAATCATCATGTCGACATTCAAAATTTATTCTAGCCATCTTTTAGATTTTTCATTTCACGCGAAATATATTGAAATTATATGAATTCTTGTTAGTTTATTATAGCATCCCATAGTTACGGAACATTTTTTTAGTCTATTCCTGTTCAAAAAATAAACGAGAAACGTGTTCTCTTTATTCTATTGTTTAACTTTTTTGCAGTCAAGCGGCGGTGTAAGAATATCCACTAGCCCGTATTGTCCTGTGGGTGTCGTTACAGTTGACAGACGGAATCTAAAACAGGAGACGGGCACCAGCATCTTCTCGATAACAACTCAAAAAACTGTATGCACTCATCAGGCATTCTATGGAGGAGGCTACGGGTGGTTTATTTTATTTTTAAGTAAAAAAACCTATCCGTAGGCTCCTCCTTCTCCTAAAGCGTTACTCCCAAACATGACATAAGTGTGTAACATGACATAAAATACGAACAAACATTTTAATATAAGTATAACATTTATATATTATATAGTATTTTAGAGTTTATAGTAAAAATTTATCGTCTTCCCCAAACCACACACATGTTTTATTACTCTCTTGCAGTCCTGTCCGTACATGGATCTGGATCTGGAAGAAACCGCTCATATTACCACATATCTTTTCGCCCCTTTATTGTTCATATTTATATATTTTGGCGTAAAATAAAATATTATCTATCTACCTAGTAATGCAGTGCACGTATTTTATGTCTGGCTTATGAAATAACATACCTACCACTATCTATCGGAAGCCATAACATTTTTCCGGCATTTCCTAAAGTCACCTCTTAAGACACATATAGGATTAAATGGCGTGATGGATTCCCTTTTATCGCCACCAATTATTATTATTTTTAACAACTTTCATTGGAATGGAATTTCAATTGGAATATTAATCATTTTTCGAACGTGTCTCTTACCTTCTGAAATTGAGACGAGGCCCACACAAAATGCTCCTTGCTCCAACCCTAGTGCTTTTTTCTATGAAGTACTAAGATTTGCTTAGTTCTAGAAAAAAGATAAACGACTATCTAATTGTGGATATAAACTTGTTGAAGCTTACAGTAGTATGTGGGCTTCAACAATTTCCTCGGAACGAAAAGAGGCTAGCGATTTGATTGCAACAGGCGAGTTTTCTCGAAAGCATTTCTTTGTAACATTGTTTTGAGAGTCTGAAACTTGACCTATTCAGTTGCCAAGCTTCAAAAGAGTTGGATTCCTGCAATCGATTCCATTCTTACTGTAAAGCTGCTAATGGTGAAATCTGCAGGAAATACATTCGGATTTGAATTCCTTTTTATTTTACAACAGCACTTTTTTAAAGTTTATAATACCTTTACCCCACACTAGGATTTTGTCATGTGTATCGCGGAGGCCGTTTACTTACATAAATTCCACAAGGACAAACATTCTAACCCGGTACATTTATTTAAGTCCTACAAATTCTTATACCGTGCGGGATTCAAATCCGCGGCTCTCAGTAAACTCATCACTAAGCCTCTGCGCCACAGCAGCATTAATAGCAAAGTAGTGGTATCAGCGAGCACTATTTTTTGAAATTGATATTGATAGATTTACAAATTAGTACTAAGCGATATAAAAACTATGAATACTAGTGTTTAATTCAAGTTTTTATTTTTTAATAATATTTTTTATACACTCACCGGCACGGAAACTTGGCCACTCGTGAATTTGCTGATTATTTGCACTGAAACGTTTTTTTAACAGTAAATTAAGGGTAGATGCATTCAATAAGTGTCTCTAATGGTTTTAGAACATAGAAATTTAATGTTTACTTCACCGAAATTTTTCTTTTCAAGATAACATGTTTTCACTAAAATTAACATCTTTCCATTGTCACTTTAAAAACACTACAAAGTTAAAAATTAAGTCTGTTTCTTTATTGTCTATAAGTTTTAATATCGGGTGTTTCCTCCTCTAGCCCTGATAACCGCTTGCATTCGATCTGGCATGCTTTGAATGATGTTTCCGACATCAACTTGCGGTATGCTGTCCCAAGCGGCCAGCGCTGCATTTCGGAGCTCATTTAGAGTTTGTGGCGGTTTGGAGCTGGACTTTATCTTTCTTTTGAGCATACCCCATACATGCTCAATTGGATTTAAGTCCGGGCTACGAGCTGGCCACTGTAATTTTTGTATTCCAACCTCTTCCAGATATTCCTCTACACAATGTGCGACGTGCGGGCGTGCATTATCGTGCATGAGGAGGAATTGGTCGTGTCCAAGAATCCCGAATAAGGCATTACGTGCTCCTGAAGAACTTCCTCGATGTATCGAGTAGCTGTAAGCCGATTATCGACGATGACCAACTCTGTACGTGCGTCGGAACTTACACCTCCCCATACCATTATTGAACCTCCATGGAAACTCACAGTTTGGGTGGTGGTAATGGGTAGAAACCTCTCTCCTCTTTTTCTCCACACTCGTTCTCGACCGTCTGGAGCACGTAAAGCTATTCGACACTCATCTGTGAACAACACTCTAAACCATTGCTCGTGGGTCCAATTGACATGTTCTCTTGCGAACTGAAGTCGGGCTACTCGGTGCTGTCTGAGAAGTTCTGGACCTCGTGCTGGTCTACGAGCTTTTAAATTCACTTCCTCCATTCGTCTTCTCACCGTACGCTCACTAACATTAACGCCTCTTGCGATTTGGAGCCGCTAGCGTATCTCAACAGCGGTCAGGTAGCGGTTTCTCAAAATCTCCATAACAATAAAACGATCGTCCCGGGCCGATGTGCACCTTACGCCCCCACTGCCTGGCCTGCGGGTGTAGCGGCCTGTCTCCTGGTATCGTTTCAGTGAATACTGCATTGAGGACCGTGGTACGTTAAGCACAATAGCAACTTCACGCTGTGTCAGCCCTTGGTCAATTAATGCTACTGCTTGTGCAACTTGTGCTGGTGTTAATGGCATTTTTATTGGCTTTAAAGCACCTTTAGTTATTTAATTAAGACACAAGATCACAATAATTGAATAACCTTACAGTAAACTTTTCACAACACACAAATTTAAAATGTGAACTTAGTCGCTCAAATGACCCGATTCAACTAAAAATTAAAGAATTCGTCATGGTGCACTTAAACATAATGAATTACCCTCTTGAACTTGAGGGTAAACATTTTTTGACATACTTGCATAACAAACATTCATCAGAAACACTTAAAGCTTTTGCTATCGCGAGATAACCGCTTGGCCAAGTTTCCGTGCCGGTGAGTGTAGAATAAGAGTGGCAAAGGAGCACTCAGTGCATGCACCTGATGTGATGGTAAGCAGATTTTGTGGCTCATAGACATCAACATTTATCCTCGTTTCATAATGCTCAAAACTAATCAATATGCAGATGCGTTGTCATCCCTGAAGACGGGACTAAGCTGAAATGCCTCGTTTCCAGTAAAAAGTGTCTCCGGTTCTCTACACTCACCACACGAAATACAGCAGCATTAAGCTGTTATTTTACGCTGGTATTCTGTGAAAGCGTTGTCCTACTCCGATCAAACCGCTTTCATTTGTGCTGCAACTAAAATACCTGCAGCGTGGCTCTACAGTACAGTGACAAACGATCTATCACAAGGTTACAGTTGGTGGTCACTTGCCATCCCGGAAGACTAAAATAAAACGCTTTAAATAAGAACCATGGAAGGATAATGAACATTAACAACAAACAGTAAACTGTTATTTTATCATAGTAGTGTTACTTCGAATACGAGTAGGTTTAAACTTTATGTATAAGCTCCTTCATTATCTCTTACTATAATAAGCATCGTTAATGCTAAATGTTGGAATATGATCTCTTCTAATCGAGATCGTTCGAGAAATTCAATACGTCTTGAGTGTAACGTCCAGCAACGTATTTCCGACAGCCGGCTCGTGAGATGGATAACAGCGACAGTAAGTAAACAAACGGACAATGTAAGCTATTAAATATTATTAGTACATACCCAACACGGTTTAAATTACCTTAACAACCACTTAAAATTTATAAGGTACTAACCCGTACCCGGGGCGTTGCAGACGCAGAAGCAATAATTGCAAAAATATTTTTATTTTGGAGGACTTATGTTGTATAATATGAAATATTAAATTATAATACATTAATTGAAGTAGAACGTTATATAACTTTGAAATAAATTTGTCAGTATGATATGCGCGCCACCAAATGTTAGTTAATTGTACTATGCCTATAACTTTCGCGGAAGTGCAAGCAAAATAATGAGAAAGTTTTACATAATGTTTTTTTTATTTTAGAGTCTTTCGACATGGAGACGTTTTCACGCGCAGTTGAAGCGCGTAAGATGCAACTGAAACAAGATACAAACTTGACAACTGCGACTGTATCCACACAGCATGCCTGCATGCATGGCTTACTCAATGGTCCGTTTGCAGGTCTGTTGACGCCAAGTTGACGCGCATCAGTAGAAATGTTGTTTGAAGGCATTATACAGTGATAATAACAAACATGATCACATTTAGCACATCTAGTGTTAGGCGGCATCTAATGTTGCGTTTGAAGGTAAAATTATGAAACATGCTGACTTACTGAATTACAGACTATTAAAGGTTCAATGCTAAACATAGGCTTTGCCTATGGATTAAGTCATTGGGGGTTATTTCTCATAGTTGGCAAGGTGTGCAACCGTAGTTTTATTTTTAATCATCTGTTATGAGGAAGATATTGCTGTCATCACATCATCATTGTTTTAGGGCAATGAAGTGCCAACCGCGCTGCCCCAATGCGTGTTGGCGAACTTCAAATGTCTTCGAAATATTTTTTTATTTCTCAGACATGTAGGTTTCCTCACGATGTTTTTCTTCACCGCCGAGCACGTGGTAAATCAGCACTTAAAATTGCAATTAACAATTTCATTGGTGCCGGCGGGGATTTAATCTGGGTTGCTAGCGTAGTGTGACTTTACACACTTTACAGCGACCGTTAACCATCTGAGCTATTACGACTCAAGCCTCATAAAATTATGTATTAAAATTAAATTCATGTGATAGGTATTACTTAAAAATTTTATTACAAAAATTTCCAATCCAACAGGCGTTATCAAACATCTTATTTTGTAAGCAAACCCAATATAATCTTCACGAACTCAGCAAAAACTTTCCAAGAAATCAATTTTATAAGCTGTCTTCCATTAACCGCAAGAATTTTCGCGCGAACTTTGTTAAGAATAGCAGAAAGCGCCTATACGTTATACGATTAAAATTACCTGACGCATCTTCTCAAAATTAGTTCTTAATTAAATTAAAAATTAAGGTATAAACCGCGAAATTAATGAAACTCGTGTACGTAATAAAAGCAGGTACCTACGGACATTAATATAAGAGCGACTGTGTATAGAATATTAAACTTGATATTAAAAGCATGTTATATGGGGCTGTCTTCTTAAAGTTTTGATGTACATAAACAGTGATTGCCTTCTTGTTTGACATCCTAAGCACATTAACTTTGTTTTTGTCTATTTGTTATTTTATCACAACAGCGTTACTTTGAATACGAGTAAGTTAAAACAATGAAGAGCCTGACAATGGGTACCTAGAGCCCTGAGTCAGATGGAGCTGGAAAAGTCAAAAGGCACTAACATCTAAAACAAAGAAATAGATACCTACTACTTTGAGCAGAAACAGGTAACTAATATATTATAATATCCAGAATATTTTCTGCGCAGATGCATATAATTCGCCGTACTCAACCGGCCCGGCGGCAACTATACTTATTTAAAACAAGCCGTGTTCCCCTTAATCAAACTGTTTCTAACTGACATACATTTCGTATGTTATACCAACTATTACACCTACACAAATTATCAACTTGCCATGTCGAATATTTACAGCCAACTTTACTTTATATTACTGCGCATTAAATTCACGCTATAAAAATGCGCGGTATAATTCAAGTAGGAATTCACACACATAAACATACACTCGTACGTACAACTTACATCAACGCACATATGAACGAGTCGCCGCGCCGCATCGTGCACTTGTTGTATTTATATTAGGGTCCGTTTTGTCTGTTTATTTGTGCGTCTGCGTTGCTCCCGTTCACACGCACATGTGAATCACGCGTACAGTCAGCAACGTCAATTGAGATATACTTTTACAAAAGGTTTTTACGTAAACACAAATGCCTTAATACGTTAATTTTATTATATTTTAAAACTAATCAAGTTATCAATTACTACAAATTAAAAAATAAACGAAATGCTAAATTTGCCAAGTACTTAAATTATATATACGTTTCTGATGTAATTTTATACGTCAACATTATTTGGCAGCAAAGACCGCGGAGACGCGTCCTGAATGGAACAACTATTTGTATGACCTACGAAAAGTTCAATTTTTATATGTTAAACGCATTCATGATGCATATAAATTACTAGCTTTTAAAAATCCTGTTGAACTGGTCTGTTTCAACTAGTACATGTGCCTTTTTTCCCCGCACAAATCAACCTAGTTTCTCTAAAGTCAAATCAAGACATTTACATTAAACTCTTGGCTTCCCCTGAACAGTTAAAGTTTTTAAATGCAGAATGTTGCACAAGGACGATAGTTAACGTAACACTAAAAAAATCAGTTTTATTATTTGCGTTCATGACTCGTTAAAATGTTCGTAAGTTATACTTATATAATATTGGTTGTCATAGTAGACTTTAAATAATTTTTAGTGTTTATTAGTTAATATTATATCAAAATATTTTTGATGATTTGCGAACGCTACATAGTTATACATGCGCGAGCGCATCCGCTCAGCGACGCGCCGCACAAAAATAGCCATGCTTTGTCCCTCCACGGAATCGAACCCGAGGTAACGGACTGTTCACAGCAGTATGCTTTCCGGCATTGTGGATAACATAACATATTTCATTCATTGCGCAGGCAATTATAATTGTATGCTTTCCGGATCAGATGAGATCAGTACATTGGGAGTATAAATCACGCAATGAGGGAGACCCTCACTCTGGCCTAATTTTTTATGATTGTAAATGAAACTTTCGTAATTAGATCGACAACCAATGGGCAAGAAAGGCGACCCCAGACATTTAGTCTGGGGTCGCCTTTCTAGCCCATTCGTCATCGCCAGCGAGTCTACACAAGCTGGCGGTTCAAGACCTTGCTTATTGACCAAGCTGGTGCTTATATTGCAACGCTAAACATAAGCACCTAGCTTATTAAAGTTTTAAACATTCATAGCTTTTTTGCGAAAAAATGTTAGTCACAACGTGGAATACAGAAACATTACTTCAAAAAAAGTCTTCAATTATTGATCTGGTTGAAAGAAAAGCAACGAAAAGAATACTGAATTACTCCTTGCGGCTCAAAGTCAGCTAGATCGGATAACTTACCACGGAGATAGCCTGATACACATAACATAGGAAAATAAATAACTTAGTCCCTTTCTTTCATTTAGTAATTTCACATTGCACCAGATTTTAAAAATGTTGAGAACTAATTTAGTTTTTAATATTTGAATAGTTGGCAATGCGTGCACAATTTTAGTGGAGATCGAAAACGTTTTTACGTCAATATATATAATAAAGTTTTTATGTCATAGGCCGAGTAGATTGTATCCTCCGTGGGTCTGTATAAAAGCAAAGTATGTTTTAATACCCTTGTCAGTCTTTCTATTTTATTTGAGATTTCATTCAACAATTCCACTGGACAGTCGACGTCAGGATTTTTATTGTGATATAACATTGGAATGCTTTTTGAATGAGGAATGAAACATCGTAAATAACGGACAGGCGGAGGGTAGGAGTGTAGGAGTAATAAGCAACAACGTTAAAATGGGTTTCCAAAAGAAATTTACACCTATAGGTATTCTAATATGACATAATAATGGAAGGAAAACCGACGAATGTGTTCTTAATACCGTTAACAGCGAAATATAACGTGATGAAGCGACAGTAGCCCAATGGCAGGGCGCGGACCGCGAACTCAAAAAGGTCGTGGGTTCGAATCCGACGACTCCGTGGCGCAGTGGCTTAGCAATGAGTGGCTGCGCTGGGGGTCGCGGGTTCGAATCCCGTACGGAACAATTATTTGTATGGCCTATTATATTTGTAAACTGCCCCCACGATACAGGAGAAAAATCCTAGTGTAGGGGTACTCGTAACACAAGCAATTTAAGCTTACCACGAGTGGTTAAGGTGAATATTAGTAATGTTTATAGCATTGTTAATATTCTTTTAAAAAAAGAAAAAATTTTTTTTTATTCATTATTCCGTTACTATATCACCGTTACATCCTATTAAAGTCCACTGCTGAACATATGTCTCCCCACAGATTGCCTCACAGGGAGAATATTAGCCATAGTTGCCACGCTAAGCAAGGCGGTTGGCAACAGCAGTTTTTTAGTTTTAGTCGTTATTAGGTAGACCCTGCCGCCTATCACCCGGTTTGTTTTTCCCTGTCGCTTCTTACGACACTTACGAGATGGTATGGGGTAGTGGATATTCTATACACCGCCGTTACACGGCCAGCGTTATATTAACACATTATATAATAAAATAAGATTATATAATAATAAAGATTGCCTCGTTAGTCAAGTGGTTGTAGTAGTACGACTGCTGATCATGACGTCCTGGGTTCGAATCCCGGGTCGGGCCAAAAAAAAACTAATTATTGAGTTTTTCCGTCAAGAAATTCTCAGTAGTTGCCCGGAGTCAGGAAGTTGGCGGTGTCTAACCCCCGTGCCTCGGAAAGCACGTAAAGCCGTTGGTCCTGCGCCTGATCTCTCTCCAGTCGTGTCGTTTTACCGTCCCATCAGATTATGAGAGTGAGGGAATAGAGAGTGCACCTGTGCTTGCGCATACACTTGGGCACTTTAATCTTGTCCTGCGTCGATGGCTAGCCTCCGCTGAGGCAGTGCCGCCGTGGCCGAAATTCGGTCTGGAGGAACATTATTATTATATAATAAAATATATTTACTTCGCAAATAATGTATTAATTGAATAATGAACAGGTTCCGTATGGTGGCCAAATATATGAAAAACTAATATTAGTAGTATGTTTAACTTAATTTCGAGAAAAAACAATGAATGTTACTTATTACTTTTAATAAACATTTTTCGATGCCCACAGAATTTATCAAGGTAAATGATAATTTAAATAACGAAATGTTTTACAGAACACGATTTCGCAAGGAATGAGGGACAATTTTTACATTGAGAACAAAATTACATACTGCTACTTGCTACTTGAAATGGCTGGCCGCTTTACTTCTTATAAGTGTTATTAGATATTTTAGTTATCAAATCTGTAACATTTTCGTAACTATTTTTAAGTAATTTCCTGCACTTTTAATAAAGTATGGACAACATAAAAAGTATCCTTAGTACAAGTTTAAGTATATATCCCTATTACATTTTATTGTCTTCACATTCATTTGCTTGTACATACATCCAATATCTATTTCTGTACCCATTATCCGTTCTAAGACGTATTCCACTATATTACTAGTTTTAACAGGGACAATATTTCAAAATATCAATTACAGGTTACCGATAACGTAGAAGACGGAGGGTATAATGTCGAATGGCGCCAATTATTTTCCAAACAAAAACCTTTGTACGCAGCGCCATTAACTTAGACGTATATTGGTATTGTTTTCGTGCGTTGTACATACTCGTATGATGTAACATGATCATCTATTGATGTCCTCTAAAACTGCCATAATACCATACTTATAGATCAGGTTGAATAGAAAATGCAGGAGTGACTTTAAAAGGAACAGATATCAAAATAAAATTTTCTACAATTTTATTACCTTAAATAAAATTTAATGTTTAGACTTTCAGGGCTTTGTTATTTTACAACCGTAAGTCGCCAGCGTAGATCTATTAAAGGACGCTATAATCTCGTCGCCAGATGGTAGGGTTATATAAATATCTTCGCCGAATTAACGATCCCTTAAGATTTAGTACGGAGTAGGATCGTTTATACATACCAGTTATGTTTACTATTAAATTTTAGAATGAATATATTATATCATCATCATCATAATCATCATTACAACCCTTCACAAGTCGACTGCTCCTGCTCTCCCAAGGAATACCACAAAGCCACCTGCATCTATCAACTTCCTGCATGTCTTACCAGATTATCACTTCATCTAGTGGGGGGCCGCCCCCAATACACTAGCATTATCATGTATTTTCATTACTTTAATGGTTGATGAAGGGCATAAGTAAAATATTTCCACGAAGTAAGATTACATGTATATCATTTATGGTTTTGGCGCTACATTTCCGACTTCTGAGTAGTGCAGCATGAATGTGGAAAGGGCCTAATGTAATTTCTTGCATCACTAAGCAGCATGTTCAATCAACGATGAACACTGCGATTACGTGACGGTTTGATTGTGAACCCTGACGATGTGTCGAACCCCACAGCGGGGCGGTATTATGACGTCATTGTTGGCACTCCGTTGCTGGGCAGCCATTGATTGGGGAGGGGGGGTGGAAAGCCTGTGCTTTTTATGACTAGTCGCCGCTTGTATTGATAAGATTTGTATTTACAAAATTGATATAAAACAATTTATACCGACAATCTGTCATAACGGGTCGCGGAGAAAAAGATATAAAAAGGCTACAGTACTTGTAGTTTTTTTTATAAATAATTTTTTTTTCATTTTTATCGTCATGTTACTACAGTCCACATATAGATAAGTCTCGTAAGTATAACGACATAATTTTTAATTTATATTTTATATGTTTATTTCCCAAATGAAAACAACATGTAGTTAAAATAGGTAAAAATTTTTACTAAGCTAACATTGTTCAATAAGGGTTATTACATTATTAAAGAGCACATGATCGATTATAACCCCTGGGAATTAGGTTACCGCTGCCATGCTGTTTCATACTTAATTGTATAAAATATTATTTTGTAAATTTATGTTTAAAAAAGTCCCGCAGGGTTTCTTGCTGGTTCTTCCCAAGACAGAACCTTTTTTCGAACCAGCGCAGCGGTAAAAGCATAAATTACTTTGAATAAGTATTTTTGTAATCCATATCGAATAAAACTTATTATATTAAGTAAATTAAACAAAAGAGTTAATTTCAATAAATATTATAAAATTTATAGTATATATTGAATAAAAAAAATCTATTTTAACTCTATTCTGTTCACGAAAAACATAACATTAATTCGTCAAAAAGTATTTTTTTAATTTTAAGTATTTTATTCTCGGCTTCATTTTTAACAAAACTATAAACGCAAAGATGGTATAAACATCTAAGAAAACCGCAATAACCGAACGCGGAACCCACGAGTTACGGACCGATACATCGACCCGCAAATAATTTCGTCCCAATCGAGCCACAAAACAGTCAAAGGCTTTCCTCGATTTAGTGCTTCGCTCGTGACCACTTTTCGTGTAGCAGTGAAGAATAATTTAGATGTAATCACATTATTGAATGAACATGGAATTGCTGTGTAGTAACACGGGTTGTGTTCCCATTCCGTACCTGTCTCGTAAGAGGTGATGAGCGGTACCATCTTACTGATAATAAACAACACGATTATAAATTTAGACATCTACATCCATCTTCGATTACGAATCAAAATGCAGATGCGTTGTCAGCCGTGAGGACTAAGATTAAATGCCTCGTTTCCAATAAAAAGGGTCTCCGGTTTTCTAAACTCACCATACGAAACATAGCAGCATTAAGCTACTATTTGACGCCGGTATTCTGTGAGAGCGTGGTCCTTCCCCGATCGAGCCAATCCATTCGTGCTGCAGCTATACTACTAATATAACTGCAGTATGGCTCTTACCATGTATAATAAGTTAAAAAAGTTAAAAAATGCCTCAGACAGTTCATTTAGCCATTAGTCGCAAACAAAAGTACTATAAAAACCGTTTCCAATACAATTATAATGCAATTAATTAAGGCTACAAGCTATGTGGCCTCTGATATTACAAAACCAACTGACCCAATATGTCGTCGGAAGCGTCCGTAAATTTTGTATCTACTGCTATATGTATTAACACTATACAAACCGCAAACCTAGCAATTAGCATTAAATCACACAAACAGTACATTCAATTACAATAACCGAACAATATTTCAATATAAATCAACTGGGGATGTTCGATAAACGGTATCAATAAATACAGTATTATCTTTTGTAAAATGTGCTTTTTAACAATTAATTGTACAGTACTCGGTAAAGATAAAGGGCAATAGAAGCGTAGGCATGATGGACTGAAGGACCCAGATTTAATTTGTACATATGAATTTTCAGGATTAAACATTTTGCTAAAAATAAAATAGTTTCAATGTACGAAGACAAAAGCTGATGAAATATGATTTTGTTATATTTATCCGAATACTACACAATGAATGAGAATAATTTACGGACTTTATCGTGTTTAATGTTAACCTACTTTAACTTAATTTAAGTCCCTTCTAGACTATTAGTGCTGTTTCATCCTAAGCAAGCTGCAACAAGCGTTATCTTGGTACAAGTTAATTTCTTCATCGCTTGCGGACTCTGTGGGCTTACGTTGAAATATTGTTCGGTACGACTTGGCTTAACGCAAATCAGTTTACTCTCGGCTGAATGAAATTGAGAAAGCTATTCTGATGAATATATTGTGCAAAATTTAAATAAAGACGGCGCTATTATTTCGTTATCTAGCCTATCCAACCGACAAAATAATTTACGAAAAATTTAATAAACAAAACATTTTTCTAATTTAAAAAAATCTCAACCCATTCAAACACCAAATATGACTGACTGTGATCCGTACACACGGGTGAACGTGTCCTTCAATGATGAACACGACTATACATTTTTAGGGTCGAGTTTTCTGAAGTAAAGAAATGGAATATAAATAATGGAAGAGCGTTGCTCACTGATACAGACTTATTAGCTTAAAAGGGCGCTACGGTCACTAATATAATATAATGTACCAATTGTTTCGAAATAAATATTTATTATTTATTATTATTAAAAAGTTATTTATATACGTTTGAATACTGATTCTGATAACGCACTTAACGGGAACTACAGGGTTTTTGTTACATGTTATATATATATATATACATATACACATGTTATATATATATATATATATATATATATATATATATATATATATATATATATATATATATATAGATATTCTACTTGAACAGTATCTATATAAAGCGAGCGGTAGACTGATTGAGCATTCCAAGAAAAACTTTTCAACGCTTAAGAGAAACTAAACCAGGTCTTACGATAAGGGAACAAGCTTAGGAACACATTACACCGTAAAGATTAAGTCAGGTTGCCATGTGCCGGCGACCTGCATTTGAATACTATCATTGATAAACGTTTTATGGTTTAATCGAATAGAAAATGAAATTTGAAATATAATATGGTAAATATAATAATGGAACAGTTGCGGTGTATGCGCTATAAAAACCAAAAAAATACACGTGGATTAATAATTGGAAGCTATATGCTGCGCTGATGATATTATAATAATTAATAATGCAGCAAAAGCACTTACTTTTAAAATGACAAACGATCCAGTAGTCCACCTAACATTGAATGCGCGATTTAAGCATGTTTCAAAAAGGCTAGAGTCGTTATCGTCATTGAGGACTAAGATGAGATGGCTCACCGCCTGAAATTATACTAGTACTGGAAGGTATTGTAAATATCACGTAAATTATAATTATTAATAAAAGAATATTAAATTAATCAGCGCTAAGGTCCGCATGCGCCAAATGTACATATATGTATGGCCTATAAATAAAAATAATTGTTCTGGGGTTGTTTGTCTCAGCTTCCACGATAGAGAAGAAGGTCCTCTTGGGGATGTAACATTTAAAAAATATTTTTAAATCATAATATTTTACCGACTTAACTACCCTCATCAAATTAATGGGCAATTCAATACAACGGCGTTTTTGAAATGACCAACATTACACTCGTAATTTTTGTAGAACGCGGCCATTTATAAATCCAATAACTTTATTTTATCTGCGAAAAAAGCAAAACCGCGGGAGGTCCAAGCGTATACACACCAGCATCAAACTTGGCCGAAATTCAAAGCAGTGTTTTACAACCATGCATTTTTACCGCAAAAAATTTTGGCACATGCATACATTTTATTATTGAATTTCCAATTTTACTATCGAAAATCGAGTAGTCAGCGGCAAATTAAACTGTTTTATTTAAACATGCCTCCAGAAATTGTTTATTTAACTATCGAACGTATTATTTTGTAACGCTAGTAGATGGAATTGACAGTTTGCTTGTTTTAAAAACACGTGTAAAACAATATTCTGTGTGTGTGTGTTAAGCTATATTGGTAGAAGTTATAAAAAAAAATTAATAACTAAATAAAAAAATATGAATATATTTATGTATTTGTATATATATAAGTATTTGGGCTAACGTATGTATTTATTTTATCCCCATATGTGTTTTATAATAACAAAGTGCACACCTTATAATCATTTATAAATCATATGTGTTTGAAACTGGCCTACTGGAAGAAATTTCATTGTGAGATAAGTAGAGCCTTTGTGCAAACTTTTCATCATGATGTGTCCTCTCCCTTACTTGTGTGTACATAAACTGTTAAATAAATAAATAACTAAATAAACCAAATTCGCCTTCTCGTGGCGTGGATGTTTGAGAGAAAGCAGACTTCGATCGATTCAATTCTTTACGATAGCTCTACTCTTGTATTTAAAAAAAAATGTTACACTAGGATTTCCTCCTGTATCGTGCAGCCTGCTTATATACATAAATTGCACAAGGACAATCATCCTGATCCGGAACTATTAGTTGTAGGCCATACATATACTTGTTCCGTGCGGGATTCGAACCCGTTGTACTCAGCGCCATAACTTATTACTAACTCCGTAGTAGGCGTCACGGAGCCTTCAATTTCGGTATAGCATAACCCATAAATATATAAATTCTGCCTCTTAACATAATATAACACTCCTTTATATTTAAGCTTTTTTCGATTAAACATGGCATTACTCAAAAATCTAAGAACGAAACCACAAATGTTGCCGTCGTGATGTCAGTGACATCGATCGATTATCGATTATAGTCACAGGGCAGGTGTGGGGTGCAGCGCAGGACCTCAATACATGATGTTGAAAACAAAAAGACAAAAAAGCACTAGATCTGGCACGTTATTTTAGTTAATGACGCTAGAACGAACCCAACATATCCGCTATGCTGAACATTTGTGATCGTCATCGAATCGCCTTACTGGCAAGCATTTTTTTATTTATTATTTATTTGTATAATAAATTGTAACACCAACACAATTTATAATATAGTTCCCTTGAGTTATTACAATGCAGTTTAAAAAAAAAAAAACAAGGACCCCAGTTTCTTGACGGTTCTTTTCTATAGTCACTTCCCAAACTTGTGGTATTATATACGGTTAATTATATTTATAAAGTTTAATTTAATTTATCTTCTATATAGGAGTTAAATTTAATTAAGTTTATAACGTACAGGTGTCAATATTTTTATTCTTTTTTATTTACAACACGCTTTTATCAGCTTCGCGTTTATCTATCTAACTATGTAACGGAATATTTTAATATAATTTTCACCAACTTGTAGACGGCCGTTTTGACTTGAGAAGTTCGCACTCGTATCAAGGACGACAATACAATAATTTAACAACTTTATCCCGGTATCCGATCAGGATCACAAGGATAAAATAAAACCATTTTATCTTTAGCGTGTTTCTGTAGTTTTTTTAAAACTATAATTGTAGTGTTTATTTCGTCTATCTCTATTTCTTATATTTCTACGTCTATAATCGATATTGACGTTCTTAAGAGTTTTAACGCTTTCCCTGTTCCCATGAATCATACAGGAACATTTTGATTGTTTAACTATTGTGTCTATTACGCGGACGACGAAACTGTTAAATAAACTTAAACTAAATAAATATTTTTGACTGTGTTCATGCGGTCGGAGTGGACGACCCGTTGATAATCCACCACCTGCTCGCTTGCTGTACAGTGTACACTGAACATACCAGTATCATGAAATCGCACGTTGGCAACATGCCTATCGGGAGTGGTTCGAGCGCCGCCCACGAGTAGGGTTGTAAGATAAAAAAATAGAACAGCCTTCTTTGGTGAGAGATCCATGATCTTTAATAAAAAGTAGCTATAAAATATTTTTAATGATTTTTTTTAGGCAAAAACATTCAGAGGTTTGTACATCGGCCATCGGGGTCGTAGAAAAAATTTATTTTCATACGTCAGTAAAATTATTTAGTACTAGTTTTTACGGAATTTATCGCGTATATTTAACTTTTTAATACCCGACGTTTCGAGAGCTTTACAGCACCCATGGTCACGGGAAGGACTGAGATGTTTAACGTCCAGATGTCATAGTTAACCGCGGTTACCATAGATTAAAATTTAACTTTTGTTCCGATCTACACAGTATGTACTTGTGGTATCATGAAGCCTTACAGTTGTATGCTTGGGTTGGGATTTAATTTTATTTATTATAGGATCCCAAGCAGATGTAGTGTTCGCGTAAATATAAGAAATCATTATATAAAATTATTTAGGTTTAAATTTAACTAGCAAAACATGTATTAAAGTAATTATAAAAAAAATCAAGGTATTCGGTATATTATATTCTTTGAAAAATATTTACTTCTAACAATAGTTATTGCGCAGGAATACGAACTCTACTTCTTTTTTTAAATTACGTTCTGCCAATGTCAAGTCAGTCATGGGAGTGACAAGTAAATACGAACTATCGTGGTTTCATATCACAAGTAACTTGTTACCTATACAGTACAAGTAATGATTTTGACCGCTTTGTCTCATTTATCGCTCGTTAATATTTAAATGTCTTCGAATTTAGGTATGATTAATTCTGTTTATTTTATTTCTAAATCAGTTTTCGTAACTTAGATGTGACGAAACACGAGTAGTGCACACATTTTGAAAAATTCAAAATGTTGCCAACAACAATTCTCATCAATTTGTTAGCCGCAAGAAGTACCTCTTGTCAACGGCTCGGCGCCCAATTGCCAAGGAGGCCTGAGCCCAGTAGGAAATATATACATATGTAGGCTATTTTAACTTAAAACTTAAATATACCTTCTTATAAAAACTAGGGCATTTTGTCAATTCTTTCGATTTTTCAATGTCATTTTCTTGTGTTAATGATGTACAATTTTTTTTTGTGGAATGTGGGTGACAAACGAGCATACAAGTCCACTTGATGGTAAGTGGATGCTGTGACCAATGTAGAAAAGAAATCAACATTGTCCTCAATAAAGAATCAAATGTGCCGTGGTAGCTCAGGGGGTTAGCACTCACTGTAAATTTCACAGTACGCGAGCAACCCGGGTTCGATCCCCGCTGGTAACTACTAACTACCTACCAATTAAATTGTTAATTGCAATTTTTGGTGGTGATTTACTACGTGCTCGGCGGTAAAGTAAAACATCGTGAAAAAAAAAATATTTCGAAGACATGTGAAGTTCGCCAACACGCATTGGGGCAGCGCGGTGGACAATTGCTTGTCCTAAAAACCTTTCGGTAGTAACTGTAAATTTAAAAATCAAAATGCAGATGCATTGTCACCCCTGAGAACTAAGATGGAATGCCTTATTTCCAGTAAAAATGGTCTCCGGTTCTCCACACTTATCATATGAAACACAGCATTAAGCTGCTATTTTACGCTAGTATCTTGGTCCCTTCTCCAGTCGAACCGACGCATTCGTGCTACAACTATAAAAAAAACTGCTAAATCCATCACGTACAATTTAATATTCGAATTATTTATCTACATCGTCAATATCAATGTTTTTTTTTTGGTCGCTCTCATCAGGCAACAGTCAACCGACGAAAATGCGCAAATAAAAATTTAACGTTTCAGACATAAGACTTTATAAATATACATTAGACGTATAAATGAAATACACAGACAAACGTTCGTTTTAGATTGCCAACGACCGATCCGAGAACGACTGGAGGACACGAAATGATAACAAACGTTATTTCCCTTTGAGCGCCATTTTATCCGCACGTAGATGGCAGAGCGTGGTCAGCGCAATTAGAGAGTGTATTATGCCATCGCTCGTTATTGAGTTAGTTTATTCTTGCTCATTTTCACAACGCTGATAATTGAGTAAGTGTAGACTAAATATTTGGTGCCCAGCGGCGAAGTGTATAGAATATAAAAGACCAATTATTCTAAATAAAGCTGCAAATTTATATGTAAACATCAGCCATATCCACCCATACAAATCAGATGGGCAGCAGCGTCTCCCGAACGAACGTAACGAACTACTAAAAATAAAAAAAACTGCAATTGCCAACCTGCTTGCCAAACGTGGCCACTGGCAACTATAGTAAATTTCACCCGTATGAAGGCGGCCTATGTTCCGCAATGGACATTAGTAGGCTGTAACTGGAACTGTATCAGCCAGTTTACAAGTGGTAAAATTAAAAAAAAAATGTACAACCAACTTCAATATAAATAAAATGCTTAGACCGGGTCTAAGACAAAATGAGAATATTATCAATGTATTTGCACTCTATTTACCTTGCACTCTATTGTGAAGAGTCAAAATGTGTCGAAAAAGGCACGTATGGCAATTCACAATGCTGTGTTGGTCCCTACTTTAACGTATGGTAGTGAAAGTTGGGTGTGGCAGAAGAAGCACGAGAGTAGAATAAACGCAGTAGAAATGCGGTCGTTAAGGAGTGTGTTAGGGCTGAATCTGAATGACAGGATAAGAAATTGTGTAATAAGAGAAGAGTGTGGTTTGCAAGATGATGTGGTGACCAGGATTAAGAAAGGAATGCTTCGGTGGTTTGGTCATGTGGAAAGAATGAATGAGGAAAGAGTGACAAAGAAAATTTATGGTGCAGAAGTGAATGGCAAAGTCGGAAAATGCCGTACTAGGCGAAAATTTATCGACCAAATTGGCGATACATTGAAAACGGGCCAAATTAGGAGTACCCTTAACCGACGAGCATGTATGCGTAGGTGTATGGATGTGAAGGAGGCAAGAGAGGTGTGTCAGGATCGTGCCAAATGGAAGTCTGTAGTCTCTGCCTACCCCTCTGGGGACAATTTATTCGAAGTCAACTAAATACGCATATTGAGGATAACTCAAAAATTACTTGGCAGATTTTGATCAAATTTATATGGGACCACACGAGAAGCACTAGTTTAATAAATAAATATTTTTATTTTTATTTTTGATGTTTCTTTTACAATAAATAAAAGAAACATCAAAATCGGCTCACCCAGAGGAAAGTTATGAGGTAACACACAAAAACAAGATACAGTCGAATTGATTACCTACTACTTTTTGAAGTCGGTTAAAATTAAGTAGATCACACGGTTCATACATCCTCTATAATTTTCCTTTACTAAAAATATTTTTTTTATTTAGCTTTTTCAAACATAACATTGTACCGTTCCGTTATCTCAGGATGGTCGCTCCCTCTGATAGCGTAAGAGAAATCTTTTCATAATGGAAAAAAAATTCGAACAATTCAGCGGGGAAAGAAAGAGCACTCTCGAATGGAAGTTACTTAAATATTTGTTTTTGTTATGATTACCCTGTATGAAATATATCGGAATTATTCTTGGCTATATTTTTCATAATTTTGATTCATGATTTCAAGAATAATTTTAAATTATGTATTTACATGGCTTTTATTTTAAGTTTTAGTGCGTATTCATTCAAGCTAATTGAACATAATATTATGAATATATCAACAACTGAAAGAAATCATTTGTGTGTACAAAATACACGTGATTCTAGATGTAACAAAATAATATTATAGTCATCGAATTCTTAAACTAGGCGTAGAATTTTCCGTATTTAGTTCAAATCTGTATCTCGGTCAATGGCGGACTGAAGGAATCAAGTTTACGCTGACTGTGCATTAAAACCCAAAATGCTTGTGCATGCATCCTATTTAAATTGTACATGACAATTAAGCGGAATTTACTGGCAGTAACTTAAATGTAAGTAGCTCGAGAAGTAGGAACACAATAGACCTAGATTCTGCGAACTGAAATACGCTATATGTATATAGAAACGCGTGTTTTACAAATGTATTAGTAAACATAGCAGAATTTAAATCCACAATGTTTATTTTTTTATTTTATGGAATAAGGGAGACCAACTAACACACAGTCCACTTGATGGTAAGTGGATGCTGTGGCCCATAGACATCTACATCACTACATCTATCCTCGATTACGAATAAAAATGCAGATACGTTATCACCCGTGAGCAGTAAAAAGCGTCTCCGGTTCTCTACACTCACCATACTAAACACAGCAATATTAAGTTGCTATTCTACGTTGGTATTCCGTGAGAGCGTGGTCCTTCCCCGGTTGAGGCGACCTATTTGTGCTACAACCATAATATAGCTGCACTGTGGCTCTACCACGTAGAAAGAAAAGAAAAGAATTCCCGAAAAGTACATCATTCAAGGATGCTTTACAATGGATACCTATAATGTATAGTAAAACATTACTACCCCAACCACACATGGCTACTTAATTTGCTTAGAGTAATTCTACGATTCTACCACTGGTCTCTAACGTCAAAATGTAAAATCGACTAAACTCTGCCTCAGAACAAAGCTGAGGACTTCCTACAAATATCGGTATTTATTTCCAACATTGAAAAACATTCAACCAAATGTGTTTACTTAAAACATCTTATAATAACTTTGTCAAATAATAGCAACATACAGATTGTTATACGATACAAAACTTATATTTTATTTTTAATTAGGTCCAAAAACGGGAGAGAAGGTTTTTTTATGCATGTTCCCACCGATTAAAATGATTCTTTTTAATTAAATATGTTTATACTTTAATTATTTATAATGTTTTATTGATGAAAGAATTTATTAATGATCAAGAGAAATTGCCTTGTATATGAAAAATTCGAAAAGTTCGATTGTAATTGTGTGATATTCGAAATTAGTTCAAAGATAGCTATAACTATTATCAAGAAATATATCAGATATTGGGTAGTGATAAAATGGTAAAGATGTTCGTAGACAACAAGGGAAATATTTTAGTGTCATTAGTAAACCGACCATACGTAATTCAAGAATAATAATTAATTAATAATTCAGAAATGTAAAATGACTGGAGGATTTCCTCGTGTTCTCAGAAACCTTTACATTTCGGTATTTCAAAAGAAAAGCCCTCTAATCGGTAGGTTCAAGACCCTTGAATTCTACAAAAATAATGTCAAAAATAAAAAAGCTTGCGAAACATTTTCGGTGAGTAATATTACCACCGGCCAAATGGAAAACGGAAAAGCTAAGATGATGTTTGACGTATTACGCTTTTCGTAATTTCATTGTTCTGAGTTTCATATAAATTGATCGGTTATATTGTGGACCATTTGATGCGATAATATTATCGTTTTATTCCATTTATTATTGATTCGATTTGGTGTTTGACACAGTTCCGTGACGTTAACACGGGACATTATTTTTCTAATAAATAATGTATGAAATAATATGTATTAAATAAGAGCAAAAAAATTTTTTTTTTGTATTTCTCAAAGAACTTGAATCCATTCCTAAATTAAAATAAGTTACTAGAGTTTTTTTTATAGTTAATGAAGTCGATCCTTACTGTGTACATTAAATCAAAAAATGAATATTTTTTTTTATAAAATATTAGTAATCCTATTAATTAACATTACTAATATTCCCTTTAACCCCTCCTCGTAAGCTGAAATGCTTGTGTTAGGAGTGGTTCACGACAGTAGTCGAATGGTGGATTCGAACCCACGACCTTTTGAGTTCGCGGTCCGCGCCCTGCCATTAGGCTACTGTCGCTTAAAATATAAGAATATGTTACAACTGATGTTTCTTATGAAAGATTTCTTCGACGATAGCACTAAATAATGGTTTAGAAAGCCAGTTTACTACGTCAAGGCTCACAGGTTCGTGTCTTAATCGAAGTTACAATTTTTACGAAATAGGTTTTCTCTTCTAAGAGTTATTCGATTTTTGATTACGATGTACTAAAAGTTTCTATTCAGTCCACCGTTCTGATACTGCATCATCGCTCTAGAAAAGCATTACAGCGGATACAGCTTTTTTTTTTCATAAAAAAGAGTAGACAAGCATACGACTTACCAGTGATCACCGCTAACCATTAATATTTGTACTATCACAGGATTGCAGGTAGGTACCGATCTTTTAGGCCAGGTATATAAGAAATTCTGAAATACTCATAAATTAATTCTACGAACTTTTTCGCCTTTAATTTTATTATTTTTTATTCTAGAAATTTCAAGCGCTTTGAAGAACTACTGATAATGGGGAACTAAGATACCTATAAACGTCTGATGTTACGCTTCTGAGATACTACAGCTTTTAGAAGAAATCGTTATTTCATAATTATATTGAGACACATGTATAATACTTACGATGCAATAGCATATAAACGTATAAAACGCTATAGTCCAACATTTGTAATCCGATATGCCCTTCGTAAAGTGAAAGGCGGACGAGCAAAAGGCGCTACGAGCACCGAGACGTTGAATTTTTGTTCGTTCTTACATCGTTTTTTTCATACTTTTTATAATTCCCTTTAAAAGAGAATCTGCTTATAGCATTATCTGGTTAACTCGTTAAAGACTGTCGAAACCGAGTTGAACCTTTAGATAATTTATTTAATATTTTGTTCGAATTATTTTACAATAAAGAACGCAAGCATGTCATAATAACTTTTGTCTCCACCATCTTCTTTATTTCTCTACGGGTTAAAATCCGTAATTAAGAATTAATTAAATTAAATTAAGAATTAATTTAATTAAGAATATCGGTCGAAGAATATGAGTAATTAACATAAGCCCGCAGAGAGTAAGCTGACAATGGACCGGCCATGTAGCTAAACCCGAAAAATGATGGAGAAGAAAAGTTCTCGACTGTCAGCTTTGTACTAGTACTAGCGAGCGCAGTTGGCGACTACAATAAATGGAATAAAACACGCAGGTAGTCGATGGATGCAGGTGGCTCAGGATCGTACTTTGCGGCAATATATAAAGTAAAGATAGCCTATGATCAGCAGTGAACTGACTGTAATAATTTTTTTGTTTTTTTGAATGATTGTAATGGTTTTTTTTGGTACACGTATACAAAAACAATTATTTACACTTATAGTACAATTACATAACAACTAAAAAATTTAAAGAAAAAATTGATTTTCGAGATCTTTACTTTCATCGTTTAAAAAGTTAAAGCGGGTAGCTGACTTGACTTTACTTATGCCGATCTCTATGAAATCTGCCATCCGAGGCCATGTCCCACCAGCGGGTTTGTTATGTCAGAACAAAATTAACAGTTATTTTTTGCTCTGTATGTCAAAAACCCCGAATGTTACTAGGCTTATAAACACACAAGTGTTAAGAAAGTTGATGTGCATGCCATTCAGTTTAACTTCACTATCAACTTCCCATATGGTGACCAATTCTACGATCGATTATATTTTTGACAAAAAAAAAATATTGAATCGATTAAGTAAAAACTTAATTAGGTGTACTTTACGCAATATATAATGGTTTAAGGACGGTGTCGTCATTTTAATGCTTAAGATATGTGTGTTAAAAAAATCGTACGAACATACACCCAAACAGAGTAGTGTATAACCAGAAGAATCGTTCTCTAGGAAATCCGAAACGTATAAAGTTTGGACTTACAGCAATCGGACCCGACTACAGAGCAAATAAAAAAAATCTGTATTAATATTTTAACAATTCTTTTATCATCCGATATAGCAAACTTTTGAATAGCGTTGGAATTTAAATAAACAGCGTATACGTAAAACATTAAGTAGCGGCTGAAATACAATCTCGTGACTCACTTCTGAACCTTGAACTTTAAAAATATTTATATTTCTGCACTTTACACTACTAGGCGTAAAACACAAAAATTATTTCACTATAGTTACTAATTACTATACATTGATATACTCTGTGAACCGTAATTAAGACGCTGTATTAAGATATATGGCCTTTCTAGAACACAGATGCATATAATGTGTTATTAATAACACTAAATCAGGCGATTATAGACATGTTAATTGATTATGAGCAATCAATAACTATTTAAATTGTCACATTAACACGGACGTTTGCTGCAACAAACTTTAGAAATGGTCAGGTGCGTGTGCGTAGGTAAAGTATGGTTCCCCTATGAAAATTATCTTAAATAATTTCTCAGTTATAATTCTACAATTATTACTATGTTAATTATTACTTTTAATTTTATTTTTTCGTTATTTCGGTAGTATTTAGACAAGACTTGCAACGAACATTGGGCTATTATTAAATAGGTAACGTTGTGAAAGACTTAAAAGTCTATCGCCAAATCGTCTTTCTAACCAAATAACCTTTTCTTACCCCACCCTTGCAAGTCTAATCTAGACATTTCGAAACCTAATTTCTAAAAGTGGTAAACTTTATAGGTACCCCACTCGGTATGATCGGAGCTTAAAGTACCTATACATACTTATGATTTTACTTTATAATCTATGGTATGACGATTCAAAAAAATATGCAGTCAAAAACAAAGTACGTCAAAAATATATATTACTATTATTTTCTATCATACAAATTAAAAACTAACATTTTAACTAACTATATTTAGATCTGTACAAGTTATAATGCTGTCACACATTAGGACATTAGGAGACGGACAGACGGCTAAAGCGAAATTATTAAGGTTCCGTTTATATTAATAGCAGTAATCCGAATAACATTTTGTTGCTTTATTCGGTTGTCATACACCTAATCATGCCCTTAGACGTAAAAAGATACCTACTAGTAAAATAAAATTTCTAATGCCCTCTTTTCGAGCTTTTTCTTGTGTGAAGCAATTGTCAACACATCCTATTGTTGGCCAATCCTTTACGTCCTTGTACAATTTACTGTTAACCTTGGTTTTTATTTGCTCGAAATAACTTTTTCTTGGCTTTCCTTTGTTACACTTTTATGCTGTTTTTTAAAGTGTCATGCTATAAAATTTAGATAGTCAATGCTCATATTTTCAACCGACTTCAAAAAAGGAGGTTCTCAATTCGACTTTTTTATGTGTGTTATCTCAGAACTTTTTTCTAGGTAAACCGATATTGATGACATTTTAAACTTGGTGCTTCTCATTGGGTTTCATATAAATTTGATCAAGATCTCACCAGTAATTTTCGAGTCATCCTTATATAATATATCATACAACATACTTCTGCTTTATTTTTCTTCTTTCCTTTTAAAATCCAAAACATACATATAGTTTTATAAATATTGTATTGAAAAAAATGTACTGCAAACTACTGCCACTAACTAACTAACTATCTAAAAGATAAAGATTACACGATGTACAAAATAGTGGGGTGTAGAAATAATCCAACCTACAAACTCGTAAAAATAATGATCTATAGGCTCTTTTTCCAGTTTATTTCCAAGTATGAAAGACTTCTGAGAAATAACAAGTTACCCCATAATCTACATTCAACTTTATTTAAAATGATATACATAAAATAATATAATAAGGCTTTTACCACAATAAAAATGCATTTATCTTTCAAATTTAAATAACTTTATATTTTTGTGGTTTGAAACACTTCTGCATAATGCGATCCAATTTAAAAAATTAAATTAGACGCTCATCGCCATATTATTACTAGATGTGATGAAAAATGTTGCATGTTATATTAATTCGAAATTAAGTAAGATAGGTACATGAACCGTACAAATCGTGTCAGCCTCTCAGCCAACGAGAATTACCGGTCGCGGCCATCTTGCTCCGTACTACGACCACAATGCTCCATAAAAAATATAAAAGCTCCTATTGAGGCTATTGACCCCACTGTGGTTTGTTGCTTAGTTTCATATCGCAATGGGTTTTAATGAAAATTACAGCGTAATTCACTATAACACGTTTTTTATATTTGTAAGGATAAAATTTAAAATAATTTTATACATATTGGTATGGATATAGTTCCACAACATAAAATTTTTAAATGCGCCGTAAATTCCGTGAAAATTGTTTTATTAATTAATTCAAGAGCCTTGTTTCTATTTAGAAAAGAATATTACTTAATATTACTTATATTCATTAACCTGTCCAAGGTTTTATTACTTTTTACTCATGACTGAAGTTGTGTTGTGAAGTTGAACCCACGACCATTTAACTTATAAACGTATTAGAGCCATGCTGCAGCTATGTTATGGCTGCAGCACGAATGAGTTGTCTCAACCGGATTAGGACCACGCTCTTCACAGAATACTAGAATAAATCTACAGAATAATGCTGTTGTGTTTCGTATAGTGAATGTACAAAATCAGATACTCTTTACTGGTAATAAGACATTCCAACTTAGTCCTCAGAGGTGACAATGTTTATGCATTTGCATAGTTAATCAGTGCTTACATATCCACTGCCACTTAATTGCAATAGTTTGCTCTATTGAAACAATTATAAGCATCTGAAACACAAACAAAACTAATAACCTATTTCGAAACTTCTTCGTGACATAATTGTGAGAATTTGGTGTACCAAAAAATGCAATTTTCTTGACAACATTAACAGTTTGACATAAGTATGGGATGTGATTTGAATAACACAATAGCCGAACTTATAGACCGAGTCACAGGCATTATGTTATTTTAAAAAGTTATTGAAGCCACAGCGCAGTTTCGGGGTCAGATTGCGTGCGTCCGAAGTCGGCCGTAATAAGTTCGTAAAGCCTTACCAAGACGTCCGGGCCTTGAAAATAATGGTAGCCGACAAAAACATACTTATTTATATAAAGTTAAAATAAATTTTCTAGAAGAAAAAACTAAATTCGTCGCCACAAGAGCAGGCAATATAAGTTTTAATGACGTCAATATAGTAAAGAAACAAACAAATATAGCACGTTTAGTAGCGACCGACTGATTGGGACCGACTTGACCACGAACTGAAAAGTTTTAAATTTGTATCAGCCATCTACCACTTTCGTGAACCACTCCTAACAAGAATGTTTACCGTACCTTAGTGTGTTAAACGGGAATATTAGTAATGTTTACATAATTGCCTGTATTTTTAGTAATATAATCAATGAATAGCATAATATAATAATTTAATAACAGTGTTTGTTTCAAATCTTTGCATTTGGATGAGCCCTATCATACCTAAATGTATGGATTTCTGGGTGCTCAATGCTCATGTATTTCTGGGCGGTAAAAAAATAACCACATACCACTAAACTAGCTTAAAACTGAAAGGATTTCTTTACTGTTTGTAAACATAATTTATTAAGAGAGTATATATCACAGTAGAATTAAAATACCAGTACCCGGTTGACCGAGCTTTGCTCGGTAATTTTCGCTCGGTTTTTTTTTGATTCGTGTGTTTTGGAAATTATATTTAGATACAAATTACATACTGATGAAATACGAATAATATTTATTGATCGTAGCGACATAATAGAAAAAAACTGAACTGTTTATTTGATTAAAAAATCATGAGTGCAATTAGTTTAATTTAAATTTTCGTGTTTTTAAAAAATACTAAAAAAAGGGCTCGAAAAAAATAGATTTTCACAAAAAAGAAAGGAATTTAAAAAAAAATAAAAAAAAGTCGGTCGGCCGGTCTGGGCTCGAACCATGGTATTACGATTTTGTGACCGCCCAATATACCATTAGGCTATTTGTAATCATTAATAAGCCGTCAAAATTTACCTTCTTATTCTAACGATATTATAGCAGTTTTTCATTGCCTAAAAACACGGACAAAAAGACATTTTCTAAAAATAAATCCTAGCTAGATCGATTTATTGCCCCCGAAACTCCCTGCACACAAAATTTTATGAAAATCGTTGGAGCCGTTTCCGAGATCGCGATTATATAGATATATATATATATACAAGAATTGCTCGTTTAATAGTATAGGATTGAATGAAGTATAATAATGTGACACAAGTCTTTGGCATATTCTTACGTCCTTGTCGTACTTATACAAAATTATGTATGCTCTCCAGCTTTCACAGTAATATGGCATTCGCCTTTGCATATTTTACGAATTTATGGGTTATAATAGCTTTTTTTTTTCATTTTCTCAAAAACCGTGCATTAATTACCTTTTAATACGAGTGGTATTGTTATAATCGGGAACCAAACCTCTACCGATTACTCTCCCAAATTCCTGCCAGACGATTGTATACCCAACCCCAAAATTTTAATCTGTGAATATCTTTTATCTGATGATTGAAAAATGGACAGTAAAAGGACTTACTCAAAATTTCGATCCGTAAAGAATCTCTATAGTCTATCATTTAAAAAGAAACATAATGTAAAGTAAAGAAACCAATACTTATAGGTACTTGCTGTACAATGTTGCAGGCTTTAAAATTTTACTGAAACTCATAAGATCTTAATTATATATATAAAAAATATTTCAAGAGGGTATAAAGAACTAATTATCCGATTTTCTTTTGAGTCTAATGAATACACTACAAACTGATAAGGATTTACATTACTATACAATGGTTTTATATTTAAGGAAATACACATTTAACAAAAGTAATTTTAATATTTTATCGTGTTTAATATTAACTAATTTTGCTAGTCATTTTAATCAAAATAATATTACCTATATTTCAGTAACGATGCTCTATATTACTGACTATATTTTAACAACCTGCACGGTGGTCAGTTTTGTAATATATTCGTATCACTACTGTGCTTCTCCCAACTATCCGCGTCATTACTTTTATGACGCTCGTGACATCTATCGACAAGCTTCGTAAACTAAATTTCCAACTCCAACTACGATATAAGCAATATCTTTCAAGTTTTCAACCACACGCGATATCAGAGTTAATTTTATGCAATAAATTCTTACGAAAAATAATATTCTATATTCAACGAAAATTTACAAACAAAAACTTTAGAAGAATGCTGATCAAATCGACGCCGTCTCTTGATTGATAGCATGGTTATAAATCAGCATATTGGCTTGAGAACTGTTTTGTTGTATTGCGTGGTTTATCAGTCTTTCTAAATATCTACTCTAGATTTAGTCAACAAAGACGTTGACGAGTTTCGACAAGGCTTTTTCTATTTTCTTTTTTAAAATCATTACCCTCACACTAGAAACTTCTCCTCTCTCATGGAATCGTTTTACTAACATAACACATGAACAAATATTCAGAAACGGAACTATCATTTGCAAGCCATAAAAATCGTTGTTTCGTGCGGGATTCATCATTCCATCTGTGAAATTATACGAAAACTTGTTGTGGGGCAACAACACTACTACACTACTACCTAGAACGTACATAGGTTACATGTAGGGACTAAAATCACAGTATAAATATGTACAGTGAGGAAACTAAGCCTAATTGACTTTTAATGTTTTTGATATTTTTATACATTTTTGTTATGTAGTGATCAATCAATGGAATTTAAATAATTAGCTTACAAATACAATTTAAGTAGGTAATTTCATGGCGTTTACAACAACAACAATAGTTTACAGACGGAAAACAATTTAATATTAACCTACAACAAGTTGTAGGGCTATAAATCTTTAACTTTGTGATTACGGCACAACCTTTTACAAGTTTTGGCGGGAGCATACGTAATACGTTCGTGGCATTTTTAAAAAGGTCGCGGAGATAAACTTAAAAAGTGAGGCTACTCGACCACTCGTCTTGACGCGGCTTTCGCTTAGGATTAGGAGTCTCGTAGTTGTGCATGTTTGTGTGAGTGTGCCTTTTTGAGCGTATGTAGGGAGCTTCCTAACTGTTCCTATATATATTAACTGTGCTAAAATAAAATTAAAATAAAATAAAACAATACATGTATAGAAATTACTCGTAATGTCGTCCAGACCGAGTTTCCGTCTCGGCGGCCAGTTCTTTACGGAGACTAGTCTAGTATGTAAACATAGGTGCTCTCTATATTTCCTCACACTATAGTCCGATGGGACGGAAACGGAAATCAGACACGACGGAGAGAGATTATGCACAGGACCAACGGCTTTCACGTTTTTTTTATAGGAAAGTATGACAAACGAGCACAGAGTCCACCTGATGGTAAGTAGTTGCTGCGGCCCATAGACATCTACATCTATCATCGATTACAAATTAAAATGCAGATGCGTTGTCACCCGTGAAAACTAAGATGGAATGCCTCGTTTCCTGTAAAAAAAGTCTCCGGTCACTCACCATACGAAACACAGCAGCGTTAAGCTACTATTTCACGCTGGTATTCTGTGAGAGCGTGGTCCTTTTTTGTCGTGGTCGGAAACGACCACAAGACCAAAAAAGTCAGTGATAGACATTATGGCTGTTAAAGCTAAGGTCGAATGGGTTGGCTCTACTGGGGAGGACCGTGCTCGCACAAAATATCAGCTGACGCTACTGTTTCGTAAGACGAATAACGAAAACCGGAGCTATACTTGTAACGAGGCATTCTATTATAGTCCACAAAGCATCTGTATTTAATTTTTAATCGAGGATAAATGTAGATCTCTATGAGCCACAGCATCCACTTACGAAAGGAGGTAGACGGAATTAAATTTTATTCACTATCACTATTTCACAGACACATACATATTCAAAAGGTCATCATTATGAAAATAGAAGAAGCCCACCTCACCGCACAAGTGCGGGAGAGATTAATATTTAACTACACTCTACTCAGACATGTAAGTTTCTTCCAGAACGTTTACCTTTCACAGTAATTTTGTCCTAAAATTTGCGAACCCTACTCACAATATAAATAAACGAATAAAAAACGGTGGAAAGCCACGGTGGCACAGGGACTAAGCGCTCGCTATAAATTTAGACGGAACGCGAACAACCCAAGTTCGATGTCCGCCGGCACCAATGAAACTGTTAATAGAAATTCGAACTACTCATTTACTCGGTAGTGAAGTAAAATGTAGTAAGGAAACCTGCATGTCTAAGAAATAAAAAAAATAAAGTGAAGTCAGCCAACAAGCATTAGAACAGCGCGGCAGACATTTCCCTGTCCTAAAACCCTCTCGAAAATGTGAGGCCTGTGCCCATTAGTGAGATGGATATAGGCTGTACGTTACATTAAATAATGTATTTAATACGTTTTAATTAAGTAAAAACTTCGATACGAGTACAATGTTGTTCTTCGTAAGTATGGCGGCGTCCCAGTTTCCGCGCTATACCGTTAACCTGGCTCCGTTCGAGGTACTCCGCGCCCTACTGCGAGCCTCACATCATACTTTCACGATGTTTTTAACGCAATCCGTCGGCCCTTCGTAGATATTCGGAAGGTTGCTGCAGTACTGCCAGTAGCGATAGATTAGCGCAACAAAAACTCCGCGCAAAGTTTTTCAACTTACTTGAGATTCAATCGTCGACTACGGAAAAGTTGCGAAATAAACACAAAAAGGTCTGGTACTTATTTCTTTTTAAATTAAAAGTATTGTTACAGCCTAAATACGTTTCTAAATGAGGTTCCCCTACCAGAACGTCTGTTTTTATCATCTATAGAACAACAATGTTACATTGCTTCAGCTACCCTAAAAACACTTATAACCGACTACAAACCCAAGTCGGCCTTACGGCTTGTATTTTAACAGTATACCTAAAACTCTAGTGTTTCTATTATTTTATAAACTTCAGTATAAACCTGCGTATACCTACTCCAACGATACAGTGTGAGTGCATATAGTGTGGGATACGCGAACCCTAGCTAAACGGTAGTATAAGGCCGGCCACACATACATACATTCGGGATTCTAAACGCAGCAAGTCCATATATAAAATCAATGACCCGTCACACCGTACGGAATTTTGCGAGCAAAACGGGATTCCGTATGTGTGTGGCCGACCCGTTCATTGCTTTTCGGAATTCCGAAACAGAATTCTGTATGAATTGTGTGCCGAGCCTAAACATAGAAAATATGAAGCCATACTGAAGTATGTACGTATATAGTATGTATATATATTTTAAGCTAATTGTCAGTTCATTGCTGTGGAACGCGAAAGAGGCTAATTAATTAAAGAATGCTGATATTGCGCACATAGAAGCTTTTTATTATGACGGCGTGGGAGGCTACTTATGAAATATAACATAAGACAGCGGTCAACAGTAACATTTTCTGGGAACCGTACAACTACGACTGTCAACCAACGCAACGAAAAAATAGCGACTATTTAAGTTCTCTCCCGGCAAAGAAGTTTAATATGTAACAATGTAATAAATAGTTAAAAAATATAATAAAATAAAATAATTACATTTCAGATTGATTTATGGAACTCATGAGGCAACATCACACCGTTTCAAGTGCCCTGATGACCTACTTCAGTCTGGGCACTTGTTGACTTATTTGCACATCGATCATTAGCGGCTACAACAAATATAAAACGGAATTTTTGCATTTTTCAAAGTAATAAATAAAATATAATTTACCAAACATTTTTTTATCAATTATGGTTTCAAAATACGGTTTCTCTAAGGAAAAAAGATATGATAATTATTAATTAATCTTATTATTACTAACAATAAATACATTGATCATACAATGAAAGAAAGATAATTTCATCAAAGAAACTTATGAATAATTCAACTGTGTATAAAAACGGCAACAAAAATGCTTATCGCGCCATTGCTGTATACGAAACGAGTCGAAAGAAGTCATTGTTTAGGGAGTTAAAAGGATTTACAATACATTATGTTGCATTATCTTATCAAGATAATATGCAGCCTGTTCTATTACTTTTCTAATATTTATAATCGAGACTCATTGATACTGGTGCGGGTCCGTCGCTCACAGAAACACGTTAAAAACACAGGTAGAGAAAGTGTACCGGACACTCAAACGATCAAGATTAGGCTAAAATGGATGTCGGTTGTTAAGAAGAGTAATAGTCCTTTCCTTTCAGTCTTAAGAAAGTAAACCAAACACGGCATTAATGAGTTGTGAAACAGCAATAAAGACGAACACAACAGAAGAACGTCTCGAGGCCGGGAAAAGCTAATTTTAGGGGCAATTTTAACTTAAAACCGGAGCCTCGCGGCTCACTAGAGATTTAACTCAGATGGTTATGTTCGTGGAGAAAATTTTTTCGCTTTTTTCTTTGTTTCAGTTCACTGTTCCTTTTTTTTGGATATACGAAGATAGAAGAAGAATATAACTAATTTAAAAACTTTACTTTGGCTTCACAGTTTATCTAAATAGTATAATATATTGAACAGGGAAAGGACAAAATATAATAAAGTGTAGGATCAAGTCCTTTTAAAATCAATAGAATTTCATTGATTTTTGTATGAAGCATAATGAAATTGATGAAATTTTGCTTTACAGTAGAATAGAATAGAATAATTTTTTATTCAATATAGATTACAAGTAATTCTTATTGAAAATCAATATTTTATGTTACCACTGGTTCGAAAAAAAACCTCTGTCCTGGGAAGAACCAGCAAGAAACCCAGCGGGACTTTTTTTTAAATAAATATATTTTCTGGGACTTTGTTACAATAGCATATACATTGCCCCAAGAATAAATTACTGACTCTGTGGAGTCGAGAAACTGGTAGCTATAGAGTGTAGAAGTAAGGAGTGTTTAATACAGACTGTGTATTAAAAAGTGTCCATAGAAAACCTTAAATAAGGGTGACGCCACTATAGCTACGGGCTAAATTTTAAAAAACGTGCCGAAAATATTAGTGGAATTTACGACTTTTTCGAGGTTAGATTTACTAAATAAAATTATTTTAGATTTTAGAGCTACTGAGCTTTTTAGCAGCACACTTCAAACCGTCGATAACTGCTAGTACATTTCATCCCAGTAGCTACTCCAGCGGTGTTGTAGAGAGTTTTTGAACTGTTATTTACTGCTTACAGATGGCCACTTTTTCAACTATTCTACTATGGGAGTTGGTACTCCTTATTTCTACACTCCATACTGGTAGCACCAGCTTGTGTTTGTTCCTAGTGTTCACAGAGTGTATGTCACTTTTTTACTAAAACTACCTTTATTTTTGTGAAAATACATCAAATTTTCATAGATATACTGAGAGGCAAAAGGTTAATATATTATAGTTATATATTATGTTTACAGCTTTTACTTGAAACCACAATTATTTCTGCTGCAATCTTTTTTTCTTTTGTACATTTGCAGGATGCAAAAAATTAAAAAATATATTTAATGTTCGATGCTTGACAAAATCTTCATGGTGCAACGAGGTTATAAATAAACCTTAATCTAACTTCAACACTTCAGTTTTAAATAGTCGTATTTAAAATTGAAGTGTCTAATCTTAATCATCGAAATTTTAGCCATTTAACGAAATCTACAGAACAAAAGGGTTGATGGATACTTTTACACCGCCATTTCAATTTAAAATTAAATTGTCGCAGTATCATAACTTCTAATTTCTGTCCAAACTTAGAATGAGGGTAGAGGATAGAAGAAAATACTAAAATAAGTGAGGGTAGACTCTAAACCCCCATTCATGCGAACAGTATAAAATATGGCGCAGGCGCATTGCTTAAATAAGTTATTCTACGAGTCTTAATCAGTTTCGTGTTTTTTTTAAATATAGGATAGGGTGACAAACGAGCACACAGTCTACCTGTAATGTACCTCTACATGTATCCTCGATTAAGAATCAAAATACAGATGCGTTGTCACCCGTGAGGACTGAGATGGAATGCCTCGTTTCCAGTAAAAAGGGTCTCCGGTTCTCTACACTCACCATACGAAATACAGCAGCATTAAGCTACTATATGACGCTGGTATTCTGTGAGAGTGTGGTCCTTACCCGGTGGAGTCGACCCATTTGTGCTACAACTATACTACTAATATAACCGCAGCATGGCTCGTATAAAAAGGTTTTGTCCATTTGTTGATTCCTCTAGTGCAAGGTGAGGGTCGTGTAGCAGAGAGGCTACTCAGTGTCGTTTCGAGATGGGCAGTGTTGCTGCTGGTTTGCTTCCGTTATCGAACATTTATCCAGTGGTGTTGTAATGTAATAACGTTACATCGGTATGTGATTGTGGCCGAGACGTATTACAGTATGGCGAATTGTTACTGCGCTATACTTAATGAATGGTACAGTTCGCCGTTTTATTGCTGATAAGAATTAATTGCGAAAATAAGAGAGAATGTTGACCATCCGCTTTCGCATTATTATTAGTATTAACAATAACCTCTTATTGTATTTCCCAAGTGTTTTATAAAGTAAAATCGTTATTTAAAATATTCCTTTTGAATAGTTTTCAGAATAATTTCCGGTAAATGACATTTTTACGTAGTTTTCTGAATTATAAATGTAAACGTACAAGTTTCTTTCGAACTTCGAATTTTCGTATCGTAAGTTATTTTTTGAATTTATTTACTAGGTGAACTAACGCTAGTTATCAAAAATTAACCACGTCATTTAATACATATTATCTCAAACTAATTACACCAACTCCCATCGGTAAATAACACATCCAAAAGGATTTAATCTACGTATCTATATCAATTTTAATCATAATTCAACAACAGTGATATTTTTTTAGAATAAGGGTGACAAATGAGCACACAGTCCACCTGATGGTAAGTGGATGCTGTGGCCCATAGACATCTACATTTATCCTCATTTAAGAATCAAAACGCAGATGCGTTGTAAACCCTGAAGATTAAGATGGAATGTCTCGTTTCTAGCAAAAAGGATCTCCGGATCTCTACACTCACCATACGAAACACAGCAGTATTAAGCTGCTACTTTACGCTGGTATTCTGTAAGAACGTGGTCCTTCCCCGGTTGAGCCGACCCATTCGTGCTGCAACTATAATATAGCTGTAGCGTGGCTCTACCACGTGTAAAATAGTAATATTTTTCTACCATCACAATTACCGAGGCTCAATCCTAAATTATTAATATTCTCAATCCATTTACGTTCAGTTACGTATATTCAGACTAAAGTTTGGGATAGGGTAGTGTTATATGGCTTCAAAAATTACTTTGCGAAATGAATTATCAAAGCGAAACTTTTAGACGAAATATAAAATTGAATCCTGATGATCCCAAAGCCTTGGCTCGCACGAATAAAATGCGGAATGCGCTACCATTTGCAATCTCGCGGAGCTGAGAAATAGAGCTCTTAAAAAGATACACGAGGTTTTGTGGCGCCAACACAAGCCTTATTTTGTAATCATCTGCGGTATTTCCGCGGTTCCCGTCATGAATTTATTACTAACAGGAATTTCACTCAAACGGTATTTGTAAAGAAGCTAATAGCATATACGAGTACAATATAAACTATAGTACGCTTCTAAAATACGTGTTATTAGTTCTACAATTATGTCATTAAATATACAAAAAATCATCATTTAAACACGTATTTGGGTAGCACATCGTGTTGGTAAATCTTTGTTATTAATGTAGTAATAAAAACATACATTTTTATAGAATAGTAGCTTGTCAGGCAGACGTTGTTCTGCCCTTTTCGACAATCCTTTGTCATGTCCTATTAAAAATCCGTAATTCACAAAAAAATTGTGGCTCACATATGGGCAAAAAAACTATCCCATCTCTCAAGTTGGATCAAACTGCAAACGTTGTGCAAATTTGATTACCATCCGTTAAGTAGTTTAGGAGTCCATCGCGGACAAACAACGTGACACGTAATTTATATATATTAAGATGGTAGAAAAACAACACATAATAGTAAGTGGATGCTGTGACCCATAGATATCTACATGTTTCCTCAATTAAGAATCAAACTCACCACACGAAACACGGCAATATTAACCTGCATTTTTAAACTGATATTCTCTGAGAACGTGGTCTTTCCCCGGACGAGCCGACCCCATCGTGCTACAACCATAATATAACTGTAGCGTGGCACTACCACGTAGAGAAATAACAAAATAAAATACAAAAGCATTTATTATATAAATTGCGAAGTTTTACTCCATAAAGATTGTTCTTGAAAAAAAGGTTGTCCAAGGTTTAAAATAGATAGGGCACAGCCAGAGGCGAAGAAATTTAAATTTTTATGGACTCTATAGTAATTTGCTTCAACCATAAGGCGTTAGTCTCATCCAGCCAAGGCGATTAAAATCTATAAGTTAACTTTTATTTCAATAAGCTTTGCCAGTAACGGGCCGCCATTAACACCGTGAGGACGGGATTTTCTTTGAAAGTCACGAAACACCCATCGATTATCAGTCGCTTTCGTTCACTATGGGATGAATCGCCCGTATTGTTAGATTTATATCGTATTGAATCAAAAAAAACATCGAAGTCTTGACAAGAAACTACACCTAAAACAAAAGTAGGTCATACAATAACAGTTACTCCAAAATAAAGTGATTTTAGATCATATACTTTGCTATATATATTTTTTAAAGATTAAGGTTGACAAACGAACTATACGACTATGTGTTCGTTTGTCAACCTTAATCTTTAAAAAATATATATAGCAAAGTATATGATCTAAAATCACTTTATTGTAAGTGACCACCTGATGGTAAGTGGTTGCTGTGGCCCATAGATCGGTTTCGAATCAACATGCGAACGCGTTGTCCACAGATGACTGAGGACAGGACTAAGCTGGAATGCCTCGTTTCCAGCAAAAAGGGTCTCCGGTTCTACACTCACCGTACGAAACACAACAGCGTTAAGCTGCTATTTTACGCTGGTATTTTGTGAGAGCGTGGCGCTCTACCACGTATTTAATATGCGTAAAACAACAAGACCGGTGATTTCACGTGATGCTAATCTTTTTACCTATCGTAGCAATTATGGCAAACTTATGCAAATGAAAATTCCCATGTTCATCGATAAACAGGCGAAGAGAAAATGCAGAGTAAGTTTGTCAAATAGAATTATAAGTGCTGTATTTTGCCTCCTAATGTGATAATTCGATGACACAATTATATAAAGTGAAAAACGGCAAATAAACAGAAATCCTTATATCTTTCAACTTTATCTCTAAAGTGAACCGTTACGCAAATCCGGGGAATGCAAATGCGGTTCCGTACAATAAAGGAATACTAGCAAAAGTTCGGGGTTCGCAAGCTGAGGCGATAAGGGGCGTTTAAATCGCACTACGGTGCGAACATTGAATGTATCACTTCTTTCTCTTTTCCCCAAACTCAGAGCCAGCTCACAGTAACATATTTATCGCAAACAAAAAATATGAACAGTATGTAATGTTGCCCGGTTATATGTCACTTTCATTACGATTATCAGTGGCTGGACTTTGTTCTACTGTTTTATACATACTTGCTTTCTGTACGACATGACGTCTGTTGAATGAAATTAATAGATAGTGACGGATGCTACTGACAATTGTTTAGTATCGAAAATACTTTCGGATTTTGAGATTGTACTTAGGATTATTCCACCAATAGCAAGGGTCCTATTTGCCTGATAGATACTTTTTTTACAGGATTTTAAAGTTTTTTTTTATAGAAAAAGGGTGAAAAACGAGCAAACACGCCACCTGATGGTAAGTGGATGTCGTGGCCCATAGACATCTACATTTATACTCTATATAGAATCAATATGCAGATGCGTTGTCACCCCTGAAGACTAAGATGGAATGCCTCGTTTCCAGTAAAAACTGTCTGATTCTCTATACTCACGATACGAAACACCAAGGCATTAAGCTGCTATTTTACGCTGTGAATTTTATTGCTATTCTGTGAAAGCGCGGTCCTACCCCGGTCGAGCCGAGTCATTCGTGCTACAACCATTGGAGACGCCAGCAACTTAAGGTATCTTCGATAATGATTTAGTGGACTGTAATTTTGGTGCATACGGCAAAGGGGAAAATAAATAGGTGGGATAGCACGCACTGACCTGATGAGGGCTGCCGCGCCTTTCTCCTGGAGTGTCTGCTATACAGCTAGCTCGCCACGTGGTTCGGCGCACACGCACTCTCGGAACAGTCTCGTGCAGTCCCACACTCTCCACCTTTGCCCTTACGGGGGCGTCTCACACTTTTATGAGTTACAAAGACACAATGTCTGATGCGGTGAATATTAAACATAAACAGGAGAACTCAATGTTCATCCTGCGCGGTTTGCAGTTAATGTACATAAGACGCGACGGGTGGCCGTGCGTTGCGGATGGCGTAATATCACTTAGTATACTGACGCGCGCCGAGATCCTCTTTTTCACCTCGGCGGCAGCGCGTGCGGTAGGAAAGGGAAGGAAGGAAGGAAACAAAAAATATGCACTAGTCATGTTGATAAAGTAGATATAACTTAGGACGAACTCAATGCGATATGTAATGTAATGTTGATAAAGTAGATTGTTAACTGGCGTTACCATTTCCTCCCGCCCTTAAAGGGTCACCTTTAAAAGACAACCGTAATATAAAAGTAAAAGGAAAACAAATAAATAAGCGGTATATAAAGTGAGAGGATGCGCTCAATGCGCATGTCTCATCTACTAACCTTACTTGGTAAGCGAGAAAATGTATACATAAATATAATATTGCGGTTTAATACTTTTTTAATATATATAAATATAAACTTAATTCCTAATTTAGATAAATAATTATAATCAAATAATCGTGATTTATTGTCTTGGGAGAGGGCAAATACGAGCAACAGGACGGAGATATGTTCCCTTAGTAGTTCTCACGGTCACTACTCGAACTACGCCATCCTTCGAAGGATGAACAGACTCGACAATCGCTAATGGCCAAGCAAGGGGCGGTTCATTATCATTTATCACAATTACAACCATGCCTGGTACGATAGCCGTAGACGGGGTGTTCCACTTCTGACGAACTTGTAATCCGTGAAGGTATTCCGTCCTCCACCGGTCCCAAAACGACTGAACTAATTTATCCAGTAAAGAATGCCTGTGTAACAGACTGGTAGAGCCAGATTTGACTTTGGGTGCGGGTAATGACAATAAAGGTGCGGTATTCAAAAAATGACTCGGAGTAAGAGCTGAAGGCTCTGCAGGATCAGAACTCAATACTGTCAAGGGCCGCGAGTTTAGCAAGCACTCAATTTGCGCAAGAACAGTATTAAGCTCTTCGTATGAAAGTAACTGATGTCCGATAACTCGGAACAGATGCGTTTTTACGACTTTGATCATACTCTCCCAGGCGCCTCCAAAATGAGGAGAGTTGGGACAGATGAACTTCCATGTTATACGATTCTCAGCACACTCTTGCTCAAGCTTTGGGCGGTATTCAACGTTTAGAAATTTATAGAGATCGCGAAGATACGAAGCGGCACCTTTAAAATTCGTTCCATTATCCGAATATAAAAACTGAATCGGCCCTCGTCTAGAGAGGAAACGTTTAAGCGCAGCGAGGAAACTAGAACTACTAAGATCTGTAGCGATTTCTATATGTACAGCTCGAGTCGTGAGGCATGTGAAAACACATAAGTACGCCTTCTCGCTGCGTACACCACGACGACGTACAGGAGTGTATGCGATAGGACCGGCATAATCGCAGCCCGTGTGTGTAAATGCCTTAATAGCTTGTCTTACACGACTATGGGGAAGATCAGCCATCAAAGGGTAAGTTGGACGGGGTCTAAGCCGGAAACATATATTACACTTGTAGACTCTGCTTCTCACAGTGCGGCGTGCGGAAAGTATCCAAAATTTTTGACGGAGCAATGACAATAACAATTCAGGCCCAGCGTGTAAATTTTTAATATGATAATAGTCAATGATCATGTTCACTACATGATCACTGCGCGGGAGTATAATTGGATGTTTTTGCGTGTAATCTAATGCGGAGTTCGAAAGACGACCACCAATGCGGATTAAACCATTCTCAATAAAAGGCCTTAAACGATTGAAAGCGGGCGAGCAAGGTTTGTTACCTTCAATATTTAAATATTCCACTGCAAAATGCTGTTTTTGCAGGGCGCGGAGGATTATAACCTCAGAGAAACTGAGATCATCAGCAGTCACTACAATAGTGCTGCGGCGGGGCAATAATTTAGCAAACTTACACACGTACGCAATTATACGTAGAAGTTTACTCCAAGAAGAGATGCGGAATGCGAGCTCATAAATCGCAGAATTACAGACGGATGTGCACACAGTGTGCGACAAAATCTTCTTCTCAGGCATATTTGCAATAACCTCATTGTCTAAAGTACGAAGAGGCCATTGAGATGGATCTAACGAAGTCCACTGAGGCCCATGGAGCCACAGGGGGTTTGAAACTAATTTATTTGGCGTAACGCCACGTGAAAGTATGTCAGTGGGATTCTCAGTACCTGCGACATGATAAAAGTTATCAGCGCGAATATTGTCGGTAATCTGAACAGCGCGGTTTGCAACAAAGGTCTGCCACTTGTGTGGCGAACTCTTTATCCAGTACAGAGCTACTTTTGAATCTACAAAGGCATAGACTGATATTGCAAGGTCAAGAGAATAATTGTCGAGTACTCTGCGAAGCAATTTTGAGAGTAAAACCGCTCCACAAAGCTCAAGGCGTGCAATAGATAGTGGTTTCGTCGGTGCGACTTTAGTCTTTGCACAAATCAACTGGACGGTGTTACCATTGACGCTCTTTACATGTATGTAGACTACGGCACCGTATGCGTGCTCGCTGGCGTCGGAAAACCCCAGGAGTGACGCAGTACAGTTTTTGGATACACCAACATGTCGCGGGATACGTAAATCATTAAGAGCTGGTAATTCAGCACAGAATTGCCTCCACATCTTAATAATTGGCGGTGGTGGTATGTCGTCCCAATCTAAATTAAGTTGCCAAAGCTGCTTTATTAACAATTTGGCGTACGCGACTGTGGGAGCAACGAAACCCATTCTGTCCCACAGGCGAGCGACGGTAGATAAGATGGCGCGCTTAGTGCACGTCACATCAGCGGGAACAGATATCTTAAAATAAAAGGCGTCACTATCGGTAGACCAATGCAAGCCTAGTATTTTATGTGACATTGATTTATCGAACTCTACTTCTCCTGTAATTTTATGGGAAGTAGGGAGGTCATCTAAAACAGATCGACGGTTGCTATGCCATTTTATCAGGTCCCATTGGGCACCCTTGAATAAGTCTATCAGCTGCCGAGAGGTCTCACTGGCCTCGGATTCACTGGGCATAGAGAACGCGATGTCGTCCATATATAGCGAAGTAAATGCGATACGACTCGCAAGTGGATACTTTGCGCCGTCGTCATCAATGAGCTGTCTTACCGTGCGCAATGCATGGTATGGACTCGAAGTTAAACCGAAGCACACGCGATTGAAGTGGTATAACACAAGTGGGTCTTGTGGACGGAAGCGGTATAGGAAGCATTGGTAACGACGATCAGAATCGCGAACAACTATTTGCAGAAATTGTTGGCGACAGTCGGCTGTCATAGCGATTGGATGTAAGCGGAAAGTTAAAATTATATTGAACAAGTCGCCTTGCAAATTTGGTCCTGAATGCAGAATATCATTTAATGATCGCCCAGTGCTAGTCTTACTGCTAGCATCCAGGACGATGCGCAGACGCGTTGACTTCTTATCTTCGCGTAAGACTCCATGATGCGGTATGACATATATTGGAGCGGGTTCATGAGAGTCATACGGCGGTGCGGGGGATATATAATTTTTAGCTAAGTATTCCTTTATGACCTCATCATATGCTAACCTTAATGTAGGCGAGGCTTGAAGTTTCCTCTCCAAGCAAATGAATCGTCGTCGAGAGGTTTCATAAGAATCTCCGAGAGAGTAAACGTCATCTTTAAATGGCAGGCCAACAATATGTCTACCAGTAAAAGGATCGCGGGATGTCGTAGATTTATAAAACTCTTCACATTCAATGTCTGTAGGACACTGAATGGGCGGTGCGGAGGGTGGCTGTTCAAGCTCCCAAAATCGTTGCACTAATTTGTCAACGATAGGAGACTCTAGAACTGAGCAGCACGTTAAAGAATGATTTACCTGAAGTGTCGGCACTGAGCCCATAATAACGTAACCAAATACCGTACTCAAAGCTGAGGGCCCGGACAAGTCGTTAGACGAATAAATTACGTCTGGACACAGTAAGTGCGGGAAAAGAGATGCGCCTATCAAAACATCAATTTTATTAGGCATGCTATAACATTCATCAGCGAGTCTTATGCCATGGAAGTGTGATAAGACAGATGTGTCTACCACAGCAGTGGGCAAAAGGTCGGTGATTTGATCAACAACTAGCGTTGAAATATTGAAGTTAATATTCGAGTCGAATCGTGAGAAAATTTTAATATCAATCGATTTCGATTTTACAATTTTTTCAACTCCACCGAATCCCTTTACTACAGTACATTCGGTATCGTGTTGTTGAACGCCTAAACGATGACAGCACTCTTTAGTCATAAAATGGCTTTGAGCCGCGGAGTCTAATAATATACGAATAATTTGTTTCTCTCCCTTAGCATCGTAAGCAAATACTTGAGCGGTTGATAATAAAACAGTTCTCTGCGAACGACTTGCGCGCGCGGGAGGCGGTGAACGTTGAGAAACATTCTTGAACGAAGTACACAGCGCGACGTCTGAACGCGCACCTGCGGTGAGGGGTGGCGAGTGTGCGGGCGCGGGGGTTGTAGACTTCAGTGTAACTGGCTGAAGCGGTGGAGAACGCGCCAGCGCAGGGGAAGCATTATCGCTTCTGCGGTGGAAGTGCAACAATGTGTGATGTTTAAATTTACAAACTCGACAACTATAATTTGAAGAGCAACTAGACACTCGATGACTTAAACTGAGACAATTCACACATGCATTGTTACTCTTTACGCATTTAAATCGTTCCTGCGGCGTCATTTTATTAAAGTCTGCACACTTAAATAGGTGTTGATGCACAATATTATCGCACAGACACTTTGAGCAAGTAGTCGTCGTGCTTACGTACGCCTGATACTTCGGCGACGAAGTATTATTACAGCGACGATTATTACCGTTACCTCGTCGATTGTTTGGTGCGCTATTAGAATTTGTACTAGAATCGGTGCGTTGCAAAACTTTGGAGCGGGTCTTAATAAAATTTACTAAATCATCAAAGGTAGGTACCATCGAGTTATGACTATATTCGAAAGAGCGAATGGTATCCGGGTCCAGCTTCTTAAGCGCGATATGAAGAATAATTAAGTCCGCGAGATTATCTAACTTTAAGTTTTGTAAAGCGCGCACTGCACTTATAAAGTTATCAGTAAATAAATCAAAATTATTTGCGGTGGCCGATGTCAATGGCTTAAATTCGAACATCTGATTAATATATGTAGATGCTAGCATACGCCGGTCTTCATATTTGTCAACGAGTGCTTGCAATAAAATTTTATAATTTTCAGCGCAAGGAGTTATACCTGAGCATACAGATAGGGCTTTGCCCGTTAGTTTACCTAGCAAATAGTATAACTTTTCAGCGTCGGTAAGCGATGTGTTGTCATGGACGGTTGATTTAAAGCTAGCATAAAATAAAGGCCATGAGCGAATGTCACCCGAAAATGGCATAAGTTCGATAGGCGGAAGTGTGAATCTGGCTTTAGATGGTGTACTAGTACTTTGTAAATTAGATTGCGAATATTGTAAATAAAGCCTATTTATTCTACCGCAAAGAGACTCAAACGCAATGAGGCTGTTATAATCAGGTTTAGCAATAGGGTTTATTTTTAATAAATGTGAATTATAATTATCTAAGACCTGTTTAAACTCAATACGTAAAGCATTAATATTAGAACTTCCATCAAGAAAACGCTCCATCGTGGAAGTGTTTATGTGGATGTCCGAGGACATATCATATATTTTTTGCACTATTTCAAATAAAGCATCTCGTTTAGCTAACAATAAAACCAACTCAGCATCAGGTGTGCCCTCATTATCCGAGGAATCGCTATTATTCGATGCTATTTGTTTTTTAGGCGGCATTACAACTTAAGTTATGCGGCAAAAATAATATAATTATAAGCGGGTAGTCTGTAAGCGACCTCGCTACGCGGTTGAATTATTAAATATTAGTTTTGTTACCGATGAACTTTAATTGTCAACTTTTAGTAATAATTATGAAGTTATTTATAACGAATATAATGCTTAAATATATGTGCAAATAATAAATGTAATTTAACAGTATAATCTATAGATGTAGTTAAAAGTTGATGACGAGATGTGAACATACTACAACAAATAATTTATATAGATAATTATATGCTTATTCATTCTATGAATATAGTTTTAAAATTACTATGAATGTCACCTATTAGGACCTATTCTAGTGTTCTAATAAGGGCGGGGTTAATCCGAAGTCGGATTAAAATATAAATAATTAATTATATAAACGCTTATTACGATAACGATCTAATAAGGGCGGAAAGTCAAGGTCAATCCAGCGAGAAGTGACCATTAAAAATGGAGACGCCAGCAACTTAAGGTATCTTCGATAATGATTTAGTGGACTGTAATTTTGGTGCATACGGCAAAGGGGAAAATAAATAGGTGGGATAGCACGCACTGACCTGATGAGGGCTGCCGCGCCCTTCTCTTGGAGTGTCTGCTATACAGCTAGCTCGCCACGTGGTTCGGCGCACACGCACTCTCGGAACAGTCTCGTGCAGTCCCACACTCTCCACCTTTGCCCTTACGGGGGCGTCTCACACTTTTATGAGTTACAAAGACACAATGTCTGATGCGGTGAATATTAAACATAAACAGGAGAACTCAATGTTCATCCTGCGCGGTTTGCAGTTAATGTACATAAGACGCGACGGGTGGCCGTGCGTTGCGGATGGCGTAATATCACTTAGTATACTGACGCGCGCCGAGATCCTCTTTTTCACCTCGGCGGCAGCGCGTGCGGTAGGAAAGGGAAGGAAGGAAATAAACAAAAAATATGCACTAGTCATGTTGATAAAGTAGATATAACTTAGGACGAACTCAATGCGATATGTAATGTAATGTTGATAAAGTAGATTGTTAACTGGCGTTACCAACCATAATATATCTGCAGCGTTTACCCCGTTAACGTCTTCGATTGTACTTAAAGCATTAAAAGCTCAGATCATTTTGGGCAAATCCTTTAAGTTTCATTGCTGGTTTGCACATCTTCTAAACGTAATTCGCTTATCAACACAATTTTGACAGTAAAATATTGTTAGACTCTTTGTAAATTAGGTAGGTATATTTAAACTACATTTTTACTGTATTAAATTCAAATTAATAATACTAATGCTACTCGTAATAACACTGATTACCAATCATCAAGACACGCTAGACAGGTATATAATATTCAAATTTTTTTTATATTTCATTCCCTTTTAATTATAGCATAGTGGGTCTTCTTTTACTAGGAGTCCGCCTAAGTTGGTACCTTCTTACTTTTATATTATTTATTGCCTTCTCTATTACTCTATTACTGCTTCTATTATTACTGCCTTCAAGTAGCAGAGCATCTAATGTTGTGTTCCATGCTGTCAACATATCTTAAGCTTTTTTTTTGTATGAAGACGTTTGCAGACGGCCATTGGCTACAGTAACCACTTACCATCACGTCTTAAACTTATCATTATATTACAATATATTTATATAATCTATATTATGTAAGTACATGTTACATATAAACTTCAAATGAGGTAAAAGTAAATCTTATCATGCGAAACGACAGTAAAATATGCACGTCGCTATTTATTTGTTAGAGTAGACTAGTTCAAATGAAATTCGAGCGCGCTATATTGGATTATTCGACAACATTTACGTGACATGCCAGTCATAACATTTTTTCAAGAATTTATTAACATGTAGGTACATATTAAATTATATATATACCTTCTGTGTACTAAATATCGGGAATTTGTCAATAAAACAAAAAATACAAATTATTCATCTAAATTTATTTTATCGCCTTCAAAGTAGGCCCCATCGCTTGCATTACAACATCTCCAACGCTTCACCCTGTCTTCCATACATTTTTCATAGGCTATTTGCGGTATGGCCTTTTTAGCTCATTCAGCGAATTTTTTGTTACGGCTTCTATCGACTCAAAACGTTTTCCTTGAAGTGGTAATTTTAACTTGGGAAATAAAAAAAAGTCAGACGGAGCCATATCAGGTGAATACGGTGCTTGGTCGAGAACGTTTGTTGAATTTTTCGCTAAAAACTCTTTCACTATAATGGCTGTGTGTGATGGTGCATTATCATGGTGCAGCATCCATGAGATGTGTTGCCACAAATCTGGACGTTTTCGGCGGATACTCTCACGCAAACGCTTCATGACGCCTAAATAATATTCTTTATTCACTGTTTCTCCCTTTGGAAGGAATTCGGAGTGAACCACACCACGGTAGTCAAAAAAAAACTGTCAGCATCACCTTGATTTTGGAGCGACTTTGCCGCGGTTTTTTGGGTTTCGGCTCGTTTTCGAGACGCCATTCTGAAGACTGTTGGCTTGTTTGCATGTCGTACTCATAAACCCATGTCTCGTCGCCAGTTATTATACGTTTCATAAAGGTCGGATCCGTAGAAGCTCGGGAAACCATGTCTTCAGCGACATGCTTTCGCTGCGCTCTTTGAACAAAATTGAGCTCTTTTGGAACTAGTCGAGCGGCGACGCGTTTCATGCCTAAAATGTCAATGAGAATGTTGTGGACGGACTTAAAAGATATTATGTTCACCTCACTAGCCAACTCTCTCAGACTCATACGTCGATTTTCGAGCACTAGCTTCTTGATTTTGTCGATGTTTTCTTTGGTCGTAGCGGTTGAAGGTCTACCAGAACGAGGCAAGTCTACTACTACTTCTCGGCCTTCTTTAAAAGCCTTATATCATTCATAAGCCCTTGTTTTCGATATACACGATTCGCCGTAGGTATTTCGCAACATTTTTAGTGATTCACCACATGAAATATCATTCGAAACACTAAATTTAAGGCACACTCTTTGTTCGACAATATTTTCCATTGAAAAATCGCCGAGAACTCAATACTATGACCAACAAAAAGTGTAGTTTAAAACAAATTAAATGACAGATCCCGCTCAAAATTTGCGCGCTAAATCAGTACAGTGCTACCAACATGCAGTAAAAAAATTAAAACGACCTCTTTTACGCGGGTCTTTTTATTGACATATTCCTGATACTTTTTACACAGAGTAGTATATATAGCTTTTGGGTTCGAAACGAGAAAAATCAAAAGATATAATAATCTTATATATACTAAGTAACATATTGTCTACCTAAATTGGATGTACTGCGATAGTTTACAAAGTCTAAGTATAAGTCGGAATCATCCAGGTTCCTACCTTGCGGTTACGAGGGTGCTTAGTAGGCGTGGCTTGGGCACCCACGGTGAACTAAGAGGAACCTACAGGGCTAGCCCGAGGTGAAGGACCAGCCCGAGGTGACCACAACTAGTGGGTTCTTTAGTTTTTTCTTAGCACGGCCAAGGCCAACATCGTATGTGTGTTGGTGGACTGCAGCGAGAGGGGCATCCTGTCGCTCTAACGCCGCTGCGAAGGTGGCGATACGCCACTTGCTCCCTTACCTCAACGACTCTGGTGTAGCGTCACCGTTGATCCACTGGTGTTGCGGCCGCGGAGTGGAGGAGTGTCGTCATTGCCTGGTGCCGCACTCCCTACCCTCCGCAACCGACTATTGGTTGGCGGCGGAGCCATATATCATGAATGGCTTCCGCGGATCGGAGTCGAAAGGTCTACTGCACGGGTGAGTGGCCGCGCCTTGTGTTTTGTAGTGCCGTGTCTGAGAGGAAGAAGGGAGAGGAGTTGTCCGCACCCGAGGAGGACCTTCCATTGAGCGGCTGGCGCTGATGGGGCCACGGATGTGTGCGAAAGCCGTGGCTACTGCCAATAACTTCGCATCCAGCCGACCGATCACTTACCATCAGGTGAGAAATTACTCCTGAGTAATCTGGATTATAGTAGTTAAAAAGGTAGATAATAATGATTGATATCACAGATAGTATTAATACGGGCGACGAACCATGCGGTCATTGTGGGTCAACGTCCATTTCGAAGGATTATAGTAATCGTATTTTAATGGACCTCATATCCTCCCAGTAATGCACGTTCAACAGTCTTTTGTTACCAAAATATGTCAGTTCTATAATCCGTGACATGGGCGGCGAAATTTATTTCGTACGATAAATTAAAATTACAAAATTGTGTATAATGCATCGTTCTTCGGATTACATTAATATTACGACCTTTAGCAATGCGACATCACGATTCACCATTGCCACGAATTTCAGAGTTAAAAAAAAAACAGAAACGGAACGCATCGAACGTTAAACTTACGCGCTCTAATTTTATCATTAAGTTTAGAGATAATTAGGTATTTATTTCAGATTTTTTAGGGAAATCCTATCTATGAATTGATTCATATTGGATTAGGGTTGGTTTGCGCAATTTTCGAACGATACATATTACATAATTACAATCGAATTCACATACAAGGAGAGTTCGTTTGATTAATAGTTAAAATGTTAGAAGTTCTCTTACCGCGTTGTTAAATGATCATAGAAAGTAAATCCATAAAGAAAGATATATATATATATATATATATATATATATATATATATATATATATATATATATGTATATATATATATATATATATATATATATATATATATATATATATATGGCCATGCCATACTAAATAAAGTTGGGTACAAATAGCTCGATGTGTACGAGTATATGCAGTCAAGAATTTACATAAATTATATTATGTAAACGACCTATATCAAACTTATATTTATTAGAAAATATGACGAAACAAGTGAGAGAGGGTATATACCAGTAAGACACAGGTTTTGAGTGGGAAACTTAACTAGAATTAGTGACCGTTGCCGACACAGCCTACTCAACTTCTAAACATAGGCGTCTGCCCCATTGATGGGGTTGTCTCGTAGTCGGGATGTTAATAGTTATCAGGTTTGGCAGAAGGGTTAAAAACCGCAGATTTTTATTTTTAGAAGTGAAGATCTGCACATTCTAACTGATTGCTGACCCTTAATGCGCAAACGTAACACTTATCTGGGAAACTAAGTACTCCGCGCAGAAGTGAAATTCCAACTTTTTCTATTTATTGAAGACATAGGGCTGAGCAGTGAACTATATCTCGCAAAAGATCTTTTAGGTCGCAGTGATACTGGTCTCTTTCCCTAGACCTGCATAGCTGCTCGTATATAATAAAAATATATGACGCGTTTGCCCAACTCCCGGTTTTTTCCCTCTATATGATAGTAACAACCGACAGTACTCGGTCGTTAGAATTAGTATTTCTATAAAATTACAGTTTTAATTAGCTCCGTTCGTAATTTTATCGCTCAGTCACGTAGCTCTCATCGAATAAACGTAAATTAACCTAGACTGGCGTACCTATTTCATACATTATTGTTTGACAAATTTAAAATCTAAATACGAAAGAATGGTCCCATACGTCAGAATCCATTACTATAAAGGCTTTATCCTAAGTTACCTTTTACGATATTCATGGCATGGGTATCGTAAAAAGCAACTTAGGATAAAGCCTATATAACGTATTTAAATTTCTCGTTTTGGAAAATCACCAGGGGTATTCTGTTCCAAAAAACATTTAAATGTCTGATTAAAATGTTGTTCTCTTTGTTTCAAACGTTTAAAAAAAACTATCCTCTTTCTCATAAGAGATTATTCGTAAAATCATACGCATCTAATATTGCAAAACTCAAGTTTCATACGTAATAAGTAACACCGATTTCAAAACGAAATCCTTATTCAAGGAATATCTCGACTTATTGTCGACATTTCGTAGACGCTGCAATTGCTATGTTCAACGACAGAATGATACCGAAAAATACCCTTTTGTAGGAATATCGCAGGGGTTAAATTGTAAAAATATTGACCTATATTTTGATCCGCAATAGACGGGATCGTGTACGGAAAATCAACGGATTTTTTACTTTCAGGCGTAACTTGACTCTGTTGACCTTTCTTTTTATATTGGGCTCTAAGGGATCGTCTTTAGCTTCATCATTATCATCATTACAGCCCTTCACAAGTCCACTGCTGAACATATGCCTCCCCCAAGCAATGCCACAAAGCAGGCATTGTGGTATTCTTTAGCTTATTTAAAATTAATTAATTATTTTATAAAAATTATCATAAAAATCACTCAAATATAATCGAAAAACGTTGGATATAAAAGTTGAATTATCAAGAAAATACTGCTAAATTTAGACTAAACACAGGTTTCCAATATGTATTGATTTCAATTAAACTCTGAAATTGCGTACCATTTACAGAGGCTGATAAAATAACTTTATTTACTTACTTCTACTATTGTGATACATCTAAGAAGATTTAACACGGAAATTATTCTTAGTCGTTCTAAACTTAAATATAGATCTAAGTTAGTTAAGACAGGTAGCTGGATCGATTCGACGTCTTTAAGTACATCTATTTTAAAGCTGTAACCTTCGATTCTTAGGTTTTTAAAACTGATCTGATTTTATAATAAAGGTTATGGTTATAAATCAGTAGTAACATTTTAACAATTAATAATACGGAAAAAATAAATAATATTGAAATAGTTTAGTATAGAGTCGCTTATCTCAAGGGCTAAGCGTTCGCTAGTACTCGAGCAACCCGGATTCGATCCCCGCCGGCACCAACGCAAATGTTAATTTCAATTTTAAGTGCTGATTTACCACATGCTCAGCGTCGAAGGAAAACATCGTGAGTAAGCCCGCATGTATAAAAAATAACAAAAAAAATAATATTTCTGGGACATGTGAAGTTTGCCAACACGAATTGGGGTAGCGCGGCAGACACTTCCTTGTCCTAAAACGCTCTCAGAAATGAGAGGAGTCTGAGCCCAGCAGTGGGATGTATATAAGCTGTAACTAACTTAGCTTATTAATAGCAGAAATGAAAAAGATTATCTTACATACACAGGTCCCACAGCTGAGGACAGCCCTTTTTCCAAGGATTAAATTTTCCAAGTTTTCATGATGTTTACGTTCGATAAATATAACAAGTTGTCGTTAGTTTTGAATTCGTATAATATAATAAATTAATGATCTAATTGAAACAATAAATAAGTTTTTAACAGGAAAATGAATCTTTACACTTGTTAAGCTAACATGAATCTTCCTCCAAGGCGATCACTAAAACAACTTTAGAGCCGTATTAACCTGTAGCCAATTTAAACCATAAAAAGTATTGTTAGCTTATTCAGATATATTTATCTTTTATGACATAGCAGCTGCATTTTATAGGTTGATAAAAATGTAATTTATACGAATACTAAAAATCATTTACGTAACCAGTTTACTCGTATTAAAAATAAAAGACAGGCGTCACCATTATTCACTTTTATCATACATTCAATGCGCAATTTCGAAGAAACTCCGTCTCCGTATATTGAATTTTATTTTGGGGAAATTGTGACAAGGCGTTTACAAAAAAAAGTAATAACAATATTAATCACCATCATTACACCCAATGAGAAGTCCACTTCCGAACATAGGTCTCCCATTAGAAATGCTGCAAAACACTGTCGTGAACTATTTACATTCATCGACTTTCTGGTCGTCACCCCACCCAGAAAGGGGGCTTGCCCCTCACTTACCGGTGAGGGTAGGCTGCCATTGGAGAACCTTTCTTCCCTGTAGTTTGTCGGTTTTATGAACAATATGGTTAATTCATTCCCAATTCAGCTTATTGATCCTTTGGACTAATGAGAACAGACTATAGATTTTACTAAACGGTACTTCAGTCGGAAAAAAGATCGAAGTTACCCTAAAGTCGCGTCTAAAGAAATTTTTCCAATTTATTCTGTGGTTTTACTTCATAAAATTAGTGTATGTGTGAGTTATATGGTGGATAAACTGTACTGAGACATTAACGACGAAATAATTAAATTAGCCAACCGTAACTTTCAACAGGAAGCGCTAATATATCAAATTATTATTATTAAAATTGTTGTTCTAAACTTTTTCACTGTGTAAACGTGTGCTAAACTTCAGCCTGTTCGGATACTGGAAGCTTCTTCAAACTTGCGCGATTTCAAAGCAAACACAAAAGTAAACTAAATAAAAGCTTTCAAAGAGACGAAACAATTGCCTTTTGATCTATGGCGACATAACCTAGAAAAATATACGTCAATAACGTCGCGTCGTATGTTTAGCAAAACGGCCAAGTTTGTAAGGATCGTGACACTTGGCGATCTGTTCTCTCTGGCTACCCCGTTAGGGACTGTGCGTGAAGATAAGTAAGTAAGTAAGCCAAGTTTGTCTTGCAAAGATCTAGTTTGGTGTTATACTGATGAACTATACTAGAATATACGTTTTATTTAGTTATTATAAGCCAGTTTTTGACCTTAATGGTGGTAACCGGAGATGAAGCCCTAGGTAAACACTAAATCGCACAGTTTTAGTGTAACAAAATCCTATACACTCTTGTCTTAAAGACACCCAAATTGTGACTGGACGAAATGAAGACGCATTATGAATTGATTGCGATTCGATTGAGAGAATGTGGATTATCAAGAACAAAGGAGTTCCCGCCAACCATTAATTTCCAGATGATGGAAAGATGTCGTCAAATTACATTTTTATTAATCAGTATCTTCTAGGTTATACACAGTACTTGTACATTCTACAATTTTATATAAAACTTGTTATAGGCAACACCTACGTTTACGTGCAATAAATGTTATGAAACGTGTTCACTACCCGTTGGAATTTAAATATCATTCAACTATTTAGCGGGGGTGTTTAAAAACGAATGAAAGTCGTTAACAAAGCAGTGGAGCGTTTAAGAAAACAAAAGGTAACATCCAACCGACCGCAGAGAGCAGAGTTCGCGTTAGTGAAACATTTATTTTAATGAGTGTTCAAAAATGGCGCATTCTGCAAATTGAACTGCACGGAGCACCGACACAGTTATACATCTTATGCTTCAACGTATCGATGCTAGCCATATAATATTTTCTATACGAGCACATGATCTGTTAAACATTCAAAAAAACCCTAAGGCATATTGCCGCAGTTCCAATCCGCGTCGCAAGAGGTCTCGACAAAATCATCATCATCATCATTGCAGTACTTGATAAGTCCACTGCCGATGATAGGCCTCCCCGAAGGAATGCTACAAAGCACGGCCGTCACAGTTTTGACCCGCCTGCATCCATCGACTTCCCTCATGTCTTACCAAGGCGTTACTCCATCTAGTCGGAGGCCTCCCTCTACATTTCGTCTGCCGGTACGAGGCTGCCACTCGAGAACCTTTCTTTCCTATCAGCAGACGGTTCTTCGAAATATATGGCCGGCCCATTGCCACTTCAGTTTATTAAACCACCAACAAAATATCGTATGCATATTGGTAACTGTTTTGTAAACTCCCCTATTCAATGTAGATTATAACAATACTTAATGAAAGTCACTTTTTTAATTTACCACTGGTTCGCAAAAAAAACCTCTGTCCTGGGAAGAACCAGCAAGAAACCCAGCGGGACTATTTTTTTTCCAATAATAGTTATATGTTTACAATTAACAACACAATACAAATTAGAAATAGCTTGGTAGCGATCACCCTTCCCAGGGGTTATTATCATCCATAAATTCCTTAATATTATAATAACCCTTTTTATACAAACTTAGTTTAATAAAATTTTTGAACTTTGTGTATGACAAATTTTGTATATTTTCCAGGATTTTGTTGTAAAAGCGTATACATCGCCCCAAGAATGAATTACTGACTCCGTGGAGTCGAGTAACTGGTACTACTAGCTTGTGTCTGCTCCTAGTATTTTCAGAATGAATATCACTTATTTTCGCAAAACTACTTTTATTTTTGTGTACGTACATTACATTTTCATAAATGTATTGAGAGGCCAGAGTTAATATATTAATTTCCTTAAATTTTTGTCGCAGTGACTTTTGGTTTTAAATTATATATTGCTCTAATGGCCCTCTTCTGTAAAATAAATATAATATCAGTGTCAATCGCGTGTCCCCATAGCAAGTACCATACGACATAATGCTATGGAAATAACTAAAGTAAGAAACAAAAAAAACTATTCTAGCTGTTTCAACACTGGTAAGAGTTCTAATATTTTTACAGCATATGCTGCAGAACTAAGTCTGCTAGCTAGTTTTGATATATGGGGGAGCCATTGAAGCTTTGCGTCCAGTGTGATTCCAAGAAAAATGGTAATATCTACAAGACTCAGTTCCTCCCCATTTAAAATTACATTAGTATTGACATGTTTAACATTAGGAGTTACGAATTTCATACATTTAGTTTTAGTTCCGTTCAAATGCAAATTATTAACATTAAACCAATTGACTAACTTAGCTATAGCATTATTTACTTCGTCGTAATTTAATAACTGTCGTTTTAATTTGAAAATTAATTGTCATCGTAAATTGAAGTATCATCAGAAAATAATACCATATCATGGTTATCCCCTACTATGTAAGGCAAGTCATTAATATATACAAGAAACAGAAAGGGGCCGAGAATTGAGCCCTGAGGCACGCCCATTTGTACAATCGACCCGGAAGAACTCATACTATTAATGACAACTTTTTGTGTTCTGTCACTTAAATATGAAATAATTAATTTAAGAGCATCGCTTCTTACACCGTAGTGTTTAAGCTTCCTGATTAATGTTTCATGGTGAACACAATCGAAGAATTTGGATAGGTTATATTAGAGTTCACAAAATAACCTGATTTTACGGATAATGCTGCGTTATATATTATTTTTAATTGCTTTGCACGTGTAGCTCCTATGGTCAAGACTTAGTTGTACGACGCCCCGATATCAAAATTAACCCTGGCTGCCTTCTGCTATTAAATATTGAAAGGTCCGATTTACTCATACGATGTAACCACTAAGAGTATCGTAAACTCTTGCAGTAATACCGCTGCGTTGTGTTTAGGTTTAATTGAATTAATTAAAGGATCCCAAGCTATGGTTTTACTGGCTAGGTTCTCGCCTTCTTTATTGAAATTATTTTTTTTTCATAACATCACGAATCATTCTTGATACGAATCTTTGTATTTGGTGGGGATTAGTGCTGTATTAAATATAATGAAATGGTATGAACAATACAGAACATGATCAAACCACGGACTTCTACGTGTCCATATTAGGTTTTAACGCAGATTTTTATTCATCTTTTAAAGTTCGTATAATTAGTTTTATGCCATGTGTAATATATTTGTAAATGTAAGAAGGCATTAAAACAGCGTTTATTTCGTATATTTGAATGGAAAATTAATAGTTCATGCTCAAGGTAGCTTCAAGCATTTAAACTTTTACGAGCGCACCCTGGTAAGTGAAAAAAGAAATTACTAACCTTTTAGTGACTGAAAAACCGGAAAGTCTATCCAATTATACCATCAAAAGTACCAGCATCACCGGTTCGAAGGTATCGCACAGCAATTAGTACAAGTGCGCGCATGATATAACCGAATCGAAAACGAAACTCGTATAACTAACGCACCATTTTACAAATTCATATTTTACACAACAGTATTTTTTACGAACTTTTGCCTTAATTTATTAAAAAAAAACTATATTCAAAAATCTACACAAAGGTAATCGATTTAATCAATATTCATTCCACTTTAAAAAAAATTACAATTTCAATCCCAAACCAATGCTAGAATGTGATTAATATACACTTTGGCCAAAGCAATCAATTAATTGACAGGTAACATTGTTTTATTTCAATTTATTATTTCTGGAAATCCAATGTAGTTATAGCTTTTTTTTTTTGGTAATAATATTGTTTCAATATTGCAAGCCGTAGGTGTCATGGCGGCGTAAGAGAATTCACCACCCCCATATAGTTCCCATAGGTTTCGTAAGAAGCGACAGATAGAAGTGAAACGGGGGATGGTCAACAGCAGCATAATATACCTAATAGCAATTAGTATTTTTTATGTTACATTAATACTTTAATAAATAACTTATTTTTTATTTGCACATTATATAAAAAAAATATAATGAAGAACAACAAACTAAAACTACTTTTACGGATTTTAGCGCGTTAAATTTTTTTATACTAATAAAAATAAAAATAATTAAAAATTAAACTCGATAAAATCCGTAAAAGTAGTTTTAATTAATGTGTAGTGTTCGCGTAAATATAAGAAACCATTAAGAACAACGAAGACTAACAATTTAAATTGTCATAAAGTCCTGCTCCCCGTGGTATCGTGCCAAAAACGCGGGCGTTTCTGAATAGCTATACTTATCCTTTGAGCGAGAAATGAACCAGTAGTATAATTCAAATAACAATTCAAAATAAAATAAAACCACAATTAGTAACTTGCATCAATATTGTATAAATTATGCAAATAAATAAATGTACACAAACAGGCATAAAAAAGCGACGATAAAATTAATGTCCAATGTTTTTGTCGAGAACATAATTATCTTTATACATGCGTACATTCACTTGCATGTAACACATATCTTAGGACAGAGAACATCTTCCGTAATGAGAATATTCCTTTGGTACTTACTCACGAATGTTGTCCCATTTCTGAGACATTGTGTGCGCGAAAAAGATGCCGGTCGCTCTTTTTCACTGAGACCGTACACCTCAAGACCTATGTAGGTTTTAAAAATCCTTTGTTTTATAGTGAGTGCGGTATCTGCTCTTAGTCTAGATGCAACTTTGTTACTGTCTGCATAGTATTAGTTTACAACAAATATCAGAAATAGTTTTTGAAATTTTCTCTATTAGCTTGAAAGAAAGCATCTCAATAGCAATATTTTTACTTACAAACATATTTTAAATGATGTCAAAAAAAGGTGAGATAATTTTTAAGAAATCTTGGATGAACATCTTAGTGGTGGGTAGCCGTGGTTGGTTACTGTTACGGTAACAAAAGAAGCATCCACTTGACTGGCCCGTGGAAAAGGTCCGGCCCGAGGTGGCAGCTCCGAATGAGCTTGGGGAGCCCACTACGGATGCTGGGCTGCACGGTAGGGGTGTTCTCTACCCTGCCCGATGCTGAAGAAGTAACGTCGCGGGGGAAGGGGAAGGTTGGTATGGTGATGAGCCATTCACTATATTTTCCGCGACTCTGGCGGATCGGGAAGTCAAGTACTTCCGAGTGCTAGATTATCCGGGACCCAGGCTTTTGGAACTCTGGGGCATCCTTTACGCATTTGCGATAAAGGGGGTGTAGTATTGTGTATGAGGAGGTGAGGTGAGGAAATGATGTCCTCTCTCGAGTTGGGACTGCCAAGGGTTGGCTGACGCTGGTTGTGCCGGGGATATATCCGAAATCTTATCCGTCACCTTAACAAAGTTCTGCGAGAGAACACCATGGGGTTTAAGTCGGTGCGAGTCCAACATAATCCGTCTTTAGCCACGTCAAGTGGGTATGCGTAGACATTTATGAAAAAAAAGACCGTTTTAACTGTGCGTAATTTTTTTTAATGGCGCCAGCGTTGAGTTTTGGCAGCGGTCCCTTTTTTTCCTTGTACTTTTTCTACTTTCAAATCAGCATGATGTCAGCAGCATCAATCATGTTTCGCGATGCAGTTTTTACTTGAATTAAAACATAATATTTACATAGCATAATATTTGGTTTCATAAATCTCTAGTACCTGGTTGACCGAGCTTTGCTCGGTATTTTTCGCACGATTTTTTTTAATTCGTGTGTTTTGAAAATTATATTTATATACAAATTACATACTGATGAAATATAAATAATATTTTTTGATCTTAGCGACATAACAGAAAAAACGGAACTGGTTATTTGAATAAAAAATCATGAGTGCAATTACTTTAATTTAAATTTTCGTGTTTTTAATAAATACTAAAAAAAGGGCTCGAAAAAATAGATTTTCTCAAAAAAGAAAGGAACATGAAAAAAAAGTTAAAAAAAGTCGGTCGGTCGGTCTGGGCTCGAACCGGGGTTTTACGATTCTGTGACCGACCATTATACCAATTAAGCTATTTGTAATCATTAATAAACTGTCAAAATTTACCTTCTTATTCTAACGATATTGTAGCAGTTTTTCATTGCCTAAAACACGGACAAAAAGACATTTTCTAAAAATAAATCCTAGCTAGATCGATTTATTATCCCCGAAACTCCCTGGACACTAAATTTTATGAAAATCGTTGGAGCCGTTTCCGAGATCCCGATTATATATATACAAGAATTGCTCGTTTAATAGTATAGGATAATAGTACCCGGTTGACCGAGCTTTGCTCGGTATTTTTCGCTCGATTTTTTTAATTCGTGTGTTTTGGAAATTATATTTAGATACAAATTACATACTGATGAATTATAAATAATATTTTTTGATCTTAGCGACATAACAGAAAAAACGGAACTGGTTATTTGAATAAAAAATCATGAGTGCAATTATTTTTATTTAAATTTTCGTGTTTTTAAAAAATACTAAAAAAAGGGCTCGAAAAAAATATATTTTCTCAAAAAAGAAAGAAACTTGAAAAAAAAAATAAAAAAGTCGGTCGGTCGGTCTGGGCTCGAACCGGGGTTTTACGATTTTGTGACCGCCCATTATACCAATAAGCTATTTATAATCATTACCAAACTGTCAAAATTTACCTTCTTATTCTAACTATATTGTAGCAGTTTTTAATTGCCTAAAAACACGGACAAAAAGACATTTTCTAAAAATAAATCTTAGCTAGATCGATTTATTATCCCCGAAACTCCCTGGACACTAAATTTTATGAAAATCGTTGGAGCCGTTTCCGAGATCCCGATTATATATATATATATATATATATATATATATATATATATATATATATATATATATATATATATATATATACATATATACAAGAATTGCTCGTTTAATAGTATAGGATATAGGATAATATACAAAAATCAATAACTATCCATCAGTCTCACTAAAACTCAATAACGGCTCGACCGTTTTGATAAAATTTTTGTGTGTTTGAATGAGTCCCGAGGGTTTAGATTCACATTTGGACCCGGTAGGTGGCGCTGTTGTCGAGATCCAGAAATTAGAAATCACCCGTGCGGACCCTGGGCGGATCGCTAGTAAATAATAGATATAATATAAATAGATTATTATATTGTATCAAATATAGTATAATGGCTCTAAAAAAAACTCCATTTCTTTATTTTCTTTTTTACGACAAAAAATTTCATTTTTATGTTGATAAAATCTAAAATGTTATTATAACCTTATTCAGCAACAGATAAAACTTCTTTCTAGAAAAAAAAATAAAAAGTTAATGAAAAGATAAGAGAAGCTACGCAAGTAATTATCACAAACATTCATTAACTCTGTTAAAGAGTAATTAGGATAAGAATTGTGCAGTGCAAATTAGTCTAATTTTCTCCATATAAATGTCCGTATATCCCAAGTATGTTGCCAACAACCATGTTAAGTACTAAGCCATTGACTAACATAAAAGTATAATCCGCAAGTGCGTAATTTTCTTGCAACTTGTCGCTTTTTATGCAAAGAACGGTAGTAATAAAATATTTTATGAAAGTTTTGAGTCTTCGAAGCATGCATATATCGCTAAAATGTTTGTTTTTTATATAACACTATAAAATTATAGTACTTGTAAATATCATAGCTATTTTACTATTTTTAGTGACAAAATGGAGTGATTATCTTAAGCTTTAATATATTATGTGAAAAATGCTACTTTATTTTGATCGTTAAAAATGAAAAAAACACTTGTGGTGTGTCTTTTGTCGTATCCTACAGTTTTTTCGGGCAGAGGAATCCTTTGAAACCGGAGCGGAATAAAATAATGACGTTTTTCAAACGAAATATTACTTTTCCACGTTCTAGAATTGAGATTTGATTAAATTTCGGCCGCAACGATCTTACCATTTCAGCCTAGATTGTGTACAATTGAAGTGCATGTTAACTATATTCCATAACTAAGAAGTTATGTGATGAAAAGCTCATGTCCACGGGATGTAGTCACTTACGATCAACTTATGCTGCTGTGTTGGTTATGGTGAGTGTAAAGAACCGGATACCCATTTTACTGGAATCGAGGCATTCCATCTTAGTCGTCAAGGGTGACAACGCATTTTCATTTTGATTCTTAATCAAGGAAAAATGTAGATCTCTATGGGCCACAGCATCTACTTATCACTAAGGACTGCGTGCTCGTTTGTCAACCTCATTCTACATGAAAGAAATACTAATGTAATATTAAGTTCTGAACTTATTTTGAGTTGTCTCTCGAAGTTCAAAATGAACATAACTTGTGCGAGAAACTTTAGATCACTATTCATAAATACTTAACGGATCGCTTTGCACAACCAAAATTACGGCGTAATGTAACACCTATTACACTTTCTAACGAACTACACTACGAAAACTTTGTCTATATTGAACCTGAGCACATATCTAATTGCTTAATTTATATCTCGAATATATATTATCTCAAATATATCTTATAATTTTAAATAAATACTTTCGAATAAAACTAATTTTATTAATTTTAGTTTAAAGTTTTTTATTTTTATTTTGACGTGTTACTCTCATGGTTAGGAATAACTGATGATAATAAAGGGGTCAGGTGCGACGTCGTAAACTCAGGGACACTTGCACAACTTGCGCCGTGCGATGTCAAATAACTTGCATGGTGCTAAGACATTATTTAAATATCAAGTTATAAATATCATAAAAGTACCTATGTAATAAAAATAAACCAGAACCAGTTGAACCCGAGTGACCGACATAACCCAACGAATTAGTAAGCTGAAGGGGCAATGGGCCGGCCATATAGCTCGAAGAACCAACTAACGATGGGGGAAAGGGTCTCGAGTGGCAACCTCGTGCCGGTAGGCGAAGTGTAGGGCGAACCCACCACTAGATGGAGTGACGACCTGGTAAGACATACAGGAAGTCAGTGGATGCAGGTGGCTTGGGACTATGCTTTGTAGCATTCCTTGGCTGAGGCCTATGCTCAACAGTGGACTTGTGAAGTGCTGTAATAACGGTGATGATGATGATGAATAAAAATAACATTAAATTTCACTCCTATATAACTCTACTTTAAATGAATTATCCAATTTGATAAATTGTTTGTAAAATTTGACGAAAATATTTTTGTAACGCAACCTTCGTAGATTTATCGCTGAATTTCTTGAATATTTGCTAAATAAATGGAGTATTATAAAAATCGAAAATAGCAAAATAATTTGATTAAAATTAACGGAATTTATCTTTAAATGTAGATCTATTACAACGAAATCTTGTATTTCAAAGACTTATACAAAATTTAAGTGCCTAGTAAATATTATGATATCTATAATTAAAAATTATATTAAAACAGACACAACAATAAATAGATTAGTGCAATGATTACGGCTAAACTTTGAATTTTAAATATTATATTTAGTTCGTGGAAATTTAACTTAGACACAACAATAAATAGATTAGTGCAATGATTACGGCTAAACTTTGAATTTTAAAAAAGGTTTGAATTTTAAATATTATATTTAGTTCGTGGAAATTTAACATGCAACTGTAAGATGTCGCTCCATGTAAGTGATTGAAAACCGAACCACATTCAACTGAGGCTCTTCATTAGGATTATCAAAGGGTCTTCAAAGGTTCCATTTTACTGTACAATTCCAGTTCGTTTCATTTAAATGACTGATTTGAAGACACCAGTTCCAAAATATTTTTAGGCTCCTTATAGAAAGGGAACGCCTTTGTGGTGTTGTAGTTTAGCTTTGTTTTTATATCATAACGTCGCACGTTACATTGGACAGAAGTGACTCTTGCATGATGCCTTCACACTGTTAATATAATTTTGTGACTTTCACTTAAAGAATTCCAAAAGTTGGAAATAGTGTCACTCGTGTACCGGATGAAATAAAAGTAATTAAATGTTCTCATTTAGATTTCGTTTTAATTTCTGGTTCCAGTATCAGAACCGCTAAATACCGGTTGTTTACCGATATCTTGAAACCTTATCAATCAATGTTCTACTTAAAACCTGAAAAACTCGTATTAATAGTAATTAGCATTTTTAAACCGATATCCCAAAACTAATAACATTTACACAAACTAAATGTAAAACCGTAACGATATTTGTTTCAGTTCGTTTTGGTTTTCAATTTCCGCTCAAGCTTCGTATTATTATTATATCGTATAAGGCCGAAATCCTGTCAAAAAAGATTACAAAATATTTGTATAGGTTTCGAAATATGTGATAAAATGGAAAATCTATGGACAGTGTGCCGCACGCAGGCAATATCATCGATTTATACAGGCGCCAGTGATTGAAATTCTGTTGACACTGCCGGCGTCATTAAACGTAGCCGCGTGCGTGTCCACCCTAATTTGTATATAAATTTAAAATTTCTTATATTTTATGGGCCTTTAATAAGTTTTCCCTGAACCTTATAAACCTATACTCCAGCTGGGTTTCTTACTGGTTCTTAACAGGACAGAGGTGTTTTCTGAACCAGTGGTGAATAAATAATAAAAAAATTCTATTCTATTGACATCTATATATTACTGATAACCAGCACCAACGCTGGTTATGTCTGTTTCTCATTCCAGCGTAATATATCGAAACACAACGGATGCTGATGGCTGGTTTCGATATAAAACGCGCGTCGTGATTCGGAAAAGGCTAAACCGATTTTGACATATTTCTTCAATTGCATAGCTTTATATATTATACAGTCAGTATATGACTTAAATTTTTTTCACGTATCGAATAAGTCGATAAGAAAATAGATATTACGCTCTAATATGATGTCTTGTACGAATAGGTCTAATAATGTAGTCCAGATCGAATTTCGATCACGACAGTCACAAAGGAGACCAGTGATCTGCGCACGACAGGATTGTAGTGATCAACTGTCAGCGTAACACAGGTGCACGCTCTATTCACCGACTCTCAGTCTAATTGGTCAGCAAGCCGACACGAACGCAGAGAGAACAGGCCCAGGAATATCGGATTTACGTGCTTTCCAAGGAGGAGGATGAAACACCACCAAATAACTTCTGCCTGATTTAGAGCTGCTACTGATAATTTCTTGACAAAAAACCTAACAACGAATTTGGCCCCATGATTAGCACTACCTTACAACCACTAGAGCAGTCTCTATATCGGGGCAGTCTTATAATACCTTTACCGACAGAGGTCTAATAACATCATTTTTCTCTAAAAGGTTAAAAATATTTAAGGAACATTCGTTTACCATTTCTAATAAAAAGTCTATATAATCTGGGAAGTACTTGTAAATTTTGCAATGGAGTTGATTTAAAATTAAATATTAATGTTCGGCATACTATCGCTGCCGCACACAGATTACATTTTGGTGTAAAGTAATTTCGATATTCCTTTATATGGGTGTTTTAGACGCTCTGATATCATTTAAGCATTCAATTTTTTAGAGTTGCAATTTTTTTCTTGGTATTTACCACGCTGCCGCGTACGTGATGTGATTAGAATAGATTTATAGCTAACATAATCACAACACTGCAGGTTTTCCCCGTGAGAGTATAAAATAACCACTAGACCAAATAATATTCAGGTTTATTTGGTAATAATAATAATAATCTTCACCGCGATGTAAGAATATCCGTCTCATATCGCCCCCTGGGTGTCGTAAGAGCCGACACAAGGAAACAAAGCACTAAAGGGCAGCAGCCTCTGCCTAATCACATCAAGAAAATAAAAAAAACTGAACACAACGGCAACACGGCTGCCTTTATTAATTTAACCCCATGACTTTTGATAGGCTTTATTACGATGCAATAATTTGTTAGCTCTTAACTTTAATCATAGATTCGCAGTCTACGAGTTGGTGAAACCTTCTTTCGTTTGCAAATGCTAATGTATTCTTGGAAAAAACCAACGTTCAGCAGTATACTTAAAAGGCTATCAAAGTGGCGGTTTAATGCTGCAAAATATATGTAAAACAATTTAGTCTACCACGCCACCCTTTACCTGACGAATTTCACGTGAGCGAAGACGAACGTAAAAACTAGTATGTTATTACTGACTTTTCAACTTACGGTCTCAACAAACTCTTACCCGCAAAAGCTATGGCTAGGACAAAGAATCTTATCTTTTAAGTAACAAACCAAGTACAATTTCATAACTTAGTTAAAAGCAAGTTCAAACATCTCTCCGCCAATATAATTAAGAGGTTAATTTAATTCATTGGAAATTATTTTAGAATACGTCTGGAGTTATCCCTTTGTCTCAAGTTTATTAGGGGCTTAAGTTTTAAGTGCCAGCAGTCGTGCTTTGGCTACTGTGTACAACTATTCTGACTATACCGACCAGCGACTATACATCTAACTGTTTAATATAGAGGTTAAAAAATATTTAACACAGTATGTAAATATTATTCTTCTTATTTTAATTAACTCTTTTTCTGATTTGTCCGGAAGAGATTGCTATGTAGCGATAAGACGGCCTTTGGTTTTCCCCTCAATTTTTTGGCGTGCAATAAAGAATATTGTAAATATATTAAAAGAGAACAACACAGCACACAATATCGATATGTTATTACGTATATTTATTGCTAGACTGTCGCCTAAATTCAACGAACAGAATTTAATTTCAACAGTCACGCCGCGCTTCGGAGATTACATACGTAACGAGTGAGTGTGAAGACGTAATCGATTATCATATTTCAGTTCTATTTATCGACGCAAAAAAATAGAGCTGCTTTTATTTTTAACAGAATGAATTCACGGCAAGCACTAAGCCATTAAGTTTTCATGGCTCTTAGTTTTACCTATAAACAACGATAAGAAATAATAATTATATGTAAACTGGGCTGGCCCAGCCTGCTACAAACAAAATGTTCAATCTTAACATTTCACAACAAAACAATTCGTATCAAATTGTTTTTCTGATACTAGCAAAAATCATATTACGTACAGCTCTGGTCAAATATTTAAAGCTTTTGGCCCTTTTGTCCGACGATCCTTTGATTAAACTTTTAATTGAAACTATTGCATAATTTACATGTTTAATAAACGTATAAATCTCAGATAATCTGAAACGAAAGGGGCTCATCAAATGGAATCGTAAAGTCACGATAATAATCTCTTCATACCTTGTTTTAACCTGAGGTTTTAACCCATGTTATACGAACGGATCTCCGGCCGCAGCTTAGGTTCTAGCGCAGAAGGATGATCCGTAGCATGGAGTTTAGAAAAGAGTTTGTTATTGGTTCTTTGTAATTAGGTATGAAAATCGTTGACATTTCCAAAAAAAAAAAGATGTTTAAACAACTTTTTAATGCTTGCATGTAAAACAATAACTAAAAAAATTTAAGAACTAATTGTAAAAAAGTTGTTTAAACATCTTTTTTCAATTAGTTCTTTTAGATTATAAAGTTTGAAACATTTAAACATTCAATTAAGAAAATAATGGAATGTATTGAAGCTCAGTGACTATGTGCGGTCTTTAGAAACCTATCAAATTCTGTCAACCACAAAAAAAATCTTCCCAAAACCAACGCTATCTGTTTAGTTCTGCTAAATTATGAGACATCAAACAAAAGACGAGAGCTTAGCTTCTCCCATTCAACAATCAATTTTTAACTTTATCAAAAGAAACTAAGAACTCAATTGTTAGTATCGTAACTTAGTGATAGAGTTCTCAATATTCTTTCCATCAAATATATATTAAACGATTGTGAATCTTACGCAGACACTATAGGAATCTAGGTAGCAAGTATAGTCAAAAAGGTCTTTAACCTGCTAGTAACGGAACGTGCCGTTATTTCCCGTGCAATTAATATGACGTGACTGTGTAAAAAGTTTCGAGCGCCAAGGCTCAATAAGACTTGGTATGTCCTTGGATTTTTTTACAATTTACATAAATTTTCAATCACGCCTATTTTGAGACTGGCTACCTATTGTTTATAGTATAAAGTATAATAAAACTTTACGATCACATAATACTTGCTACACAAAGGTGTGGTTACTTTTTAATTATATTTTACGAAATATTTAGTCTAGTGTAGTAAGATACAGTCTTATGAAGTATAATAACTTAATATATAGTAATATAAAGCACAGGTGATACATATACCGGAACTGTTTAGTCCTAAATAAAAAATATAGCTGTAAAACAAGCGTAGTAAATAGTGGGAGGAATACATAATAAAATTATTTGCTTATTTCGGGTACGAATGTCTTGTACTGCTAAGTCGAAAAATATACATAGGCGGGTAGTTAAAAGGAACTCGGACTACCACGAACCAACGTTAATACAAGTCATCCCGTAACTGCTGCTGATAAAATATTAAAACTAGTTTGTCCACTTCAATAAATGAGAAAGTTGTCAACACGATTGACTAGAATTTTGTAATTCCAGTCAATCATGGCACCAATTTTTGCTTTTAATAAATGAAATGTTTAAACATTTTATTTAATAATTTTTATTTTTTACTACTTCAGGGATGGCACAATATAAATCTGGATAAAAGAATTTGATTCGAAATGGAGAATGAATTTTTTTATGTTACTTGTTAAAAATAGATAAACAATATTCTGGATATCTAGATGTAAAATACTCAAACGAAACATCATTACAACGATATTCTTATTTCAGCTCGTGAAATTCTTAAAATAAAAAGTTTCACGTGATTTAATACGTGGTTCTATATTATTTATGGTTGTAGCACGAATGGGTCAGCACGACAGGGGTAGGATCGCACTCTTCCATAATACCAGCATGAAATAACAGCTTAACGCCGCTATTTCTTATGGTGAGTGTAGAGATCCGGAGACCCTTATTACAGGAAGTGAGACATTCCATCGCAGTCCTCAGAGGTAACAACATTTTGGTTCTTAATTGAAGATAGACGTAGACGTCTATTAGGCCACAGCATCCACTTAGCATCAGGCAGACTGTATGTTCGTTTGTCACCCTCATCTTATAAAAAAAGCTTCTGAAGTCGGCCCTTTAATTTTTCTGTACACTGTCTTAGTACCGAATTCTGAAGCTGTCATATTATGCAATATAACTTAGCTTAGAAGTCGGTTTACGTTTTAACTAAAAGTTTAACTTTATTCCATACTATTCCCTAATAATGTTGAAGTTTTCTTACAATTAACTAAAAATGAATTTGAAAGGAATCTCTCCTGCGTCATGGAGGTTTTTTTACACACATAAAACTACTCATGAACAAGCATTCAGGAAATGGAACAATGATTTTTAAGTTAAATGATTCTTCCCTGCGGGCAATTCATATTATTTATATAGCATTTGATGCTATAATATTCAAACAAAATAACAGGATATCCTTCTACAATTTACGTTACATGATTCATGCAGGAATCATTTTGTTAGCGTATATTTACCTTTGCCTCATTTGCAGACTGTTTATTTTGCTAATACGTGTCCTCGATAGCCCGTTTGGTATGACATCGGATATTAGTCGACTATATTTCAGATATATTTAGGTACAAAATAAAACAATCTTTAAGGTCATATTTTATATTTAATTAACAATTTCTAAAATTAGTGTCTTTTTATTTAAAAGCATTTAAGTAGCTATATATCAGTGGATAGAAGTGTTTTTATTTTAAACTTCTTTTTTTCATCAACCTATTAAACTTCAGTTTTATTAATTTTAACCGTTTCCTTGGCGCATGCATCATATATGAAGATTCGTTTGTTTAACTATTGTGTCTATTTCGCGGACTGGGAACTGTTATGTGTTTTATTTTTGGTTATTTGAAGTCGGCTTTCACGATTTTTATCGCGTTTCGAGCACTTTACAGCATTTATGTCCCACCCCCCGTGACCATAGGTCCTGTAAAGTACTCGAAATGTCGGAAACATAAAATAAGTTATTATACGCGATAAAATCCGTAAAAACTAGTTTTAGTAATTAAATGTCTAGTGTTTGTGTAATTAGAAGAAACCATTAAAATTATTGTATTTGTTATTTATTTGTCTTAACCTGTTACTGTTAACACTAATGTCCTGATTCAACAATAATTATAGATTTACAAATACCTAAGCTATTCAAAGCTGATTTTGCAACGTGCTTACAATATAATGTAGTTTCATTAATGACGACTACGATTTTGTAGCGATGTAAGAAAATCCATTATCCCGACGCATCCCGTGGGTGCCGTAAGCCATCATCAACATAGTTAAAGTTACACCGTTACAGCCTATTAAAGTCCACTGCTAAACTTAGGCTTTCCTCATATACTGCCTTATACGCAGGATATTTGCCACACTTGCCAAGCGGGTTGGCAACCGAAGTTTTGTTCCGTTCAGTCGTTGTTAGGAAGACGCTGCTGCTTATCTCCTGATGAGGGACACTCATCAGGAGATAAGCAGTTCTGTCGCCTCTTACGAGACCCACGGGATGATATGGAGTAGTGGATATTCTTACACCGCCACTACACGGGAATAACGAGATAGACGGGACATCAGCAAAGTAATTAGTACGAATCTATTTAGCGATAAATACAGCATATAATAGCTTTTTTTTTTCAAAGCTTGGTAGTGTGACGGTGACGTACGAAAATTCTATATCGTCTCATCGTTCCCCTTAAAATTGCGACCCATAGCGTCCCGTGGGTGTCGCATGAGGCGACAGACAGAAGCTGAACCAGAAAATGAGCAGTAGCATCTTCCTTATATCTACTCAAAATAATGTAAAACGGCAGATGCTAACCCACGTTGCACAAAATCTATGACTATTACTGACTGTAATGGATGGTACATCGTCCCCCGATTGTCAGTTTACGTTGCGCTTGCATAATCCTATAAGGAATATTTACTAATAAATATGAGATTAAAACAAAACTTTTTATGTGCCATATAGCGACAAACATGGAAAGAAGTACAATCTATTCAGTGGACACCAATGCGAGCTATTAAAATGATGTAAAATTAATGCCACCTGAGAGCTGCGGTTTTAGTTTTTTCTTTTTAATAAAAAATAAAAAGACATCTCAAGACATCATCAAGAACGTACAAACGTAAATATATCGAGAGAAATGCAGTGCTTCCTAATTGGACGTGAATCTGCAAACGAAACATATTCACGATCGGACGATTCCTCGTAGTTTGCATTGATCTAATATACATGTGTAATATTGTTCAAATATGAAACATCGACGAAGCAGCGATAAAATAGTAATATTTAACAAACACAAACACAAAATTTATTGATTGAAATTGAAACAACGAAAAGGATTTACACAGGGCACTTCTGTCATTAGATATTTATTACGAAACATTAGCCCCCGCGGTAATATCATGAAAGTTTGCAACAAATAAAACTTATTTAATTTAGGCCCTTGTGAACTCAATTCGTTCGGAAAATTGCGCCCCGAGAGGCTGGAAATAATTTAAGTTTCAACGTTTCGTCAACGACAGTTTCCTGTCAGAAATGTTGATAGAACTTTTGCCCTTAACGTCTTCGCTAATTTCTCCGCTGTACAGTGCTAGGTTTTTAAAATGCCGAGTGGAATTCATCGAACACGCCGTCAATTAAGAAGTTGAAAGATCCAAAGATGTCACAATAGTGAAATTTGAGAGGATTGCGCAATGTAGACAAATTTAATTTTTCCTTACTTTCGATGCTGGAGCACCGGGCATAATTGAATTAATTATACAGGGAATTTTAATAAAAACACTATACTTCAGAATTTGTGAAAAGAACTGCCGTTTCAAAGTAATAACAAATATATATAGGCTATAACAACTATCGTTGTTTCAGTGCATCATAACAATGTTACTAATTACGTTATATATAATTCGATTAATCGTTTTAACAATGTTGAGGAAGTTTACGGGCTTAAAGTTCATAACGAGCGAGTAGCCCGGTCATGATTGCGGCAGGCATTACTGAAATTATTAATGGCAATTATAATAGCAAGGCTATGAATAAAATTTTTGACGTACGTTCGAGTGATTTTAAAACAAAAATATTTTGAGGAAATAATGTGAAGTCAGCTAAAATGAAACATTGCGCTGCGAACATTTCTTGATGTGAAATCTATGTCTAGCAGTGGAAGGTATTGAGATTATAATTTTGTTAAACAAATATAAAAAACTAGTTCCTAACTGGAAACAAACAAACAATCAAATAAAAAATCGAAATTAAGAGTCGTATGTAATCAAAAAAATAACTTTACGCAAATTAAACCCGCATACATCGTATTATATGTTTTATGTTTAATAAGAAAACAAATTATTGGAGTATTAGATCATATCTACGTTGCTGTAGCGGTATCAAACACTCCAAACCCTGTTATTGGTAATCAATATTCAATATTTTCCATAGATGATTTCCACTACATATAATCTAAAGTACGGTTGAAACCATTAAATTTGTAAATTAACAATTAATTTCGTAATCACTTATGTGTATTATTGTCACTAGATCGAGTGACGACCTAGTATAAGATGCAGGAAGTCGATGGATGCAGGTGGCTCAGGACCTTTTGAGGCATTCCTTAAAGGAATGCCTCAAAAGGTCCTGAAGAAAGTTGCTGAGCCTGGACTCAGCAGTGGATTTGTGAAGAGCTGTTATGAATAGAATAGGATAGAATCATGTTTATTGAATGAAGATTACAGAATACTTATTGAAAATAATTTAAACATTACCACTGGCTCGGAAAAAACCTCTGTACATAGGAGAACCAACGAGACCCAGACACTTTTTTAAATTAATTTACACTGAAATAATTTAGAAACAGCAGCAGCATATGGTAATGGTGATGATTAATAATAGTGTAAATTGTTTTAAAAATGTATAGAAAAAAAAAATAAGACACCCATCGACCCTTTCATGGTCACAAGCTGCTAACAGACCGCTGTCACTCTTGCTACCTGCGTGAAATAATTACATAATTAAACGAACTTACCTTAAGTGAAGTTCAATTTTAATTATATGAAGAGCTTAGTCCGAGATAACTTGGTAGTATCGTCTACACCTTGCTCGATGAACGCGTCCTTTTAGAGTAGATCTAAAACAAAAAAGTTGTAACACGAACGCAACCTAACGCTTCTCGAATGTCATTCCTTTTAGAGTAAATATTAGAATCTACTGTTTACTTGGGTTAATAAGTTGCAAACTTATTAAGTGAGGTGGGTGGGAAATTTATATCTCGGACTAAGCTCTTCATATAATTAAAATTGAACTTCACTTAAGGTAAGTTCGTTTAATTATGTAATTATATTCAAGCTTAGTCCGAGATAACTTGGTAGATGTTTAGAGTTAATGAGTAAACATATAGATTCTTCTTGCATTTGCACATAAAATTGGAACTTAAAATTATAAGAAAGAAAGATTCAAAGAATACTAAACTTGAAAATCAACTTTTATTAAAATGTTACTTCACTGAACAAAAAATTAAAATAGGTTGCTATCACAACTAAGTAGTAATTATATGTAAATTACAAATATTTTTTCCAAACTAAATTTTAATCAAGTAGAGTTTGTCCTACATACTGTTTTTGCAAACCGGTGATTATCATTTAACAGAGGTCTATTATAATGCCTTGCAAATGTTTGAGAGTTTGCTGACCATCCAACTGTCTTTAATATGTTATCTATTGTAAGTCCTTGTCTTAGAGCACTAGACGTTGAGGCATGTCTAGTTGAATGTGGAGTAAATGTGCTTGTATCAATACCACTTTCGCTCATTACTTGTTTAAGCCACCTACTTATGCTTTGACATGTGGCTGCTATATACGGTTTTCTAAATGTTATAAAAATATTTTGTGTACTTCTATCCTGATCTCTTAATTTTTTAGTGGTATCAATGTAAAATAACAAAGTTTTTGCTGGACAAATCTCAGGCTTTTCTTTAAAATATGGTAGGATTAACATTGGCTGTTGTCTTCCAGGAGCCGATGTTTTAAGTAAGTCTGAAACCAGTATTGTAACATGTGTCTCAGTCACATTTACATCACTCAATTTAATTAAAGATAGTGTTTGTATCCTTTGTCCAGTGCTGAGTGCAATCAACATAGCACATTTTTTGGTAAGTTTATCTAAGGCAAGTGATTCAAGTGGATACAATTTTTGCAAAAAATTTAGGACTATTGAAGGGTCCCATGTCACACTATATTTTGGAGTTTGTGGTCTAAGCCTATATACTCCTTTAAACCACCTTTTTATTGTTTCATCTGTTCCCAGAGCCTATTATTAAGGAAAGAGTTGATCTATGGCAATTAATCTCTCGTCTGATAACTACACCCTTTATTATATAACTCTGTTAAGTATGTTATTATATATGGCACTGATGCCCTATAGATATCATGATTGTTTTGCATACAGTAATGCCACCACTGTTTTAAACATGTATTATACTGTTTTAATGTATTTGAGGACAGAGATGCTAACATCAAATCACATGCTGACTCTGGGGTTTTATTTAGCTGGAACGCTGTCCTGATAATATGCATGCCCCCAGGGTAAGTTGTGCATGTAGTGGGTGAGGTGTCCTGAAAGGAGAAGATAAGAGTTCTAATGAAGGTGGAAAGTAAATTACTTCCGAGTCTATCATTGATTTCATCATAGGATACCAGGGCTGAGCAGTCCAAACAGGGAAAATAATGATGCACCTTGCCTTTTCATTCTTAATTTTTTGAATTGTTTTTAAAAGAACTGAAAATGGTGGAAATGCATAAAAATAGAAATCAGACCATCTTAATGTAAATGCATCTATATTCCAGGCCTCTGGATCTCTTTGCCATGACACATATTTAATGCATTTTGTATTAATCCTAGATGCAAAAAGGTCAATGTCTGGCTGGCCAAACATTGTAACAACCCTGTTAAAACTATCATCTGATAGTTCCCATTCAGCATCTATATTCCTATTTCGAGACTCAAAATCTGCTTCTTTATTGTCTTTTGATTTAATGTAAGAGGTAAAAACCCATATCATTCTCTTTTCACAAAATTGCCACAATAATCGAGATAAGTTGTTAAGCTTAGGATATTGAACTCCCCCCATACGATTAATATATGAAATTGCAGTTGTATTATCAACTCTCAATAATATTTCACAATTTTTTAAATCTTTTGCAAAACATTTTAAACCAAAGTATGCTGCTAAGAGTTCTAAATAATTTATATGATTTTGTTTATCTTGAATGGACCAAAAACCTCGTGTCACTTTACCATCACAGTGTACTCCCTAACCCGTACTAGAAGCGTCTGACCAAATTTCTAATATAAACTGATACTGTTTTATTGGATTATATGCGGTATTAATCTTATTTTGCCACCATGATAAATCTAACTTCACATTTTCATTTATTTTCATTTGTTTTTCATAGTCCCCATTTGATCTCTGTAAAGCTATGTATTTCTCCCTCTCAAATATTTTTGTGTATACAAATCCATATGATACTGCCATACATATAGATACAAAACTACCTACCAAGGCAGCAAATTCTCTAATAGAACAGTACTTTAATTTAAGAAATTTATGTATTGCAGATAATAAAGATTTCTTTTTATTTTCTGTGGGTTTTATTATCATTTTTTGTGTATTTATGACAAAACCTAAATATTCTCTTTCTTGTGATGGAATTAAATTACTCTTTTTCATATTAATTATAAAACCTAAACACTGGAGTAAATTTACAGTTTTATGAACATTGTCTAGGCACTCTGCATAAGAGAGTCCTATGCAATTAAGATCATCTAAATAGGCAACATTTATGAGTCCTTGACTTCTGAGATGTTCTACTACTGGTTTTAATAATTTTGTAAAAGTATATGGTGCAGTAGACAATCCAAATGGTAAACAATTGAACTCATACAGAATTCCTTTATATTTAAAACGTAAAAACTTTCTGAAATCATCATGAATATTAATTAAATAGTATGCATTTTGTATATCTAATGTACACATATAACTGTCCTTAGTCACTAATTTGCATAAGGTACGAATATCTTCTAATTTGAAGTGTGGAGGATTTATGAATTTATTTAGGGGCTTAAGATTTAAAATAAATCTATGTGATTTATCAGGCTTTGGAATACAAAAAATATTCGATAAATATTGACCTTTTACAGGAGTACACTGTGAAATAGCATGTAATTTCATTAACTTTTTAATTTCTATAGATATAATCCTATCTTCTAAACCTGACAACTTATCATTCAGTGGTAAGCAATTTTGAGTTGGATTATCAATAAAAGGGATTTTATAGCCCTGTATCCATGATAAAATAGTGTTATGATTTGTAAGCTTATTCCAACAGTTATAAAAATGTTTAATTCGACCAGCAAAATGTGTTACCTCTATGGGTATTTGGCACGTTGTTGTCTGTAATTCTTTTGTTTGTGAGGCTGGCTGCGAGTCACTGCCGGTGTTTGGACCTTGGTTGCCGGCCGTTGAAAATTTTGATTTCCCCTGAACATCTTCCTCTGGGTCCCTTGATGTTGAGGGGGATAGTAGTTTTTTGTAGTAGAATTTTGCCTTAGCTTAAAAGGTTTTGGAATAGATTTCTTTAAAAGATTTGAAGCAGATTTTTGTAAAATTGTTGCACTCTGTACACATTCACTCAATTTTTCTCCAAATAAGAATTTATCCCGTTTGAGATCCGCAAGAGTCTTAGATATGGTTTTATCTAAGTGAGGTATTAACAAATTTTTTCTTATTACCGTATCTTCTGAATGGAGGTGGGCTAGAATCCTGGCCGCCTCTGTCATGTTTTTTATGATATCTAATTTATTAAAATTTTGTTTGGTTAAATTATCAACACATTTTAATATTGTGCCTGTGGCTAATCCTAATAAATTTTGGCGGTTCTCAATTTTTTTTTTATCTCTTGTTTTTACTGACTCTTGTATCATGTGTAATTCAGGATTCAATAGTGGTGCCTCTAACAAAATGGTATTTTCCAGTATTAGTTGTTCTTTTTTATATGTTTCAATTTTTTCTTTAGTCAAGCCTTCCATCAAAATACCTTCGACCCTTTTATAAATCTCCGGATGTATTGGTTGACCATATGAAGATTCAGTACTAATCGGAGGACCCATGGCTTCTATAATATCCTCTTCTAAATGTTCTTCTGTAACTTCCATAAATTCTACCTCCTCCTCCTCCTCCTCTGGTTCGATATTTTCCAGAATAATCTCCTCTTCTGATTCAATACTTTCCACTGAAATTTTATAATTATAGTAGTATTGTATTATACTAATTTTCTTATTTATGCCTTCATTTCTCTCCCTCCTTTGTTTACAGACGTAATGCCCATAAATTAATGGTATTCAATTGCTATAGTACCAATATAATGGTTTAATAGTGACACTCACTTTAAGAGGCCTCCATATTAAATGGTATGGCATGACTATTATCCCCACGGGATAAGTCAAAAGTGACACTCGCTTTTACGAGTTTGTGACATATGTATCCAGGCATATTATGACTGGTCGACTAATCCCCACGGGAAAGTCGTGACTATGCCCCACGGGATAGTCTCAAAAGTTAATACACATAAAATTTTGGATGGTAAAATTGAGGTTAAGTAAACCTCATTTTAAATTTTTTAGAAAACATTGGCGGTCTACATGCTAATTTTAATGATCTTTTAAAACTTTTTGTTTTATTTTAATGAAATATTATATATCCATAAAGTTCCGCATAATGCAATTGATTAATTATAATAAATTGAGTCATGATAAAAACAGACTTACCAATATCGCCAACATCATTTTCGTTTCTATTATCTTTTGAATGTTCGTCTTTACGTCTTTTACAACGTTCATATTTTTTCTTATATTTGTGCAACTTCCTTTCTAAACGTTCTTCTTTTGACTCCCTTCGTCTTTTAGGCATTTTAAACCAATGTAACCAGAATAAATTGCACAAAAACTTTCGAGATTTAGTGCGCAAATGCAAATGGAGTTCGAGAAGCGTTAGGTTGCGTTCGTGTTACAACTTTTTTGTTTTAGATCTACTCTAAAAGGACGCGTTCATCGAGCAAGGTGTAGACGATACTACCAAGTTATCTCGGACTAAGCTTGAATATAATTACCTAAAATCGCGACGCGCCCGGGCGAGATAACGCAGTCAGGGCTAGCGCGTTGTAGGCGATTCAATGTTAAAGTTTTTAACGCTGTTTACGTTAATAGTTTTATATAAATAGGTACTTGTTGAAATAGTTTTTGTTTAGTGTTTAGTATATTTAATTGTAGGCAAAAATAGTTGTAAAAGATTTAATGTATTTTAAAAATTATTATTTGATGAATTATAATAGCAATACGTCGTTCCTACTATATTGCGTGGATGGATACTAAATGAAATGACCAACAAAAGAATTCATCATTCTTTAAGTTACCGACGAATTTTAGAAGGGAGTTATGAAAAGGTGATTTTATTTAATTTTTTTTTGTTGGATATGTACTTACAGCAAAAAAAGAATTAAGTAATAATTTGGTCTACAGAAGAAATACCTAAGTAGTTTCATCACAAAAATTAGTTAAAATTTACTTCACTATCCAAGTATTTACTTACATACCTATACTTGTCTTTTGTAATTAAAATATTATATATTTGTAATTTAAACTTTGTATACTAACAAGATTTTTAACTAAGTAGAATAGATCACATTTCTGTTAGGAATAGTATTTCAGATTTATTTGTTGTTTACACTATTTACATGTTTTCCGAACCAAGCGTTGCGATTCCCGACGAATGACCTTGCAATTTGGATGCATTAGGCATCGCAGAACTCCCATAGGGGCGAAAGTATGGTCAGTCGTTCATAGTCAGAATAGGTACTTCACCTAAGTAACATAATTAACATTTCGCAATGTATTTTTTTACTTTCTATTGACATCCCTTAATAACCACGGAAAGTCCGCAGTGACTTAGGAAGCGGAAAAGATGAAAAGTAATATGGACAACCAACGCGCAGCGATAAAGTTTTATCTGATTAATAATAATTATGTAGGCTATTAAACATCGGCAAGCAGTCGACATCAAAGGAGTGCAACTTCTGTACATAGAACTATTATTTATTCTGTGCTGCTAACAAGAGATGGGATTATTACGGTTGGAGCAAGGTTCGTGTTGAAATAACATAATATCATGTAATACGAAATTACTAAGATAGCAAATGTAACTGAACTGGTTCATCTTTTGACAGCTAATTTTACTTCTTGCCTCTACATGTATCGTTTAGAAGAAACAAATAGGAAATAGCGATAGTGCGATAGTTAAGGCAATAGATTCCATTTTCTTTTAATTTTTTTAGTGCAGTTATACCGTTACAGCCCAATAAAGTCAATCGCTGAACATAGGCCTCCCAAGAGATTGCCTCATTGAAACTCATTGTAGTTCTTTTATTTTTTATCGTTATTGGGAAGTCGCACATCTCCTGATTTGTTTAAATCTACCGCCTCTTGCGACACCCACGGAATGATATGTGGTAGTGGATCATCGCCACTATACGATATGGTTCAGTAATCATCAAGTAAATACTGCATATTCTGGCTTTTTGTGATTGCAATTTAACGTAACGTCTACCATGCAAAGAGACTCCGGGTATCATCATCATTTTCGATGTTTATATTTATCTATATGTTCTTAACACATAAATATGCAAATACTTCATTCCACCCACCACAGCCCTAAAGCCAAACCAAAACAATATAATACTAGAAAAAATTAAGAATCTACGCACTAATGTATGGAAATCTGAAGACCAATATCTAATAATACTGGCTGAATCTATATGATACTGGCTGAATAATATTGTCGGTCACAATTTTTACTTTATTATTCAATGGTATCGAGTATTTGTATACTGGATATCGTTATTATTTAAAATATTGATACCGGCAGTCATTGCATTTTAAAAATTATGACCGAAAATGAACAATCGTTAAAGTTTGTGGTTTATTACATTTTATTTTTTCATAAGCAAGACCCAAATTCTTTAATTTATAAAAGATAATAAAAATCTTACATCCGACAGATGACATAAAACATTCCCAAGCAAGCACGGGAACAATTCAGACTTAATTCCGAACTCGGGCATTCACTGAATTATAAAAAAAGCGTACGTATTTCCTCCATTAGCTACGAATGACGTCATAATTCCCGAGCTCTACTAAAGAATGGAATTTAAAAAGGAATCCACGTGTCTGCGACAGATGTTTAAAAACCGAGGCAGTGTTGTCACTTAGAAAATGCAAGGATTACAGTAATATATTTAAGGCGATTTTAATAAACCTTGAGCCGAAGGTTAACAGACTGTGGGTAATTATTCCGAATTACACGTACATTAATACTTACCGCATTTTCTTTCAATGTTACAGTTAAGATACAGGTTCTATGTAGGTTGACTGTAATTACCTGAAAAACGAGATAAGACAATTATTTTTCAGCTTCGATAATTGCTTTGAAATAAAATATAAAATATATTAACAATTCATAGTGACCAACTCTAACGGGATCTCAAAAAGAACAATTTTTTTTATAGATTAAGGGAGACAAACGAGAGTACAGTCTTCTGGTAAGTAGATGGTGTGGCCCATAGACATCTACATTTTTCTTCGATTAAGAATCGAAATGCAAATGCGTTTTCACCCCTGAGCACCAACATTAAATGGAATGCCTCGTTTCCTGTCACCCAACACTTCAGCATTAAGCTGTTATTTTACGCTGGGATTATGTGAGAGCGTGGTTCTTACTCCGATCGAGTCGACACATTTCGTCCCATGGGTGTTGTAAGAGACAACTATGGAATTTGCCAGAAAGATTGCTTCCGATAGAAAGCGGTATGACCATCACATTTAAACCAGGCGTAAAATATCCAGAACGGCAACGGGAGCAGTGTCAAAGCCGTGAAACGTCTGGTACACAGAGCAAATATCATCCCACTGATAATGCTGCTCCCGTTGTTAGTCTGTGAGTTTTTTCATCGGTATTTCCGTAACGATAAACTACCATTTGTCGTTCACCAGAGGCTTGTTCTTAAACGAATAAAAGAGTTTCCATGTTTCTTTTGAAGTTAAATTTTATGCCTGGCTTATTTGCGGGTTATGATGAATTTGAGGGTATGAAGCCGTGGTAGCCCAGATGTTTAACGCTCGCTGTAAATATAACAGAACGCGAGTAACCCGGGTTCGATCCTCGCCGGCACCAATGAAATTGTTAATTGCAATTTTAAGTGCTGATTTACCACGTGCTTGGCGCTGAATGAAACATCGTGAAGAAACCTGCATGTCTGAGGAATAAGAAAAAATATTTCGAAGACATGTGAAGTTCGCCAACACGTATTGGGGCAGCGCGGTGAACATTTCTTTACCCTAAAACCCTCTCAGAAATGAGGGGAGGCCTGTGCCCAGCAGTGGGACGTATTTCGGCTGTAACTTTTATTTGCGGGTTTAAAGAAGAAAAAGAAAGGAGAGAAGACGGCAAAAAGGTACAAGTTATACCATTCGACCCTAATATAGCTAGATCCTGGAAAAATTAGACAGATTCTTGTTCGTTTTATATTCTTGAATGTCACCTAGTAGCTCTTTGGCCCATTAGTATATTTTAGTGAAATTAATGGTTGTATTTTGACACCAAAATATTTCTTACTAATTAAGCCAATTAATTTTAAACAGGAAATATTGGAACAGTAATTAAGACGTTAATGCTTAATCATCCATTGCATCACGTCCCACTTAGCAAATAATATCTAACGACCAATCACCCAGTGAAATTGCAATTGAAATTTAAAAAGCGTTACCGAGGTGAATCCAATCGGTCTCCGACAATACGGCAAAAACGACATGAAATAAATCTCTTCCTAGATCTACATTGCGTCTGGTACTGCTGTCGTCAATCCGCTTGGTAGCGATCGTGACAAATCCATCCCGTTGTTCTTCTTACAATCCTTCCTTGTTCAGTTCCAGCAGTGGATTTTACAGATGACAAATCACTCACATTTTTTAACAGAAATATTAATGTATGCAGAGATATACACGGGTTATAGACTTGCTGATGGAATAAACGATATCACTGACAATTACCTGATACTGATAAGTACCTATATATTTTATTTATTTATTCATAAAACAATTGCATTGTATTTTTTTTATAGATTAGGGTGACAAACGAGCACACAGTCCACCGGATGTTAAGTGGTTGCTGAGGCCCACATCTATCCTCCATTAAAAATCAAAATGCAGATGCGTTTTCACCCGTGAGGACTAAGATGGAATGCCTCGTTTCCAGTAAAAAGGGTCTCCGGTTCTCTACACTCACCATACGAAATACAGCAGCATTAAACTACTATTTCACGTTGGTATTCTGTGAGAGCGTGGTCCTTCCCCGGTCAAGCCGACCCATTCGTGCTACAACTATACTACTAATATAACTGCAGCACGGCTTTAGCACGTATAAGTTACGTAGGGCACATCATAAATTTACATACAAATATTGATTACATAACTAGTTATAAATTGCGTTAAGCCCGAACTCAATTCATAAATTACATCATTTCTGATTTTCAATTATAACCAACTCATTATTAATATATGTCGAAGTAAAATAATATATGTAAAAGTAAAAAATAATAAAATATTAAATAAAAATAAAAATCATTTCAATATGTAAATAAAAGTAAGCAATTTTTAGGCATATTAAGTCAGAGCGTCTATAGTACTGTACTGTATACATTTTTTCCTACAAATGGAATTCAAATACAAAACCATAACCAAAAAATATGAAAATTTCTTAAGAAACAAAACAAGATAGACGTTCCCAGCCCTTAAATTCGTAAGACATAAAAATTACTCCAATAACAAGAACTAACAGTCTCAAGAGATTGTGGAATTTCTATAATAATCATTCTAATGTCTTCAGACCTGAAAATATCGAGACTGGTAAAAAGAACTTGCATCAATAAATTTGTAATCAGCTCTCTCCTCGCCACAAAAGCCTTTGAAGAAGCGTTTTTCTGTATAATTCGAGAGAAAGGAATTTCTCTTGCCAATATCTTAAATTTCGTCACGATTTGTTCATGATAAAATTTATTGCTGTAATTCGTAATAAATAAAAAATGGGACACGCAAAAACCTCTTACAAAATATCTTAATGTAAAAATACACCTATTTGTTATTACGGTCATCCTTTTAGACGTTTTAGTCCTAATTTATTCAGCCTTTTTTAATTCTCAGAAATAGACGTTGGGTTGATTTTTAACTTCCGCTAGGAAAATTGAAAATTTTCAAAAATAGGAAAGTTATTGGTTTCACTCCTAATTTCGATAATCGAGTTTTTATCAGATCTCGACGTTTTGAGATCCCAGGAAGCTATTCTAACTAATTTCACGTGGACGTCCGTACGGATGTATGTATGTGTGAGTGTGTGTGTAAGTATGTAAACCTTTCATAAATTTTAAACGTCTTGACCGATTGAGATGCGGTTTGTGGCGTTCTTAAGATCTCAATGTGGAATTAATTTGGTGATAATATGAACTGATTCAGACGAGTAGATTTTGAGAAATCTCAAAAAAAATTTGAAAAACTGTTTTTTTGGAATTACTTTTAAACGGATTTACCGATCGATTTCAAAAACTAATCAGCTCTTAACCTTCTCAAAAAATGACGTCAAATGCCGTTTGGAAAATAAAAATCGGTTCATTCGTTCGTGAAATATCGAAGGAGTAAGAATTTGGAAAAACGTTTCGCATCATATTTGGTGAAATTTGTAGCGCTTTGCATTTGAAATTAGCGGGAAGTTCCAGGAATGGTCTGCAGGGTCAACCAATTCTTTTTATGGAAATAAGAGTGACAAGCGAGCAGATAGTCAAGCTGATGGTAAGTGGATGTTGTGGTTCACAGACACCTATAGACAGCCGTGGTAGCTCAGATGGTTAGTGCTCGCTGTAAAATTCACTGTTCGCAAGCCAACCGGGTTCGATCCCCGCCGGCACCATTGAAATTATTAATTGCAATTTTAAGTACTGATTAACCACAGTGGTAGAGCCACGCGGCAGCTTTGCTGTTGCACGTATGGGCCGGCTCAAACCGGGGTGGTACCACGACCTCACAGAATACCGGCGTGAAGTGGAAGCTCTGCTTCCGCGTTTCGTCTGGTGAGTGCAGGTGGCCGGAGGCCCAAATCCCCCCCCCCATCAACATGGTAGCGGAATTAAATAATGATAGACTACCCCAGGAGGGTACCAGCACCCCTGGAGAATCCCTCGCTGAGCATCCACGACCATGTTTCTCCACTTCTGAGCGTGGGTGCTCAGGCTGCCCCGCGTATTCTGGGGGGGGGGGGGGGGGGGGCAAAATTCCGCTCAAGACTACAACTGCTCGGGGCAAACGGAGCAACAAAACCAAGGCGACCCCTGCCACGCTGTCCGTGAATTTCTGCAATATCAGGGGACTTCACTCTAACCTAAACGCCGTCCACTACCATCTCGAGACGGCGAGGCCGGCTCTGCTCTTTCTGACCGAGACGCAGGTGTCCTCTCCGGCTGATGTCTCGTATCTCTCCTACCCGGGGTACAAACTGGAACATTCCTTTGTGCCTCGGGCTGGAGTTTGCGTTTACGTCAGAGAGGACATCTGTTCTCGACGCCTCGGCAGACTTGAAGGTTCGGACCTGTCCATCCTTTGGCTACGCGTAGACAGCGACGACCATCCGCGCGTCTACGGGTGCCTCTATAGGTCCCATAGCGGTAATGCCGAAACAGACCGACTCTTCGACCACGTTCAAATGGCTGCAGATTCATTGCTACAGCAGATCCCCTCCGCAGAGATCGTGATCCTCGGCGACTTTAACGCCCATCACGCCGAATGGCTTGGTTCACGTTTAACCGATCATGCGGGGAGATCTGTTCATGATTTCGCCTTGGCATATGGTCTGACACAACTGGTTACTTCGCCTACGCGGATTCCAGATGTGGAGGATCATGCACCTTCCCTGTTGGACCTTCTGCTGACCTCTCACCCGGACGGATATCAGATTTCCGTCGACGCCCCTTTAGGCTCCTCGGACCATTGTCTGGTCCGGAGTGTTGTGCCACTCACGCTGAAATCGCGGTTGCACTCTGCAGGCTGCCGCCGTGTTTGGCACTATAGGTCAGCCGATTGGGATGGGATGCGGTCTTTCTTTGCATCCTACCCTTGGGGGCGGGTTTGCTTCTCGCCGGATGATCCCAACGTTGTTGCGGATTCTGTTACTGATGTGGTACTTCAGGGTATGGAACTTTTTATTCCTTCCTCTGTGGTGCCCATTGGAGGCAAATCTCAGCCATGGTTTGGTCGCTCCTGTAAAATAGCATCATGCTATAAGCAGAAGTGCTACCAAGCCCGGGTTGATGCATCAGCGTCCCGGGATGTAAACACCAGCGCTCTAAAAAAGAAGTATAATTCCGCCTCTAGGTCCTTCAAAAGAGTCATTGCCAAGGCAAAGTCAGAGCACATAGGCAGAATTGGCGAGAAACTAGTTCGCCTTCCTTCTGGAACCCGTGCATTCTGGTCTCTCGCCAAGGCTGTCCAGGGGAATTTCTGTCAGCCATCTCTTCCATCTCTGCACAGGGAGGACGACTCACTGGCCCATACTGCAAAGGGGAAAGCCGATCTTCTAGGCTCTTTCTTTGCGTCTAACTCGACTCTCGATGACGGGGGGAGTACGCCGCCGACCATCCCGCGGTGTGAGTGCTCCATGCCGGAAGTGCAGTTCACACAGCGCTCGGTTCGCAAAGCACTCCTCTCCCTGGACATCCACAAGTCGAGTGGGCCTGACGGAATCCCCCCAATTGTGCTGAGGACGTGTGCTCCAGAGTTGGCACCGGTTTTAACGCGTCTTTTCCGGTACGGTAATCATGGAAGACGGCTTTCGTCCACCCGATCCCTAAAAAAGGCGACCGCTCAGACCCGTCCAACTACCGGCCAATCGCCATCACCTCCTTGTTCTCCAAAACAATGGAGCTCATTGTAAACTGCCAGCTCATGAGGTACCTTGAGGATCACCAGCTGATTAGCGACCGCCAATACGGTTTTCGCCGTGGTCGGTCAGCTGGTGATCTTCAGCTCTACCTCACTCACAGATGGGCGGAGGCAGGGGAGGCATTGGCCGTTAGTTTGGACATTGCGAAGGCCTTCGATCGGGTTTGGCACAAAGCGCTTTTTCGAAGCTCCCTTCCTATGGGCTTCCCGAGAAATTGTGCGATTGGATCACCAGCTTTCTTGCAGATCGGAGCATCAAGGTCGTTGTAGACGGTGCAAGCTCCGATTGCAAGCCTATTAATGCTGGTGTTCCACAGGGCTGCGTGCTATCGCCAACGCTGTTTCTTCTGCATATCAATGATATGTTGCATACCCGTAACATTCATTGCTATGCAGATGACAGCACTGGTGATGCTCTTTACACCGGCCGAGCCAATATTTCTCGGGAAAACGTCTCCGAGTGCCGGGGCAAACTTGCGTCTGAAGTCGAGTCTTTGCTGAACAGAGTCTCGGATTGGGGACGACTAAACCTAGTCCAGTTTAACCCCCAGAAGACACAAGTTTGCGCGTTAACCGCTAAAAAGAACCCCTTTGTCGTATCCCCTCAGTTTCAAGGCACTCCCCTTGTTGCCTCAGCCGGTATCGGGATCCTCGGCGTCGACATATCGAGTGACGTGCAGTTTCGTGGTCACTTGGAAGGGAAGGCCAAATTGGCCTCTAAAAAGCTTGGCGTGCTCAGCAGAGCGGGACAGTATTTCATGCCGGCACACCGCCTGCAACTTTACAAGGCGCAGGTTCGGCCGCACATGGAATACTGTTCCCATCTCTGGGCTGGGGCTCCCCAGTACCAGCTCCTTCCACTTGACCGCATCCAGCGCAGAGCGGCTCCAATCGTCGACGACCGAGTGCTTTCCGATCGGCTCGATTCACTGGCGCTGCGAAGAGATGTTCCATCTCTTTGCGTATTTTATCGCATCTATCACGGGGAGTGCTCTGAGGAATTGTTCGGATTAATCCCAGCCGCCAAATTTCGTGAACGCACTACACGGCAAACGTCCCGATACCATCCACACCATCTGGATGCTTGGCGGTCCACCACTGTACGTTTCACAAGGAGTTTTCTTCCACGTACAACCTCTCTGTGGAATAGTTTACCACCGGCGATTTTTCCGGACCGATACGACCTGGGGACCTTCAAGAAAAGAGCTTACTCCTTGCTAAAGGGCCGGCAACGCACCCGAAATCATGGGCGGCGGTAGTCACTTAACATCAGGTGAGCCGCATGCTCGTTTGCCCCCTCTTCTATAAAAAAAAACCCACGTTCTCGTCGGTGAAGGAAGACATCGTGAGGAAACCTGAATGTCTGAGAAATAAGAAAAAAATACATCGAAGACATATGAAGTTCGCCAACATGCATCGGGGCAGCGCGGCGGACAATTCCTTGCCATAAAACCCTCTCAGGAATGATCAGAGGCTCGTGCCCGGCAGTGGGAGGTATACAGGTTGTAACTTTAAAGATCCTCTTTCTCACCTATTTCTGTTGCCAAATATACTACTAATTTGTGGACAGCTATCTTGCAGTCTGAAGGGTATAGACAGCCACTTAAAATACAGTTAGGCATTCTACCTTGGCCCTCAGGGGTAAAAACGTAACTTCATTATTTAATGGAAGTAGGTCGCAGACACTACACATTATTGCATACATTTATTGCTTGCCTTTCTTTTTGATGTTTGATTTGATGATTATTTTGTTATTATTATTATAATTTCCTTTTTTTATTATTCTTAAATATTTTGTAATTGTAGTAGGTAGCTTTGATTACTTTTATTTTGTATTTTCTCTTCTTTTTTTTGTAACTAATTGTCTCTATATTGTAATTGATAGTTCATGATCTGTATATATATAAAAAAAAAAAAACAATTGCCGTCGGTCTCGCTAAAACTCAAAAACGGTTCACCGTTTTTGATCAATTTTTTGTATGTGTTTGAATGGGTCTCTAGATGGTGTAGATTCACATTTGGACCCAGTAGGTGGCGCTGTTGTCGAGGTCTATAAATTCCACGTGCGAAGTAGGGGCGGATCGCTAGTAATATATAGTTTTAACAGCGAGTACTCGCCGACAAACTGGTTGCAGTTAAAAAAAGTTAATAGGCGAGAGAATTTTAATAATAATATTATGAATAAATAAAATTTAAAAAAAAACGATGATCATGGGCTACAGTTGCTCCGCACTATTAGGTCGACGTGTCGTTCGCTACTTCACTTTTATATAAAAAACGTTATATGTTAATCGTTAAGTAGGTACGAAATATGGTGATGTATTATCTTATGCAGACACCACATAGAATTATTAACCGTCTAGAAACTATCAATAAATTAACCGGTAATTCTTAATTAATTAACGGTAAGACATCATAGGTACATCTATTATTTACATTTACATAAATAATTCACCGCATTTGTTTTTTGACCTTGTAATATCGGAAAAAAAGGTGTCAATCTCAGATCATATAAACAACAGGAGATATGGCAAGGAGGCGTGGCACTTGCGAACGCATCTGGCCGCAAAGCGGCTTGATGCCAGTTTCGGTAATTAGTCGAATGTCAACTTGTGACGTCTTCACTGCTCGTGATTTTTGACAAAGTGCCGCGTTGTTCAGTGATTGTTTGCAAAAATAACAGCTGTATTGTGAATTACATGAAAGATGGCATCTCATTTCACACGTAAGTACTAAAATATTAATGTTTTTCTTATTCAATTTATTAAAACATTACTTCGTGGTACTAAAAACACGATGAAAAACCAAATCAAATGTTTTCTTTAGGAACAAAAACCATTGCTTGCTTAGTACAAATCGACCTGTGAATCAGCTGGTCTAATAGCGCTGGTTGCGCGGAAAAAACCATTGGATTATTATATTTGACGGTAGGAGTGTCAAGCCGCTTGTTCCTTTCCGACAAAACGATATCATTCATACCCTCCTCGATCCTCCATCGACACATCGGGGTGGTGGGGTGGGAGGGGCAAGAAGATGATTCTAGAATGTCACGTAATCATCGGGGCCGAGGACATATAAGGCACGCGCGACCGTTGCGCGGCCTCTTTCCACCGCAGTCGTCGTTGAAACCACACCGCTAGTAGAAACCGCTTTAGCCTGGAAGCAGTCGAGCTCCAGGAAACCCGCCTCACCTCGTGTGAGATATAGTCGCGCACCGCCTCTCTCCGGAGTGTTCCAGAAGAAGTTCTAGAAGTTGCAGCTATAGTGCTCAACAGGATAGAAGAAACCCCGGTGAGTCAATATTCCTTTATTTACCGCCTGCCTGATAATATAGTTTAACCCGCTCCAATTTGTGTTTTCCTAATCAGGCAGGATTCCTTTTCAGCGATTTGGCACAATAATAGTTTAGTTTTAGGGAAGAGCGAGTGCATTATACCGCATGCTATAGTAGTCGCCTTTACGTAAGCGTAGAAGCAACCGCATATACAGTCCACTTTAGTTAATATCTCGCGTAATAGGTTTAAGGTTCGACCGGGGAACTAGACTTCGGCAGCCTTAAACACGTGGCTCCACCATTTTATGGTCACTTCGAGCAGGATTTTGGTCGAATTGTTGAATTAATTAATTAGATAATGCACTCCAATTAATAGAATAGACTTAAATAGTGTTCGTTTAAATTTAAATTTTGATTAGGTACTCGCAAACAGAATTATTCGTTTTATAGCGCTCGTATTTGATTAAATTTAAAGCCTATTAAATAATTGAAACAGTGTAATAGGAACCGTTTGATACGCTTACCCACAATCTTGATAAAATTATTGAGTCTAGCAAATGACGCGTCACCTCGACTCGCTGCGCAGGTGTTCGATTTAATTACGTAATACGGCATACCGAGTGTCCATCGTTTATTGTTTGTGCGTTGTGAGATTAATTGTGATTGATATAACTTTATTATAATAGTTTAAAATGGCAGTTAGTGGAAGTGAAATCAAAATTAAAACGCTTTATGCTAAGAGGGACATACTCTTCGCGTATGCAGAATATAAGTGATTATATAAAGAACATCCATATAGAAGCAGTGCGGGAAACTTTTTTGACCGAAATCGAAACGATAGATTCTTTACGAATAGATTACGAAAAAATATAAGACCAAATTAATCATTTGGAATTACAAATCGACCCGAAATACATAGTGAACTACCAACCGCTGCTGGCATTCGAAGATATGTTGTGTCGCGTGAAAAGAATTGCGAGATCCCTATCTCAAAACGAAGCAAAGCCGGAAAAACAGGTACGTCCAAGCGACTCGATTAGGTTGCCGCCAATAGATATTCCGGTATTTAATGGTGATATTAAGACGTGGCCCTTCTTCTTCAGTAGTTTTCAAAACAATATACACAATAACCCATCGTTATCGGACGCCGAAAAATTATATTACTTAATCAGTAAACTTAGTGGCAGGGCACAGTCGATCTGCTCTGGTTTTACACCTACAGCAAACAATTACTTATTAATATTCGAAACGCTTAAAACTAAATATGAAGATAGGAGAATGTTAGCTTCCGAATATTTGAACCAGATATTCGATCTCAAATCTATATCATCCGCGAACATCAACGGCGTAGAGCAATTTCTAGATAAATTTGTGGCATCGGTGGCTGCACTTAAGAATTTGAAATTTAATGATCTTATGGACGTGGTGTTTCTCCATATTGCACTGAAGAAGTTGGACCCCGACACCGTGCGTGCGTTTGAAATGGAGCATCGTAGCTCGGAGATGCCTTCCTTTCATTCATTAGCATCGTTCGTGCGAGATCAAATAAAGGTGATGCAGCGCTCTCCGAACGTTAAACAGGAGATTAAAAGGTGCGTCGACCGTAGACAGACTCAACCATCTAAAATAGCAGGGTCGTTAACTTACGTAACCGCTACGCCAACATCACTCCAGCATACTTGTTTAGTATGTAAAGATAGACACGGTAATTTATATAATTGTGCGACTTTTCGTAAATATTCACCAAGCGAGCGTTATAAATTAGTAAAGACAAACAACCTATGTTTGAACTGCTTAAGCGATAAGCATTTAGTTGCAAAATGCAATTCGAGTTCCGTATGTAGCAAGTGCGCCAGGAAACATCACACGCTATTACATTTTGAAAATAGCAACATAGCGGCGTCAAGTAAAGCGGATAAGGAATTCGCCCCTACTAAGGTCAACGATTCTAGCGGTCGACCTGGTGATGTCGCTCTGTGCTCATTGGCAAATATGGGAGCACAACCTCCTTCAACCGTGTTACTGGGTACGGAACGTATTTTGGTTAGGGATTCGCGTGGAAACGAACAAAGCGTCCGTGCACTGCTGGACAGCGGAGCCCAAAATAGCTTTATAACGCGACAATGTTGTCAGCGCTTAGGCTTAGTAATAAATAGGTCACTTTCATGTCCTGTAATTAAAGGCATCGGAGGCACTAGTAAATCGACACAGGGATATATAAATTTAAAATTTTATTCTCGGATAGATCGTAATGTTAACTTTGATATAAATGCACTAGTAGTAGATAGGGTCACTGAACGGTTGCCAACCGTTTCGGTTGACACCTCGGCAATGATTGAATTTAAGAATTTGACTCTGGCGGACGACACTTACGCCGTTCCTGGAAACATAGACATGCTCATTGGAGCATCGCTTTTCCCTTATCTTTTGTTAAACAATAAGGTCAGGGGCAACTCTTCGCATACCGCGCCTTACGCACTGGAAACCGTATTGGGCTATGTGATCCTTGGCTCCGCCCCCATCATAGATAGTATTTCGGCAACCTCTTATTGTGGTATGGCTGTCGAACCGCTCGAGTCGTTAGTCCGCAAATTTTGGGAGATGGAGGAGGTGAACGTTCCACCCATAGCTAGCTCAGATGATAGGTTATGCGAGGAAATTTACGTCCGCACGACCATTCGTGATCGCGACGGTAGATATAGTGTAGCGCTACCTTTTAAAGGAGGTGTTTTATCTCTCGGCGATTCGCGTCAAATGGCGGAAAAACGTTTCTACAGCTTGGAGCGTAGGATGCTCGCTTCACCCCAGTTAAAGGAAGCTTACGACGGCGTCATTAACGAATATATAAGAGAAGGTTACATATCACTTGTGGCTTCGAAATTAGATAACTACGAAGACACACCGTCGTATTTCATACCACTACACGGAGTCATTAGAGAGGACAAACTTACATCTAAGTTACGTGTAGTGCTCGACGCTAGTGCTAAAACTAGCACTCACCTGTCGCTTAACGATATCCTCTATAGTGGGCAAAATTTACAGGGCAGTTTATTTAATATAATAGTCAATTTTCGTTTGTTTAGTATAGCACTATCCGCCGATATTCGTCAAATGTTTCTTTGCATAGGGGTCCGTGAATGCGACCGTAGATTCCAACGCATTTTATATCGTTTCAACCCAAAGGAACCTCTAATGGTGTTTGAATTTAATCGCGTTTGTTTTGGTTTAAAGTCGAGCCCATTTCATGCGTTACGCACGGTGAGACAGCTCGCTCACGATGAAGGTCCCTCTTATCCTAAAGCTAAGAGGGCAATTGAGAGCGGATTATATATGGATGATTTTGTGTACTCGGTCGATAGCGTGGAGGAGGCAACCCTAACCACCGCCGAGGTTATAAGGCTCATGAAATCGGGTCAATTCGATCTTGTGAAGTGGACTAGTAATTCGCGTCCGGTTTTGGATACAATCCCACTATCACACCGTCTTTCGGCGATAAAGGAATTCGACGATTCTGATACACACAAGGTGCTCGGTCTATGTTGGTCACTAGAGTCCGACGTGTTTAGCCTTAAGGTAAATCCGCCCGTAGAGAAATGCACAAAGCGCACAATACTGTCATGCGTTGCTAGATTATGGGACGTCATGGGTTTCGTAGCTCCGGTGGTATTATACGCTAAGCTTTTAATTAAACAACTTTGGTTATTGGAATGCGACTGGGATGACTCGCCGCCTGACAGCGTTGTTCGGTTGTGGCAGCGCTTTAGAGAGGAACTTCCTTTATTAAGAGAAATTAAAATACCGCGTCATATAAACGTAGATAGAAGTAGCGCCATAACAGTCGTTGGGTTTGCAGACGCCAGCGGGAAGGCTTGCGGGGGCGTTGTATATTTCCACGTCCAGAATAATGGTAGAAATTCGATTAGCCTCATTAGTTCTAAGTCGAGAGTCTCCCCCCGTGGGGTTGTCTCTCTGGCGCGCTTGGAGCTTTGCGCAATATTAGTACTCACCAAGCTTATTACCGCAGTTATCAGCGCATGTAGGGATAGAGTTCACATAGAAAGGATATTGGCCTTTTCCGACTCCACCGTCGCCTTATGCTGGGTTCATTCTTCACCCCACCGTTGGGATACGTTTGTTGCGAACCGAGTGGCCAAGATACAAGACGAGTTAGAAACGCGGAACTTTTATCACGTGTCCGGTACGGAAAACCCCGCCGATTGTCTATCCCGTGGACTCACCCCGATGCAAATAATGGACCACCCGCTTTGGTTCCACGGACCTGCTTGGGTTCACTTGGATCCCTCGCAATGGCCAATAACCGACTTCGAACCTTCGTCAGTGTCACAACCGCCGGAAGAGAAGAGACACGCTCTAGTGGCGAACGTTTCGAGTGAGGTTTCTCCAATCATTGCTTTGGCGAACCGCTTGTCCTCTTGGTCGAAATTATTGCGTAGCGTAATTTACGTTTGTCGATTCGCGAAGCTGTTACCGCGACGTTCGTATGTCTTAGCATCCGATTACAACTATGCCGAGTCGCTAGTATTGCGTGAACTTCAACGTGCGCACTTCTCTGAAGAAATTAGAAGATTACAATCGAATAGAGCTTGTAGTCGCGCCTTTCAACGCCTTAAGCCATTTTTACAGGATGGGATTGTAAGGGTGGGTGGACGCTTGTCCAACTCGCAATTGAGTTTCGACCAACGGCACCCTATTGTTTTACCGCGTAAAGACCATATCATGAACTTATTAGTCGATTACCATCATAAATTGAACTCGCACGCTGGCCCCGACTTGTTGATGTCGATTTTGCGTCAGAATTATTGGATTCTTTCTGCACGTAGTTTAATACGCAATCGGGTGCACCGATGTATAGCTTGCTTTCGGGCACGCCCCAAGCCGTCATTTCCGGAAATGGCGGAACTTAGATCTTGTAGAGTAATACAATCAGTAAAGCCCTTCACGCACACCGGGTCTGATTTCGCTGGTCCGTTTAAGGTCACGCTCACTCGCGGGCGTGGTATAAGATCCACAAAGGCTTACGTCTGCATTTTCGTATGTCTAACTACTCGAGCGGTGCATATAGAACTCGTTGGTGATCTAAGCACAGCAGGCTTTATGGGTGCATTTAAAAGATTTCTTTCCCGCCGTGGCCCTGTAAGTAGATTGTATTCGGATAACGGTACGAACTACTTCGGTGCAAAACGTATTCTATCGGAACTACATGAGCTCTTAGCTAGCAAGTATTATAATTCGGAGTTCGCTCACATTCTAGCCGAGAACCGCATCGAGTGGTCTCTGAACGTCCCAGCCGCGAGTCATTTTGGGGGCAATTGGGAGACTAATATCAAGAGTCTAAAGAGTCATTTATACCGAGTAATAGGAGATCAAATTTTGTCCTTCGAAGAGCTAAGTACGGTGCTCGCTCAAATTGAATGCGTAATGAATAGTCGCCCACTTTGTCGTACGTTGTCTAGTGACCCCTCGGAACCGCTGGCTCTAACTCCAGCACATTTTTTGAATTTAACGCCTTTAAAGTATTTGCCAGCCACAGATATGGATGAGAACAGACTTAGCATTTCCGCACGCCACAAATTATTAGATCGGTTAGTGCAATCGTTTTCGAAACGATGGAGGATGGAATACTTGCATACTTTGCAGTCTCGGCAAAAATGGAACACAGCAACTGAGCCTTTAGCAGTAGGAACTGTAGTTGTGCTCACCAAAGAGAATACGCCGCCTCTCCACTGGCCGTTAGGAATTGTCGAAGAGGTCTTTCCCGGTTCCGACGGAGTAGTTAGGATAGCTCGCGTTAAGACCACGGTTGGGTCTTACTTGCGTCCGGTTGTCCGTTTGTGCCCCCTGCCTCTTCCATAATTTAAATTAGCTTTCTAGATTAAATTGTAGTTGAATTTAGGTAATCTTAGCGTTAGTTAGTTATTTTGTTAGTTGATCTTAGCTCTAGTTGTATTAGTTAATTTTGAAGGAAATCCTTCAAGGGCGGGGGAGATGGTTGCGCGGAAAAAACCATTGGATTATTATATTTGACGGTAGGAGTGTCAAGCCGCTTGTTCCTTTCCGACAAAACGATATCATTCATACCCTCCTCGATCCTCCATCGACACATCGGGGTGGTGGGGTGGGAGGGGCAAGAAGATGATTCTAGAATGTCACGTAATCATCGGGGCCGAGGACATATAAGGCACGCGCGACCGTTGCGCGGCCTCTTTCCACCGCAGTCGTCGTTGAAACCACACCGCTAGTAGAAACCGCTTTAGCCTGGAAGCAGTCGAGCTCCAGGAAACCCGCCTCACCTCGTGTGAGATATAGTCGCGCACCGCCTCTCTCCGGAGTGTTCCAGAAGAAGTTCTAGAAGTTGCAGCTATAGTGCTCAACAGGATAGAAGAAACCCCGGTGAGTCAATATTCCTTTATTTACCGCCTGCCTGATAATATAGTTTAACCCGCTCCAATTTGTGTTTTCCTAATCAGGCAGGATTCCTTTTCAGCGATTTGGCACAATAATAGTTTAGTTTTAGGGAAGAGCGAGTGCATTATACCGCATGCTATAGTAGTCGCCTTTACGTAAGCGTAGAAGCAACCGCATATACAGTCCACTTTAGTTAATATCTCGCGTAATAGGTTTAAGGTTCGACCGGGGAACTAGACTTCGGCAGCCTTAAACACGTGGCTCCACCAAGCGCAATGGATAAATGTTTTACTGATATCCTCACTCACATGATAGTTTCGTGAAGCAGCCGCTGCCGGCTTTTGTGAGTGAATGATAGCGACAGATGTTTTTGTGTGAATAAGTTTTGTACGGTGCATGGTAAATGCACGCTGCGTATGATGAGATAAGGTTTATAATTGGTTGTGTAGTATGTTTTGATTTATAAAATGCGAGTGTGTGCGCGATTGTGTATCTATTGCTGTGCATATGTAGTAGTTGGCGCGTGGTAGGGGCCAACTGGAGACACCGGGTTCCGATACATTTTCAACTACTGAGCATATCTCCTGTTGTTTATATGATCTGAGGTGTCAATGAAGGAGACGTGTGGTTGGTACTAAAACTTTAATTAGACTGCTCATTATTCTTCCTTAACACTAAAGTATATTAACGTGGGAGCACTACACTACACCTCCCACCGACAAAAGAATAAAAAATATGCTATCTATATTTTTTATCAATTCTTAAAATAGATCCTTAAGATTATTCTAAAAAAGGTTAATATCATTATGAAAACTATAATCTAAGACATATCTAGCACGCAAAAATGCATAGTCACAGTAGTATAATTGACATAATCAGGCATAATTATGTATAACATAAAATTATGATTTGATTTTCACGAAAATTTACAATATTATTTATTCGTATCATTAATAATTTTGTTATTATGCCTACCATTTATCTAGTCAGGGCAATAATGATAATATATATAAATAACGTGTCACGCAGTTTCTCCGCGATGGGCTTCTAAACTACTCAACCGATTTTAATAAAATTCGCACACCGTGCGCAGTTTGGTCCAGCTTGAGAGATAGGATAGTTCTTTTTTTGACAATGAGTGACTTACATATTTTTTGCAAATTTAAGGATTTTAATAGGCTATGACAAAGGGTCGTCGAAAAAAGCAGAACAACGTCTGCCTGGCTAGTAGCTAGTATTATATATAATATTCTCTTAATCTTCATAATCTTTTACATTTCAATATTTTATTTTATTCTTATTTTTCATTTATTTACTTCATTCTTAGTTAACCAATACTTATTTATTTTCCTATTTTATCCATAACTAGTACTTTAGCTATTCATTACACATGTATGTCATTTCTTTCACGTACAAGGCTCGCGTATATATACATGATCAAGAAAATTACCAATATCATTTAATTCACTTCTTTACATTTCAGCCCATGTAATTCACCATTTAATTGTACCATAACTTTCACGTACACGGCTCGCTTACATACATGATCAAGATAGTGGACAATATTCCTATACAATTCATAATAAAATATCATTTCCCTCATTAAAATACATTAAAACTTATTCCGCATTTAATCGTGTCCGCACAACCTTAAAAAATGAATCCGCTATTAGGTTTTCCAAACTCTCAGCTGATCAGGCTGATTGTATGTGGATATACTAACCTCCGATAATTTTCTTTATCTTACTCTCGCAACTATGCATTATCAATATTTTCATTTATAATTATGTATTTAGAACAAAGAAGTCAATGTTAAGCAACGTAATCATTATAATTAATATAGCAACACACAGATCAAAATAAAAATTGTAATCCTAACACCGTAAATATTTGGAGACAAGTTTGTTTTAAATTCCAAAGTACGTATAAGGCATCGTTTGTAATTACATCGGACTAGGATGACACAGTGTGATTCACGCCTAATTTCAAAATAACTTTTACAATATTTTATAATATGAATGCAAATAAAATGTCACTTAAAAGGATAGTTTTAAACATTTCCTTAATTTACACAGAAGTTTAGAAATAGTTACATTGTTAATATTTATGTTACTTTTACATACATCACAAAATGCATTAGCTTTTTTTTTAAAATACCTTTGGTATAAAAATGCTTTTTAAAAAATTTCACTATAACAGCTATAAATTTCACACAACGATAGATTAATTTATTTAAACATTATAAAGAACAATTTTTAATATTTTAGGTAGGTTATTATATAAATTAATGATTTAATGTCTTTAGAAAAGAAAAAGATTCTAAAATTTATAATGACTTATAACTTAAAAATATTTTCAAAATTTAAATTCAAGGTAAGAAAACAACGAAATGTGTCAATGATATTAACTATAAACTGTGGAGAAATCAAGTACGTAAAAATGTAATTTAATATTTTGTATTAATTTAATTAAATATTATTATTTCGTTCTTTTTTGTCAGGTTAAAGTAATAAAATAATATAAAACTATAAATGAATAAAAGTAAATATAAAATTGTCAAGCCACATAAGTGCTTAAAATGTAACTTAATTTTTAATACTTGAAATGTTGAATAATCATTTATATCACAATTATCCGGTAAATAATTTCTACTTAGTCATATGTTAAATACAGAATATTTTATATTTAACTTTAAATAAACATAATAGCAAAAAGAATATAAAAATAATCTCAAATTGATAAATAAACTTTCAAATGGAATTAAAAATCACGCAAATGCGAAGTTACCTCTTAAATCTTCATTCTTTTCTACACAATTTTTACATCCTTCTGGGTGATGCTCTTTACAATACAACTGCTGCTTTCCCTTTACAAATGTGCCGGTTAAATTTTCAGTTTTAATTTTCAGTCAGCTTTCAATTTATATTGTGGCTATAAATTATTATTGTGGCCTCTTTTGGTATTCATATTTACTTGTTATCGACAAATCGGTACTGCGTCCATTCCGTTATAATATTTTTTGTCTTTATTATTTAATTCGGTAATTTTTTTTCTTCCCACCTCTTAACTAGGCCCGGCGGTGCGCATGCATTGTTGCAGCGCACCGCTTGGCATGGTCGCCATGTAATATCGGGAAAAAGGTGTCAATGAAGGAGACGTGTGGTTGGTACCAAAACTTTAATTAGACTGGTCATTATTCTACCTTAACACTAAAGTATATTAACGTGGGAGCACTACACCACAGCCTCTTATATTTTCCTGTAAAGACCCCTTATTCATTGTTACTAAATTAATTTTGAAATCAATAATAACTAATAACTACCCGCTAGCCTATATCATCCCGTGGGTGTCGTAAGAGACGACAGAGGGAAAGAAATCTGGAGATGAGCATCAGCGCCTTCCTAATAACGGCTAAAAATAAAAACTGTACTATGATAAACATCCCCCTATTAGCTGATATATGGGGGAATCCTATGTTCAGCAGTGGACTTTAATAGGCTGGTAACAGTAACGATAAATACTAATAAAATTAGAAAAAAACTAAAAAGTACCTTTAAACGCACTTGTAATAGGTATTTTTTTCCTGACAATGTAAATGTGATACCATCACAATGATAGCGTTTAATTACTTGAGTTTAAAAAATTAATTAAATGAAACATAAACCTTGAGATTAAAATGCAAAGTTTCCACGGCAATGAATGATATCAAAATTGGCCTCATTTTAAAGGATCACGAGTTTTCTGACTAATGAAATGTCAATAGAGATAAAACCTACCTTCAGGCGCCATGATAAGATTTACTATTTAAAAAGAACTTTTGAAAATGACGACTCCGTGGCGTAGTGGCTTAGCAATGAGTGGCTGCGCTGGGAGTTGCGGGTTCGAATCCCGCACGGAACAAGTATTTGTATAGCCTACAAATAATTGTTCCGGGTCTGGATGTGTGTCCTTGTGCAATTTATGTTTGTAAACTGCCCTCGCGATACAGGAGAAAATCCTAGTGTAGGGGTAACGTTTTTTAAAAGAATCACAATCACAATCACAAAATATAGTAACCTGATAACTTATTCCAATAATTAAAATTTACTACATAGGTACTAAAATAATAGAAGAAACAAATTTTATTTCAAGCTCCTACTTCGTGTCTATAATTTACAAAAAACATCACATGAAATGACGAAATTGGGGGAAAAACAGGATTCATAACAGATAGTTATTAATTGGTTAACGGGTGCTAGTGCCATAAACTTCATTATATATTTATCATAATTGATATGAGCTTCGATTGAATAAAAAGGTTTTCATTCTCCAGACAAATAAAATAAAATTTGAAGTGCATGCCAAGACTTTCTTTAGAGATTTTCCAAACCGCAATTACTACATGAAAGAATAACGAACAAATTTTCTGCAATATGATAATGAGAACCCGCAACAGGAATCACGAGTATATGTCGGAGTCGGACCAACATGTGCTCAGGCTTCTAGCTTATGTGAGGGGAGGTTCGACACGTTTTGGTCGGAAGTAGCGTTACCTTACCGTAGGATAAAACCTTGTCGAAGTCAAAAAATACCGGTGTCGGATAAATGTGAACAACTCCATACAAAATGTTCTATCACTAATTTACGACTACGCATACAGGGTTCGACATAAGACAGACACAAAAACCATGACACTAAAGCTCCCTTCGCCACCACCACACAGTAAATTAGCAGATCAAATGCATCTGTGTTTGAATACCAAAAACTAAAAAGACAAAAACTTGTATCACGACGTTTTACTAAACGTTGATATAGACGTCTAGTAATTTAATTATTAAACTGATGCGATGGCAGAAAAAAGACGATAGGCTCAAAAACCAATCGCTTTAGCTCTTTACATGTCTTTCAGTAGGGTAACCACTCTTCAAGAAATCTGACTACAGTACTTTTAACGTATAATTAAGAAAAGACTACAATGGTTTATTCTAGACAAAAGTAAGCGATAATGGCACAAAAACAATAGGATCCAGAACCGAAAACAATAGCATAAACCGTACAATAAAGGACTGGATTTCGAGCAATGTTAAATGTACAAAATACAATCATTAGTAAACCAAAATATAATATAAGTAGTATCAGTCAGAATTTTGTGACTTTTGAATAATGTTTTCGTTAGGTAAAAAGTACCAAGGTAACGTAAAGGCAGTCCCCCACTAGATGCAGTGACGACCTGGTAAGACATTCAGAAAGTCGATGGATGGAGGTGGCGCAAACCCGAGCTTTGTGGAATTCCTTGAGGCATATGTTCAGCATTGGACTTGTGAAGTACTGTAATGATGATAATGATGAAAATAAACGAGAATTTGATATTTGAATTTTTTGACATGTTTGTAACCGCATGCTTCGCGAGTGTATATTATTGCATTTTCGCGCCCAAGTCTGCGTACCGAGTACCTATTTCGACTAATTACTGGTACTCGTTAACACGATAAAACAAACTCGACACATCTCTAGTAAAAACATAACATGAAATTCGAATGTGGCATGGGTCCTGCGTTGAAAAGTCTATTAAAAAGTTCATTAATAAATTTGCTTAGTTAAGTGAGCTTTATTAAAGTCTGAGAGTTACGATATAATGTTTGGATAAAATATTAAATAAATGGCCACCACAGCCTGAGCACAACTCCGTCGAGATATTTTATTCATGATAATTAATTGCTTGGCGCTTAATTAAATTGAGGCGACGTCACGTCACGGGCGAAAGTCTCAGAAATACCGGCCTCACTTTATAAACGGAATACTTTTTCACTTTTCACCCTAAAACAAGTTTACAGTGTACTACTTCTTTTTAGGCCCGGCTCGATACACCTTTGAAAATTTTATGCTTCCACGGTGTTTTATTAGAGAAATTGTTGCTTTTTCCTTCTGGTTTAAAATGATTCTTTAGGATCTTATGAAATTATTTAATCAAATTATTTATTTATTTAATAAAAAAATCCTTTGAACTTCCTTCCTTTCATTCTTTTGAGAGCTAAGGGGTAAGTGTAGCCATAAATTATAAATTCCACCAAAAACATAAATGCGAAACGACGGCCAAGTTCGGTACCAAACGACATGGAGGATTATCGGATTAGGGTTGCAACATAAAAGTATATCGATAATAATGTTACGAGCTTGAGGTTCGTGACAATAAAAACTGCCGATTGAATTACCAAAATTAACTCTTTAATTCACTTTACACTAATTAAAACTTAGAACACTAATAATTAACTACACTGATTCACTTTATTTCGCTCCGAAGCTTCGCTTGTCTCGCCAAATTCAATACTTCTGCGATCGCATCCTGCAGCGCCTATATATACAAATTAGCAATGAAGCATCCGGAACATTCAAGTAAATGCGCGCAAAGCGACGAGTGTTCGAGTGTAGATTTTCTAGAAACTTAGTTCCTCGGATGGCGCTGTCGGTTGAAAGATCTGCGATGTCACTTTCTGCAAAGCTCCCCTCGCTCTCGTTCCTGACACTAGATGGCGCTAGTGTATGGCGTTGACTTATTCACGCAACAATAATATCCACATTCATATCCAAGGATAGTTAGTAGGTAATATCGATAGTCGATATATCGCCTGTTCTTTTTTTATGGATAAAGTGTACAAGCGAGCACACTGCCCACATGAAGGTAAATGAATACTGTGTGGTAGAGTCATGCTGCAGTTATACCTATATTATGGTTGTGACACGAATGGGTCGGCTCAATCGTGGAAGGACGACGGTCTCACAGCACACCAGCGTAAAATAGTAGCTTAATGCTGCTATGTTTCGTATGGTGAGCGTAGAGAACCGGAGACCCTTTTTACTGTAATCGAGGCATTATATCTTAGTCCTCACGGGTGAAAACGCATCTGCATTTTGATTCGTAATCGAGGATAGATGTAGGTAGGTGTACATGGGCCACAGCAACCACTTACCATCAGGTGGACTGTGTGCTCGTTTGTCACGCTATTTTTAAAAAAAATGGTAAATTATAGAATCTATAAGAATGTACAATGTTCTTGGAACTGCTATGCAGCTCGGTGTTCGTTTACACTTAACATTCAAAAAATATTAAATAAAAAATATACAATATACTAAAACTCTTAAGGATCTAATTTTGCCATTACGTTTGGAAAAATAAATATTGATTGCACAAAACAAATTGTAAATGGCATTTTTATTAGCGGCGACCGGCATTTCCACAAAAATAATTACACGCTGGCGGAGGATTCACTAAATGCCTACTGCGACAGTATGATAGGGCCCTAACTAGTTATGTGAGTTCGACCTTACTGTAACTGAATTTCCGCCTTTAAGACGACACATCGAAAATGTGGCTCCAGGCTATCGCCGTACTTATCCTAGTGAATACATAATTTCTATAAAAACTCGAAAAAAACGCCGTCATAAGGTTTTAAAATTGCGCAGCGCCCACGACGAATAAAAGCGCTTAGAAATTGTCAGAATCTTAAAATATTATTGATTTAAGTAAGCAAAATAATGAGGAAGTAGATTATGATTATTGATGTTATGAATATATTTGAGTGATTCCCAAGCATATAGATTAAGTAAGTAATATCGTTGTAATTTCAACTATAGTGATTTTAGAGGCATTTTCGCAAATAATTATGATCGAGTCAAAATTATACAATCGTGTTTTTGAGCAAGCAAATACGAGATAAAGACATGAATTTACCTATATCAAATTTCCACTTTCGTTAGTGGGGTCATAGTCCTATACTATTCGATGAAAGGAGGTGCATTTTTTCGCGGTGTCGCCTTAATAGACCGCTGATGTCGCGTTCGCCACACATCAGAGCAGGCACGCAGGTGAAGTCAACACTTAGGAAGAAAGATGTGTATATGCCTACTTACATACTATTACGACTTGCGTGAAACGAAATACATGATCTTTTCCCAGCCAATTTCGAACAGTGACATTTATTAGTTTCATAAATCAGGTAAGATTGTAGTGAAAGCACAGGCAAACACAAATAATACGTGTCGAGTACGCATCTCAAACACATGTTGGTATTAGCGAAAACGCAAATGTATTGGTTCTATATATAAAAACTTTTCATTTGTACGAACCGTAATACTAGGTAGATAAGCGCATGAAGAATATTTATTAAAAAAAAAAAACCTGTATCAAAAACTAATCGAACAACGGATCGTTACCGAGAACGAAATAAATAGGAATCAGGCACTATTTGGTAGATGCCCTGATGACTAAAGCATAATTTCTTTATTCAAGTACCGCTTTGTTTTATTAAAACATACCTAATAAAACGAACGCAGTATAGACAACTTAAGTTTCTATTACAATTTACACTTTGGATAACTTACGCTTACTTACTTAACTTAAGCTTACTTAAAACAAATAAGAAAAACTGGCGTCGTAACTCAAATTGTCATTGATACTGTTCTTACGTTCAGTTACTACTTTGCACGAAGGATCAATTCAAAAAAGAAGAATTTCTTAAATATAGCAGCCTGGTATTAACCACACTCGGTGAGTTAATTTTTTTTTTCTTCATAAAATAGGATAACAAACGAGCACACAGTTTTCGTGATGGTAAGTGGATGCTGTGGCTCATAGACATTCTACATTTAGCCTCGATTAGGAATATAAATGCAGATGTGGTGTCTCCCTTGCGGAATAACATGGAATGCCTCATTTCCTGTAAAAAGGGTTTCTGGTTCTCTCTACCATACGAAACCAAGCAGCATTGAGCTGCTATTTTACGCTGGTATTCTGTGAGAGCGTAGTCCTACCCTGTCGATTCGACCCATTCGTGCTACAACTATAATATGGTTGCAGCGTGAATCTAGCACGTAAACTTGTAAAGAAAATTGTTGTAACATAATGTGATCGCTGCGTTTACTAAATCTTACAGCACTGAATTACTGCATTATCGATATCTCAAAATACAACACAAAATATAAAAAAGAAATTACGATGCTCTCAAGATTAATCAACATATTATCAAAAAGTCCATTTCCCTTTTTTTCAGCAGTAACTTTCTAGAAAAATTATAATAATTTCATAATTTTTGGCATGAATAATATAATAAAACATATTAAGAACGAGAAAAGGAGAAAATTTAATCTACCACAAAATAGGGTTTTCAGAGCTCTCGCCATGGCAACACCGAATTAATGAACCAACAATCCGCCGTAATAAAATGTAATCCTATACCTTATTAGGCACCGAGATGGTGACGATAAATCTGTACTGCTTCACTGTTGAGGGGATAAGTGAATATTAAATTGTGGCGGAGGTTAGGGTGTCACTGTCATGAAATTAATCTATGTTGCCATATTTGTTGCGTAGTGGGTCCCTTTATTGGCGGTACAGTTTTAGGGGGTTACTTCGATAATTTACTTTGAAACGACGTTATTTAAAGCAGAACTTTTGCAAAACGTTATCTACAAAAATACGATAACTTTATCTATTCATTTATAGTTATGACTACGGTAAATTTACCGTTAGAACTATCACTCCTTCTACCCTTTATGGGTCTTGGTGACCTAAACAGTATCTTTTCATATTCCCTTCCCTATCTTCGTTCTTGCTTGTTAGCTCTCAACTACCCCTCGTCGAGATCTCTACTCCGTCGATCCATTCTCAGATTGTCCCTTCGGTCGTTTTTACTTTGGCAACCAAATTCATTACCTCCTACGCGTAGATGTTTGCCTTTTATTTAGTCACAGCTTTCAAAAAACATACACTACATTGACATATTATAAGTCGGTAAATGTCTTAGTCTTGCACAAATAAACGTATTTTCGGTGTTTCGGCATTAACCGAATGTACAACCGGTTGTATTTACATAAATAACAAATTATACGATATATCACTTAAGACGCTGCTGTTTAATAGTCTTAGTTAAAATAAAAGTAAAATAAATATATACTTAAATGATAAGCATTCAGTAAAGCGACGTTTAAATAGGTTTTCTACATTGGTCACAATTATGAGTGCTATGGTTGCAGGGCAATAATGATGATGCTATTGGACTTATTTAAGTTCACCAGCAACATGGCCGTTATATTTTTCATCATAAGTTCCCAAAAGTTCACTTCAGGACATAGGTCTCTCCCGTTGCAAGATATTGGTATTTCTTTCATTTTCTTGGCATGCGTATTGACCAACGCTGTATTATACCATGAAGTGTAAACATGAAAACTTTTTAAACTATCTATAAAGAACAAAATGGGTTCAATTCAAGAAGCCATAGGAACTCTTTAGACACATTATTCATAAAAAATCGTCATCAATTTAAGAAATGCTTAAAATTGCGCTGTATCGTCACGAATTGACAATAGAAAGACACAGGTAAGTATATATAGGAGATTACAGTAAGCAATAAGAAGTAAGGTCGTTAATTTGCAGAATTCCTCAAGGTTACAATGACATGCTAGTCTTTATTTAACCTCTCAAACGACAAGCGTCCAAATTTGACCGGTTCGATCATTGAGTTATACAAGACTAGAGGAGCAAACCACATTACCGCGCGTCGAAAAAAGTGTAACCACTATCCAAACGCGACGACGTAGCTTTGAAACTAATAACAATTTTAAGTAAACATATATCTATCTCACTTACACAAGTTGCGAAAACAATATCGTCGTCGTAAGATTAGAAAAAGATAGACAGACACACAAACATGCAATGGCGGGTTGGTGTGGCTTACTATATGAAATTTTACCTAAAATACGCAATAAAAATGAGTTTTTTTTAAGCTGCAGTTAATTGTTTTTATATTAAAAAAGTATATTTTATTTTAAAATCTTTATTACGTCCCCTTAGAAAAAAAGGGATACAAAGCTTATCAGATAAATAGAAGTAAACATAATGATGAAATAAAACGTATTTTTATGGTTCTAATAAATCAAACAATAAAAATAGGTATCTAATAAAATATAATTAATATAAAATGTATACGAAATTATAAATAATATAAAATTATTAATATAAAATAGGTAATAAAATATATTTAAAAGATAATTCAAGAATAAACTAAAATAAGAATAATTAATTATATTGTATGAAAGTTAAAACGTAGTTTTTATTATAATTTCCAAAATATTTAAAATCGGAGGTAACAAATTAACTTACTCCATTAATTATATAGTCTCCCATTAATGTAGGATAATCACAAATGCGGAAAAGTGGCAACATTGAACCTAAATGGCAATATTCGATATTTTATTTAATTTTTTAGTGTTTTAAATGTTAATATGAATATATAAATTAAAACTTACGTATGGAAAGTGATTCCGCTTGATTTATTATGTTTTTGTGACCTTGAAACGCATTCTTTCACTACGCATTTACCCATTTTTTGTTGTGAATCGTTCGGCTTAACTCGGACGGCGTCACCTTGAACACTGAACCGACGTTCGCTGAGTATAAGGCTGTGGCCTTATGTGAAGTGACAACGCTTTGACGCGGAAATTACTTATCTAGTGTAACATATAAATCAATGGGTTCGATATTCCGTCAAAATTCAAGAGGTCAAATGTGACCGCACCCACCCACAGCACTTTAACCCATCAATACTTATGTTCAGAGACTACTTTTCTATAATGAAGTTTGGCATTATAGAATCAATATGAAATACTCTATACTCTCAGTTCGTTTTTGGATATTTATTTACAATAATTTACATGTGAATGTTATTGTGTTGATTTTTGGTTTTGACGTGACAACGTCTTATAAATTGGTTTGCCGGGTGACACTTCAAGAAACTGCGTTACGCTCCGCTCACGTTATGCGCTCACAATGAGAGCGAGTGAGAGGCACGCGTCCCGTCCACTCGGGCATGGTTAGCCCGCCTAAGAGCGAGAGAGACAGACATAAAAAGTGTTATTTCATCCTTCTTCCTACTATACGAATGAATATTCACATTAAAATTATTTTACCACTCAAAGTCGTTGTCACGTAAAACTTTCGCCCGTATACCGACTTTACAGGCAACCAATTTTTTTTTCTAGTGTTTTATAGTGTTTTACTATGAAATTGTAATTAAAGGTTTTGTGTGAATATAATTCATCTTTTTACGTAAATAAAATTAAGTAATATATATATATATATATATATATATATATATATATATATATATATATATATATATATATATATATATATATATATATATTACTTAATTTGGTATGTATTTTTTTGTTATCAAAATACAATAAAATCTTTTTGTAATGAAGTAAATCCAGACTTTTGTTTAAACCACAGGATAGAAAATTTTGTATAGATTTTATAATGCCAAACTTTTTCATAGAAAAGTAGTCGTGCTGTGGGTGGATGCGGACGCATGCGACCGCTCTGGATATGCCGGACGCAAGCGACTGCATGGTATTTTTATGGCGATTGAAGGGTTAGTATGTGATCAATACAGAATATATATCAATATCGATAGATAAATATAGATATAAAAAAGCAATTGATAGCATAGGTGAAAGTACTAGTACTAATACAAAAACAGTCGGAACGTGTAATTTATATCATTGAAAGGCACAGCTGTTAAGCCGTTATACCATACAAATAATTTAAAGAATTTACACAGGAATAAATGTTTTGTTCTAACTTTTTGATGAAATAGCTTTTATTAAAAATATTTTAATATTTAAGTCGGATTATGATAATTTAAGTGCTAAATGAATAGTGAGCTCGACAACATCTCGCAAAGCGTAAATTTCGTTAATTTCACATTAAAAATTTAAACCTAAATTCCAGCTCTTTGTCTAATTAAAACGGATATTTGCACCGCCTTTCGTTTCAGAGAATGGGTAGCAAGGGATCCTTTGTGTACGCGCTCTATGAAATAGATACGTAAAGTAGAAAATTATCGTAATACTGCTAATGTAATTAGACTGCCTGTATGTCTGCCATCGCATAGTTGAAAGAAGGAGGAACACAATATTAGAAAATACTTCTTTGTCTATAGTAATTGGCAAAATTTCTTCAAACTTTCTACCGCAGGAAAGCATAAAACTGACCGCAAACATGGCGATAATTATTTATTTTTAAACGACGTCAGAGAATAGCTGTACGAAGTAATACTCATTACTAATTTTATCACTTTCTAAAAAATCAGGTACTCAGAAAATGTATCATTTATCTGAAATCGATTACCTACTTTTCTCCTACGTGCTGTTATACCGCGTCCTTTTCTATAAAGTTTTTGTCACTTGTATTATAAATAAAATAAACAATTCCTTTAGAAACGACAAGAAAAAGTTTTAAGAGATCCAGTTCTAATTCGTTTTATTTAGATTGTTATAATAATGTCTGTCTCTTAACTATTTAACGAACATGTTCATTTTTCTTTACCTTGAGTTTACATCAATAAAATCAAGGTAAAATCAAATTACGTTTACATGAATATTATAGCAAAGTAAAACTAAAATTTAAAATGGGCACATTTGTTAACCGAGGAAAATTATCTCCCATGATTGTCTGGCAGTGGATGCTCAATGCTTATGAGTTATGAGAATAGAAATGACAGGTGCAATTTTTGAATAAAGAAATAGTTAACGTTATTAAACATTACTTAACAAAAAAAACATTTATCTTTGATTATTGCACTATGCACATAGAACCTTTATGCTACTATAAATTAGAAAAAAGAACACATTAAAGCACACTACAACCTGATGTCAACTGCGAGTTATATAATATGAATGGCAGTGCTGTTAGTGCCTCGCAAACACAGAGAAACATTGAGAACGCTATTTCATATCTAACTAGCTGTTCCCCGCGAGTTCGTCCGCGTGCAATTATATACTATAGATTTCATGGGTTTTAATTTTTTTTGCACGGAACCCAAATTTTTTTTCTAAAATAAAAGTACCCAAGTTATTCCTTATAACATCAGCTATCTACCAGTCAAAGCCCCGTCAAAATCGACCCAGACATTTCTTATTAGCCAGAATAAACAGACAGACAGACAGACAGACATACAGAGAGTCACACAGACAGACAAAAATTTTAAAAATTATTTTTTGTTATAAGTGGACATAGGCCCGTATATACTTTTATATACATTAAGTAAATAGTCGTTATTTTGACATTACAAACATACACTTCAATTTTATTATTTGTATAGATGAAAAATAAATATCGTTGCTATTGTAGCCAAGTTAAAATTTAATGTCAATAATACGTACCAGTTAATTTCCTTTTTTGACACCTGGTCACTGTAACCGATGGTCACCTGCATTCAACTCCAAGTCAAAAAGGCTACACAGAGGCGTTGTCACCTTTGAGGACCAAACTAGAATGCCTCGAAACTTGTAGGTGTTTAGTGTACTGGGTACTGGTTTTCTATACCCTTCAGGTCAGTAAACAGCAGTGCAAGCACTGTTGCTTGCGGAGAAAAGTAGATAAGAGAGTTGTCCCTACTGAGACGGACTCCTAGGCAAAAGTTAGTGCTAATACCCAGTAGAAAGCAAAACTAAACTTCTGAAAGGGTTCTCAAAAGGAAGCCTCGTACCGGTAAGCTAAGTTTAGAACGGTCTGCCACTAGATAAAGTGACGACTTGGTAAAATACACAGACCCGACTAATTTGTGGCATTCATTTCCTTTTCTTTTTGATTTCATTTTTTCATTAATTGGGTGAAATGCATGTTTAGCTGTGTGCATGTTAAGAGTCGTAACAATGATGATAATTATGATATTATTTCTGTAAACCTAAAAGTGAAGTTCATTTTCATTACAGCCCTTCACAAGTCCACTGCTGAACGTAGGCCTCCCCCAAGTAATGCCACAAAGCACGGTCCTGAGCCACCTGCATCCGTCGACTTCCTGCATATCTTACCAGGTCGTCACTCCATCTAGTGGGGGGTCGCCCTACACTACGCCTACCGGTACGAGGCTGCCACTCAAGAACCTTTCTTCCCCATTGGTTATCGGTTCTTCGAGCTATATGGCCGGCCCATTGCCACTTCAGCTTACTAATCCGTTGGGCTATATCGGTCACTCTGGTTTTACTGCGGATATCCTCATTTCTGAGTCTATCACGCAGAGAAACTCCGAGCATAGCCCTCTCCATAGCTCGCTGAGCAACCTTGAGCGTCCTCATACGGCCAGCAGTGAAGGACCACGTCTCAGATCCGTAAGTCATCACTGGCAACACGCACTGGTTGTACACTTTAGTTTTCAGAGATTGAGGTATACCTGACGAGAAGATGTGTCGTAATTTCCCGAACGCTGCCCAGCCGAGTTGAATCCGTCGATTAACCTCTCGGTCGAAGTTGGACTTACCTAGTCGGACTATTTGTCCCAAGTAAACGTACTCGTCAACAACTTCGAGCATAGTGCTCCCAACAACTACCGGCATAGGTGTGACATGGACATTAAACATGATCTTTGTTTTGTCCATGTTCATCGTAAGACCTATCCGTTGGGAGACACTACTGAGGTCATTGAGCATAGTGCTAAGGTCCTCCAGCGATTCCGCCATAAGGACTATATCGTCGGCAAATCGAAGGTGAGTGATGTACTCGCCATTGATGTTAATACCGTATCCTTTCCAGTCCAGTAGTTTGAAAACGTCTTCCAACGCAGCGGTGAAGAGTTTCGGGGTTATAACGTCACCCTGTCTTACACCTCTTTGCAGTTGGATAGGTTTCGAACTCTGGTTCTGTACTCGGATAGCCATCGTAGCCCTACTGTACAAATACTTCAGCACTTCGATATACCGACAGTCAACTTGGCACCGCTGAAGGGACTGTAGCACCGCCCAAATTTCGACGGAATCAAAGGCTTTCTCATAGTCCACATACGCCAGGCAAAGTGGCAGATTGTACTCTTCGGTCTTCTGTACAATCTGCCGCAGGGTATGTATGTGGTCTATGGTACTGAAGCCTTTTCGGAAACCGGCTTGTTCGGGAGGCTGGAAGTCGACGAGTCTGCGTGCGAGACGATTCGTAATGACTCTCGAAAATAGCACGTAGACGCGGCTCAGAAGGGAAATCGGTCTGTAGTTTGTCAAGAGAGCGTTGTCGCCTTTCTTAAAGAACAAGACCACCGCACTTCTGCTCCACGCCTCCGGAGTAGTGCCGCCATGGAGGACGGAATTGAAGAGCTTCTGAAGGACTTATGATGACTGATAAGGAAAAGTGAAGTGATATAGAGCAATTATGGATTTTATGTAGATATACTGCACTCGTAAAGAGTCGGTCGGTAGTATGTACATGCAAATTTACAGAGAAAAATTTACTACCCCGTTCCTTTCAAAAAACACACCAAAATACGGATTCACTAATTTGGTCTGCTACAAAGAAGCAAAAACAATGCACACACGCCGTCTGCATTCCGCAAAGAGTCAGCAACCAGCGGCTGTTAATTTAAATTACTGCTAAAATTTGCCCAAAACCAACCGTTTCGCGAAATGACGAAACGTTGAAACGACCGGAGCTTTAATATTGTTTTCTTTAGAGGTAGCTCCATTCATCATAGACGCGCTAATGAACAGAGCAGGGATGTCGAGTGTGGTAACATATGTATTATTTTGTATAATAAATAATAATATAGATCTAAACATTCAGATTTTTTTTTAAATAAAAGTGACAAACGAATTAACAGTTTACCTGTTTATTAGAGTCTGAGAATTATTAGAGTCAGGCGTTGCTTTGCAAAAACCATTAAATTTAAGATGTTAAAAATTAATTCGCTATGATCAACGTAATAAAATTAATATATTTTACCTAGTTTGAAGAGCACCTCCCGCCCTCTCCCAATTGTGTACATTATCCCCGTCACCACTAATCTCGGGACCACTAACCCCAACACCACTACACTAGGAAAGACACTACCGTCGATAATACGACATGTGTTTCGCCTCTACACGGGGCATCTTCAGGTGAAGTTAGCGGTCAGCCACCGCAGAATCTACTTCAATTAATAAATTGAAGGAGACTGGGATGTGCCCTATCCCAGTCTCCTTATACAAATATATATATATATATATATATATATATATATATATATATATATATATATATATATATATATATGTAAGGAGACTGAGATATAAAAATCTATTCTATTCGGTGACAAGTGTACAGCGATCCGGGCGTTCAGAGTGCATGACATACACACACTCTTATATTACAGATTTCTGAATAATGTATGACAAACGCGTCGCTACACACCACGCTTTGCAGAAAGATCTCTATTTTGGACCGTATTTCAAGGCTTGGGATTTACCTACGGTCTAAGCAACGCATTAATCTCGTAGGCATAATAGATCATGTTCGAAATTCGAAACAACATTCCCTCATTGAGATAGTCGATGACGCTTATAAGGATGCAAAGTTTAAGCGCAACTGCTTCTGCCACATTAACTACAAGCCCGAAGTTTCGGGTAAAAAAAACCTGGAAGCCTAAAGGAATCATGGCAGACCCCACAGAAATCTAAATAATAATATTATTTAGATTTCTATGGCGGACCCAGAGACGCGACGACCGACGACCTCATACTCAAAGAGGAAAATGAAAATGGAGAAAAAAGAGTAAGTCTTTGCCTGATAACGGAAAATTTAAAACTATTTGTAATTTTTCTTTTTGCCCTTTTTCCTTTGTGTTGTCTGTATAGTTTGTATAAATTCCTACGAGTTTTGGCTTCAGCCCTCGTAAATGCGCGGGCCGCATCGGACTCGCGATCAAAGAAAAGAGTTAATAATAACACAAAATTATTTATAAAAACTTCAGCCATTTCATTAGATATTTTTTCAAACCACCTTGTACATGTCCCAAGAACTGCAGGAGGCTACACAAAAGTTTACAATAACCGTTAGAAGACAAGTTTTGAAGCCTATGATATAATACTACGGACACAAATGACGACATCACTCTTTGATATTTCTTTTTCTGATGATAGTTTGTATTATCATGTATAATATCATAGATAATATTTCTACATTTTATAACTACGCCGTTTATGTTAGACAGTATTAGATGAAAAATACTTTACAACATTAAACGCGTCCTTTATAATTTTTGTTGTTTATGTGTAAGTGCGATAAGTGCAAACTCTTACCCATATACAACTAAATTTATACTCGATTTAGAATAAAATGTAGTATGCGTTGTCAACCGTAAGATCTAACAGCCTTGTTACCAATAAGTGTCTCCGATTTTAACACTTACCACACGAAACACAGCAGCATTTAAGCTGCTATTTTACGCCGGTATTCTGTGAGAACGTGATTCTTCCCCGTTGAGACGACATATTTGTACTTCGACCACAACAGAGGTTGGCTTGTGTGTAGGTAAAGATTTAACTTCTGTTTTTGCGAACCGTTGTTGACTTAACGTTCCTAAGATTTTATATAAGAACAATTTATTGAAGAAAATAGTTTGACTTCAACTTGACTTTAAGTTGATCATTTTAGACTGTGGTGTACTCTACTGGATCCCCTAGCAAAGCACGCCACTGACCTTCCGCTAAACGAATACATAATGAAATATGTGTATAAAAACGAATGAAACATTTCTTGGTAACATTACAGAAATACCTTATAAGAAATCTAAACAAAATGTTAAATATCGCCCCCTTACAACTAAAACCGATTATCTGACAAATTTTGTGAAAATTAGTTATTAACACCAATCGAAAGGGAATTTCAAGCTGCGTCTACTGGTAAAACCCGTTTTCTGATACGACGCATAGTTTAGAATATAAAGAAAGTGAAAAACTATTAAAGTTCAATTATTTGCAATAAATCTACATAAAAAAACGACTAACCTATTGTAATATAACCTTTTTTAAATATCATCCAAGTAAAACCGCGTTTCCTTTTGTAATTTATTTTTGCTGTAGAAAATTACGAATAAACTTCACCAATGATTACAACTAAAGCAAGGTAAATAGTTTTAGTTGGTTTCTTCACACTGAGATCTTAAGGCAGTTCTGTGAATTTATTCAGCTAAAGTTTGTTACCCCACTTAAATAATTTTTACCAGACAATATTAAGACTAATATTTATAACTTAAATACAATTAAAACCGGTTATACTCATTTAAATGTTTTTAACCTTATAATTTCACGCAAACCTTCTACTAATGCTTCTGGTAAAAGCAAATTTCTGCACTTACTTGTTATTGCGTGCCTATAATCGTGCTTATCGCATAAAATGTTACTCCGCTAAAAGCTGCTATCGGCCAGTAGTCTGTTTCGCTCGCACACGGCGCTCGCGATCTGATTCGTCGTTCAGTTGGGTCCCGTCATTTAGTCGGTTTGCATTCGCGCGAATTATAGTGTCAAAGTTGAGTGGTGGCTGATGACATTCTGATATTGATAGCAGTTTTTGTTTAATTTTGTGTTGTTTTTTGATTAAAATGAGTTCTCAGAAATATTTTGTGCCTTTAGAAACTGGAGGAATTGAATTACCAAACGGTAAGTAGTGTTATATTATAGTTTTGAGGTTATGGTTCCACTACAAAACTTTTGATTGCTTGATTATAAAAGTATCGAATAAGTACTGTGATGAGTGTTGTTCTAAGTGAAATACAATAATTATTATGCTTATCACAGGAACTGGAGATCTCGGGCTGCAAATATCCGATGAAGATGACTATCTTTTATCTCAAGCCTTCGATTATTTTATACAACAACCTTTAAACAATCCTGTTGAAATTATCAGTAAGAAAGAAGGTAAGAGGTTTCTACATAATAATCGTAAGATGATGTACTTCGTAACCTCTGTACTGATAAGCAACTCATTATTTTATTATCTACCTATGAACAGTACAAAACAGTAGAACTACTTCCCGTCTATCTGTTTAACGTAATGGTTTGTATCTCTTTCGCGGTGAAATCGCTTAACCATCTTAATGAAAATTTACACAGACATTCTCGGCACGTTGGAGACGGACCTAGGTAACTTTTCACCACTGGAAAATATCCCATCACACGGACAAAACCAATTAACTGGCTGGCTGGTCTCATACTTAGTGTCATCATTTGTAAGAGCATTTAAAATACCATAGTAATAAATTTTACTTTACAGAATGCTCTAAAGAACAAAAATGCAAGAAGTGTAAACGTAAATGCAAACAGAGCGACGAAAATACAAACAATTCAGAAAGTATAGAAAATAGTACTGGTAGTGATGCTAAAAGTAAAAGTTTTATGTTATATTTTGTAAGTTTTGTAAGTGATTTAGGTATACCTACTAATAAAAATACAATTTTTACAGAATGCCTGAATATAGTTCTTAATGAACCAGAAACAAAAGACAAGAAGTATAAAAAGAGCAACAGAAATAATGGAAATAACCTTGGAGTCAATGATATATTATTACTGTCTGAAGAGTGTAAAATATCAGGTACAATTTTAAATACGTTATTTTACATAATTAAATTAATGATTATTATCAATAAGATTTTATTTTGAATTAAGTTTTTTTTTACAGAAACTAATACTAGCTATCATTGCCAGCCAGGCACAAATAAACAAGTGCAACCAGAAGCCATGGTTGATAGTTTTAAGAGTGGTGTCATATCTGCTGAAACTTTAAATTCTGAAGGTGATTTTTTTGGATAACTAAGTGGCTTAATGTAATGTGTTGTGTTCTTACTTTAAGTACGTTCACCTATAATTATTTTATTTATATTTATTTATTAACAGAGATTGAAAAACAAGAGCGGAGTGTCGAATCTGATATAGAATCACTCTATGGAGGTGATTTCTCTGATAACGACCCTACATACCACCCAGAAAATCAACAAGCTCCTCCTAGTGACTCAGATGACTCCGAGCTCATAAATTTAGAAGAATTACTTAATCCAGATTTAGTTCACACAGCAGAAAAAAATAAAAACATTCAACGGGGCAAATGTATACAGATGCTATTCGGCAACAAGTCTGAATCTCGTCAAATAGCGGAACTTGTGATGTTTGATATATTTGAACGTAGCTGGAAGATATTGAAGCCGCAATCACGCTGGCGCCAACCGGATCCCGCGTCTTGGAAAATTAACGTCGCAAAAAAACGAAGAGCGGAAGGCTTATCGTATGTTACTGGGAAAAAGGTCAGAAACCCAAAAGTTCCTACAACCGTTGACTGTTCTAAATGTAAATACCAATGCTCTAATAATTTTACTGAAAGTGTAAGACAAACTTTATGCAGACTATACTGGGGTCTTGATTTCGTAGGACGAAAAGCTTTTCTGCTGAAGCATGTGAGCGTTATGCCGACGAAAAGACTTTTAAAAGACCGAAAAAGGACAACAGAACGTTCTTTTACCAAAAAATGTTTTTTTGTAGTTGAAGGACAACAAAAGTATGTCTGTTCTAGATTTTTTTGCAGTACTTTGAGTATTTCGCCTTTTAGTGTGAATAATGCTATAAAGCGAACAGATCAATTTGGCTGTTATTTAGAAGATAAAGATCCTCGTGGACGTAAAGAAGCCCCAAATAAAACCCCACCTGAAAAAATTGAGGAAATCAAAAGCCATATAGCTTCTTTCCCAACAATGGAAAGTCACTACACTAGAAAGCAATCGAAACGCAAATACTTAAGTGCTGGGCTTTCCTTAGGTAAGATGTATTCTTTATATGTTAATCAATGCAAAGAACGTAATACAAAACCGGTGTCAGAAATAACTTATAGAAGAATTTTTTCTAGGGAGTTTAACTTGAGCTTTTTCGTGCCCAAGAAAGACCAATGTCTTGTCTGTACTAAATACAATCGTGCAAACGCAGATGAAAAAGCAAATTTAGTACAAAACTATGAAGATCACATAGAAAAGAAACGAGCATGCAATGCTGAAAAGGCCGAAAGAGAACTAAACTTTTTATCAGCAACATTTGATCTTCAAGCTATTTTACAAATTCCTAGTACTCAGGTTGGCCTTCTTTATTATACCAGAAAATTGACTGTTTATAACTTAACGTTATATGAAAGCGCGCTACCAAACGAAGCATATTGCTTTGTATGGACGGAGGTACACGGCAAAAAAGGTAGCTCGGAAGTTGGCACTATTCTAGCCCATTATTTAACAAACTGCATTCCAGAAAATGTAACAGAGGTTAGTTTGTTCTCCGATACATGCGGGGGACAAAACAGAAATCAGTTCATAGCCGCTTTACTCTTGTGGGTTATCAATCAGAGCAAACAATTACAGATTATTGAGCACAAGTTTTTGGAGTCTGGCCATTCTTACATGGAGGCCGACTCAATGCATAGCTCAATTGAATCTGCGAAAAAACATCGTGACGTGTATTGTTTATCGGACTGGATCAATATATTCAAAGATGCCCGATCAAAGAACACGTATAAAAAGGGCACCAAGAAAGTGAAGAAAAACAAATACAACGTAAAACAGTTCACGTATTCTGAATTCAAAGATCTGAAACAATTAGCGAGCACTATAATTTTGAACAAGACAACAAACACGGAAGGTCAGAGAATTCAATGGCTTAAGATAAAAAGGATGAAATACATAAAAGGTGATCGAAACATATACTATAACTATGATATGTCAACCAATTTCATGACAATGGACGTCACTTGCTCAGGAACACAACTAAATAAATCTGCAACTACTGTATCGGAAAGTCACGGCTATGCGACAAGGCGTAAATCGAAACAACCAGACGCCTGTGAACATGCGACCTCTTCGACTAGCTGTGAGTTCATATTTCCTGCTTTGCAACAGCTGTACAACAAACCATTGCCCATAACTGTAGCCAAAAAGAAAGATTTATTAAATCTATGCGAAAAGGGTGTTATACCTGAAGAGTACCATGGCTGGTTTCAGTCTTTGGCTACAGATAACAGAACTGTTGACTGTTTACCTGAAGCAGCAATTTCTGAAGAGTCTGATTTATCTGACAATGAGTAGTATTTTCACAGAAAATTAACAAGAAAAAATTATCCTATGGTTATTTCGGTATTATTTTAGTTTTAAGATTTAAGTAGTCGGGATTTTCTACTTAGCAAAATAAAGATGTTTCGTGATTTAATTCCTGTTTTTTTTTAATATTACCTTGTTTCTTTCAGTAAATAATAGTTCGTTTATATTATTATTTCTTTTAAAACACATACAAAAGTACAAAAGTCTTGCAAATAATTGGATTTCATTCAGTAAATTTGAAAGTTTATACAAGTAAAACCAACTATGTATTCCAAAATCATTCATTTTAACCGGGTTCTTAGTGTTTACATGTTCTAACATTCTTTGAATTATAGTTATTGTAGTAGAGAATCTGAAAAACTATCAATAATTACAATTATTGCGATACTTTATAAAATAATAACAGATTAATAATATTTGTAATATACAGGTAAAACTAATTAAGTGTCTTCCCTTGTCAGCATTTTTTGTATTTTTTAGTAATTTACAGTGCGTTTTTTAAGTTATTCATATTTAAATCCAATAACAGTTTGTCTTTCTTTCATAATTGAATCTTGAATCACAAGGATAACTAAATTTTAATACTTATTTATAGCGTCAAACTTTTAAATTGCGATACTATAAATTTAGGTTCATGTCGGATAAGCGGTTTTAGTTGTAAGGGGACGATATACATATTTAGACTTGCAAGACTTTTTGCACTATTAATCGTCCGGCACGTTAATAATGCCAACAAACTATAATTTCACTTAATTACTATAAATATAAAATGTAATTATCATTATTTAAAAAAAATGAACCCTATCTCTAATGTAATAGGTTTCGACGTTCATATAAACTTTAAATAAGCCAAAACGTGATCTTAAATTAAGAAATATTATAAGAAGTAGATAAGGATAAATCAAATATTATATAAATACGAAAATCAACATCAATTACAGTTAATTTTCTATTCAGAAGCAAATTACGAGGAAAATTTTTATTCAATAAATGATGTATACTTTCTCGTAAGAACAAGATTTGATTACGAGATTAAACAAGAATATTATATTAAATTTAATTATTTAGGTAGGTCTTGATGAGATAAAAAAGTAAAACTAATATACTTGACTTACTTTTTCAATAAAAAAAAAATTCCAACATGGATTAAAAAGGTACGAAATAAAAGTTTCTGATGGGAATGTAATGTTAATAATCCGTAATGGATATTTTTAATTTGTGGCCATCCCTAACATCGTTCAGGATGGATGGAGTCCGTTCTGTCACTAATTACTTTTAAACTCGCCTACACCATTCGTCTTGCACCTCCGCTTTAATTGTTGAACCGTCCCTTTGTGCGAAACAATAACTTACCCATAACTCATAGTGCGCCTTGGAATATATCGCTGAATCGTTTAAAAATTTTTATTTTAAAATAAAGATATAACAACTTGAAGAAATTAATTGCTGAAGTATATCCCACAGTGAGTGGTGATCCAACCGAGGATAGTAAATAGCACTGAAATGAGAAAGGCTTTTGCTAAGTTACTCATTGCAGACCAATTGTAAGCATCAATTTTCTCACATTCAATAGTTTACTTTCTCTTTTAATATGCGGTAGTTTTTGTGCGCTAAGGTCATCTGTGGTTCAACGATATCATTATTCCATTTCCGGTAATAAACGTACAAAAAACATAAGCTTACATAAACAGTTAGCTAACATAAATAAAAAACCTGTGGTACAATGAACTTATATTTTCGCTCTTTTCGCGATCTGTCTTTTAACTAACCTCTATCCATTTGGCTGTAAGAACTAAGAACCGAGAATCGATTGGAAAGTAAGACACTCGAATTGCCACAGCCTTGTACCTAGTAGTGAAGGGCGGACCCCATTAAGGGTGACGATCTGGTAAGACTTGCAAGAAATTGAGAGCATGTTGCTCAGTACCGTGGGTTGTGGCAACCTTAAGTTTAGCAATGGACTTTTATACAATATAACAAAGATGGCAGATAAATGATGGCCATATAACACGTAATGAGTTTCCGTTATAATAAGCTTTCCTTTTCACTTAATAATTGCTAGCTGTTTCCCGAAACTTCGTCCACGTCGAAATGATTACGATTGGATTTCATGTTTTTTTTTTAAATTATAAGTACCGTAAAAGCATATCTTTTACATGCGTTTAGTAGAAACCTGTTATTATTCCATTACCAACAGACACATCAATTTTATTTATTTGTATGGATATATATTGTATTAAACAAACTCAACGAGCATTATATTTAATACGCAAATAAAACGTGCGTATAACTTTGTTTTTGAAATGTAAACAGCGTAGAACACAAGGGATACCTTACTAAGGATACAGGTGTTTACTTTAGCACGCAATCGTGTTACTTACCGCAATCCGAATTCCGACATAACACTAAAGCTTTAAGATCGGATTAAAAAAAAATTAAGAGCCTCCGTAAATCAGAGATAAGCACTCGCCCAGCATGCAAGTAAACAGAGTTCGATACCCGCCGGCACCAAGAAACCAACGCACATCCTCCACAATAAGCATTGGGATAACGCGTTGAACTCCTAGCTGTGGGACGTATTCTATTACATAACCTTTTTATAAATAATTGGAGAAAAAATATCACCATTAAGGCCCACCGTCGTCGACATTGTAAAAACAACTAATAGCATACATCCGAGCCCATCAACGGCACAAAATACGAAGCCAATTATTTCAATCAAGCAGTAGAAAGTCAACGGACGTCGTGAAGCGGCTTTGGAAAATATGCTCGAGTAACCAGAGATGGACAGTCTGCCAATCAGGCTTATATTGAGATATTTTAGTCCCCCGTCACTCTTCTTTATTCTTCATATTTTTCGGGTGAACATTCAACCAGAAACGAAATTCCACGTTACAATACTGTTATTGTGCTCTTTCTTAAATGATTTTATAGATTCGTATCTTATATCAATCATAAATAACCTTAATATTTTGAAGATGATTTTTGAATTTTTTACATTTATATACCTACTTTTCCTTTTGATGATAAGTACCCGAATAATGAGTTTATCTGAACAGTTATAACTTTATATTAAATTGTTACTGTCTTTATTTAATTGTATTTTTTATAAGAAACATTAAAAGACGAAAGAGCAAAGTCGCAGGCGTAGTTTTAGTGCCACATACAGACATTTTTTTTAGAGAGATATCAAGATAACGTGATCTGTCTATTATATCTGCAGGCATAATCTATATCTGATAGTAAATACCAAATAAACTTGTTTAATTAGGTACTTAATGACTATTTGTTATTTACTGCTTCATAGTTTTAATAAAAGGTTTAATTAACGGCCCTGAACTTTATGTTTTTATATATCTACCCTCCTAATTGTTCCCGTTTTATAACTTAATAACGCAATATGTAAATTAATTTAATTTCAGAAACGTCTTCTGATCAAACAAACTTCCTATCAAAATACTCATAAACATATACATACACAAATACATAACTCATAAAAATCGCTCACTATGTAACATTTAATACGGTACTGTAAAGTGTACAGACGTAACTGAACGTATATATTATCATACATTATGGTTCATTTACTGTGAATATAACTGAATAATAAATCCAGATAAAATATTATTTAAGCATTGTGTAACAACTTTATTATTTGATAGATTCAGAGCTTGGTTCTTAATTAAAATCATACAAATAATTCAAAGGAGTTAACATTAATATTCACGGCTGACACGAAATACGATCTAATAAACAAATAAAAACAGTAAATAATTTAACAACTTAGCTGTTAATTTAGTTACATCAAGCATTAAATCTTGAGAGTAGACAGACAAATCTCATTATGTTTTCTTCGCAAAATAAATAAACCATTCTTAACTTCGAGACGAAATTCTATAAAGATTAATAAGTTTAATTTATATTCCCTGACAAAGTTGAGGAAAAATACTTTTGATAGTTAAATAAAATTTATAGATATTAAATAAAGTAGTCAATAAAAGATTTTTCAATAATTAATATCTCTATTGAGTCGTCCATCTTGTTCCCAATCGCCTTTAATTGGATTTCTAAATAATTACTGACTTTATAAATAATCTAAATTTGATCGTAGGAATTTGTTTTTAAGTAATGAATGGCTGTATAACCTTGTTCAAGATGCTTAATTTTAATAATAGAATTTGTAAATTTAATTAAGCAGTAGGCGTTTCAAATTAGATACATATTTATGTCTGGCCCAGTTTAAAGTTCAACTTTCATTGAGGCTTTATTCGACGACTTTTTAGGAATGACTCAAGAACCAATAACACAAACATTTAAAGGCTTCTAAACTAAGAGTAGCTTTAGGTATCTTATCTCTCGGGGTAGGTTATCTCCATCTAAAGTAAACAAAGGATATTTAACACAAACAACATTATTATTAATTGACGATTTGGTAAGAATCTTCTCATATTCCATCTTGGATCTTCAAAGTATGGTCTATTCGAAAAAATATCGAACATAGATAAAAAATGATTATAAAATTTTCTTACATATATGCACATAACTTTGTTAAGTAAAATATCGGAAAGAAAAAAATAGTTAAGTCGATTTAGTTTAAGTTAAGAGACGTAACAGGACGGCATTTTTTAAACATCTAGAATTTAAAATAGTTGACAAACTTTGAAACAAGTACTTTTAAATGAGAGTTTAAACAACATCGGAAATCGATGTTATTTTAGATTAGGGCTCAATGATCATAACTCTTTTATACATAATATAACTGTCGGTATAAAAACGCGCCACTGATGTCATAACAATGAATTTTCCCACACATTGTGCAGATTCATCATATAAAGTGATTGTTTAGAAGTTTACTTGAAGCAGATTTTGTTGAGACTTGTTAAATCATTATAGTTATATTAAAGTTTGCAAACAAAATCCTAATGCAGTGATCTACGGAATTAGTCAAATTGACTTTCTACAATCGTTATTTTACTGTAGAAAGACTACACTACAATGCTGTATAATTACACTTAGGTTTAAAAATACGTTTGTGTCTACGTTGGTTCTCAGAAGAACGCATAAAGTAACAGAAAGAAACCAGAGGACGGGATTTAATAATCAAATCATGATTAATAATTTCGAAACGTATAAAGTCCGCCTCCGCTGTCGTGTATTTCATGCATATGTTTGCCCTCTAGTATAAAATGCTAAAAGATCCTATGTAGGTACCAAACATTTGAATGTATTGATCATCATCATCATCATCATCGTTACAACCCTTCAAAAGTCCATTGCTGAACATAGGCCTCCCCCAAGGAATACCACAAAGCACGGTCCAGAGCCATCTGCATCCATCGATTTCCTGCATGTCTTACATCACTCAATCTATTCGGGGGCCTCCCTGCACAAACCAAAATTCAAAAATTCTCCATCATCAAAAGATACCTAATAAACGTTGTCAGTAATTTTCGGTTAAGTTAAGAACACACGCACAGTTAAGCATCCCCTACACATATTATGTCAATTCTTACCCTTAAATGCCGTTAGTTAATAAAATACGTAGCTTATGATAATATGTCAATTATATAGAAACTAACGGGCAAATAATCAGTTTTCGTATTTGGCCAGTTACAATAATATTTGAACCAAAAATAATTCAATTCAGGCAGTTAGGCGGAAAACACCTGAAAGCCAATCATTTGAGCGTTATTTTCCTGTAATATATGATCAAATGATATGAACATTAAATGTAACTGGAAACCAATTACACAATACCTCTAAATGTATAAAGTTGTCTGAAAGAGATCGTTCTTTAGCGATAAGGCCTCATTTTTTATCTTAAGTTTTTCTTGCTGTAATGTTTTTCATTATTTCTTTAGTTTATTATAAAGTAATAATTATCAGTTTTGATATAATTAAGAGTGACAATTAAGCACTCAACCCTTTTGATGATAAGTGAATAAGGTGGCTACATACGTTTGAATAAGGTGGCTACATACAGACGTATGTGCCACCTTATCCACTATAAACACACAGACAGACAGACGTCCTCGACTGAAAATGCGTCGTAGATACTTTTTGAATCGTATGATATTTAGTAGTAAAAGGGTTGTCCGTTACTTGCTACTTAACGTACGAAACGGCATTACGAATTTTATTTCACGCAGATACGATATAAGGGTAAAATAACAGCAGCTTCAAGTGAAAGAATTTACAGTCCACAGATTGTAAGTGGCTACTGTAGTCCTTGGACAAGCCAACTTCAAACAAAGAAGTGAAATAAGATGGAATGCCTCACAGCATGCATTTATACTGGATTTTTCAACCCTTCAGACTGGACACATCAGTGCAAGGATTTCTGTTTGGCAGTAGAAGTAGGTAATATATTTTACAAGTTTGATCATATTATGCTTATCGTTCGGATTTAAGGATAAGGCTTCATCAAACGTAAGCACGATGATCCAAGCATATAGGTAGTAGTATACAGGGAGTAGTATATTCTTCTTAATTAGTGTGGCGTCAAATTATTTTAATTATGTGGTAGTGCCACGCTGCAACTATATTTTTATAGTTGTAGTATAAATAGGTCGGCTCGACCGGAGAAAGATCGCGCTCTCAAAGAATACCAGCGTAAAATAGAATCTTAACGCTGCTGTTTCGTATGTTGAGTGTAGAGAACCGGAGACCCCTTTTACTGGAAACGAGGCATTCCATCTTAGTACTCACGGGGGTTCAACGCCTACGATAGCCATTTGATTCGTAATCGATAGATGTCTATGGGCCACAGCAACCGCTTACCATCAGGTGGACGGTGGGCTCGTTTGTCACCCGCATTCTATAAAATAAAATAAGTAGATAATGCGTATGACCCTGCACCATTGAAACTATGTCACGTCGCTGCCTCAAGCCGCGGTGGTTGATGGTCGCGAGCGCAAGATAGAGTATAACAACACAATTGGTGGGCTCCACCTAGCGTGCAGCATGCGTTAGCCAGCCAAGCAGCAACGATAACGTAAATCTTGTTGAGAACCCCTTAAGATCAACTGGCGAATGCCCAAGACCCTAAGAGTTCGCGTACCACACTCCAAGAAACCCTGCAATTAGTACATCGTATGGTGGCGGCATAAGCAAATCGATGGGCCACGTATGAACCCAGTAGAGTAAGTGATTACCTTCGAGATGAGAGTTATAATCAAATCGTACACTAGGTGTAAAATAATCCAAAAATTTCCTAGACCTAGGTTTGAGCTGATGCCATTCAGCAGTGAACTGATTTCAGACTCGTAAAGAAGAAACAAATGCTAATGCCTTAAAATTTACCCAATTAATTGGTAAATTTAAGATGAGTTTGCTACTGACAAGCGGCTTTCAACGACGGCGACGAACATTTTTAATCGGCGATATTTATACGCGTACGTATTAAGTAAATACTAGCTGTGGGAATTTCTAAAACATATCAGATATATTATTCAAAGAAAATCTACTTTAAGTGCTCCCAAAATTATTTATTTTATCTTTTGAATATTATGTTGGTAGTTTTTTATGATTTTCGTGTAAAATGAAATTGCATGGTCAGACAAAAAATATTAAAAATAATGGATACCAATAAAAAAATCAATGTGAGCGGAAAATTCCGTGAAAACACAAAAAAACTACAATTTTCAATTAAAAACAGTAAATAGAACAGCTGTTGAACACTTTAAAAGCTTCATTTTTTAATCGTAAAATTCGCATTTACAATATCAGAAATACATAGACAAGACATAAGACCCTACTATAGTGGTTCTGCGGGGCGGGGATTTGAATCCCGCAAGGAATTAGTGTTTATGTAGTCTACAAATTATTCTTCCTGTCTGTATGTTCGTTCATTAGCACATTATGTATTTCACAGCTTTCACGATACAGTAGTAAACCCTAGTGTGAGGGTACTTTTAAAAAATACAATATAATAGCTCCATATATTATGCGACCAAAATACAACTACCCCGAACATATCAATTTAGAACTGGAAATGGTGGTAATGCCGGTTTTCAACTTGTATTTAAAACACGTAATAATTTGGTAATTTATTCAACAGAAACGAAGTAACCCAGTTAAGCTATACGGTTCGCCGGTTTGTACAGTTTTTACTTTTTATGCGCCACTTGAAACGGGCCCCTGTCCGCAATCACGCAACCTGTTGCAGATACAAGTGTTTGGGATTCGTTAAAGAAAAAAGATAAAAATTTAAATATTTAGGTTCAATAGATGAACAACAGGATTTCTTTCACAGTATTTGGTCCCCGTGGGTGTTATGAAAATCAATCAAGTTAACTTCTTATAGAATTCCAAAGATGTCGACATATTCTAAATTTGTTATACAGAAGAATTATCCTTATAAATGAGTTGTGGAAATAGTTCATATTTAAACTAAAAAGATTTTCAACGTGAAATTGACGGTAGCACAGTTTAAAACTGTATTTACTATTTACTTACTGAACAACTCACAGCGAGCAAATTACGTTAACTGCAGCCGAAGGACCCAAAAAAAACCGAAACTAATTTAAAATACTTTATTATAGTATAAAAATTACAATATAATTATTCCTACTAGAAAAGAAGTGAAACAGATCGCTGCTAGATCTAGAATGAATTTTAATTATTACAATAAAATAAGGTAAAGGAATATTGCAGAGCTCCGATTGCATCCGTTGACGTCAATGCTCACGTTCTGCTGCGTTGGGCCGCAATGTATCGGGGTAGCTGCTGTGTAGGCTCTTTACCTATGAGGCTATGCTATAACTCCTCCACCCTTAGATCACCAACTATTTTAGAACTTTGAGGGAAAAAGTTGCTGGTAATGTCTTTTCGACTTTTGATTCTTCGGAGTTTTCATAGCTATGTTGGGTGTTATTCTGGGTCTGTTCTTGCTTCCTAGTCTTGTAGTAGTAACGAACTGAGATTATGATAGCGAGTACTACTAGGCTTGATAACAGGGCGTAAAAGGGAATAGTAGTGTGATATAAGGTTAGGGGATGCATCTCTCGCAGATGAAGTGGTGGTTGCATCATGAGTTAGTCCTGGGCTGCATGGAGTCCTTTTATGTTGATTGTATTGAGGCTGATTCGTGATACTGGTGGGATCTTTTGTGCTTATATGCATTGGTATTTTCATTAGTTTCAGGGGATGGCCTTCTACTTGATCGTTAATATTAGTGATGGTGAATTCTTGTGTTCGCAGGAAGCAATTGATTGGTATTGTGGCTAAATAGCTGCCCTGTGATGTAGTAATGTCTTCACGCCCGCATAATTTGTGGACCTTAGTTGGTTGAGGGAAGGAGATGGTGTAGTGCTTGTCGTCAAGAGGTTCCATGGCTTCTTTTGATAGTGCGATTTCGGTTATCTTACAGGATTTTGCTACAGACTGATTGATGATGAGGTTCTGGACACAGTCGGATTGTGTTCGAATTTGGGTGTTCGTTTCCTTTTCGCATAGGTACCGATTAGTCAACTTTCTGACATTCTGTCTTCATGTACTCGTATACGAATTTTTCTCTATTGGTTGCTATTAGAGGATAGGGTGGAAAAATAGATATTGGTGGTTTTTGTTAGGTACAATGGATAAGCGGAATAGGTCGAAGGTGTCTTTAGAAATAACGGGGAATTTCAGAACAATTACTATTTGATTTTCCGTGAAATAATAACCTGACTTAAGAGGATAGAGTAAGTCAGCTCAAATTCTAATTTCGTCCCCACTTGCCCGCGCGTCGTATGCTATGTACCGACATGTTTGTAATCACTAATACTGTAAGTAGAAAGGTCGTTAGACACTTATTTCATTAAGTTTATCATATTTATGCCAGTTTCTTAACGCCAAGCCAGCCGCTTCTTATTTTTATCACGGTTATTTCCCATTTTAATTTTACGTCGTACTGTTGCGTAATGTATATTCTGATCGTAAGCGACACAACCTACCTCTTCAAAGGCCGAGGCGAAGTGACCGTGCTGCAGGAATCACGCTTCAAAAGGCCGATAGTTTAGGTAATTTCTTTTTACAGTGAAAATAATGGTATTTTAAAAAAAGTAAATAACATAAGCACTGCTTTATAGTTAGTTCAGTTAGTATGCAAAGTTTCATGATCTTATTTAAAGTATTTTATGAATAACAGTGGTTTATTGTTTATTTTGGAGGTAACTTTGGATTTTTTCTATCGAGAAAATTTTACGAAATCGTGTTTTCGTCTAACATAATCCTTAACATTAATCCTCAACTATACCATATATTTATTTCAAAATTAATGCTGCAATATTTTCGGCATAACGAAGGATCTTGCTAAGCCATTTGACATTATATTTCCCCTTAATGATATCGTAATATTCTGTAGTCTCTAAATTTAATACATGTTCCTTATCATAAATTTGCCTTAATCCTACTAACATGGACTTAATTATCTTAACACTTAACGTAGAATGGTGAGTGCTCGATGCACGGCTATTGCTAATATATTTTCTATCCTATTAAGCTTATTGAGCACATTATCGATATTTTCTGTTAAAATTGTAACTAGTTGGGCAAACTTAGCATATTTGATGAGACTACTGTCTCTATAAGCGGCTCTATCTAATAACTGGATAAGTATTGAGTTAATTTTGTTTTCATTTTCAACTATCTGGGATATTACACTACTATGTTGAAACATCCACTCCTTACTAATGCTAATGTGACTAATGAATTCTGATTCGATCCTATCTTGGTTATCCTTTAAAAATTTTATGGCATTATTATATTTCGCGGCATCTAAATAATCTAGATTACCGGTTAAGCTTTTGATTACTGAGCCTAATCCGTCTACTAGACCTGTCTTAGTGCGACCGGGCTCTAAACTATTTAATTGTATTAATACTTTATCTAATTTACTATAAAGATAGTCCATTTGCAATTCATACAGAAAGTTGGTGTCATTATCAAGTCTGTTCTGGTAATTCCGTTGCTGTTCCTGTAATAGGATTACTTTGTCTCTGATGTCGTCAAGTTTTACATACTGAAGAAATGTATGATAGTGAGTTATGAGTCGTTGGTCCAGGTCTAAATGGTAGTAGGCCTGGTTCATCCTCAAGATATTCAAGTTTAATCTCCTGGGCTTCGATCGTCAGCATGGTCAGTACGGTCAGTAATTTTAGAGTCCTGTAACAATTCGACATTTTTAGGTACACGTTTAAGTCTAGACTTTCCTATCGGGCCGCGTTCCCTAGACGTGTAAATGTGTATTGGTAAGTCAGCTAGATCATGGTCACGGGTGTAACGTGGGGCCAATTTTTGTCGGCTAGCTAGGGGGTTTGAAATGAAAACTTGTTGGTTTGGTTGGTATTCAACTTCTGGTTCCCGTGGTTTAATCCGATTATTTATTAGTGATGAACGTTCGGATAAAGAATGCTCGTTAATTATCTCGTACACTATTTTCATTTGATCTCGGTGTGTAAGTATATATTGTTGTAGTAGATGTTTCGTCAAGTCGATGTCGATTGGGTCTCTAGGGTTAAAATGTCCGTTGATAATATTATAGGGCCTGCATTTAAAGAAACTGTGCACAGAACTGTTGTATCTCAAGATAGCATAGGGCATTCGGTTTACTACATGCTCGTCTTTCTTTTACAGTTTTAGGATTCGCAGATGTTCCAGTATAGTTGAATGGAACCGCTCTACGTTACCGTTATCATTTGGACAGTGAGCTAATGTTTTATGATGGTTAATTTTGTGAAGCTGTACGAACTCAGTAAATAGCTGGTTCGTAAATTCGGTCCCATTGTCGGTGACAATAGTAAGGGGAAGACCATGATGCGTACAGAAGGTAAGTAAGCTTTGCAGAATACTCAACGCTGTTCCGTCTCTTAAATGATAGGAATGATCTTGGAGTGAAGCTTTGGAATTCCTTACCATCAACTATAAAACTTGCTCAAACAATACTCGTAGACTCCTTTAAAAACCAAGTTAAAAATCATTATCTTTCCTTCTAAATCATCCCTCCTCCTTTTATATATTCCTGTCGTTTAATGATCACTAGTCTGTCAATTAAGTAAATTCTAGCATGGTAATTAATTTACTTTTATATTTATAGATTATAATATTATTTATAGTGCATTCTACCCATTACTTAACTTTTCACTTATTTTTATTTCCTATTTAGACTGTCTGGAAGAAATTGCTGCATAGCAATAAGACCGCCTTTTGTTTTCTCTTTGTTTGTTTGTTGTTATTTTGTTTTCTTAGTGTATTGTATGAGCTTATGCTCAAGCTTCAAGCAATTTGGAAAATATATCAATAAATGTGAGATACTTTTCATTATGTACTGTGAACATGTCTATATGAATGATCTCGAAAGGTTTGGTAGCGGGGGGAACGATATTGAATTGTGGATTTATAGGTTTGCTATCGTATTTAGCCTGACCGCATATGGTGTATTCATTAATGTATTTTGTAATGTGTTCTCTCATTTTAGGCTAATAATATCGTTTGGAAAGTGCCAGAAAACTCTCCGCGATGGTTGGTTTTACCTTCGTGGTAGTTCTTTATTATTTCTTGTTGTTGCAGATATTCTCTACGTTTTCGAACTCAACTTTAGTTAAGACGAGATTCATAGACGAGCTTCTGAATTTATCTTGTAAGATTGGAATGACGTCATACATGCAAAGAGGGGGGTTAATTAATAATCCGGTTTTGACTTTTGGGTTAACGCATTCTTTTATGGCGTTGACTAGGTCTACTTCTATTTCCGGTTGTCTTATCTGTACAACTGTTAGAGTATGTGTATCAAAAGGTTTAGTCACTATTGGTAGTCTTTTAATGTCGCCTACAATTGTTAATATTAGTTGAATCTGTGGAATTTATTAATAGTTTCGTCAGTGATAGGAATTTCGAGGATAGGATTTTCATGGCTTGTGTGGGCTGTTTTAGTAGTCAAGCCGGCGCTAGGGCCAAATTTTTCTAATGGGTTAGCTAACATAGAACATGATTCTTCGTTATGTATTTCTACCCGGGAAATAGCACCGGTATTGGTGTTATTTTTTCCTTTTTTGTATATGACAGAAAAATCGTTTTCACTTAATTTTAATCTCCATCTAGTAAGTCGCGAGTTTGGTTCCTTAAGATTCATTACCCACTGAAGGGGTTTATGATCAGTTAAGATTTTAAAAGTTCGGCCAAATAGATAGGGTCTAAAGTACTTGGTTGCCCACACAATGGCAAGTAGCTCTTTCTCTATAGTTCTGTAGTTTACTTCGCTCTCATTTAGAGTTCTAGAAGCGTAACATACAGGTTTGTCTGATCCTATGGGTCCCTGAGATAGAATAGCTTCTATCGCTACGTTGGATGCGTCAGTAGGATAAATTTTTTATTGAAGTCAGGATATTGGAGGATTGGGTCGTTGGTCAAGAGAGTCTTGCACTTTTCGAAGCATTTAATATAGTCTGTGTTAAGAGTTATTTTTCTTCCTTTTTTTAGACATTGAATCAGAGGTTTAGTAATTCGAGCAAAGTCTGGGATGAACTTCCGATAATAACCTATAAGGCCTAAAAATTGTTTGATTTCTTTTGCGGTTTTGGGTAGTGGATACTTTTCTATGGCGGATATTTTGCTAAGGTTTGACTTAATGACATCTTTACTAATTATGTGCCCTAAATAAGCGGTTTCTAATTTAAGAAACTTGGATTTATCCATTTGTATTTTAAAATTGGATTCTCGTAGTTTCGGAAATACTTTTACAAGGTTTACCATGTGCTCTTGCAAGGAAGTGCTGAACACAATAATGTCACCTAAGTACACGAGACAAACTGTATTTTGGAGGTTACGGAGCACGTTATCCATGACACCCTGAAACGTAGATGGCGAAGTCTTTAATCCCATGGCCATCCGTAAGAACTCGAAATGCCCATGTTCAACATTGAATGCGGTTTTCGGGATGTCACTAGGGTTAATTTCAACCTGGTAAAATCTACTGGCTAAATCCAAAGTTTTTTTTTTTTTTTTTTTTTTTTTTTATATAAGAGGGGGCAAACGAGCATGCGGCTCACCTGATGTTAAGTGACTACCGCCGCCCATGATCAACCGCAACACCAGGAGAATTGCGGGTGCGTTGCCGGCCCTTTAGAAAGGAGTAAGCTCTTTTCTTAAAGGTCCCCAGGTCGTATCGGTCCGGAAAAATCGCCGGTGATAAACTATTCCACAGAGAGGTTGTACGTGGAAGAAAGCTCCTTGTGAAACGTACAGTGGTGGACCGCCAAGCATCCAGATGGTGTGGATGGTATCGGGACGTTTGCCGTGTCGTGCGTTCACGAAATTTGGCGGCTGGGATTAATCCGAACAATTCCTCAGAGCACTCCCCGTGATAGATGCGATAAAATACGCAAAGAGATGCAACATCTCTTCGCAACGCCAGTGAATCGAGCCGATCGGAAAGCACTCGGTCGTCGACGATTCGAGCCGCTCTGCGCTGGATGCGGTCAAGTGGAAGGAGCTGGTACTGGGGAGCCCCAGCCCAGAGATGGGAACAGTATTCCATGTGCGGTCGAACCTGCGCCTTGTAAAGTTGCAGGCGGTGTGCCGGCATGAAATACTGCCCCGCTCTGCTGAGCACGCCAAGCTTTTTAGAGGCCAATTTGGCCTTCCCTTCCAAGTGACCACGAAACTGCACGTCACTCGATATGTCGACGCCGAGGATTCCGATACTGGCTGAGGCAACAAGGGGAGTGCCTTGAAACTGAGGGGATACGACAAAGGGGTTCTTTTTAGCGGTTAACGCGCAAACTTGTGTCTTCTGGGGGTTAAACTGGACTAGATTTAGTCGTCCCCAATCCGAGACTCTGTTCAGCAAAGACTCGACTTCAGACACAAGTTTGTCCCGGCACTCAGAGACGTTTTCCCGAGAAATATTGGCTCGGCCGGTGTAAAGAGCATCACCAGTGCTGTCATCTGCATAGCAATGAATGTTACGGGTATGCAACATATCATTGATATGCAGAAGAAACAGCGTTGGCGATAGCACGCAGCCCTGTGGAACACCAGCATTAATAGGCTTGCAATCGGAGCTTGCACCGTCTACAACGACCTTGATGCTCCGATCTGCAAGAAAGCTGGTGATCCAATCGCACAATTTCTCGGGAAGCCCATAGGAAGGGAGCTTCGAAAGAAGCGCTTTGTGCCAAACCCGATCGAAGGCCTTCGCAATGTCCAAACTAACGGCCAATGCCTCCCCCTTGAACTCTACTGCCTCCGCCCATCTGTGAGTGAGGTAGACCAGAAGATCACCAGCTGACCGACCACGGCGAAAACCGTATTGGCGGTCACTAATCAGCTGGTGATCCTCAAGGTACCTCATGAGCTGGCAGTTTACAATGGACTCCATTGTTTTGGAGAACAAGGAGGTGATGGCGATTGGCCGGTAGTTGGACGGGTCTGAGCGGTCGCCTTTTTTAGGGATCGGGTGGACGAAAGCAGTCTTCCATGATTTTGGGACTACGCCTAGGGAGTAGGAGTACCGGAAAAGACGCGTTAAAACCGGTGCCAACTCTGTAGCACACGTCCTCAGCACAATTGGGGGGATTCCGTCAGGCCCACTCGACTTGTGGATGTCCAGGGAGAGGAGTGCTTTGCGAACCGAGCGCTGTGTGAACTGCACTTCCGGCATGGAGCACTCACACCGCGGGATGGTCGGCGGCGTACTCCCCCCGTCATCGAGAGTCGAGTTAGACGCAAAGAAGGAGCCTAGAAGATCGGCTTTCTCCTTTGCAGTATGGGCCAGTGAGTCGTCCTCCCTGTGCAGAGATGGAAGAGATGGCTGACAGAAATTCCCCTGGACAGCCTTGGCGAGAGACCAGAATGCACGGGTTCCAGAAGGAAGGCGAACTAGTCTCTCGCCAATTCTGCCTATGTGCTCTGACTTTGCCTTGGCAATGACTCTTTTGAAGGACCTAGAGGCGGAATTATACTTCTTTTTTAGAGCGCTGGTGTTTACATCCCGGGACGCTGATGCATCAACCCAGGCTTGGTAGCACTCCTGCTTATAGCATGATGCTATTTTACAGGAGCGACCAAACCATGGCTGAGATTTGCCTCCAATGGGCACCACAGAGGAAGGAATAAAAAGTTCCATACCCTGAAGTACCACATCAGTAACAGAATCCGCAACAACGTTGGGATCATCCGGCGAGAAGCAAACCCGCCCCCAAGGGTAGGATGCAAAGAAAGACCGCATCCCATCCCAATCGGCTGACCTATAGTGCCAAACACGGCGGCAGCCTGCAGAATGCAACCGCGATTTCAGCGTGAGTGGCACAACACTCCGGACCAGACAATGGTCCGAGGAGCCTAAAGGGGCGTCGACGGAAATCTGATATCCGTCCGGGTGAGAGGTCAGCAGAAGGTCCAACAGGGAAGGTGCATGATCCTCCACATCTGGAATCCGCGTAGGCGAAGTAACCAGTTGTGTCAGACCATATGCCAAGGCAAAATCATGAACAGATCTCCCCGCATGATCGGTTAAACGTGAACCGAGCCATTCGGCGTGATGGGCGTTAAAGTCGCCGAGGATCACGATCTCTGCAGAGGGGATCTGCTGTAGCAACGAATCTGCAGCCATTTGGACGTGGTCGAAGAGTCGGTCTGTTTCGGCATCACCGCTGTGGGACCTATAGAGGCACCCGTAGACGCGCGGATGGTCGTCGCTGTCTACGCGTAGCCAAAGGATGGACAGGTCCGAACCTTCAAGTCTGCCGAGGCGTCGAGAACAGATGTCCTCTCTGACGTAAACGCAAACTCCAGCCCGAGGCACAAAGGAGTGTTCCAGTTTGTACCCCGGGTAGGAGAGATACGAAACATCAGCCGGAGAGGACACCTGCGTCTCGGTCAGAAAGAGCAGAGCCGGCCTCGCCGTCTCGAGATGGTAGTGGACGGCGTTTAGGTTAGAGTGAAGTCCCCTGATATTGCAGAAATTCACGGACAGCGTGGCAGGGGTCGCCTTGGTCTTGTTGCTCCGTTTGCCCCGAGCAGTTGTAGTCTTGAGCGGAATTTCGCCCCCCCCAGAATACGCGGGGCAGCCTGAGCACCCACGCTCAGAAGTGGAGAAACATGGTCGTGGATGCTCAGCGAGGGATTCTCCAGGGGTGCTGGTACCCTCCTGGGGTAGTCTATCTTTATTTAATTCCGCTACCATGTTGATGGGGGGGGGGGATTTGGGCCTCCGGCCACCTGCACTCACCGACGAAACGCGGAAGCAGAACTTCCACTTCACGCCGGTATTCTGTGAGGTCGTGGTACCACCCCGGTTTGAGCCGTTGAAGTTGTGAAGTATTGGCAATTATCTAACTTATCTAGTACATCCGATGTATTCGGGATTGGGTATTTATCATTAATGGTTTTTTCATTTAGCTTCCTAAAGTCGACTACGAGTCGCCATTTAGTCTTGCCAGAAGCATTAGCCTTTTTAGGAACTATCCAGATGGGAGAACTCCATGCAGATTCGGATGGACGAATTATACCTTGTTCTAACATTTTATTGATTTGTTGTTTAACTTCGTCTCTATGAACGTGAGGGTACCGATAGCTTTTAGTATACATATAACGTTATCTCATCAGTTGTCCGGATGCGGTGCTTTATTTTATTAGTAAATGTTAGTTGCTCGCCTTATATATAAAAAAAGTCTGCGTATTTGGCACATAATCGTCCTAAATTAGCGCGTTCTTCGACATTTAGATGGTCGGTGCGTAAACGTGATAATACTTCTTTGTAACGCGGGGGTGGTTTGACGTTATGAGAGGACTCGCTGTTATACGTCTCGGCACATAGTCGGTGGTCTAGGGAGAAAATTATATCATGTGGATTCTGGTTAAATACCTCTATAATAACGCGGTTGTTTGACACTGATGTAAGGCATTCGTTTATTATGCAATTAGAGATGTACTGTTCGCTAACTAAGGCTTCTCCGTCATAGATATTAATGGGTAGTTTTATCAATTTCAATGATTGGGATGGTATCACGTCCTCGTAAAAATTAACATTCCATAGATTTCATCTCGGTTTTATCGGGATCGTTGTCTTGATGTATCCTCTTGGCTAGCAGTTGGTCCGTAGTAGATTCGAATACTCGATTAAAGCTTGAAAGCTACGATCGTCTAACTTTTGAGTATCCTACCGACTGTGCCAATTACGTTAACTGCAGCCGAAGGACCCAAAAAAAACCGAAACTAATTTAAAATACTTTATTATAATATAAAAATTACAATATAATTATTTCTACTAGAAAAGAAGTGAAACAGATCGACGCTAGATCTAGAATGAATGTTAATTATTACAATAAAATAAGGTAAAGGAACATTGCAGAGCTCCGATTGCATCCGTTGACGTCAATGCTCACGTTCTGCTGCGTTGGGCCTCCTGCCGCTGCAATGTATCGGGGTCGCTGCTGTGTAGACTCTTTACCTATGAGGCTATGCTATAAGTAGCACTCAACAACAATTAAATGTAATCAAAACTTAAAAATATTTTATTTAAAAATAAATCGAAAGAGTAACAAAATAATTTAAGGCCTACGTCTAATTTATTAAATGTGCGTAAGTAGTAAAATAGTTATAATGTTATAATATAATCAGTTATAACAATGCATTTTCATGCATTCTGAATCTTAAAGATAAAAAGAACAGAATGTTTGTTTAGGATATAATTCAATTTGAGATTACATGCAATATGATTATGTATGCAAACAAAACACCACCAAACTACAATTACACAAAAGTTTCAGCCTATATACATCTCACATCTGGGCACAAGCCTCCGCTAATTTCTGAGGGTTTTAGGGCAAGGAATTGTCCGCCGCGCTTCCCCGATTAGTGTTGCGAGCTTCACATGTCTTTTTATTATTTTTTAGACATGCAGGTTTCCTCACGATGTTTTCCTTTACCGCCGGGCGCGTGGTAAATCAGCACTTAAAATTGCAATTAACAATTACATTAGTGCCGGTGGAGATCGAACCCGCGTTACTCGCGTATTGTGAAATTTACAGCGAGCGATAACCATCTGAGATACCACGGCTCAAAACTACAAGCTAAAGTGAAAATACACCAAATTCAACGAAATGTATACTATTTGTGAATATGGATAGGATTCACTAATCCTAAAATTTCCGAACAGAAAAGTACTCTATGTGGAACATAAAAGCAAGTTACATTATTGTTAAATACAGCCAGGTACCATCGTCTTATCTATTTATTTTATGCTATTTTTTGCTAATAAATAGAAGAGCGTGCACCGTTTTGAAGCGTGTAGAGCCAGTTTAATTAAAGGCTGTGGAACATGCAATCTTAGTCCTCAGATGTGAACGCGCATCAGCATCCTTCCTTGTTTGAAGTTGGTTGGTTGGTAGAGTTGTTTCTTTGTCACCATAGTTTTACAAAATACTACTTTAATTCAATATTATTATTAAAATTACTACACGTACATTAAAAGCACAGAAATCTAAGTACCTTATTATTTAGATTTCTGTGATTAAAACAAAGTTCCGCAAATGAAGTCTCGCTACTTTTTGCAATTTTGTTACAAAAAGAAGCGGGATCACATCGGCACTTTGTTTTACTACAGTCTTTTTTAAGTTATTAGATTATATGCAACAATAATTATTGTTAATACCATTACCGTTAATAATTATAATTAATACCCCACAGTTAAAAACTAGCACACACAATGCCACACTCTAACTAAATATGTTTCTTTAGTACCAAAGTTCATCCGCAATAAAGCTATTTTTCTTTATCAACAATAGACGGCTTCGTAGTCTCTTGTTGAGTGCTTCGATACGATTTATTGAAACTGTTTCCGTCAGTTACCATTACTCAGCTCCATTCCTCATCGGATTTTAAAGAGTAAGAAATTTTCAATTCGGTTATATAATTTCAGCCGAGGCATTATTTTGCATACTTTACGACTATCAATTATTAATAATGAGCATTTCAATTTACCTATATTTTGTTAATTATCACGTCAAAAAGTTACACGAGGCGTTTTCTACCTATGTGATAATTTGGGTCAATACAATTGTTGTATTTCAGCCGCCATGCAGGATTGAAGGGTCAGTAAAATTAAACACTGAGAGACATTTTCTTATTCCCAGGGGACAAACGCATCCATAAGCTTATTTGTTTAATATTGTATCGCGTAACATGAACTCGCCTTGTAATTTTTATTTAACGTTTTTTCTTAAGAGAAAAAAGAGAGAAGAACATATTGTGTTCCGATTCCCGGGGCCAGCGTCACAGTAATTTACACCACATGCCCGGCAGTGAATGAAAATTATTATAATTAGCTTCCTAATTACATTACGTTTTTGTATGTATCAGCATTAAATATACTTTATCTCTTTGAGGACATGCTAACTATGCAGGCCTGCAACATCCTAACCCTTTCAGATTTGTGAGAAAAAGCCTTAATACATACGAAATCTATATAACGGAAGAAAGCAAATTTCAGACGCTACACATTCAATATTACATATACATACATAAACACTCACGCCTGTCACCCAGAGGGGTAGGCGGAGACTACAGACTTCCATTTGGCACGATCCTGACAGACTTCTCTCGCCTCCTTCCAATCCATATACCTACGCATACATGCTCGTCGGTTAAGGGTAGTTCCCGGTTCAATATTACTTGCACAAATTGTAATTTGCACATACAAGCATGTACGTTAAGCCGGCAAAACGATATACCGCACAAATGGTTTGCACAAATGATAAATTTGCTCAAACTAAAGTTGCATAAGCAAGCACGTACGTTAAGACTGCGTGTGGACGTCACACATGCTCTTTGCGAAAACTTTGTACAAACTCTTTGCGCATGAAGACGCTATCTTGTTGACGTTGTGCAGTGCACATGTTGTTTGCGCAAATTTTTTACACAAATTATTTGCGCGTGTATTAGACTCTTCATATTTTATCCTACTGTATATCTGTAAGAGATATCTATCTGTTCCTTTATGACTTTATATCGACTAAATGGCGATAAGGGTTGTGCAGTGCAAGGTTTCACTAGTTTTGTCTTTTCCAAAGCATAATGGGCTATAATTAATAATAGCAATATGAAGGGCGCAAAAAATGTCTTTTGCTTGAAGCGCATTCTGATGAACGTGTCATTTTATGAGTCTTTATCATTTCTTAAGTTTAGTTTACTTTCTTTACATGGTCGACGTACGAGAATGCGATCTTTGTTTTTAATAAAAACCGTACCTATGTTGCGTTTTTTTTATTAGGTTATAATACAATTATTTTTCTTAAATGTAACAATGTTTTGCAACCAGTATAAATCAGCGCAAAGTATCGACAAACATTCAGATCCGGAAAAATTACTTGTAGGCCATACAAATACTTGTTCCGTGCGGGATTCGAACCCCCGGCCCGCAGCGCTATAACTCATTGCTACTGCACTACGGAGCCGTCAATATTATCAATTATCATTCATAATCATAATATAAGAGTTTTATAAATTTATATTTTAATTATTATTACAAAATTTCCGAAATTGTTACCTAAAGTTTATGCTTGTAAGTAACCTTTTATTTACCTTAGATGAATGTGTAGGACTTTTAGGATAAAAAGTGAAAAAATCACTTTTGTATTCAGCACAACTTTTTAATATTTTGTGACTACATCTATTTTGCAACAAGCAAGCAGAATATAAAATTGGCTGGTACCGTTTTTCAGTTCCAGTCTGTATGAGAAAGGATAAAATCTGGTAACTCTATCCTAGGAACAAGGATTCTAAATAAAACGAAACTGGTCCAAACCGGTTACCGCGCACGCGGGCTATAGACTCGTTTGTGTCTGTCTACCTAGTATTCTATCCGCCTTTGAAAAATATGGCGTCGAGGATTTTTTTGACGGTTTGATAAGTCATTTTAAAACCGCGGCACGTTTAGTAACGGACAATTACATTCGGGAGGTACCACACCGTAAATTATGATTCTCAAAGTTTTGCGTACCAGAATTTTCCCTAATAATGGGGCTTCATGTCAAATTACCTATTAACCGGAAGACCGAGAGCTTTGATGAATCTTGGTTAGGTAAATATTTTAGGCTCACTAAAATGTTGGTCCCCATTAGCTTTCACCTAGACAAATATAGAAGTGTGCCTGCCGTTATTTTACGTACTACTCGCACGCATTAGTTTTTATTTGTCTTATTTTCTTATAAAAATATTTTAGATGAAGATAACAATCATTTTTAAAAACCCGCAAGGAAAGAGAAGCGTCAAAAATGTCATCCCGACTAAAATATATTTCTAACATTTGGCCGCGAGTTCGAAACGGTCTGGCCTTCTGGGCCCATATTTATTAACAGTTCAAAAACCTTATTCTAAAAAATTTCAGATTATCACGATTTTAAAGTGCCTCAAGAATACTTCTACTTGCTTATAACAATTTAAATTTACGCTATCATTGTCATCACCATGATCATCATTATCATCATCATCGTTACAAACCTTAACAAGTACAATACTGAACGTAAGCCTCACCCCTAGGAACGCTACAATTACGGTTCTGAGTTACCTGCATCCAAGAATCTTCTGCATGTCTTACGAGACCGTTACTCTAGGGGGAGACTCCCCTTTGTTTCCCAGTACGAGGCTGCCACTTGAGAACATTTCTTTCCCATCCCATATATTCCCATTTGTCGTAATTATAACTATCGATTACTTATAACATACGAAATTAAATCCAAGGAGCTTTATACTAACCGAAGATCAATAAAAAGCGCAATACTCAAACGTGCCATATAGAAACCAAGCCCCGATCTCAATTAAACCCGTGAGGAAATACCGCTGTTTGATGAAGATTCACTTTGATGTATCTAAAGAACTTTTCAGGTCGGACTCATAAGAAACGTAATTACACTGCCACTAGATATTTTATTTGGAGTTGTGTAAACGATTAACAAATCACCTAATCGGAATAAATTTTTTAAATCTTAGAGGTAGGTAGCTAGCTACTAGCTACCAACCATTGATTTATATATTACACTTGTATAACTCTATGCTACCAACCAACCAAAGTGGATGGATAAAATTACGACTGGGTAAAATAATATTAGGCTTTTGTTTAAAATTGTTTTCCGATGAGTCAGACTGAATAAAGCGACCGCTTTGGATTGTGACTTGTAGATTTGTAGGTACTACTAGTATAGTACTATCAATTTCAATAATCGATTAAGTAAATTTCAACATTTTGTAAGGTGGAACAGAATTATTAATATATAAAAATTTGGGTTGAATGGTCTAAGGTAAAAAGGCAATTCATTCTAAGTAGGCAATAATCCGAAATGTGAAGAACTCATCTTATTTTTTTTCTCCTCCGAATCATTTCAATATCATTCACAATATTTTGGTTAGCATTTCGTGTTTTAATTTATAATATACCTAACTACAAATTTGAAATGTAACAAATTATAATAACAAGTTTTATGAAAGATTTAAATCGTAGTTTTATTATAATGCTATTAATAGTTTGAACAGCGATTTTTGAAACTTGCGGTTGTTTTGTATTACATAATTAAGAATTAATAATATTGTTAATATTACATAATTAACAAAAATAATTAATACATATTTAAAAATAAACAAAGATATTATAAATTTCAATAAGATATGCGCTCTGTTCACCATTAGGAATAGGGCGTAACAATATTATTCAGCACCTCGTTGTGGAGAAAATTAGCAAACGATTGTTTTGATTTGAATTAAAAAGTCAGCTCGCATGAATAGTTTCAAGCTTTATATTTGTTATTATTTTCATCTATTTTATTTAAGTTTCTAAAAAATATATTTGGTTAAGTATAGGAGCATAACATCAATTGATAACAAATAAATTTATCAGCTACGTTACACATACCTTGATTTGAAGATAGCGTTTTGAAAGTAGGTAGTGACTCACAGGACTTGTTGCACTTTTTAATGTACACAAAAGTTGATTTTGAACTTTAAAAAGAGTATTTTATGGTTGAATGCGGTTAGCGGCACTAGTCCACGCCACACCTCGTACACTTTCAAAACCGGTTTCAACGATTCTACGTAAAAGTAGCCTCGAGCCAAGTGCAAAGTCGTAACACACTCTCCCTCTGAACGCTGTCGACGAACTGAGCGCGAGTAAAAAAAAGTCGTACCGTGTTGCTAGTGTGGAACTCAAAAATTGGCTACGCAATTATAAATTATACAGATAAAGAAACTGCAAACTTTGTTCAGACAAATCATTTGTTGCAATTTATTAAAATCTCTTATTATTTGTATATAATTGTATGTTGATATAACTTTTTAGTAAAAAAATTACCAGATAATAAAAATTACCTGAATTTCGATTAATCTTTTTACTTATAAAAAAACGTATTTTGACAGTGTTGTATTGTTTTTTGTTTACATATATTCTGTTATATACTGTATTATCCATACATATAATGCGTTTATAATACGCAATGAAATTAACGTTTTGTGGAAGCTGGCAGCCCCGCTTCAAACTTTCATTATGGTTTCGATATTCTTCGTCAAACTTCGGAATTTTTCGTGAGTTGCGCATCGGTTCACGATTTGAAAAAAAAAAAGTTTTTATGTACGTTATTTTGAAGGTGGATGCTATTTTAATAAAAAATTTCTTTGTAGAAAATTAAAGTATTACAACTGTAAAATTTTTAATATAACTGCGAAGCTTGCGGTACATAGTAAGTAATTATTTCTTAATATTTTGTGACCGAGTGTGGGGGTATATTTGTAAATATAACTCTTGAACTTTAATTTATTTTTGACAGAGTTTCTGCCGTTTTTATAGACGCATTAGGTACTACAACCGCATTATACAGTTTACATTATGACGGGGTGTGATGTAATAACGATGGACATTAGGTAATGTTTTTAGCTCACATTTGCTATCGGTTTCTTAGAACTTAGAATAATCCATATTTTTATTAATTATTTAGTGGAAATGGAATATGTGGTTTTTTATTATATAGGTTATTTTGCCGTGTAGTGACGATGTAACAATATCCACTATTCCTTATTATTCCGTGGACGTGGTAGAAGGCGATAGAGGAAAAAACAGAGGATGGGCAGAAGCACTTTCCTAATAACAACTCATAGTTCAACAAATCTCTACTATTGCCATGGTCCTATATATCGCTAGTGGTATATATATATATATATATATATATATATATATATATATATATATATATATATATATATATATATATATATATATATATATATATATATATATATATATATATATATATATCATATAAAATTAAGGGAAATGGAGGCACATTGGTTAAAAATGATAATAATGTTCCTAAAATTACAATTTCAATTTTGTTTATATGGGTTCTAAAATGGTGACCATTTGCTAAACAGCCTAAAGCCTCAACAGTGGTGGCTGGTGCTTCCCATGTGGTCCCATATAAATTTGACCATGATCTGACCAGTAGTTTTTGAGTTATTCTTAATAATGCGTATTTAATTGACATGGACTACATTGATGATGTTTTCATTTTATTTATATTGAAGTCGGTTGTACAAAACTTCTAATTTTACCACTTGTTTAAAGTAGGTAAATAAGCATTTATAAATGATTTGTAGATCTTACTTTTTATTTTAATTTTCATCACAGTCGTACTTATAAGATTAACTGCGTTATTCTAAAAGAGTTAACGTTTATCCTCCCTATAATAATTGTAAACAGGTTTTTGTTTCGTTAAGTTCTGAATAATATGGGAGATAAATGCATACCATTCTGGGTTTATTACCTTAACCACGTTTAATTAAAGTTAAATAATCGTCATCATATAAGAATAATCATCAGCATGAACATCAACAAAAACGGGTTTTGTAATTCGAAAAAGTGTTCGGGACTTTGGATTAGAACACGAGAGTGAGGGGAGCGGAGCGTTGACTTTATTAGACGTTATATCTCCAGCTGTGCCTCTCACCATTCGTTGATCGTTACCAATTTTCACCTTCGTAATCACTGAGACATCACTGAACAGTTCCCGCTGGTCATAGTAATTAATTCAATATATTTTACAAACAAATGACATATTTACTGAACATTATGGACACACGTGTATTTCTGCTGTCACATGGCAGTGTTTGCACTGTTGTATTCCAGTTTGAAGGGTGTAGAGAGTCTGTATAGTTACAGGCCTTGAGGAATTACATTTTAGTAGTAGTATCTGTAGCCGTCTTTGTTCGAAGTTAGCTGCAGGTGTTCATGCTCTGCGGTAGCCACATACCACCAGCCACCAGGTAAATCGTAGTTAGTTTGTCACTTCAGTTATATATAAAAAATATGTATGTTCATGTATAAACGGCTTAAGGTGCGTGGTGGAGCAAAATGCCGCGCTAGTCGTTATTTGTGAGGTCTTTATGAGCTATCTACTTGTTATTAAAAAGATATATCAACTAATAAAAAATCTATTAGATTTCTACATAATTTTAATTCCATAATAGCCAATTCCAATTTTTTCAAAAAGGAGTAAATGTTCATGAATCTTCCTACAGCTAAACCACAGAAATGCAAAATAATTATTGATAACATGCATCTGCTCATAAAGAAAACATTATTTTATTTTGCGTTTGACACTAATGGATTGGCAAATTATTAATGAACATTTTGGTCTATTTAATATCTTCACAGGACTATAATTCAATTTTTTAAAGAAAATATTTTAAAATTTGGTCGTATTTCTTACGCAATGTAGCCAGAGCGCGTGGAATGTATAGGACCGAACGCTCAAGGTCGTTCTCTAGGAGTAGTGCCTTAAAGGATTTTGATGAAATTTGGTATACGGATAGATTACACCTTGGATTGTCATTTGGCCATAAACGAAAATGAACGGAAAAGAGCGCTGTGTAAACCGCACCTCCTGCATGGAGCACTCACACCGCGGGATGGTCGGCGGCGTACTCCCTCCGTCATCGAGAGTCGAGTTGGACGCAAAGAAAGAGCCTAGCAGATCGGCTTTCTCCTTTGCGGCATGAGTCAGTGAGTCGTCCTCCCTGTACAGAGATGGAAGAGATGGCTTACAGAAATTTCCCTGGACAGCCTTGGCGAGAGACCAGAATGCACGGATTCCAGAAGAAAGGCGAACTAGTTTTTTTCGCCAATTCTGCCTATGTGCTCAGACTTTGCCTTTGAAATGACTTTTTTGAAGAACCTGGAGACGGAATGTTACTTATTTTTTGGAGCGCTGATGTTTACATCCCTTGATTTAATGTTGATGCGTCAGCCCAGTTTTGGTAGCACTCCTGCTTATAGCATGACGCTATTTTACTCAACAAATCATGGCTGAGATTTGCCTTCAATGGGCGGTACCACAGAGGAAGGAATAAAAAGTTCCGTACCCTGAAGTACTACATCAGCGACAGAATCAACAACAACGTTAGGATCGTCCGGCGATCAAGACTGCCGAGGCGGCGAGCAATCCTACCCTTCTATCCATCTACCTTCGCTCCATCCTACCCTTGGGGGCTTCTCGCCGGACAAACCCCCAAGGGTAGGATGCAAAGAAAGACCGCATCCTATCCCAATCGGCTGACCTATAGTACCAAACACGGCGGCATCCTGCGGAATGCAACTGCAATTTCAGCGTGAGTGGCACCACACTCCGGACAAGACAATGGTCCGAGGAGCCTAAAGGGGCGTCACTGGAAATCTGATATCCGTCCGGATGAGAGGTCAGCAGTAGGTCCAACAGGGAAGGTGTATAATCCTCAACATTTGGAATCTACGTAGGCAAAGTAACCAGTTGTGTCAGACCATATGCCAAGGCAGAATCATGAACAGATCTCCCCGTATGATCGATTAAACGTGAACCAAGCCTTTCGGCGTGATGGGCGTTAAAATCGCCAAGGATCACGATCTCTGCGGATGGGATCTGCTGTAACACGGAATCTGTAGTCATTTGGACGTGGTCGTTGAGTCGGTGTGTTTCGGTATTACCGCTATGGGACCTATAGAGGCACCCGTAGACGCGCGGATGGTCGTCGCTGTCTACGCGTGGCAGTAGTAGTCGTATGAACAGACAGACCTTCAAGACTGCCGAGGCGTCGAGAACAGATGCCCTCTCTGACGTATACGCGAACTCCAGCCCGAGGCGCAAAGGAGTGTTCCAGTTTGTACCCCGGGTAGGAGAGATACGAAGCATCAGCCGGAGAGGACACCTGTGTCTCCGTCAGAAAGAGCAGAGCCGGCCTCGCCGTCTCGAGATGGTAGTGGACGGCGTTTAGGTTAGAATGAAGTTCCCTGATATTGCAGAAAATCACAGATAGCGTGGCAGGGGAATTTCGTCCCCCCTCCCCCCACCCCAGAATACGTGGGGCAGCCTGAGCACCCGTGCTCAGGAGTGGAGTGACTTGGTTGTGGATGCTCAGCGAGGGATTCTTCAGGGGTGCTGGTACCCTCCTGGGGTAGATCTTCACTTAATTCCGCTACTATGTAGGGGGGGGGGGGGCGAATTAGGCCTCCGGCCTCCTACACTCACCAGACGAAACTCGGAAGCTAAGCTTCCACTTCACACCGGTATTCTTATGTTATCATATTAATGTATTTCACTTAAAAATTCATGTATTGAAGTAATATCACTTGGTTAGCCGCTATACTATGTTATACTGTACGTTAACATATATACTTATTTTTGTTCATTAATATATGCACATTAATATTATTGACAGCCTCTTTGCTCTAGTGGTTGAAGTAGAGCGACTGCTGATCATGAGGTCACGGGTTCGAATACCGGGTCGGGCCAAAAAAACAATTATCGAGTTTTTCCATTAAGAAATTCGCAGTAGCTGCCCGGCGCGGCGTCAGGAAGTTGGCGGTGTCTAACCTCCGTGCCTCATAAAGCATAAAAGCCTTTGGTCCTGCACCTGATATCTCTCCATTGTCGGTTTACCGACCCGTCGGACCGTGAGAGTAAGGGATTAGAGAGTGCACTTGTGATTGCGCTTACACTTGGGCGCTATAATCCTATCCTGCATCAATGGCTAGTCTCCATTGAGGCTGGCCGCCATGACCGAAATTCGGTCTGGAGGACATTATTATTATTAATATATCCCCCACGGCATCCGACGGTAATTCTCATGTCCTAAATTGTATAATTTGTTGATAAAATTACTTTTCTGTAAACAACAACATGACTGATCAATAATCAAAAATAGCTGCTATGAAAGTTGTGCAACCATTGGCCGCGTTTCATTCCTTGCTAATTGTGGACTAACAATGCAGGATTGTTACTGAATTTCCGTTGAATACCGACTTTCTCATACCATAGTTATATTCAAACATATTTAAATATGTAATTTGGTTAAAATATATAGAGCGAAAGTAAATATTAAAAGGTGTCGAGGTAGACCGAGACTAACTTTCGAAGACCATGTGAGGAAATTGCTCGAAGAGGGGAGGGTCAAGAGTACTCGGATACCTAGACGTGCATGTATGAAGAAGTTAATGAACCTGAAAGAAGCGAAAGAGGTATGTAAGGATCGTGACACTTGGCGATCTGTTCTCTCTGGCTACCCCGTTAGGGATTGTGCGTGACGATAAGTAAGTAAGTAAGTAAGTAAGTAATTTGGTTAAAATAACTTGCTACGTATCCAAGGTTTTGTCACGGGTTCATAGTACGAACCATGTAAGGAGACTTTAAAATCTGCAGTATGCTACTTTAACTGATTTAAATTTTGATATCATGATCGAGAGAGATTCTTCTCGATATAATATGCTAAATTAACGACGTGCCGTGAAGTTGCAGTGTTAAAATATCTACTATCTACTCCTTACCTTCTCGTGGGTATCGTAAGAAGCAACAGAAGGAAACTAAAACAAGATGTGAAAGCAGCATCTTTCTGATAACAGCAAAATTACAATATAAAACTGAGGTTGCCAAGCGTGGCAACTATGGCAAACATTCCTTCATGAGCAACGTCGTAAAGAAATGGGCCCCGGTCCCGGTGGCCCCGATATTTCATGCTACGGTGGCGACCATGTTATCGTGCTAAGAATCTCTAGTGGAGGTTTGTTTTTCATCTAAGACGACTCGACCTGACAACATTCAACGCACGCACTCTGAGGACTAAGGAGGAGATCCTGGAGCTGGAAGAAGAAGTAGGCGAGTTGTGTGAATAGTATTATCTGAGGTCCAAGAAAAGCGGTAACTCTCGCATCACGCAACTTGTTCTATCACTACCATCGGAGTGGAGGTGTAGGATTTATATTCAACTCTCTTGTAGACTTAACAATGTTTATACATTGTTAAGTCGATGAGGACCTTATACTAAGAATCACCTAATGATATTTCTGAAGGTCATACTGGTTTACGCACCAATCTCGGCAGATCCCGAGAGGTGGGGGAAATATATGAGAATCTTTCTAAAGTGAAGCGTTCCTCCAAAACCCACTATACGGTGTTAATAGTAGACTTAGCACTAACTAGGCACAAGAGAAAAAGGTAAGCTGAAAGTAGGGAAATTCAGAATATGGCAACGGAACCCAAGGGATTGACAGCTGGCCAACTTCACGGAGAAAGAGGAATACTTCATGATAGACTTTTTCCAAGAGCGACCGCTTAGTGATTGCTTCACTTATGACAGTCTTCATTATAACGGTCAGACAGCAAAAATCCAGTAATCTTTTAGTCTTTTTATCTTAGTCAGTTAAGTTAAGCTGGTGACCTTATGTCATAACGTCAACTTTCCGTCCCTCTAGTGTTCTAATCTAAGGCCCTAAAACATTCAGCTCGAATTACAAAATTGTTTTCAGTGGCTTGAATTGCTTTAATTCAATGACTTCAATAATGTTTCGCAATCATAACGGATTGGTCTTAAAATGAACGTGCACAAAACAAAGGTTACCTAAAACGTTCAAGTCGCACCTGTTGTTGGCCGTGAACTTGTGAAGGGCTGTAATGATAATGATTATGATGAACAACGTGCAAAGTGACGGCTAAATAATATAGTTGCCACGGGTCTGGCTACGACGCGGAGAAGCAATTTTACAAAATATGCACAGAGTTTCTAATCAAGATTTTCTTTACCTCTAAAACTATTTGAGTTCACCCATTTTCTTTATAATTTCTAAATATTGATATCTTATAATACCTACTAGATGGACTGACGACCTTGTTAGACGTCGGTTAAGGAAGTCGATAAATGCAGGTGGCTCAGGACATTGCTTTGGGGCATTCCTTGGGGGAGGCCCATGTTCAGCAGTTGACTTTTGAAGGGCTGTAATGATGAATGAAAAAGATGATGATGGTAATAATAATTGCAACGCAAAATGTGGACAGAGATTGTTCCTGAAATGTAAAAGAAAATTAATGTAAATAATTTACTACATAAAAATCGATTATAATATATCTTCAGTGCATGGAAGAATTCACAGTATACTTTTGATATATTCTGTGACCTATCCAAAGCCTTAGATTGTGTTCACCATGACAAATTAATCAGAAAACTTCAACAATACGGTGTAAGAAATGATGCTCTTAAATTAATTATATCATATTTAAGTAACAGAACGCTAAATGCTGTCATTAATAGAATGAGTTCCTCCGGGTCGATAGTATAAATGGGCGTGCCTCAGGGCACAATTCTTGACCTATTTCTGTTTCTTGTATATATTAATGACTTGCCTTACATAGAAGGGGATAACCATGATATAGTATTATTTTTTGATGACACTTTATTTAATTTATGAATTAAAATGACAGTTACTGAATTATGACGAAGTAAATAATGCTATATCTAAATTAATAAATTGGTTTAATGTTAATAATTTGCATTTAAATGACACTAAATATAATGTAAGAAAATTCATAACTCCGAATGTCAAACATGTTAATACTAATGTAATTTTAAATAGGGAGGAGCTGAGTCTTATCGTTACCACCATTTTTCTTGGAATCACACTAGATGCAAAGCTTCAACGTGGCCCCATATATCAAAACTAGCAAGCAGACTTAGTTCTGCAGCATATGCCGTAAAAAAGATTGGTAGGATAAGTAATAAATAGGATAAGTCTTACCAGTGTTGAAACAGCTAAACTAGCTTACATCAGCTATTTCCATAGCGTAATGTTGTATGGTATATTGCTATGGGGACACGCAACTGACATTGAAATTATATTTGTTTTACAGGAGAAGGCCATTAGGGAAATCTATGATTTAAAACCTAAAGAGTTATTAACTTTGGTCTCTCAACAAATGTATGAAAATATAATGTATGTACACAAAAATAAAAGTAGTTTTATAAAAACAAGTGATATTCATTCTGTAAATACTAGGAACAAACACAAGCTAGTAGTACCAGTTACACGACACCACCAATTCAGTAATTCATTCTTGGGACGATGTATACGCTTTTACAACCAAATTCCAGAAAATGTAAAAAATTCCAGAAAATGACGTGCATCAAGTTCAAAAACTTAATTAAACTAAGTTTGCATAAAAAGGGTTTTTATAAAATTAAGGAATTTATGGATGATAATAACCCCAGAGAAAGGTGATCGCTACCATGCTATTTCTAACCGTTATTTTCTTTTAAGTCCCGCTGGGTTTCTTGCTGGTTCTTTCCAGGACGGAGGATATTTTACGCGCCAGTAGTAAATTAAAATAAGTGACATTCAATAAGCACTAGCTTACCAGGCAGACGTTGTTCCGCCCTTTTCGACGACCCTTTGTCATGTCCTATTAAAAATCCTTAAATTCGCAAAAAATCATATCTCTCAAGTTGGACCAAACTGCACAATTATTATTAAAGTTAAAGACGATGACATTTTAAATTATTGGCAAAATAAGAAAAAAATATTTCCGCCCTTAAGCGAACTTGCGAGAATATTCCTGGCAATTCTTATTACCAGCACGCCAAGCGAGTGCATTTTTTCTATACTACTAACTGTGACTGCTAAAAGATCTAGCCCTTTCTTTTTCTTAGACTTCGTCTTAGACTAAGCCCAGTACGCGTTAATAAAATTATTTTTATTTATGATAATTACATTTTGTTCTCCAAAATAATGGAATCCATTGTAAGCTGCCAGCTCATGAGGATCACCAGCTGATTGTTGCCGCCAATATAATGGTTTCCGTCGTGGTCAATCAGCTGGTGATCTTCTGGTCTACCTGACTCATAATTGGGCGGAGGTCGTAGAGTCCAAGTGGGAAGCATTTGTCGTTAGTTTGGACATAGTGAAGGCCTTCACTTCGATCGAGTCTGGCACAAAGCGCTAGTAGATAGGTAGTACCACTTCTGGCTCACTGAGTCAGAAGTGGTACAACGTTCGTCGACTCACGATCGTAAAAAAAAGGTTTTGGCATGCTCTGATCATGAATCTGCGTTCCGTCCGTCCATTTTTGCGTAGAATGCACGGTTCCGGAGATGTGTAGATCAATTAACTCTTATCTGATTGATATCCGGTGAGGGCCTCCACCGTCATTAGCGCCCCATTGTTCTTATCTATTTATCTATTGTTCATTGAATGCCGTCATTGTCTATTTTTCCTCGGCGTATGCGTCGGCTTATCAGTGATATTGTATTATACTTCTTGTTACTATCTACAACGCTTATCTGAATCATCAATAAAACACATTACCTAATTTTGTTACAATTTTTATTTACAAAACACAAAATCTTATTACTTATTGTCTATAAAATAGGAGCGAAACATCTCATCCACTAAAATATCGTTGTACAATGTGTTCCCTGTAAATATACTCGTAAAACTATGCATTGAACATCCCTGAAACTTATATAGCAAATACATTAAGCAATGTTCGCCACAAACTGAAGTCCACACATTCTTAATCCTATCAACATTCCAGTTCCATCTTTTACAATTTCTTTTTAAAAACTCTAGATGATATCGTACAGGTGATCGTCCATATGGATCAAAATATTGACCGACGTCATTCGTATCGATATATAAAGCTACCCAATGTGACCCTGGTTTATCATCTGTATCCAAATTGCATATTATATACGTTGGTATGTGGGTATACATGGGCAGTCTATTAGCAGCATAAACATTATTTTCTAGATTGGGGTGAATCTTTTTCAGATATTGTACATCTAGTGTATCCATGATATTACTGCTATTAGTAGATTATTACAGTACCAATCTTCTCAATGACTAACATAGAAATGATCAATTATAGTGATTTATAAATATTAAATTGCATTCTTTTTTGTTATACAAATCATATTTGAGTCATCGATACACTGAACAAGACGCAACACGAAGGAATGTTGAGATAAGCAACAGAATGTGAGATAAACTTGTTGACGCATAAAGTTACTCGTACTATCAGTTCCACTGCAGAAATTCTTTAGATTAGAATTATTACTTACTGGTACTATATAAGACCGAGCAGCTGCAGTCATGGAGTTAGTGTATGGTCGTTTGACCGCAGTGGATCTATCAATACTACATTTGTGTTACTTCAACGCATCAAAGGCCATGGATGTAAGTGTTTATTCTATTGACAAACTTACTTTACTTTCTGTTATTTTCTTAAGTGTGTATGATTTAGTGTTAACAAATTATATTTAAATATTGTGTGTGTATATGATTAAACCGTGGTAGTTCAGATGGTTAGCGCAAGCTGTGAATTTCACAGTACGCGACCCGGGTTCAATCCCCGCCGGTACCAATTAAATTGTTAATCGCAATTTTAAGTGTTGATTTACCACGTGCTCGGCGATGACGGAAAACATCGTGAGGAAACCTGCATGTCTGAGAAAATTTCGAAAGCATGTGAAGTTCGCCAACACGCATTGAGGCAGCGCGGCTGACATTTCCTAACCCTAAATACAAAGACAAGAGAAAGTGTAAAAGTTAAAAAATACTTTTTTAACAATGACAGTCATTAGTTGATCATTAGTGAATGATTCTGTTTACTTAAATTACAGGAAGACAAAAGCAGAAGGAAGAGATGGGATGATGGGAAGTAATGATGCATTGTTATGTGAAGTTTGTTGGAACAAACATATTTTTAGTCACGTGCAAATACTTTTAACTTTTTGGTTCAAAATGACACAAAATCTAAAAAATATTAGATACATCATCGACATGGACGGATTTTACATTACATATCCTCATAAACATTTTCAATGTAGAGAAATGGCTATTCTAGACGTAAAACTATCTAATAAAAATTATGCGTTTATCGATCATTATTTGTTTCGGCCAAGTTATCCTTTCAACTATTTGTCGCCAAAAGACAAAAAACTGTTCGTTATTGCGAAACACACGTGCACGGCATTCCATATTTTGACGTGACCGAAGATTTAAAATGTGCCTACAAACAAAAGAACATCATTTCCATATCAAAATGGTACATTAGAAATTTGTGCAAAGACGAAGTGATGGCATACAAAGATGGTTCAGCAAAAAAACAATTTTTAAAAATGTTGACGACGAATGATAGAATTTTTAATATTGAAGAATACAAATGTCCAAAATACAATGATTTGGTAAATGTCATAAATTTAAATAAACGTTATGTGTGTAATAATCATATATTTGCAAAAAATAATCACAAAATTTTACATTGTTCTTGTGATGAAGTGTGGGTTTTTTACAAGTGGTTATTGCTTGAAAATAAAATTTTGAATTAATCATAAATTTTGTTTGATTTCCCAAAAACATTAGTTATAGTATATATATATATATATATATATATATATATATATATATATATATATATATATATATATATATATATATATATATATATATAATGAAAGTGTTGGTGTAAACAATTAATATATATATATATATATATATATATATTAATTGTTTACACCAACACTTTCATTTTTTATTTCACCCCTTAGAACTTTAGACGTGTGTAATGTTTCACTTTATCTATATATAGAATTTTCTTTTTTTATTTTCTTTATTTATCTATATCTATATATAGAAGATTTATAAAGAAATAAAAAATAATATATTGCATACAATTTGTTTTATTTAATTTTATAACGTTTCACATAGTTACATACACACAAAATGCATTACACATAACACATAAAATCTAACACACAACACATATCATAAACTTAACAACTATAGTCTACAGTAACATTTCTGTTTTATCTATCTCAATAATATTATCAAATTCAGCATAAACTATACAGTTAATTGTTTCTATTATTGAGGATTCAAATCGTACGTCTAATCTTACACTACCATGCTTTATGAGATTCCAATGAGCTGATGAGTTGGCTGATAAATCAGGAGTTAAGTCAAATCCTAATAGACAGTAACCTTTGGCATACTGTTCACAAGAGATTCCATTTTCTTCATTAAGAAAGTGAATACCTGTTCTTGAGAATAGAGTATGATATGCTGATGTAAATATACTATTATTAAAAGATGGTTGCAAAGCTTTTGAAGGTATTTGTTGACCATCAATATATAAGCTGAAAGAATGAATACCATAGTTTCCAAAGTTAAATGGATTTTTAGTAAGGGAACCATTAAATACAGAATTGTTCACAAATCCAATTATACATCTTTTGGGTACCTAGTCAAATTTCGGGAACGTCGAAAGGAGTTTTTAAAAACTAAACTACAACTAAATTAATATGTCTCACCGATTTGGAGGTGGCTTTAATAATGATCGAATCTTAAAGAGTCTGTTCGTACGCAGACGTTCGACTCATCAACTAAGTACTAGGAATCTTATTTAAAATGCTGATGTGTTAGTTTTGTTGCTTAGCCTAAATAATACAATATAATATATAATATACTAGTCTAAAACAGAGGGACGGGGTGCATCCATAACTCCTCCCTCCCTAAGAGCAAAATTATCGGAAATATCATTTTTAATGTTTTTACGATAATTTTGGAAGTGAGGCATACATTTTTTTCTTAATAAGTATATTAAAAACAATAGGAGACTTAAGGCTAGAAAATTTAAAATTACATGTTAGAACACTGAAGTTAGAGTCCTTTTCTCCTTTGAAGACACTTGAATCTGTGTAATAGATTTCACTGTGTTTTAAAGCATTTGACATATACTTCACTTCGTCCAAGTTGACACCATTCATGTTAATTACGCGTGTACTTGTTACATTGGTAAGTGCACGTAATTGGGGTAAGTTGATGACTGGAACTGGTAGTGCTGCCTCGTATTCTGTGTAAACACGGTGGTGATGAATGTAAGTACCATGTATCTCCAGGTCACAGGGCACATCACTGGTTAGTATATATGTTCCAAAAATGGGTTGCTTGCTGATCTCGTTATCGCAGTGTTTGGTAAGTGTCGTTCTTAGCTTTGTAAAAACAATCCAGTTTTCTGCTTTAATTTGCTGTACTTTAACGTCTTCAATTATAATAGCGTGTTGTGTGCAACAAGTAAGGTTATTCTCAAATTTCATCAACTGTTCTATGCAGGTAAGTCCAGGGTAGAGGGCTCTATTTTCTTCGGTACACAGGAAATCATTACCAGCGGCAAGCGGGCGACAGGGTTTCGTAACTGGTAAGTATTTCGTCCCTTTCACCAGGAAGTAAGGATATTTTGGGAATATGGTAATTGTTTCGTTTACGGATTCGCGGAAAATAGGTACGGAATAAACCTTAAAGTAATTGTAGGTATTATTATCAGTTAACGGAATCTCCATTATAAATGCTATCTGGTTTTTCTTAAGGTAAGATTTTACTCTTATGGTTTGTTCTAATTTTACCAAATTAGTTTCGTTTGGTGGGTACACTAAATTTTCGGTATTGGATATTAGTTTTAAATGATCTAAGAGTTCTATAGAATTTATAATAGATTGATGAAGTATAGATACTCTACTAAAAGCTAGGGCAGTCTCTATTTCATTTAATTTATCAAATAAGGTTCGAAAATTGCTTATGAATAAATTAAATAATCCAAAAATATATGTAGAGAAAACCCAGTTATTTTCTCTAGTCGTTAGATGATTTAGCATTGTCTCTACACTTTTTAGGCGTGCATCTAGCATAACGGAATTATTATTTAAGGTTTCAGTGGCATTAATAAAGCTGTCTAACATTTTAGAGACTAAGGTGAGTTTCCTAGACACGATAATTTGGTTGTGACTTAATTCCGAGGTAAGTTTATCATACTTTAGAGCATCTTCATGATCGAGGTTTCCCGTAATAATTTTTAGAACTGACCCTAATGGATTTAGGATCCCTCTCTTAAAACGTTGCGGCATAAGTTGTTGAAATTTTTGAACGGTTAAGTCGCGTATGTGATCTGCATGGGTTTTAACGCTTATAAATTCGCGAGGGTATGGTTCTTTTACTTCAATTAGTTTACTGAGTTTACGATATTGAGCAATAATTAGATTTAGGTCATCATAAATATTTTCTAAATTTAAAATCTTTATTATAGTCCAATGATCTGTTTGTGCATATGCTTGTCCTTGTTTTACCAGAAGTATCCCTGGGTTCTCCTCAAGTGACTGCAGATGATGGGCCAGGATCGGCATCGCAATCATCAGTATGCACCACCTATGGAGGGCGTTTGATATTTTTAATCGGTGCTTTAGTCTTTCTTTCACCTACTTTTATTGGCACAATATTTCTTTCGGCTTTGCCTACTACTTTAGCCTTAACATATCGCGGTCTATCTTTGCTTTTTCTTTTGTTGGTATCTTTATTAAATACAGTCTTACCACACGGAAATACTATCTCATCTTCACCGCCTCGTTTTTCCCTAATTTTTTCTTTAATCGCTACCATATTTTCTGCTAAATGCTTGTATAAGAATTTTGTACGCTTTGCATGGTCTCTTACTAAGTGTTGGAAATACTGCTTATCAATTTCTGTATTAAATGGGCTACCCGTGTCCGTGTGTCGGAAAACTACCTCGAAAGGTGTAAGCTCTGTTACCGAATGAATGGTATTATTATAAGCTAGTATGGAATACGTCATAACTGATGCCGCATCAGTAGGTTTTCTTTCGTATTTTGCCAATCTATTTATTATAGCCGAAACGGTTTCTTGTAAATTATCCCAGTAGTAATTTCTGCGGATTCTGACTAGCGTCTCTTTAATTTAATGCCCCGGTGGCATGTCTTTCCTTCGTGATATTTAACTACAATCGCTCTTTGTTCTTTTTCATCTTCAACAAAAACTACTCATTCCGTACATTCGAAAAATTGAACCATGTCCTTTTTGAACAGGTGTATAATAATATTACTAAATTGTTTTCGATGTTCTTCCCGTTCAAAATATATAAAATATTTAATTTTAGGCCTAATATATTTCTTTAGAAATTCTTTTATTAACTCGGAATTATCTATTGGTAAAAATACTTCTAGTACGTTTTGTTTCTTTCTAGAAATATCTTTAACCTGACATTCATTTTTGAACCATGAAAATACTAATATTTGATTTGGCTTCGCATCGATAGCCTCATGTAATATTGGTATACCGTTCGACTCTAATTCTAAGGCTGAATGCACAGTTTGGGTATTTACTAGATTCTGTAGGCGATCGGATTGGGTATTCGGAAACCTTTTCTGAACTACTAATCGATATTATGTCGGAAAGTGACATAGGGCTCGCGGGAACAGTACTTGAGTCTGATATTATTACAGTGGACGTCGTGTCATTATGTCTTTTATTTTCAGCGTTTAGTTTTTCAATTTCCTTAACGACGTCTTTTAAATGGTCCCTAAGCTTACACTCTTTGCTGTCGAAGTTAACGTCCATAGAATGACCTTCATCGTCTGAATTTAGTGCATTAATTTTAATTCTGGATAGGGCGTCGGCATTTGTATTCTGTTTTCCATTTTTATAAATAATCTCAAAGTCGTACTCCTGTAATCGTAGTCTCCATCTGGTGAGTTTACTGTTTGGTTCCTTTAGTGAATAAAGCCAAACTAAGGGTCGATGGTCAGTGTAAATTACAAATTTCCGTCCGTAAAGGTATGGCCGGAAATGTTTCACAGCCCAAATAATAGCTAAAAGTTCGCGTTCGATGGTGCTGTATCTACTTTCAGTGTCACTAAGCGTCCTACTAGCGTATGCAACAGGTCTATCGCTACCAATAGGGCCCTGTGATAGAACTGCTCCTAAAGCTATATTTGAGGCGTCAGTTGTGAGGATGAACGTCTTTTCGAAATCCGGGTACTGTAGTAATGGTTCACTCGTAAGTATAGCATGCTAATCGGGTTGACATAAATAGAAGAATTTCAGCTTTTTCCACCAATTCCTCATTCTCAGAATCGGACTGCGATACTGGTAATACTTCATCATCTAAAATTAAAATTGTAGGCTCTAACTCTATCAAAAGCAATATGTCAGGACAACGTGCTTATGAATCTCCCATGTCTTTATCATCCAATATTGCTTGTGCACAATCATCTGAAATCCCTCTTTCACAATCATCTGGCATTACTCTATCACAAACATTAAATTCTGCCTATAGTTATATTTCTTCTAAATCTCTTAACACGCATATTGATAGCGATAATAAAAAATAGAGTCACAAAGATTTCAATCTCTTCGTTCTTATAATTCTACAGATTCAGGTCCTTTTATCGTTCATGTTCAAGTAAAAGAAGATTCTCCTAATTCTGGTAAAACTTTAAATGCCATTTCATTTGGTCACTTTTTGAAAAAATTAAATGTACAAAATATAGTTAATGGAGGCCTAAAACGTATCGGGAGAAATAGAATAACGGTTGAATTCTCTAAATTTATTGATGCAAATCTATTTTTAGAAAATCCATCCGTAAATGATAAATATAAAACCTTTATTCAATCATTTCACGTATCTCGTATGGGAGTTATAAAAGGTGTACCAAAAGATTGGTCACCAGAAGAGATTATTTTCGAATTATCTTCGTATCCAAATACCATTCCTGTATTAAAAGTAAGAGGACAAAGTCAGATATGAAAGCTCTGAAAGTGTCGTAATCACATTTGACGGTCAAATTCTTCCCTCGAGGGTTTATTTATGCTATTCTTCCATTCCTGTTGAAATTTATAAGCTTCCAACGACCAATGCTTTCAGTGCTGCAGATTTGGACATACTAAAGATTTATGTCGTTCCAAGCCAAGATGCTCAAAATGTGGAGGTGATCACTCCTCTTCTTCTTGCGGCAAAGATAATGGATCTTTTCGTTGCTTATTTTGCTCAGGTAACCACAAAGCCACAGATTCTAGATGTCCTGAACACACAAGACAAAATAATATTAAAATTGAAATGGCACAAAAGTCTATCTCATACCTAGAAGCATCTCAAAAATATCCACAAGTTTCTTCAAAATCATATGCTGATGTTTTGAGTTCTAAATTCCCTGAAAATTCTTCACTTTCTATTAATCCTACAGTGGATAATTTTCCTTCCAACCCCGCTACATTTAATAAAACTTCTTATAAGAAATCATTATATATTCCTAAACCATTACGTCACCATTCACAAACAGGATACGACAAAAAAAGTCATCAAAAAATTATTCAAGATTTTTCAATTCCGCAACCTGAGGACGGTTGTGCTCTTCGGGTTTCACCAGTTACTTCACAGGGTAATTTTGATTCTGTAGAAAGCATTATAAGATTCCTTATTAACATAATCATATCTTCGTATTCGTCGAAGCTACCGTCCCATGTTGCTCGCTTACTAAATTCTATACCTAAAATTCTCCAAGACATTCACTCTCACAAAGATCCTTCAATGGAATTTTAGAAGCATTTTAGATAAACGTACTGAAATAATCTATTTATTAAAAAAAATACAATGTGTGTATCGCTGCTATTTCAGAGACATGGCTAAAACTGGATTCGAATATCAGAGTACCTGGTTTTTGTCTTGTTCGAAGTGACAGATCTGATGGTTATGCCGGATGTGCTTTGCTTATAAAAAATAATATAACTTATTCCATTATAGATGTTTATGATGAAATATTTGACTTTAATATTGTAGCAGTAAGAATTCAAAATATAACTTTTGTTTCTATTTACGTTCCCTCCCCTTCTGTCCATACGTTTCGCAGAATAAAATCTTTAATAGCCTCCTTACCCAAACCATTTATAATTCTTGGTGACTTTAATTGTCATCATTATTTATGGGGTGATAATACTGATAAATACGGTAGTTTATTAGTTGAAATAATTGACGAACTTAATATTGGTGTCCTTAATACTGGTAAAATTACCAAACGCTCTCGTCCTAATGAGTCTAGAAGTGCTGTAGATTTATCAATTTGTACTCCTGATTTTACCACTCTTCTAATTTGGTCAGTTCTAGATAGCTCTCACGGCAGTGACCATTTTACCATTCTGATTTCCTTTCAAAACAAAGAATTGGCAGAAATTAACAAAAAACCATGTATTAAATACAAATTATACAGAGCAGACTGGAACCTGTACAATATTTTTCTTTACAATGAAATTCTAAAAATCGCTCCTATTTCTGAAAATAATATAACTTCTATTGTTGAAACATTTACAAACGCAGTTATAAATGCAGCAGATCAAACAATTCCTGTTAAAACTCTAAATAATAAATGTAGGCCCTCCCTTCCATGGTGGGATTCTGAATGTACTGAGGCCATTCGTAATAGGAAAATAGCCGAAAAACAATATAAATTAGACATGAGTTCGGAAAACTATTCATACCTTCAACATGTACAAGAAGTGACTAAAACTACTCTTCGCACAAAAAAACAAACACGTTGGCATGCCTTTTGTTCCTCAATTTCTCCTTCAATACCTTCATCAGTTGTTTGGCATAATATTAGAAAATTTCGCTGTTGTTTTTCATCTTGTTCTTACAGTGGTGCCATTCCCTCTCAATCTATAAACACTTTTCTAGATAAACTTGCCCCCTCTTCTGCTCCTTTGAGAGAGGAGCTACCTCAAAGTATTCCATGTGATTCTTTTTTTGATCCCTTAGAACGTCCACTTTCTTTATATGAATTAAAGCTCGTCCTTTCTCACGTTCAAGATCCAGCTCCTGGTTTAGACGGTATTCCATATTCACTACTTGCCAAATGTAATGATCAAATTTTATCCTACTATTTAAATATCATTAACGTTTTGTTTGACATAGGCTTTGTTCCTGACTGTTGGCGGACTCAAGTAATTATTCCTATCTTGAAACCTGACAAAAATCCTAACGACGGCTCTTCTTATAGACCGATCGCTCTATCCTCAACTCTAATTAAAAAATTTGAACATATGATCAAGAACCGTCTTGAATGGTATGTAGAAAGTCATGGATTGTTATCAAATTCCCAATATGGATTCAGAAAAGGTAAAAGCACATATGACAGTATTTCTATCTTCACCACAGATATTAGACTAGCATTTTCGAGAAATGAATCGGTCCTTGCTGCTTTCCTTGACATTTCTTCTGCTTACGATAATGTCAGACTCAACATCCTTAGGGAAAAGATGTTTAAGCTTAATATATGCAAAAAACTTACAAATTTGATTATCAATTTATTTCTGGATCGATATATACATATTAAAATTGATGATGATCTAAAATATACTCGAAAGGTTTTCAAAGGCCTTCCACAAGGCTCTGTTTTAAGTCTTTTATTATACAATATTTATACGTCAGATTTGGACCAGTCTATTTCAAAGTGTAGAATTTTGCAATATGCTGATGATATCTTAGTTTATGTTAATGATAAATGTATAGAATCTTGTGCTAATGCGATAGAACAAGATCTCCGCTCTATGGCCTCTTGGTTAGATGATCATGGACTAGAACTTTCCCAAAATAAAAGTAATACAGTAATTTTTTCGCGCAAAAGAGTTTTATCTGAAATCCAAGTTCGCCTTTTTGATTATCCGCTCGTAAATATTCAACAAGTTAAAAAGTTAAATTCCTTGGTGTAATTCTTGATAATAAATTATCCGGCATGTCTCATATAATTTATACCCAAAAAAAAATGCGATAAAAATATAAACATTCTTAGAGCTTTGTGCGGGGTATGGTGGGGCGCTCATCCATATTATTTAAAATTAATTTATAATGCAATTATAAGAAGCCGATTAGATTATGCCTCATTTCTTCTTGAACCAGCTAGTAAAAAAGGATTAAAAATTTTAGATATCATTCAACACAAGTCTTTAAGATTAATTATAGGCGCTATGAATTCGTCGCCTATCAATGCCTTGCAGATTGAATGCGGTGATCCTCCACTTTTTATTAGACCACAATATTTATCGGATTCCTTTTTTATCGGGTTCTTCAATTTTCAAACCATCCATTACTCCCTAAAATTCGTTTGCTTCCTCAGTACATTTCAATTAATTCAGGAAAATACTGGCGTAATAAAGAAACTCATAACCTAGTTAAAAGCTATGAACATTATAATTCCTTACTAGATCCTATTTATAGGTCGGCGATTCTGCCTCTTTTCTCCAATTCGTTTGAAGTTGCACTTTTCAAACCCAATATTATATTAGATATAGGATTAAATAAATTTTCTATTGAATCAAATAAAAGATTTGTATTTATGTTGGACAAGAATTTCCCAGATCGTCATTATATTTTTACAGATGCTTCTAAGATTAACTCAAAAGTTTGTACTGGATATGCAATATACCATCAAAATTGGAGAATAGTTCAAAAAATGAAAAGTCCTCCCGAATCTTCAGTTTTTACTGGAGAAATGTTAGCCATTTTACAATCAATAAAATATTGCTATCTTTTTAAATTAAAATCAAGCGTGATATTTTCAGATTCTCTTAGTTCTTTACAAGCATTGTTATGTAATCCTTTCTATGACATTTCCCGCAATCCTTTGATATTTGAAATTAAGAAACTTCTATTCTTATACCAATTCCAAAACATCAACATTTCTCTCGTTTGGATTCCGAGTCATATTGGTATATCTGGTAATGAATATGCTGACAAACTTGCTAAACAAGCTATAGTCTGTGGGGATACTTTCTTATTTAAAAATTATTGCTATGACCTTATAAGAACTACGAAATTAGTATATAGAGATAGATGGTCAAAACATTGAACAAAACCAAAACGACAAAAGGCTGTCACTATGCCAAAATGATGGAAGGAATGATGAAAAGGAATGATGGGTTGCATCATTCCTTCTAAGCCTTGGTTTTATAAATTATTCTTAAATAAGAAACATACATCAATGTTATGTAGAATGCGCTTGGGTCACTTCTGTAATTCGGTTCACCTTGCTAGGCTTCATATTAAAAATTCTTCAATATGTGAATGTGGTTTGGATATTGGTGACCTCAACCATATTTTCTTCTCGTGTCCTTTATATGATCATACTTCATTATTTAACACTTTGGTAAATATTAAAATTCCTCTTCCTACAGAAATTTGTTTACTTTTAATTTTTTCTAAAAAAAGTAAAAATGTTTTCAATTGTCTTATGGAATTTTTAGATTTAAATAATATTAGATTATAAAATATTATTCATTATTTAGCTATCAATCTTTATTAGTCTTTATTTAGTAATACTTATTATTTTTAATGTGATATTGAGTTTAGTATTATTTTAATTCAACCTAACATCCATCATTTATTTAATATGCTTCAGTACAAGTCATTTCATGATTCATTATTGTAGTATTCTATGGTTCTTAACATTATGATTTTGGTTTTTAATCAGAATCGTAGTTTCTCTTTAGATTGTCCGTCGTTTCGTTTCAAGTTATAAGTATTTTTATTGACTGGAGGTTGGCAGTAATTGTTAGGTTGCCATATTTAAAAAAAATGAAGTAAAAAACGTAGATATATCACATCTATAATTTTTATAGAATAAGAAACTGTAACCAGTTTTGTAACTTTGTGTGAGCCAGAGCAGTGTTGCCACCTTTATTTTAAAAGTCCCTAAAAATTGAGATAAAATAAAATATAAGAGTAATACGTGATGCGAATGCGAAAGTAAATCTGTCTGTTTTAATAAATTTCAACAATTTGAAATTCAAAAAGGAATGATGAAGGTAGGAGGTGTTTGTAGATCATTTAAAAGTTTTCTTGATCGTCCAGTGAGCGTGTAAGCATCGAGAAAAAATACAACATATGTGATGTATAACATGTTTATTATAAAAAATATCTTAATACTAAAAATCCTAAAAATGAGTTGGAATGAAAAATAAATTTCTTACTTTTCTAGATAATTATTTTTTAATAAATACAAAACAAAACATTGATTACGTAAATTATTACGTATATATTAAAAAACCAAAGTCAAATTGACTGCATCGTTGATCTTGTGGTTGTAGTAGTGCGACTGCTGATCATGAGGGTTGGAAACCCGGGTCGTGTCAAAAATAAAGGATTGAGTTTTTCTGTCAAGAAATTCTCAGTAGCTGCCCGAAGTCAGGAAGTTGGCGGTATCTCACCTCCGTGCCTCGGAAAGCACAGAAAGAGAGAGATCAGGTGCAGGACCAACGCACCTGATCTCTCTCCAGTCGGATTACCGTCACATCGGATTATGAGGGTGAGGGAACTTCAAGCATACAATAATTTATTAGAAATTATACGGAAGATAGAAAGAGATGCTACGATTGAGTACGTCAAGAAAAAAATTAATTCATTAAGGGCTGGGTTCCGAAAAGAACATAAAAAAGTGCAAGATAGCAAGAAGACAGGTTCAGGAACTGACCAGGTATACGTGCCAAATTATGGTATTACAGTCAGCTTGAATTTCTCAAAGATCAAGGCCAAGGTAAGTTTAATTATTTATTAAAGAATTTCTCTATACACTATTATATTATACGTGCGTATTCTTTGTTATGCCTGTGCCTAAATTAGGTAGGTACCTAAAATAGAGTACCTATTATAGCACTTTGTTTCATTACAATAATGACATTGTGATGTTGAACATTAAAACCAAAAGTAAATTTAGAGGGTTTTTATTTAATTACCGGTGAACAATCCTGACAATATAGACAGTAGCGAACAGGAGACAGCTAATGATAATGAAAATACATTTGATGCTGAATCTGATCGTGAAAATGATACCCAGGTAAAAATACTATTACTATATCATTCTTTGTTGCCATGACACTGAACCACTACTATTAAAGTAGGTTTCATACTTTTCTCTGATAATTTTTGCATTTTGAGTGGGGTTACGACTATGTGTTTGTTGTAGTGACTGTAATTCTCCATTTTGTGGTCTCAGCCCCAATTCATTTATTTATTTATAAGGTACACCAACAGCAAAACACATTAAACATTAACAACAACACAATAACAAATGTATATGGTTAAATATGTTTGCCAATTACAGGTATACACAACATTTACCGTAATGTGCAGATCATTACACCACAATGGCACTGAATACAAAACAACTTACATAAAAAACTAACTACTTAAGGAATAAGTGTGTGCTGAGAGGGTGAAAAGAAATTGGTCAATTTTTTTTTTGAAGCATCGGGCAGAGTCGTTGAAAATGTCAATGTCCGGTATCTTGGTCATATTTTCATTGTATGTGTTACATATTCTGGCTAGGGGATAATGCGCGCCTAAATTAGTTTTGTGGCAAGTTATGCTAAATAGTTTGCGAATTGGATATCGAGGATATCTGTACAGGATAACTAATTTAATGTGATCGAGGAGGTGCGTACTTTTGATTTTGTTATGCAGTAACTTGTGTAGGAACATTAAGTCTGCAATGAGACGTCGGTCACGTAAGGTTGTCATTTTGAAAAATGCTAGCCTCTGACTATAGGGGTGTCTATGCGATATGCCTGGAGTTGAAAAGGCAAGGTAGCGTGTAAAAGCTCTTTGAATCGTTTCGATTCGCTGAGAAGACGCACTATAAACTGGGTTCCATGCAACACTTGCAAATTCGAGGTGGCTACGTACTAGTGCATTGAAAAGAACCTTCTTAGTTTGGACACATCGGAAGCTTTTCGCGTTTCTTTTTAGGAATCCCAACATACGAGTCGCCTTTTTGACGATATTATCAGTGTGAGCGGTCAGTTTCAGCTTACAATCCAACAAGACACCAAGATCCCTGATCTCCCTCACCTCCGCCAAGGTCACGTCACCCAATGAGTAGGTAGTAGTGATGGGGCGTCTTTTTCTGGTGTAGCTTATGTGGTAGCATTTGTTAGGATTTAAAATCATTCCGTTGATTGCACACCAATCCATGAGTTTGTTTAAGTCAGATTGCAGAAGGTCAGCATCCCCGGGACTTTTGATCGTTCTACTCAATTTGAGATCGTCAGCAAACATAGATACACTACTGTTTTCAATATATGTAGCTATGTCATTAATAAATATCAAAAAGAGTAGAGGACCCAAGTGGGACCCCTGAGGGACACCAGACTTAGCCAAAAACATTTCAGATTCAAATCCATCTATAGCCACTTGCTGAGGTCTCATTGCCAGGTAAGATTCGAACCACTGCAACAGTGAACCACTTACGCCCATTACTCTTAGTTTAGACAGCAGAACTTGGTGGCCAACTTTGTCGAAGGCACTTGAAAAGTCTGTGTATATTGCGTCTACCTGCAGTCCCCTGTCCACGTCCTGCGCTATCGCGGACACGAAGGAAGACAAATTAGACTCTACCGAACGACCACGCCTGAAACCATGTTGGAAATCGGATATAATGTTTTCAGTATGGCTGTAGACTATGGGGTAAACAAGGCATTCAAATAATTTAGAAAAACATGATAAAATGGATATAGGTCGGTAGTTGGTAACATCAATCTTATCACCTTTCTTATAAATTGGGATAATTCTGGCTTTTTTCCATTCATCGGGAAACTTTCCGTCGCTTAAGGAGCGACTGAATATTAATGTCAACGGGAAGGCAAGAACGGATCCACATCGTTTAGGGGTGGTGGTGACAACAGTCAGGCCCAGGTCCTTTTTTTCATTGAGGTGTTGTATTTTTTTATACACTTGAGACTCGCTCAATTCAAGTGTAACGATGGAATTACTCATGTTCGCAATATCATGACTATGAGAAACATCGGTAACGCTATTATCGGTGTACACGGAAGAAAAGTGACTTGCAAAAAGGTTCGCTATATCGGTGCCTGAGGATGCAGTTGAATCTTTCAATATCATTTTAGCGGGAAGTACAGAAAGGCCTTTGCGCTTATCTTTGATGAAACGCCAAAATTTGTCCGGATCTTTACAGATGCTAGACTCAATTTTTGTCATGTAATTATTATAGCAGATATTAACAAGTTTATGGCATCGTTCGCGAAGAAGGTTGTCTCATACTTATCTCTAGGATTGCCGTACTTGGCATATCGTTTTCTAAGTTTTTCCTTATGTTTTATAAGTTTTATTAGATTTTTCGTAAACCATGGTGGGTTCCGACTTGGTTTAGATGTGTATTTGGGTACGTGATTGATAATTTCACTCTTCAGTTTTTTGTAAAACTCAGTGACAAAATCATTGACGTCCTTTCAGTCCTTAAAAATGGTAAGCCAATCAGTACAACTCAATTCAAGTGGTAGTTATGTTTTACACGTGGCAGATTTTTGTCGTATTTAAAATTAAGTTCTGATATTTCAATGAGTATAGGGGGATGGTGCAGATCAAGTTTACTTAACAAATCTAAGGGTTGAGAGACATTTAGGCATTGCAAACTACTTAAGGGGAAATATAATGTCAAATGGCTTAACAAGATCCTTCATTATGCCGAAAATATTGCAGCATTAATTTTGAAATAAATATATGGTAAAGTTGAGGATTAATGTTAGTGATTATGTTAGACGAAAACACGATTTCATAAAATTTTCTCGATAGAAAAAAAATCCAAAGTTACCTCCAAAATAAACAATAAACCGCTGTTATTCATAAAATACTTTAAATAAGATCATGAAACTTTGCATACTAACTGAACTAACTATAAAGCAGTGCTTATGTTATTTACTTTTTTTAAAATACCATTATTTTTACTGTAAAAAGAAATTACCTAAACTATTGGCCTTTTGAAGCGTGATTCTCGCAGCACGGTCACTACGCCTCGGCCTTTGGACGGGGAGGTTGTGTCGCTTACGATCAGAATATACATTACGCAACAGTACGACGTAAAATTAAAATGGGAAATAACCGTGATAAAAATAAGAAGCGGCTGGCTTGGCGTTAAGAAACAGGCATTAATATGATAAACCTAATGAAATAAGTGTCTAACGACCTTTCTACTTACAGTATTAGTGATTACAAACATATCGGTACATAGCATACGACGCGCGGGGAAGTGGGGGCGAAATTAGAATTTGAGCTGACTTACTCTTCCCTCTTAAGGCCAAATCCAGGGTTCTACCATGTGAATTCCTTATATGGTTGAATTGGTACAGATTATTCATAGACAAGCAGTCCACCAGACAGCGTCCTAAATCATTATTATAATTAGTAGGAATTGTGTGATTGCAGTCATCGTTATCATCGACTCCCAGTCGACAAAATTTAGATTAAAGTTACCCATCACAATTACATTATCAATATGGTTCAGCACACTGTCCAGATTATCTACGAAAACCCTTTGTTGCTCCAATCTGGGTGGCGACGGTAAGTATACTGCACAGATAGAAAGAATGGAATATAAGCCATTTATTCTGTATCCAATGTTAACCCAAAGGTCTTCGCAATCAGTTTCCCAGTTAGACATTCGCATAGAAGGTATTTCACGGGATACTGCTATTAATACCCCGCCACCATCCATCTTGGAGCTTGAAGCACTTGAGCGATCCCTACGGTATACAACATATCTAGAGTCAATGAATTCACTGTCTGAGATACTTGCATTTAGCCATGTTTCAGTAAAGATGATTATCTTATAACTATTTACTAATATGTTTTTGTACACTTCATTAGTCTTCGTTCGTATCCCACGGATATTTTGATAATATATATCGAATTTTATAACTAAACTTTGTAACACTCGCTAATCATTAACCTAACTATTTAATTAACGTTACACTGTCCATATTACGAATTAACAATGCCTCGCTGAATTCATCCTTCCGTACAAAGATTCGGCCATTTCGTACCCAAGTGAACTTATATTTGTATTTCTTGGCTTTAATTCGTGCGGCAGCATGCAAATACTTGTTTGATGGAGACAGATGTTCAGAGACGAAGAATGGCTTACTAATACCAGCAAGGCCGAGGTGTTGAGAGCTTAGTTTATCCTTGTTATTCTTTTTGTTAAACGCAGATACCGAAGCAAGAATAGCATCACGTTGTCTGGGTGCACGCAGCTTTACTATCACTGCACGTGGCCGATTGCTGTCTTTGCTCAGCTTAGAAACCCGTGTTACATGAATAATCTCCTCAGCAGATACTGGAGCATCTACAGTTTTAATGAGTTGTTCAACAACATTGTTTAAGTTCTCGTGTCTGTGTTCCGGAATGCCATTTATTTCGATATTGCTGTCTCTCATATTTTGTTCAACTAGGTGGAGCCGATGCGTCAATTTGTCTACTGCTAGATTCAGCTTATCATTGTCCCTTCTTAAGTTATCGACTAATGTATTCCTTTCGTCCAAAGCCAATTTTAAATCTTCATACTGCCTGTTGAAAAACGTTAGAGATTCCCTCAGTTCCTTGATTTCGCCCGACATATTCTTTATCTCTGCGGTCACAAGCTGCCTTATTGTTAAACGAAGTGCTCTCGCGAGTTCCTGTTGAAGTATGCTTCTCAGCTTAGTTTCAGTAATGTAATCGACGCCGTTCCCAGGTTCCTCTGATGAACAGTCAACGAGAGAAATTGACTTTGCCAGATCGCGCTTCCTCAGGGTGACATTTCCGGAGTGCGGTCCCAAGTTTCCAGTACCATAGGTGTTGTCAAGGTCTCCGGTTACCACAAGGTCGCGACGAGCAGCAGGTTGGATGGGGCTGTTAGTATTATCCACTTTAGGTTGCTTACTGCAACATTCTGGACACTTCCAGCTATGCTTGCGATCTTTGTCAGGTGCATAAAAGCTATTAAAGCGGTTTTGAGATATATTGGCACAGTTTAAATCATATTTCATTTTGCATAAAGCGCATACCAAGAACTCACGGTTCCGTATGATGGTGCGGCAGCCAGAACATATACCAAAGTTACTCGGAGTTGATGCCATCTTTCAATCGTTAAATAGTCAAAAAGCAAAAAAAGCAATTCGTAGTAAGCAAAGGTAGTAAAAAACAAAAAAAAAGTTTTGTGAACTTGCTGGGCTTGAACTCGGTGACTTAGGTCGAAACGCTATGCACAGTGAAGTATTGCCCACTGCACCAATCGTCTCGCTACGCAGTAACGTGAAACAAGCGATATGTATTCTCGCCTACAGTTGTATAATGTCGACAACGATGGTTGCAATCCAAGTCTAACTTTCTATTTTCAAGGACACGTCGCGAACGAACACGACACCCGATGATACCTAATTGAATTATTACACTTGATAACGTATTCAATAGTTCCATTTTCGTGATTTTCACTATCTAAGTGCTGATGTGGACTGTAAGCTTGTCTTAATTTTTTCCTTAAAAAATTGTGCAATACACAACATGCCAAAACTATTTTGTTAATATTGTGCACACTGGTATTTATAGGCGATCGAAAAATGTGGAATCTTGCCGCCAGAATTCCAAAAACATTTTCTTTAATTCTTCTAGCTCTGCATACTCTATAATTGTATATCCTCTTACTTGAGCTAGCCTGTGATTGCCTTTGTGGGTACGGTTTCATAAAATCTGTCCTCAAAGCAAAAGCCTCGTCGCCAATAAATACATAAGGCAATTCTTCTGAATGACCGCTTGGTTTTCTGGGGCTAGGAAGATTTAAGCTCTTGGAATTCAATCTTTGAAAGAATGTAGTTTTTTGTAATACACCTCCATCAGAAATACGTCCATTTGTTCCAATATCTACATAAATAAATTCATAATTTGCATTTGCAATTCTCATAAGTACAATACTGTGATACCCTTTATAATTAAAAAAATGTGAGCTGGCTCCGGCAGGAGGGACTATAGCTACATGTTTCCCAGAATTCCAAAAACATTTTCTATAATTCTTCTAGCTCTGCATACTCTATAATTGTATATCCTCTTACTTGAGCTAGCCTGTGATTGCCTTTGTGGGTACGGTTTCATAAAATCTGTCCTCAAAGCAAAAGCCTCGTCGCCAATAAACACATAAGGCAATTCTTCTGAATGACCGCTTGGTTTTCTGGGGCTAGGAAGATTTAAGCTCTTGGAATTCAATCTTTGAAAGAATGTAGATTTTTGTAATACACCTCCATCAGAAATACGTCCATTTGTTCCAATATCTACATAAATAAATTCATAATTTGCATTTGCAATTCTCTTAAGTACAATACTGTGATACCCTTTATAATTAAAAAAATGTGAGCCGGCTCCGGCAGGAGGGACTATAGCTACATGTTTCCCATCGACGACTCCTAAACCATTTGGAAATTGCCATGTACGCTCAAACTCTTCAGCAATTGCTAGCCATTCTTCTTCTGAACTCGGGAACTGTAACAAAAAAACCCATAATTCAGTATAAATGATATCATTTTTATTTACAGAGTACCATTTGCAACGTGTCATCACCTGTGACACCTGCAACATCTGTTGCTTCATCTGCACGTCGTAAGCGTCACGGCAATGCCGACATTGAAGACACAATATCGTTAATAGGTAAAAGATTACAAAACCCAGATGATGAATATGATGCTATAGGAAAAAATGTCGCAATTAAACTCCGCAACATGACTGCTATTCAACAAGGCATAGCTGAAAAGCTCATCAATGAAGTTATTTTTTGGGACGGTTTGAAAAATTAACATTCAATACAAGTATACATAATCCAGTTCCAGTCCAGGTACCCCAAAGACCATTGATACACATGCCAGCTGTTCCGGTCCAGCTGCAAGAAACACAAGCATTTAACTTGACACAAGACTCGCACGCAACTATTAGTATCCCGGACACCCTGGTTGAATATTTAAACTTTAATAATAATAACTAAAAATAAATAAAATAGTACGTTACATTTGTATATGTTCAAGAGTAAATTTATTTGTTAAGCATTAATGTTAATGTGCCATTGCAAATAAAGTCTGATTATTTGTACTGAGTTATTTTATTTATAAAGTATGTAATAAATGATACATACCTTCAAATATGTTTTCAGTGTAGAGTAGATTGCGTCACATGTCTCAGGAATTATGTACCCCAATGACTGTCTTGATATCGCTGACGAATACATTACATCTTTATATGTTCCACCAGTTATCAAAAATCGTAATGTTGCACTTAAACGTTCATGCGGTGAAATAGCTTCTCTCATGCAAGTATCCTGTTTAGCTATAATTGGTGTGACTAAACACAAAAGTTCTTCATACACAGGCTCAGGCATTCTGAAATAATTCTGGAAATCTTCCTTCTCTTCACGTAACTCTCTTACTAAATTCACATGTGATAAACGCTCTCTTTTTGTAAGCCAGTTCTTAACCCACACTTTTTGCCTTCGTCTATTGTTTTTAGTTTTTGAAATGTAATACGATATAATTCCTAAATAACACAAAGCTTCTTCAGTGGACGACATCGCGATACGGTAAGAGTAAGTTGGCGCGTGTGTCGCCGACGTCGAGCCAAGTAAGTTCGCGATCTTAAAAACCGCCTACTTTAAGTTCGTACGTCTATCACCCACATATAACAAAAATGTAGAAATTAACTGTAACAAATTGTAAACAATCCCACCCTAGTAAATTCACTCAGTTCTATTTTTACCCGTAAAAAAACCTAAAATTTGCGTGATTATATGGGTGTGTTTTCCCTCACTAAATTTAGATTCTCCATAGATAGTTTTCAACTTCGCATATATCGAAAACATCTTGGGAGGGAAAACACAGTCCACCTTTGTTTCTTGCTATAATTAACTTGCAGAAATCATGTTTTTCTTTAGATAGTAATCTATTGAGACACTTTTCACATTTTAATATTTTAGATATATAGTGTACAGTACTACCAGCGACATAACCAATGATTACTTTTTTTAAATCATTGAATTCTGCCACATGCAGAGTACTGGCAAGTTCTGTCGTATCGTTTTGTATTTTACGGAGAAATTCTAGTGAAGCTAATTCTTGATCTATTGGTGGATATTCCTGTTCTTCAATTTATAGTTGAAGCAGCGGTAGATGTACAACTTAAAATTACTACATCTTCTAACGGGACACAGTTTCAGTGGATAAGCATTTCAATTCAAGATCGCAAAGCAGTTTTCTATACGCTCCTTTTAACTGGCGCACATTTGGGTTGTCATTAAACCCACCTTGCATCCTAATAGTAGAAAAATATCGGGTAATAACATAAGTCTGACGGCCGTGCCTCATAACTTTGCGCTTGTTTCCGATTTCACTTTGAGATTTAATACATTAGTTTTTAATTGCTCTAAGAATGTAAAAATTAAATCTTTATTTTCTCAATGAAGTGGTTTTTGCAACCCGAAGTGTTTCATAGATTTGTAATTAAATTCGTCAAACATGTGATTCATTATTTGTACAAATTGCTCTGTAGCGTCAGCATCTACAAAGTTTGGAAGTTCAAGATCTACTCTGCATAACTTTAGGGCCGTAGCTCCACTCCTACTAAGTAACTGTGTGGCAAGTTTGATCTTCATAATTTGATTTTGAAAATTAATATGTCGAGTCGTCAACCTATTACCTAAATGAATGCCTGCTTTGGTTTGTATTTCATTCAACTGTACTAAGTACTTCCACGCTACAGTTTTATTATTTTCATCCACAAAATTCTTTTTTAGATCCAAATTGGTTTCTTACTAGTTTATTGACATGGCTAGGATCTACAAAACAAGCAACCTTGGAGTAATTTGCAGGATGCTTAAATGTCGTTTTGACATCTGCTGAATCTGCAAATTTGCATCCAAGTAACTCAATGGGTGTAAAATCTGTAGAATGTTCATCAAATGTTATTGAAACATCTACATTAACTTCAAAACATTTCAGAAGACACAGTTTGATAAGGTTTGCTTTTTCTTCTCGTGATATACTATACTATTAATTAAAAAGTAGCCTAAAGGGATTTTTAATTGATGGTTTATTCCAACTAAAAGAAAAACTAACGCTTGAGTAGCTACGGGAGCTGACTCATCTACTCCTGTTCCCATGTCCACCAAACCTATATTTTTGCCATCCCAGATTTTTTTGCCCAAATGGCCATTTCATCAAACACCAAAGAACATGTTACGCGATGTTCATTGACTTGTGATTTGGCTTTTAAGGCCTGGACTCCTCTGTGAATCCCGGTTTACTATTAATGCACCCATACCACCTAGACAACGTGCTTGGATGTGGGAGACAAGTATTAAATGTACTTATAACATAATCGTAAGTATATGTTAGAAATATATTTAATACTTGTCTCCAATAATAACGTATATAATAACATAGTCTTTGGAAAGTAATCGTTAGACAAAATTTCTTAAGTGCCGGTGTATATTTAATGCTTTATTTCGGTTAAAATTATTAAATACATCTATTATTGCCAGGTTTTGACTTAATGAATTATATAAATCTGTGTTAATGAAATTTTCAGTTTTTAAGTAATTGATAATTTCTTTGAAGGACGAGTTCCTGTTTTTGAGGCGTCTGACTCTTTGTTGTAAAGATTTAATTTGCTTTCTCTTTCTTTTTAGATTTAGTTCCTGTTTCTTCAACTTTTACCTCAGTTTATGTTTTCTGAGTGTATCAAAAATTGACTTTTGATCAACTTTTGCTTTAGACTTATCCGGTAAGTCCTACAACAAAACAAAACTGAAAAGTGTTTCTGATGAATAAAAAAACGGAATTCTGCCCTGTCTGGTGGTACTCACAATAACAGCCGCAGAAGATGTACTTGGCAATACAACGTAGTTGTTGTCGATGACACTAGACGAGACTGGTAAGTCCTAAAACAAATACAGTATTCGTTTTTGATAAACAGGTACATTAAATTCAAAAGTATATTACGTAAGATTGCACTGTCTGATACTCACAACTACAGCCGCAGAAGATGTACTTGGCAATACAACGTAGTTGTTGTCGATGACACTGGACGAGACTGGTAAGTCCTAAAACAAATACAGTATTCGTTTTTGATAAACAGGTACATTAAATTCAAAAGTATATTACGTAAGATTGCACTGTCTGATACTCACAACTACAGCCGCAGAAGATGTACTTGGCAATACAACGTAGTTGTTGTCGATGACACTAGACGAGACTGGTAAGTCCTACAACAAATACAGTATTCGTTTTTGATAAACAGGCACATTAAATTCAAAAGTATATTACGTAAGATTGCACTGTCTGATACTCACAACTACAGCCGCAGAAGATGTACTTGGCAATACAACGTAGTTGTTGTCGATGACACTAGACGAGAATGGTAAGTCCTACAACGAATACAGTATTCGTTTTTGATAAACAGGCACATTAAATTCAAAAGTATATTACGTAAGATTGCACTGTCTGATACTCACAACTACAGCCGCAGAAGATGTACTTGGCAATACAACGTAGTTGTTGTCGATGACACTAGACGAGACTGGTAAGTCCTACAACAAATACAGTATTCGTTTTTGATAAACAGGCACATTAAATTCAAAAGTATATTACGTAAGATTGCACTGTCTGATACTCACAACTACAGCCGCAGAAGATGTACTTGGCAATACAACGTAGTTGTTGTCGATGACACTAGACGAGAATGGTAAGTCCTACAACGAATACAGTATTCGTTTTTGATAAACAGGCACATTAAATTCAAAAGTATATTACGTAAGATTGCACTGTCTGATACTCACAACTACAGCCGCAGAAGATGTACTTGGCAATACAACGTAGTTGTTGTCGATGACACTAGACGAGACTGGTAAGTCCTACAATAAATACAGTATTCGTTTTTGATTAACAGGCACATTAAATTCAAAAGTATATTACGTAAGATTGCACTGTCTGATACTCACAACAACAGCCGCAGAAGATGTACTTGGCAATACAACGTAGTTACTGTCAATTACCACACTAGACGAGATAGGTAAGTCCTACAACAAATACAATATTCGGTAATGATGAAATACATTATTATATTTGTCATTAAAAAGTCGATGTCCACACGTTATGGAATGTGGTTGTTACATATGTCAAAAATGTTATGCGTCTGATTCGGACAAATGGAGAGGATATACTTGGCGATAATACATCATTGAGAACTGCATTGCAAGGCGAAAATAGTTTCTGCAATAGAAAAAAACTGTCGAAAAACCTAAATACATAATTAAACAAATAGTTAATTACTAATGACTTACTGTATACATACTGAGAAAATCGCAAACACACATAATTATAATATAACATATACGAGAAAAAAGGAAACCTTTTATTTATTTGAAGTCGGTTAAAATACCTTCTTAGGATATCCTGTTCTGAGAACTCGGCGAAGTCCACGTTTTGTGTCGTACAAGTCGGTCTTATCAAAATGGTCTGAACAAACCAGACTATAGTTAGTAGTACCAAATCGATTGAGAAAAACGACAATGACCTCAGATATGAGCCGAGTGTCAAAAGGCGTAAGTTACAAAATCTCAATTTAGATGTGATAACAATATTTAAATATTGATATTATTCACACTTCTAGGTCAGCACATATGTTTTGTTTTTTTTGTTTCTTAAATAATATTGTCTATGGATCCTATAAACATCGTAAAATCTTACGGTACATTGCGTAAAATGTGTTATATTTTATATTTCAATTTAAGTAACGCAGTAATTCATTTAATAACAGTTTCATATTAAAGAAATGAAAAAAATATTTGAAGCAATATAATCCCTATATTGAGCTTTTGCAAATTCATCCCTTTAAAATACACAAAGTGCGATTTACGTCAGTTCGTTCTAAAAGAAACGTGACAATGGCAGCCAAAGATGCCTCACTTTTTTGGGCCGGTCGGCATGCACCGAATAAAAATAAAGGTCTTATATAATATTGAAAATACAGTTTTATCTTTTGAATAAGAACATGCATATTCGGTGTCGTTATCACTCGCATCCTTATATGTGTTATAAATGAATGATTTTTGTTCTTAAATGTATTAAGTATGTACTTTATAACAATAGATGATTTTTCTTCTACAGCGATCTTTTAAATAACTTTTTAATAATAGTTAATAAATATATATTATATCAATCGTTATAAAAAATAAATAAAAAAACATTATAAATAAAGAAAGTACTACATATAAAAAGTGCCTATATATTGAAGATTTGTAAACCCTGGTTAAAGGACCGAAAGGTCTTTCATCTAAAGTGCGTGCCAATTCGATTGAGAAAAACGGACAATCCGTTTTTCTCAATCGAATTGGCACGCACTTTAGATGAGGATGGTTGCCGTTGTGGTTCATTTAATTTTCGTCTCAGTCTTATAGCAGCTACCCATTCATCTCTTATTAAAATATTTGTTGAAAGCCTAAAACCATAAATATATTTTGATAATAAAATAGATTGTAAGTAACCAAGAATTAAAAAAAGAAAAACATCAGTGAGTTAAAAAATAAATATTTACCTTCACTTCAATTTTATGTAACGTAATAACACGTAATTTTAAAAAAAACGTCGACATATACTTCTGAGACTTAACCTAAAATTAATTACCCAAATCTTGGACTATTAGAAATAAGAAATACTGACAGCACTTTCCCATTACGTAATCTCAGACAATTGACATTCGTGTTTCGAATAACCTTTAAAATTGTGTTAGAATGACAAAATAAATTATAGTTAAATAAGTGCTTAAGTGTGAAAATAACAGGTTCCTTCAGACTTGTTGTTCACTTTAGTGCTGTTTTTGCACCACTTGATTACACAGGACGGCATTTTGTAGGCAAATTTACTGCATGACGCCCCGGGAGGTACTGACGAAAATGAGCGTAGTTTGATGCATGTGTGTGCGTGAACGCGTGTATTTATTTACAGGAACGGAGTTTTTTGGCTTCACCGATAACAAAGACCGTGCTTTATCAATATACCTTTTTTAACTTCATCTGAGCCCGTACCGTAAAACACCACTTTACTCATCAATATTTTAGTCATTTTTAAAAGTAGAAAAAAAACCGTTAAATTCGTAATTTTTAAGCTATTGCATAGCTTTTATCGCGGACTTTGAGCGCGGCGACCGAATCAAGAAATTCCGTAACGAAAATAAACCTAAGACCCGGAAACCTAACATCGTTTAACGTCGTTTCAATTAGGCAGACTTCGGCACGGTGTTGGTGTGCGTGCGACTAGACGTAAGCGTGTTTTTAACAATAATATAGTTTATTGGAAGAAGTACTCGTATATTCTTTGGACTTATATGAGTCGTCGTCATGCTAGCAACTTTCGTGAATTTAGAGTATTTAATAAACACAGACTTTATAGAAAATTATCGTTTGTCGGAAGAACTCGTTAATTACCATAAACTTATAGTTTCAATGATGAAAATTCCTGAATAACCTACATCAATTGTAAGATAATAAAAATATTTTAAACAATATTAACTTCTCATTTATTCAATAAAAGAAAAAAAAAATGTTTTCTTATCGGTCACCACGCTCAAAAAGTGTAACTTGAATAAATATCAAAGAAAAAGCTTGAATTAATATCAAAGAAAAAATATACTGCATAAATAAAATAAATAAATAATTATAATTGCATAAGATGTTATGCAATAGCTTTACCGCGGCAGTCCCTGAGTGCCACACGTATATTTTTTATACAATTTTTTGATACCCTTAACAATATTGGGTGGTCAGACCCATTGCGGTTTATGTTTGTTTCGTGTACAGTGTTTATGTGATTTAGTTTTAAAACTAATTTGGGTGTGTATGGAATCTAAGAGAATTTTTCTGACTACTATGCACGTTTTGTATTTGTATAATTGACTTATGGATAATTTAGTCAGTTTTTTTAAAGAGCTTTTTAGTAGGAAAGCGGTAGCCAAGTTGAAATAAAAGTTTAAAAATTTGTTCTGAGATATTTGAAGATCCTTTAAATTGATTTTAGATCCACTTCCCCATATCTCTATTAAATATTCTAGTAATGACCTAGCTAGTGAACTATAAATAATATTTCGAACTTTATAAGGTATGCAGCGTGTAGATCTGCGCAAAGCTCCTGTCGATGATGTTATTTTTGACTGCAGGTAATCTAAATGAGCTCGCCATGTTAATTTAGAATCTAAAACGAGACCAAGATATTTTCTGATTCTGACTTTTTAAGTTCTTAGTTATTTATTAAGTTAAGGGATCAAATTTAGAAACATTTTTGTTTTTCGCAGTAAAACCATGTAAGAAGTTTTAGTAACATTTATAGTGAGCAAATTGTACCGAAACCATTCATTCAGTGTGTCTGGATCAGCTTGTGCATCTGATATAATCTCTTCAATTAATTCTCCAAAATAATATAAACATGTATCATCAGCGTATAAAGATACTTCTCCCGTCAATCCAAGATTTACGATGTCGTTTATGTAGGTTAAAAATAACAGAGGACCAAGGATGGATCCCTGCGGAATACCGCAGGTGATAGCACATGGATTACTTTTAAAATTTTCGATTTTCACTATTTGTTGTCTACTTTTCAGGTAACCTAAGCTAAGCGAACCTTAATTAATATATAACTGTGCCAAATTACAGATTTGTGTCACCTTGAGTCTCTGAGTAAAACTGCAGACGAACGGACGGACGGCCGGACTTGGCGAAACTATAAAGGTTCCTTGTTGTGTAACTAACCCTAAAAATGTTACATATCATGTTTTGCTTCTAGTCGTCAAATTCACTGAGGCTAAGAAAGTGTTTAGAATCAGTGTGATTGACTTTCTTACACACTCAGACGGAGTTCTGATTTACCTTTTCACCAGGGACAAGGCCGTAGGCAGGGGGGATCAAGGGGGTATTGATGGAAATTAATATTACACAACATAATAATTAATCACTATAAACAAAATTCTCTACCTACTGTTATTTTTATTATGTATGACTCGCTTGGTATTCCACGACGATACTCTAGCGCGGGCGGTGATCTTTACAGTGATTACGTCACTCGGGCGTATAGGTTTTCCATGAATTTACGGTGTCGGACAGAAACTTTTTAAATTTTATAAAATAAAATAGCGTTTTTTTAAAAATTCGGATAAATATTTTTATATTAAACCCAATTACCTATGGTTTTAGTGACAACGGTGTTTACACTTACATCTTGTATAAGCGAGCCGTCGAGTACGGAGAGGCAGTTCTGCCTTGGGAAGTGATTCAACGCGTCTAAGACGATATAAGCGAAGTAATAGTGCAGTGTGTGTATTAATAGTGTTGTGAATTAGTATTGAAGTAAGTAGTGTTATAATTTTTGAAATTAAAATTAAAAGGATTTGATGCCTAAGAGTAGACTACCTACTTGTATTCATTTTCTTTTATATCTTTATCAATGTAAATATTTGTGTGCAAATGGAATTAATATTTGGCTGTTTTTTTTAATTGTTACACAGTTACAGGTCGGTTCAACATTTGAAATGATAAAAAGGACGCAAGAAAGTACTTTTTTATTTAAAAAATCTAAACCTGGTACTGATAGCTAAGGTTCTACTAAAAATCAATGTTCAAGTGTTTTCGACAGTGATACTGCTATAAGTAGTTCTGGTACTTCTGCTGCCGTTCCTGGGACTGTGGATAATGTTTCTCAGCATGTTTTAGATGTGGGCTATTGTACGGGTTCAAACACCAAAATTGATGATGATTTAAAGTACGGATTGTTGAAATCTCCTTGGAAGCCAGAAAAGTCCAGTAAGTGACGAGAAAAGAAAGCTAAAATTTCAAATGCAATGATTTGAACTGTTCTCGTGGATGGTTTACACAAGTATAGGGCAACAAGGTGCTTTATGCAAACATTGTGTATTATTTGCCAGAGATTGCGCAGGTAAAGGCTCTCATCAGCAGTTGAAATCCTTAGTTACTCAGCCGCTCACTAAATGGAAAGATGCTGTACATGATTTCAAACATCCCAGTAAAAGCCAGTACCACAAATATTCTGTATTATTGGCTGATAATTTTATGAAGGTGTATTATAAATCTCAATCAAATATAATAAGTCAGATTCATAGCGGATACCTAGTGCAAATATCTGAAAATCGGAAACGGTTGACTCCGATTATTGAAACAATTAAATTATGTGGACGCCAGGAATTGGCACGGAGAGGTAAGCGCGACTCGGGTCCGATAAAAATCAATGATACTGAGCCAGAAACAAATGATGGAAACTTTCGTGCTATATCTTACGGATGAGAAGCAGATGTGGAGACTCAAATCTAATAAAGCACACAGAAACTTTGACGACCTACCTAAGCCCGACCATACAAAATGAACTTATTGCAATTTGTGGTAAATTAATCCAGAAAAAATTGTGCATTTTGGGAACTCTTTTCTTTTTTTTCAATCCATGTTGATGAAACTACTGATGTTTCACGTCATGAACAGATGTCCATTTGTCTAAGATATGCCGAGCCAAAGATAATGGGTTTATTTCGCGTGAAGATTTTTTAACTTTAGTATCAGTTGAGAATACAAAAGAAAGATATTAAAGCTAAAGCTAAAGCTAATCCAATTTTATCTGAATTAAAATCTTTGGGAGTAGATTGCGAATATTTAGTCGGACAAGGATATGATGGAGCTTCTTCGATGAAAGGAGGTTTTAAAAGTGTGTAGGCAGTAATTCGTGAGTCAAATTTAGAAGCCTTATACATTCATTACAAAATCGAATTATAAAATCGGTTGGAAATTTTATCAAGTCCTCGGCAAAACGACCAAGTGTTTAAAAAGACAGAACAGCGAGAAAAAACTTTCCTGAAACACAATGGAAAAACCTTACGGCAATGTGCGAGACACGTTGGGTAGAAAATCATGATGGGTTGTTAAGATTTAAAGAAATTTATAAAGCTATTGTTGATACACTAGACGACTCAAGCACAGATATGGATTCGGAAATATCGTCAAAGGCTAATTGTTTTCTGAGATCAGTCATTTCAAGTAATTTTGTTATAAGCTCATGTTGCTTAGGAATTACGTTCCCGTACACACTGACACTATGCAAAATACTTTAATTTCCTCTATGCGATTTGGCACCATCTTTACAAGATGTCGATTTAATTATAATGACTAATGAAGATGTGCGCTAAAATATTGTTTAAAATCTGCTAAACTTTTCAAGAAAGCACAAAATTTGCTCAGTACTGTAAACAAGGCAACGAAAATTCTGCGAATAACGTTACGCCAAGAGCACAGGGCAAACTACAACACAAAAGATCCTGAAATTTATTTTAGAATCACTATAATGATTCCACTTTTGGATGATTTCATTGATCAGCTTCAGTCGAGATTCCAAAATCATATAGCCACATTATCATCTCTGGAGATTTTAATTCCGTCTGTATGTTGCAACCAACAAATTATTCAAAATTATCAAGATAACTACTTTGAGCTCTATAAAAAATATTTGGAATGGGATTTAGTAAAAGCTGAATTAGACATGTGGCGGAAAAGGGGTGAAATAATCTGAACTAGATCGACTAACATGTGCTATTGAAGCTCTCCGAGAATGCAACCACAGGCCTTATTTCGAAACATCCACAAACTTTTAAAGATCTTAGCGACACTGCCTGTTTCTGTTACATGTAGTACTCCTGAGAGGATTTTCACTTCCCTGCAACGCTCAAAACTTATTTGGAAAACTCCACAGGCCAGGAAAGACTAAACGAATTGGCGGTAATGTCAATCCACTGCAGATTTGATATCGACACCGAGGAGGTAATTGAATTGTTCACTGCAAAGAAAGCTAGAAGACTAAATTTAGTTTTGTAAAAAGGTGTTAATATTTCTGTAATCATTTTGTAATAAATATGTATGATAAGTAACACCATTTTATTTCTTTTATTTAAAAGATTTTATATTTTTCTACTGTTCCACCAAATTAACCCCCTTTCCCTAAAATTATGAATTACAAAAATTAACACTATAATAATCTAAAAAATTACAAAATATCTACGAGCTTATTTCTTGCGTGCCGACTTGTGCCGACCTGTCATTCAAAGTCGGTTACAGAGTCATGAGATTTGATATCCCTTTCTATCTTTCATTATTGCCATACGGAATTTTCTTCTCTTTCCCACACTACGTCCGTCTGTACGTCAGTATATTCTAAGTCTATGGTTTTTGCACATTTTTAACATTTTTTTTAAGTTTTACGTGGTAGAGCCATGCTGCATTATGCATTATGCATTATGCGGCTTTATCGGGGTAGGACCTGGCTCTCACAGAATACCAGCGTAAAATAGCAGCTTACTGCTGTGTGTTTCTTGTGGTGAGTGTAGAGAACCGGGGACCCTTTTTACTGAAAACGAGGTATTCCACCTAAGTCCAAACGCTTAGCCTCTCAGTCCTCTGAGCTGGCAACACATCTGCGTTTTGATTATTAATGGAAGATAAATATAGATGTTTATGAGCCACAGCATTTACTTACCATCAAGTGAACTGTGTGCTCGTTTGTCACCTTTATTATATAAAAAAATAAAAAAAATATTATTATGAATATCTGTGGTTCGGTTTACATATTTTTAATCTAATTAATATAAAATATAACCAACAATACAGAAAAACATTAACCCTTAAATTTTTCAAACAAATTAACTTCACCACTACGAAATCTGTCCAATATTACACCTCATATTCAGTACTTGCACCTATGCAACTTACATAAATAACTGCTGAAGCTAGTTTTCAATCTCTTTAAAATCCGTGTAATCTTACTTCAAATTTAAGTAGTACGCGTTCATTTCGGTAGTTTGCCGTCGTAGACCGTTACGACGTCACAGCTGACGGTACCGTAGACGAAAAAAGTCATCATGTTTATGTTTTTAGTATTCATATTTTCAATAAAGTTAAATAATAACGTGTTCGATGAAATAAAATATTTTTTGAATGATGATGATGATGAAATAATAACGTGTTCGATAAAATAAAATTTTCATTTTTACACATATACATTTTTAAATATAACATTTTACTCATTGTAACAGAACAAATTAACGAATATCAACAGAAACAAAAACAAAAAATCAACAGTAACAAAAACAACAGCAAAAACAGTAACAAACTAGAGAACGTACGGGAGCATAAAAAACGGACGTAAGTACACTTCGACGTTGCTATCGGTACTAAAAGGGCGACGCTTGAGGCGCGGAATGAGGGGGCGCGGCGGGAGGTAACGGCATTCTTGAAGTGAACGACTAGTATTGGTATTGCACCTCCAAACAACTTGCGCAGTCCACTCTTGCTTTCAAAAATGTACCAAGAACTAAAATGGATGAAATAAACGAAATTACTGATGTTGAGCTTTCAAGTTTAGAATAACAAACAAATTTTACAAATAATTTTAGAAAATACGGCCAATAACTGTTCATTTATTTGATAGGGCTATGTGTTTTTTACTGACAGCTGTCGCAGAGATCAAGCTATCTTTTATGAACTATAGAGCCCTCTCATTAAATTCATCTCTTAAACTCATCAAAATTATTTTTATAATTTTTATTCTAACCGCTCATTTATTTGCCAAGTCACGGTTTTTCGAAAAATTTAAATTATAAAAGTATTTTAATCGTATTTACCTCTATTCAATGTCTAAAGGATTAGAATACAGGATCAATGTCTAAATTTACTTATTGAAAAAGGTTTTCAAAAGTTTTAATTTAGTCATTGATCCATATGGGTTAGGAATAAAAAGGACCTTAACTTCTTATAGGTACTATTATTATATTATAAATATTACGAAAAAATCACGTTATTAAAAATATTCAAATATAATTTTCAAGTAGTTCAACGTAAGTTCAAATTCAAGTAAAAGGGCTGTGTTGCCCCGGCCTCGCGCCTCCCTTATAAGCTTATAACATCCTTTGACACCATAAGTTATTTTATTAAAATCAGTGTTTTCTTATCGAAACATTCCATACCGATGACAATAAATGTCATTGTTCTTCGTAGTTTGCTTCCGCGAATCGTTTTTGCAGCTTTGCACTACACATTTCACACAATTGTTATCTTAAAATTCTAATAAATAACGTCGGGATAAATAATTTACTTGTGTAACCTTTCGTGACTAATAACCTCACCCTTGACACTTGGAGGCTGTTCTGACTCATGATTACAATTCCGACTCACTAATGCGCGCTCTATAGCTTTCTTATAAATACTCTATAATACAGGGTCCGCCATCTAACTTTTTTTTTTCAACTAGTGCTTATTTCGTGAATGGCAACACTTAGCTCATGTCTAATTTGACAGATAATTAGTTTCATCCTTCCGCTGAACGAATATGGTTGTGTATACGCTTGAACAACGCTGGGAAATATTGCGACATTACTTTGAAAATCATGGTAATGTTGCAGAATGTGTGCGAAAATTGCGTACGGATTTTGGAAGAAATGAAGCACCGTCAGCTCCGTATGTTCGTTACCTTGTGAAAAAAGTGAAAGAAACTGGCATCCTCATCGATAAACCAACGCGTGAAAAGCCAAAAACAGTGCGTACACCCGAGAATATTGCAGCTGTGGCCGAAAGTGTGCGTGAAACGCCATCAACATCAGTTCACCGTCGTTCTCAACAATTGGACATTTCGGAGACATCATTGAGACGAATTTTGCGTAGACATTGGTATGACGCCGTACAAAATCCAATTGGTTCAGGAGTTGAAGCCAACTGACCATCCAATGCGTTTTCGCTTCACTAAGTGGGCCTGCGATCGACTTGCAGAAGATGCGGATTTTGCCAAAAAAATCATCTTTTCAGATGAAGCTCATTTCGAACTTGGCGGGTATGTAAACAAGCAGAATTGTCGCATTTGGGGCACAGAAAACCCGCACGCATTCATCGAAAAGCCGGTGCACCCAAAACGAGTCACTGTTTGGTGCGAATTTTGGTCCAGAGGCATAATTGGGCCATTTTTCTTCGAAAATGAGCAAGGTGTGGCCGTTTCAGTCAATGGCGATCGTTATCGGGCCATGTTGAACAAATTTTTGTTCACAGAAATTGTAGAGGAGGATATTGGCAACATTTGTTTTCAACAGGACGGCGCAACGTGCCACACAGCCGACGCTACACTTGATGTTTTGCGCCCTGTTTTTGAAAATCGCATTATCAGCCGCAGAGCTGATGTCGTTTGGCCACCTCGGAGCTGCGATTTGACACCGTTGGACTATTATTTGTGGGGTGCCGTCAAAGATAAGTGTTACGCCGACAAGCCAGAGACAATTGACGCTTTAAAGGACAATATTCGTGAAGCCATTGGTGAAATACAGCTGCACACAATCGATAATGTACTCAAAAATTGGACTGATCGTGTAGGCTACTGCATGGCTAGCCGAGGCAGCCATTTGAATGAAATTATTTTCCATAGTTAACCGGAAGGATTGTACTTTAAAATAAAAAAAGAAATTTGAAAAAATATTTAGTAGTTTTTTTTTTAATAGCATTTTAAAAAAAAAGTTATTTGGCGGACCCGCTATAAGTGATGTGATTTAGTATAGGTTCAGTGGCCAAGCGGTAAGAAATAAATTGTCTGTACTGGCAGCACTGATTAGTTAAATGTCATTTGTCAATTTATATTGGGTGCGTTTGGCAGAAAAAAGCGCTAGCAAGCGCTTATAAGCGCTAAAATAGTTTTCGGCCAGGACACGATTGCTACTTCAGTAGCGCTGACATAATCCGCCATTTTGCTTATTTAATTTGTTTGTTTTGAAGTAGAGTTTATCAGTTGTTTTGTGCAATATTAGTTTTAAGTAATATAATGACATGAATAAACATATACATGCTATTAAAAAATCATGATTGGTAAGTTTTTAATATTAATACTTTACAAACATATACTTAAATTAGGTTAGATTCCCCGGTTAAAACTAACATCGTGTCCTGGAGAAAAATAGCTACTTACGATTTGACAGCGCTTACCGCTTACGATCGCCATTTTGCTTGCAAGCGCTTGCTAGCGCTTTTTTCTGCCAAACGCACCCATTCTATAGCATAGATTACTGACTATATACTAGAGATAGATGAGCAACTCAAGTTTTATTTACGTTAAGTTCCGTGCCCCAACCGTCAGGTGGCGTAAAATTAAGAGTGCTTTGGGCCCGCCCTTTATTTGAACTTTACAATTTTATATTTTTAGAACCATTAATTACATTGCATAAGTGCTGCAATGTAATTAATGGTTCTTTATATTTCTTGTGCTAATTGCTAGTTCCTATTAATAAAATAAAAACCGGATATATTTAAAATGTTTATTGTTTAAAAATTTCTTGCCTAAATTAATAACATTAGATGTGTTAAATTTAACAATATTTGCACAATATCATTTGATTTCTTTAAACATATTCTTTTTAACTGGTTAGTTAAGTTAGGAAATATATTATGTTACAGAGAATACAATACAATAGAATTATTATTATTAAATATAGATTATTACATAATACTTATTGAAAGTCATGTTTTATTTACTACAGATACCTCTGTCCTGGGAAGAATCAACAAGAAACCCAGCGGGACGTTTTTTAAAACATATTTCACTTTACAATCATTTTGTTTATACATTTTTTAAATAAATTTTAATAGTACAGGCATGGTGGCGATCACCTCAATCACAGGGGTTATTATTGATGTATTTTTTGATATTATAATAACAAATTTTGTACATTTTCTGAAATTTTGTTTTAAAAGCGTATATGTTGCCCCATAAAAGCACTACTGACTCAGTGGAGTCTAGTAACTGGTGTTACAAGCTTATGTTTGTTCTTAGCTTTTAAAGTATAAACATCTTTATTCTTATGAAAGCTTTTTATGTTTTTATGTACATACATTAGTATATATATATAATATATGTACAACAATACATACATTATTGTACATACATTATTGCTATGCCAAAGTTAATATATTTATTTCTTTAAAATTTTCTCTACGCGACTTTTACAATTTAAGATATAAATTGAACGTACGGCTCTCTTTTATAAAACACATACGGCTTCAATGTCTAATACTAAGAAAAACTGTGGTATCCACAAGACTCAACTACTTCCCATTTAAGAGCACATTGATAATTGAATCCTCTCCAAAGGTTTGCTTCTTTTCCATAATTTCAAGAATTAGTATCAATTAATTGTTAATAGTGGTACATCTTTAACTTAATATAAAAAGATACATTTTGTAGCAGCATTATTAATCTTTAAAATATGTACTTGATAACGTTATCATATTTTGGTAACAAAACTTTTTTTAAATGTGTGTAATAACTATACTTTTAAAAATACAAACAATTTACAAAAGTGACTTTCTTATGCCCACTATACCATTGTAAATGTGTAAATCAATATATTTTTTTTTACAAAATCAGCATTTTATATATGTATTATAACATACTCATACATAAGACAACCTCACAAACCATTTGCGAAATTATAATCAATCCACATTATGGAATGCAAATAAATATTGTATTGTATCTAATAAATTGTGGAAGGTACCATATAATCTCATAAAGCAACATTTATATTATTTTAATACTAAGAAATAATATTTCAATAAAACTGATATCATTGACTATGCACACCCACATATTCCTGAATGTGCAGTTAGTACAGCATAATATGAATATCGTGGAAGATGGTACAATTTCGAAGACAAATTGTTTGGCCACGTCGATAAAAACAAAAAAAGCCTTAAAAGATATACCTATATTCTTAGGTAAATTGTTCACTTTACTCAAAACGGACATTAAAAATGTCCTTAAATAAATACTAATTAAGCCAGGCATAAACTTTTTTAAATTAAAGAAATGAAAGACTTGAGCATGGCAGAGTGCTTGTGTTTCTTAATGCTTGATGAGATACTAGTGTTCTCCTCACTACATTACAATGCAAATGTCATAGGTTTTGAAGACTGAGGATGTTAAGAGTGAAAATATGATGAACATGTTTTGGTTTGATGATAAAGGAGATAAAGTTCATATTAAGCTTTCAACTAGTTATGGATTTTGCAAAAATGCTACGATGGCAGTAATTAAAAAATATATATAATAAAAGATTTATAACAAACATGATTAAATGGTGTCAATGATCAATTTACAATTAACACCAAAGTAAGCAATAATTAAGTTAATAGGACAAAGACAGCAAGAATGCTTTTGAAATTTAAAATAAAAAATAATTCTCTTTATTTGATACTTACACTTATCGAAAGGGGAAATTTTATTTCAAAAGAATTAAGATTTATACGCATGACGTAGTAAACTGCTAAATGGGAGCATTTATAATTGCTCTTAGATGTGGATGAATGATGTGGGAGAAAATGAACTACGGATGATGCATAAGTAAGCTGACATATACCTAAGTGTAACCTGATAAAATACCTAAAATTAGGAGTAAAGCACGAATTTTAACCAACGTGTATTAGGTTGTCTTTGACTTTGTGCAAATAAGTCATTACATATTAATAATTAATGTTCAATAAATATTTGTCTTTAACAACTTTGTTTTGATTTTATTTTCAAAACATTTTTAATTACCCCAAGAGAGCAAAGATACTTCATAGCAAGTATATTGTCCAAAGTCCGCCACGTGCCACGTCCGCCATTTTGTTTTGGTTTCTTTCGAACCACACTAATACTGTCTACTTCATCGTTCGACCCGCCATGCCTTTAGTCGTCACTTTTCGCGCACTCAGTATTCAAATAACCCCCTGAGTTTAACAGAAGTCCGTTATTTCAATTTTAGGTACAGACAAACACTTCAATTACACGAGTATAAATTTAAAATGGTCGACTTAGAATAATAACTGTTACAACTTAACAAGCGTGGCAACATGGCAAAATCCCCCCCCCCCCCCTATGAGGCTATTGGGGAGGCCTATGTTCAGCAGTGGACTTTTATAAGCAGCAATGGAAAAACCTTTATTAGATCTATCGCCGTGCAAGGTGTTATGCTCGGGGAGCGGCCAATGCTACGTGTGCTAATTCGGGGCTGTTATAATAACTTCTGTTAGTCAGTTTTGTTTGATTTTGTTTAATTCCTTTAATCAAAGATTTTATAAAAAGTGTCTAAAACATAACTCGGAACGTATATGCTGTGAAACAAAGTTTTACCTATTACAATGAGATTTCAGGAAGTTAAAAAAGAGATGGAAGTTGAATGAAGAAATTGTTAGCAAGATGCTAATAATATATTATAAAGTCTGGATTATTTACTGGTAAAAATGACCTCCACTCCAAACGAAGAGGTAGTAAATGGAAGGTATTTTACCGCTCACATTTTGGCAGTTAGCAAATTTTCAGAGATTGAAAACTAAAATATTTTTATTTAACGAGTTATAAAAAGATGAAAATTAATGCAGGTATGTAAATAATGTAATAATTGTAATAATGACATTCGTAAGACAACCCCACACCAAGCAAATACATCAAATTTGTAATTTTTCAAGAAAAACACCTTTGCGACTTTCAGAAAACTTTTCATGTGTTAGAGATTATAACAAAAATAATTAAAAACATTTGACCAATGATTTCCCCGAAATAGGATATTTGAAATCATTGTTAATAAATAGCAAATTTCAATTTTTAACATGACATAAACATAAAAAAGTAAGGAGGTATTTTATAAAACAAATTTAATACATGTACATGCACTGACACACACACACACACACACACACACACACACACACACACACACACACACACACACGCGCGCGCGCGCGCCTGCGAGAGAGAGAGAGAGAGATCACTTATTATGTCTATAAAATTTTATGATTTCTTTATACAAAAAATTAAATTAATTTAAACAATACAACTATGTATTCCTCATCAACAGGGGAGATGGGACTGTTCTCCTAAATACAGGTTACTAAGTAAACCTAGCTAGGAGAAGCAGGTTTCTACCCATTTCAAATTGGTATTCATAATGTATTGTATATATTTGTAAAAAGTATGTGAACTATGAAAATGTCAGTAATGAATTATTATTATTATTTTTGGGGTATCTGTATAGTTTTCTCATCTGGTTGGTTTCTATAAATATATAATTATAAATTAAAATGAAAAGATAAATATACATAAATATCAATAAAATAAAATAAATACAAAAAATACATATTATATTATTACATTTTCATAAATATATTGCTATGCCAAAGTTAATAATATAAATTGAACGTACGTCTCTCTCTTATATAAAACAAATATGGCTTCAATGTCAGTCGCATGGCTCCAATAGTAATACCAAGAAAAACAGTGGTATCCACAAGAAAGACTCAACTACTACCCATTTAAGAGCACACTGATAATTGAATCCTCTCCAAAGGTTTGCTCCTCTTCGATAATTTTAAGAATTAGTATCAATTAATTGTTGCATCTTTTACTTAATATTAAAAGATACATTTTGGAGCAGCATTATTAATCTTTAAAATATGTACTTGATAACGTTATTATATTTTGGTAACATAACTTTTTTTTTAAATGTGTGTAATAACTACACTTTTTTAAAATACAAATAATTTACAAAAGTGACTTTCTTATGCCCACTATACCATTGTTTACATGTGTAAATCAATATATGTTTTTCTACAAAATGAGCATTTCATATATGTATTATAACATACCATAGAATACTTTAATATACAATAGAATAGCACTTCCGTCGACGTAATTACGAACACACATACAAGCAATTACAAAAATTAATATAGTATGTAATTGATGTAATAATTGTAATGATGATCTTTGTAAGACAACCCCACACCAAGCAAATACATCAAATTTGTAGTTTCAAGAAAAACGTTTTTGAACTTTCACAGAACTTCATAATGTGTTGAGGAGATTATAACAAAAATAAATAAAAACATTTGACCAATGATTCCCCCTAAATGGGATATTTCGAGTCATTAAATTGTTAATAAATATCAAATTAAAATTTCCAACATGACATAAACATAAAAAGTAAGGACCCTTATCATAAATTTGTTGATCAAGTTAATTGTACATAGTTCAGACCCTCAAAGATTGCATAAGAGATGGTGCAATAAAATATTAAAAGGCAGACATATTAAAATCGATAATGACAAAATAACACTTAACTACTAACTTAAACAATGAATTTGGTTTTACACAATTTTTATAGATCCTGTATGTTTTATTACAGGAACCTCCATTAAAAGAATCAAACAATTGATCAAACAGGAGTAGTATATCTGCCGTATCTTCACATTCTTGTGGCAGCAACTTATTTTCTGCAAAGAAATAAAATGTTATGAGCACTTTTTAAATAATAAGAAGCAATAAAATATTTGACACAAGAGGAAATACAAGTTAATACTAAATATGCGATAAAAAGATATCTTACAAAAAATAATTTCAATATTGAATGTTATTTAACAAAGTATATATACGTACACTTGCACAAAATCGTAAAGCTTCAATTTTTTCTGCTGCTGTTACTTGACTTTTTTGTCTTATATTTTGTTTTTTGAAATCATTATTTTGTTTAACATTTTCTTTATGTTTTATCTACATTTTCTTTTAATCAATGTATCTGAAAAAAGTATGCCAAACAGATAATCATATAGAGATCAGATGAAATAATGACAGCGTAGACCTGATTGTATTGGAATCTCTTTTTTAAAGAATTTTAATTCTAACTACTGCATTGTAATGATATTATACATATTATGCAATATACTATTAGAATGCTTTTGGAGCTGGCACAGTGCTGCTGTGTGCACAGTGCAAAAAAGTAGCATTCCTACTGCATGGCTTGCGGACCAGTGATAACAAAAATTTGAAGTTATATCTGCAAAAGTTTTGAGTCTGGAGTGCTTCCTCTCAAAGTTCTAGTTATTTCAGATGCAACAAAAGCAAGGTGCAACCACGACTAACCCGTTCCTAGGTTTGGATACAGGAATAATTTCGGTCAACTGCCTACCCCACATGTTATTTACCTAGTGAGTTGTGAGCCAGGTTTAGATATAAAGCCTTTTGACTTGTTTCAGCTATAAAAAGATTCTCAGGATATTAAATCTTAATGTTGTACTTGTTATTATTATAGTAAATTCCAGCCTTAAAAATTGACTGCCTCGTTGGTTTAGTAGTTGTATTGGCGCGACTTCTGATCATGAGGTCCTGGGTTCGAATCCCGGGTCGGACGAAAAAATTAATTATTGGGGTTTTCCATCAAGAAATTCTCAATAGCTGCCCGGAGTCAAAAAATTGACGGTATATCACCCCCGTGCTTCGGAAGGTACGTAAAACCGTTGGTCCTGCGCCTGATATCTCTCCGGTCGTGTCGGTTTACGTCCGATCGGAATATGAGAGTGATGGAGTAGATAGTGCACCTGTGCTTGCGCATACATTTGGGCACTATAATCCTGTCCCACGCCGATGGCTAGTCTCCGTTGAGGCTGGCCGCAGTGACCGAAATTCAGTCTGGAGGACATATCATTATTAAATTCCAGTCACTAAATCTTTAACTAATCGCACACTTGCTGGTATAGTAATAGAATATAGTTACAATAATTAAGAGTTTATCAATATTATACTACCACCAGAGAATTTTCTGGACCAATACAATTTGGGACTTTCAAGAAATGAGCCTACTCTTTTTTTAAAGCTGGCAATGCGTATGCCCCTTGCGTGTTGTGGTCCTACATGGGTGGCGGCAGTCACTATCCATCAGGTGAGCCGCATGCTCGTTTCCACGCCGCCTCTTCTTTTAAAAAAATAAATTAAATACCTCTTATACGATTATCGTGTGATCTTGTAGTAGAAATTTGTGAAGAAAGTACATCCGGTATAAGTGATGTGGGTTCAATTCCTAATGTTTTAGCATCTAAACCTGTAATAGTAGTGAAAGTATATAAGTAACACATAAAACTCTCTTGGGCTTGTTTTGTTCACTGCTACATACCATATATCATAATTACTAGCTTTTTACCCGCGGCTTCGCTCGCGTGGGGTTTAATTAAGCAACATTGATAAATGTTGTTTCATTCTAAATTTAGCAAAATTCAATCACTATTAGAGTCACCTCGCTGTGTGTCTTTCTTTATGTCTGTTTGTCAAAGATTTGGTTTTGAATTCTCAAAGACTATTGAACATAGATGATTGATATTTGGCATAGATATAATATGTTATAGGAACATGTGAATGAAGTTTTTCGTAATTGCATTAATATCTTATGTCTATAATCACCTGCTATTTTTTATATCAGGTGTATCTTCTGATGTATCCATAAAAAAGGTATCAATAACCAAATTGTCTTAAAATCAATTTTTTATTAACCTTTTTAAATTTGGAAAAAATTGTGTTAATATGTACATTCTTTCATCATTAAAATTAGTTTTAACAAAACAATGATGAATTTAAATCCCCCCCCCCCCCCCCGTGACCATGGGTACTGTCAAGTATCAAAAACCACTAATTTGGCTTCAATGCCTTTTACTTAGTCCCTTGGACTTGTTTTTTCAAAAATATATTAGAATTACAGACACAACTTTTCTACAGATTTAATAATAATAATAATGTCCTCCAGACAAATTTTATAGTGCCCAAGTGTATGTGCAAGCACAGGTCATCTCATAATCCAATGGGATGGTATTTCGTCACGACCGGAGAGTGAGAAAACAGGACTAACGGCTTTACATGCTTTCCAAGGCAAGAGGGGTGAAACGCAGCTAATTTCTTATCTCCAGACTGCTGCTGAGAATTTCTTGATAGAAATACCCAAAAACAGATTTTGGCCCAACCCAGGATCTCATGGTCAACAATTGCATTTACGACACTAGACCAATGAGGCATTCAAGTGTTATTATAATATTAAGGAATAAATTAATGTATTTTCATTGTAATCATTCACATCACAAAATAAAAAATAAAAAGTACGGGCCAAGTGCGTGGCGGGCCACACCTTAAACCATTAAACCCAATGGACTCGCCCCGCATGGTTATTTCCCTCTGCCAAGGTAATGGTTTTAAAAACTTTCTGCATTTATAAAAACTGTTTACAGAATCTATTTTATTATTACAAGAATCATTACCACTAAGTAGGCACTCTTTGCCGATCTGTGCAATTAAGGTGTGTAATAAAGCAGTCAAATACTTAAAATTTACAAAAAGATGAAGTTACACTCTATATGTAGATATTTTTTATTGTGATACATGCTTTTTTTCTATTAAAATCATTCAAAATAATGTTATAAGTAATAATCGAAAACTTTACCAATTAGGTAATCTGTTACTACCCTAAATTATACTGTGGGTCACCCGCATAAACCAAGAGTATTACAAATGAAACTGTGTGAGGCTATTTCATTATATGAGTACTTCGAAAGGGACAACAATAACTACCAACTAAAAAATAAGTGAAAGTAGTAAGTAAGTAAGATTTCTTCATAAAATGTTTATTTCTTACAGTTCACAATAGCATTACAAAGTTATAATGTTGTTTTATGTCATTTTCTATGGAGTTGTAACAAAATTTTTACTAATCCAACTTGTTAATTCTAATTTGCTGCGATAGTTTTCCTTTTAATTACATTATATATGCTACCATTGAGTATACTTTCCACATTTCCAAAAAAGAGTTGGTAGAGGGGACACATGACATGACTCTAATGAAAAATACGACTAAAGCTTAATATTTAACAAAGAAACCGATAAAAGTGAATAAGCTTTTATTGCTAAGCCAGTGTGTGAATTGTAAACCTTACCCTGCGTTATAATCTAGGGCTTACTGCTAAAAGAATTGCTATTAAACATGACAGTGAGAAAGCTTTTAATAGACTTACCAAGGTCTTAACCTTGGGTCTGGGAAGTCAGAAGGTTCGAGGATATAAAAAACGATCCTCAAAGATCCGATCACAAATGTAGTTATTGTAAATTTCACAATCGGTTTTATCCTTTCTAAATACACACACAGCACAGTATATAAATGCACTAGAAATCGGAATAATATTAAATTGATTTCTATACTATTAGTGATTTTGATTTTTATACTATTAGCTTTACTATTAGTGAGTAGCGACCGCCATTATTGTTTATTGCGTATGTACGTAGCTCATGGATTGTTTCCTTTGCATAGACTTAATACATAATTGTGCCCTCTAGTTCGTTAAAAGTAAGTCTTAGTTTACGTGCCCCACACGAAAGATGGCAGCACAAAAAGATATCAATTTGTTCTCAAAATAATGTTCTAAGTTGCACGCCCATGTTCTATAGTCTACCTCTTGTTTTGACTATTCTATGATTTTATGATTTTATCTTTGGAGTAGTAGTAGTAAACATTGTAATAAATTCAAAATATTTAGATTAGACAAATCCGGATTTTTCGCTGTTCATGTTAATGTATCAGTGAAATGAAGCATAATTACTTAAGGCTCAGGTTAATTTTTGTATTGAATTTGTAGTCTAGGTAATAGAATTTCATGTGAGAATTTCAATAGTTAAACAGGTCGACGATACTGTTTTCTGGGTTTCTTCTGTTACAGACATTTTATTTTTCTAGTGCATGCACGCAGTGATTAGAACGAGTGCTTGTAGAAAGTGAAAAGTTAATTATTTGCAATTAATTTGGGCCATAATTCTAACTTTCTAGCTGTAATGTGAAACAGCGACGTTAAGTCTCTCAGCTAAGAACAATCTAAAAGTATTTTTTTAATAGTTTCATTACAGTCTTTCGACACTTTAGTAAGTATACATTGTAATATTGTGGAAGGTGATTAGTTTGTAGTGGTGTCCAAATATAGCTGTTTGTAACAGTTCAGACAGGTACATTTTTTATGGAATGATTAATTAACATATTATTTTAATTTTATTACTTTTAACAATAATCAAGACCATAGATTACTAATATATACTGGAGAATACAGCCTATGGCCATTTTTTAATCTCTTGTAATAGAATAAAATATTTCAATCTATTTTATTGAAATTTAAATAATTTATGTCCTTTTACAGCAACCATAATTCAGCAATAAGCATTTTATTTATTGGTCTTAACTAAAATTCTTACATGAATGTGTTAAAAGCGTAGCATAAAGTTTCTGCTACCTGGGGCCACTAGAGCCCCAAATTCCTCCCTTTACTTCCCTCATTTTTTAGCATAATATGTAAAGAGTATATTATCGGAGAAAGTGTTCCATAGTTTGTAAATACTATTTGCTCTATAAAAGTTAATAAAAGAATATATTTTATTTTTATTTTATTCAAAGTGGAACAGTTAACAGCTACATTATATATATTACATACGCATAGTACAGTAACTTAATATATGCAATAAGTGCATATATTGACTTACTGTGCACAGTGCTATTCACAGATTACCTCTTGGGATAGATAATTAAGACGCTAGGAGACCTGCAGCTGTACAGAAGGTATTATATATGAATGTCAAAGTATTGTCAACATTGATATTGTAATGTGACTAAGGTAACAAAATTATTATTTAAAAGTTTCTTGTATAAAAGACCACAAAACTTTTCCTTTGAACATGTAAAAATATCTATATTCTCGAAGGTATCATTATATGTGACAACAGTACGTCGAATTGGTGAATGAGTACCAGTATTGGATTGACAGGCGCTTACGGCTAAGAGCTTACCCGCACGCACCCATTGTCTATGGATAGTTGTGGGAACCACATGACACATTATTTAACTCGATACAGTCAAACTTGCATCTTACTATATGAAACAATATTATAGGCTCTAATTGCTTACATCTCATATGGTCATATGGTAAATAAGATTTATGACATCTATAATGCATTGCACTAGAAACCGGCCTTGAATATTTTCATTTTGTGTATATATTTATTATAATAAGGATTCCAAATGGGCACAGCATACTCAAGTTGAAAGCGAACTTGGGTTTTATATAAACAAAGATATGAAGAAGTCTGTTTGAAGTTGGGAGTTGATCTCAAAATAAATTCATATAATTTGTATGCTTTGTTTACAATTTGTTCAATATGTAAGTCTAAGCACAGTTTTGAATCAAACAGTATATCAAGGTCTCTAGAATCCACTTTAGCCAAAGGAACGTTACACATTTATAAACTATAAGATTTATAAACTTTAAGATCATCTGCATATAGTAAAGATTTAGAGTTGAGAAAACAGTTATTTATAAACATTACAAATAACTGAGGACTGAGAATATATTATCTTTAAGATACACTGGAGGTAACCATCGTAACGTTAGAGTTGTATCCATTGATTACAACCCTTTGAAAATGGTTAGTGATATAAGAAACAACACATCATAAAAAATTCTCCTAATGCCATTGTAAGCTATTCGATTTAGTAACATTTCATGGTCCACCTTATCGAAGCCTTCCGAAAGTCTGTAATATACTGCATCAACCTGTATGCTATTATCTACATTTTCAAATAAATAGCTGGAGAATAATAATAGTATGTTGCTGTTGGTGGCTGTTGATCGACGTTTAACGAAAGCATGCTGGTGCTGTATAATGATATTATGCAGTATGGGATACATTTCGTTATGCACAAGTCTCGAAAAGCTTCGACAAAGTGGACAAAATTGATCATGGCGATATTGATCTACACTATGTTTAGATCCTCTCTTGTGTACAGGTGTGATGTTAGCATGTTTCCATACTGTGGGCATTTTATGTACTCATTGTATTTTTTTAAGATTATCTTTATTTTCAGACATTCAATGCTACATTGTTTGTGATATTAATCAAAAGCCTACTTATTAATAGCTATATCTAATTTTTTCCTAAAATCCCACCCTCTTCAATCTGCTGTCTTATGCCATGGCCTCACCAGCCCCGCTCTTGCACCGCCTGTCAATTAGCTAAGTTCTAATATGCATATAATAGATATAGAAGACAGGTTAGAAGCAGTGTTTACCTTTTATATTTTGAGTGGTTTTCCATAACCTATTCCAATTATTATTTAAGTTCTGCTTTGGAAGTTAAACTATGTCTGCAGAGTAAATAATATTGCATGGTAAACCATTTTGAAACACATTTTAGTCAGCAGATGAGCTGTTTCATTTGCATATGTCTAAATGATGTAATTTGATTAACAAACTATCTTCCATACCAGATTTCTCAGGCATACATTATCAAGTGTTAGAATAGTCTAATCTTTCTATTGAATCAAATCTAGTCTAATTAAATCTCAAAAGCCAGTATCCTTTTAAGACTTTTGCTTGGATACTGTTAAGTAAACTTTCAGTATGTCATAATTTTCAGTTAGTTGTTGCATTATAACATTTATGATCTCGAATAACATGTTGAAATAGCATTTTATATTATTCTTTTTTTATCTTTACAATGTCAGCATAAAGTTGAGATAATACAATGTCAATAAAATATTATCTTGAATCTAATAATATTAACAGGACTTATTAAGAAAAAGTGAAATATAAAATGATAACAAAAGTTTTCAATTATTGGGAACCAATAATAAAATCAATAAGCAATCAGAAATTTAGAGGAACAAAATTAAATTCAATCAATATACATAATATAGTGTCACTTTCTTCACCCCACCCACTGGCTTTACTAGGTGCACGATAATATTTTATTTCGAAACCTAAATGTAAAATATAAAGATATTTTTAATGGGACTATTGTATCGTAAAATCTGTTCTACATGAGCATCTACATAGATATAGTTTTAGAGATCTTGTGATAAGTAAGTCAGTCAGTGCTATTTCGCTTATATATATATATATATATAGGTCAGCTCGACCGGGGAAGGACCATGTTCTCACAGAATATCAGCTGCTGCTGCGAATAACAAGTGCTGCTGTGTTTCTTATGTTGACTGCACGGATATGTGTAGTGTCGAGAATTGGAGGCCCTTTAGTACTGGAAATGAGGCAATCCATCTTAGCCCTCAGAGTGATGAGATGTGTATGGACCGCAGCATCCTTCACCAATAGGTGGAGTGTGTGCTCATATAACATCTGTATGTTTACAAATATTTTACGAAAAAAAAACCAATGATCAAGGAGTCTAAAAGTTAAAGTTATTTTAAATTTGTTAATATTTATAGTTTAATAGTAAACATTGTCTAAATATTTAGTTACAATTTTAGGTAAGCAATGGAGAAAGCAGGCAACACTGCGTCCTTGCGCAGCATGGCGCCACATTGGAGCTTGGCTGGGGACAAACAGCTACTTAATGCTTTACAAGATATTCATCAGGTATTATATTATTATAATTTTGATCTTTTGCTTTCCTTGTATATTTATAGGGTAAGGATGACAAATGAGCACACAATCTACCTGATCATATGTAGTTGTTACGGCCCATAGACATCTACATCTATCCTCGATTATTAATCAAAATGCAGATGCGTTGTCACACGTGAGGACTAAGGTAGAATGCCGTTTCCAGTAAAGAGGGTCTCCGATTCTCTAAAATAACCATACGAAACACAGCAGTGTAAAGCTGGTATTCTGTGAGAGTGTGGCCCTTCCCCAATCGAACCGTCCCATTCGTGCTACGACCATAATATAGCTGTAGCGTAGTTCTATCACGTAAAACTGCTGGATCTTCTCCCATTCTAGGGATTTGCCTTAACCGTCGAGCTTTGAAGGCGGATGCTGCGGACGACCGCAGTACCAGACTCCTCGCACGTAGGATGCCGGTCTGAGTATTTTATGTCACGGGTACGAGCGGGTATATCGCAATCTATCAGAAGCCATAACAGTTTTCTGACATTTCTCATAGCAAGCTAGAATATTACCAGTTCTAACCTTAGTTTTAACTATTTCACAACAAATTTAATTTCTTTAACTTTGTTAAAGTATGTTATTAGGACTCCTATTCTAGCTATGTGTTGCTACCACCCAGAAACCTATTTCTGCCTCCAAGAAATTTTGAACTCACTACTGTATTCCAGGTTGAAGGTAAGAAAGCCAGTGAGTATAGTTATAGGTTGCGAGTCATTTTCAAGTTCTCTGGAGTAACAAAGCCTGTGTAGCATTCTTTTAGTTAGTTGGGAGGGCCATTAGGTGAACAAGGTTGTAACTCTTGTATTATGAATAAGAAATATGTATGTATGTAAAGGTTGTCTGGAAGAAATCGCTTTTAGCGATAAGATCGCTCATTGTGACACAATTTTTTTTTCTTCTTCTTTCGTCTATGTATTGATTTGGTGTACAATAAAGAATTATCTATCTATCTATGTAATATTTGTTATTGACAATTTAGCATAAAAAGTTTTCATATTACTTTAGTTGGGCTGGATTATTTGGCATAATACTCTGCACATAAAAACTGTACAAACTTTTGTTAACATTTCGACAGCTAGATTAAGATTAAGGATAAGATTCATCAACCCCACTGTGGTACTTCTTTATTCACCCTTGAAAAAGATATTTCTTACAATGTATGCATATAATGTTAAGCATACCTGCCAATATTATATTTATATATGTCTCTGTTACAATTCTGCAGATTAAAATTTAATCTCTTATATTGGTTGGAACAATTTGCTGGAAGAATAATATGATATTATCTTTACTTTTTGTATTTATAATGATTGTACAATTAATTTATTTATATTAAATGTTGTTTAATACTTCGAATTGCATACTATTAGTTTATATAGTATGTCCCACACCTGGTCACTGGCCTTTTTTCATTTCTGAAAGTGTTTTGTGGAAGGGGCAGAGGTTCTTCGTATTCGTCACCAAGTACTTCGTAAATCAATACTTAAAATTGTACTTGAAAATTTCGTTGGAGCCGGGAACACTTCTAAGTCAATTTTGGTTACATTTTATTTATTTTTGACTTTAACAAACCTAAAATGTTGTTATTTGCAGAAAATAATAACCCGATGCCAAGAAACTAACACAAGATTGGAAGAAATGATAACCTCACTTGATGGCGCCAACATAGACATGCAAAATGTCAACAACAGGTAATTAAATCAAATTTTCAAACATAAGACTGAAATTTTAATAAGCCAAACTTTATTGTCTTAATATACAACATGAGTATGTGGTACGTTTTGCTAGATAAACAGGTCTAAACTTGAACTCTCGATATAATAGATAGTTTATTACATTGTTTTTCGGAAAAGAATGTTACCTTCATTTTTTGGCATATTTTTTTAAATAAAATTGAAGCGACAACAAATTTGTAGCGCACCTGGTAGTAATTGGCTACTGCAGTACATGAACATCTGCAACCAACTTCAATCAAAGAAGGCTCTTGATGCGTTGTCACCCCTGAGGATTAAAATGGAATTCATCACAGTCTGTAATTATACTGGTTCTCCTTATCCATAATACCGGAACCCAGCAGTGCAAGCACTGCTATTTGACAGGGTCGTACCTACCCAAAGAGATTCCAAGTCGGGAAAGAAATCTTACCACCTATACACTCCTATAAAAATCCCTCCATCGTTTGCATCCTATAAAAGTCCACTGCTAGTTATAGGCCTCTCCCATAGATTACTTCTGGAATTTGCTATAGTTGTCACACTTGATATGCAGGTCAGCTTACAGTTTTTTTTTATAATTTTAAGTTGGTATCAGGATGATGCTGCTGCTCATCTCCTGTTTAAGATTCTTTGGTGACGGCGTAACACTCCTGCATGGACCTCCTCTCATATCTGAGGGCGTTTTAAGGCAAGGAAATATTCGCCGTGCTAACAATTAGTTGCTATCAGCATGTGAATTATTTCTTTTAGGTTTATGGCTCTGAGCACCAGACAATTCGTTGAAAGTCGGGTCTACGACGACGACGTGGATGTGACGACAGAAAACCCACCAAAGGTACTGAAAATTCTATGAAAGTTTTGACTCCATTTTAAATTGTACTTTGTTTCCATACTGTATTATAAGTGACACTTGAATTATGTACATCTTGCTGATAGAAAGTGGTCTTAATTATTATATCATATTTGTTAAATATTATTTACTTTTTCAATTAAAAAAGCATTACATTTGAGCACACAGTTCACATAATGATAAGCGCATGCTGTGTATTGTCACTGACTAAAATGTATCGCATAAAAACAGTCTCCGGTTCACATCAACAACCATTATACGAAACACACCAGGAAAATACCACTGACTGACTGACTAATCATGTGATCTCTAAAACTATACAGTGTACACCCGATTGACTTGAAATTTAGTACCTATAGTTACTCATTTCACAATATCCTCTTTATTGTGTTACTCTTATTCACTTAGAACAGATTTTACGATAGTCTCATTAAAAAATTCTTGATATTTTACATTTAATTACGTGTCACTTTGGTTGTCTGCGATGGACCCTTAAACTACTTAACCTATTTTAAACAAGCGGTAAATTTTTAAACAAGGTATGTAAGAACAATAACTCTTGACGGACACTTCCGAAAACAGAGATATTAGCAGTTATCGTAGAGATTTTGAGGTTATCTTCCATTTTTATGAAATATTACTATGTTATTGCTAATGTAAGCAGTTCAGTCTTAGCCTAGCACTTATACGGTAAATAAAACTCAGGTTGTGAGTAGGTATTTGTTTTATTCATACCAATTAAATACAATTTATTGGCAACCAAAGTAATGATTGAAACTATCAACCATCATTACTTTCGAACAAAATATTATTCAAGAATTGAGCAGGGGTTAATATTTTCTTGGTATCGGGCCCAATTTAAATACCATATTATGGTCATAACATGGGCGCAGCAACCTATAGTTCTGGGCCCAACAACACAATTACAAGATATTTTTTATTGCCTCTCTCCCAATTTCTGACTCATCAACCAAAATGTAGGTATACAAAATAAGTTTTACTACTAATATGGCGGCTAAGTGTTCTCCCTCTCAAGAGCCATACATTTTCAGAATGTAGTAAATGTAATTCACTAATTAGTAATCAACTCCTGTTCGACCTCCATGCAAACTTCAACAACATAATTACCGATCGCACGTCTGACGCCTATCTATTTTATCGTCTTGTCATCTGTCAACATAACATTTTTTTTATGCGTGGCACAATGTTACACATACAATAGTATTGTTATTTTTAATGAATACACATGATTTTACTGTTTTCCAGTTCCTTGTGGTATATACTAATCTTAGGTATATTTTAAATTATTAACGTTTTCATAATATATTTCAGTTTATGACAACTTTTGAAATACTGTTAAATGTAGGAGGTATTGCGCGATTGACCAGATCACAGGAGTCCATTTGCAGCAAATTAATAAAAAAATACGTAAAAAGTAAAGTAAAGTAAAGTTACAGCCTATATACGTCCCACTGCTGGGCTCAGGCCTCCCCTCATTTCTGAGAGGGTTTAGGGCAAGGAAGTGTCCGCCGCGCTGCCCAAATGCGTGTTGACGAACTTCACATGTCTTCGAAATATTTTTTTTTCTTATTCTTCAGACATACAGGTTTCCTCACGATGTTTTCCTTCACCGGCGAGCACGTGGTTAATCAGCACTTAAAATTGCAATTAACAATTTCATTGGTGCCGGCAGGGATCGAAGCCGGGTTACTCGCGTTCTGTTGTATTTACAGCGAGCGTTAACCACTGAGCTACCACGGCTCTAAAAAAATACGTACAAAGCTTAAAATCTAAAAAGTCCTTTCATACATAGTCAGTAACCTATGAGTCCTTTTTATTTTGACTCCATAATTCAGAAGCGTCCGTTACTATCTAATGAATGTTATCTAATGCATAATTAAGGATAAGAATTTTAGTAATTGTCAAATTTATGTTGGTTCTTAGGCGAGATTTAACAATGCCCTTTGTACACCGTGTGCGGTTTGGTCCAACTTGAGAGATAGGATAGTTTTTTTGCCCATGGGTGACCCACAATTTTTTTTGCGAATTTAAGGACTTTTAATAGGACATGACAGGGTCGTCGAAAAAGGCAGAACAACGTCTGCCTGGCATGCTAGTAGTATATAAAATAGATTTGGTACAAAAGTGACACTACATGCATATTGGTTGAATTTAAAAAAAATCAAAATCTCTAAATTACTATTTTCTATTGGCGAATTTGCTTTTTAGTCATGATGATGGTTCTTAGTATAGGGGATTTTCGTACGTAAATCTTTTATAAATTTTTCGTGAATTTTTTATATACATAAAATATAAAAAATCTTTTGTTATAGCATGAAAAGTCTACCATTCAACCAGAGCCAGAATCGGATCTTGCAAAATTGAAGCAGAGTCTCAAGATTCTGGAATCTATGCACGAGAGTGTCCGAATTCTCGACAGTGATAGCGGGTCCGATACAGATGATGATGATGGCAGGTATGCTTACTAAAAATAATATTAACTTAGTTCTCACCCCATTTTTAAAAATTTTGAACTAATCACTTCAAATTTGTCAGACCAAAATTATTTTTTTGTGCACCAACTGCGGTGATGATTGTTCCAGATCCAATAATAAATTTATTAAAATATGAAAACCCACTCGAATAAAAAAAAGTTTTTACAGTTTCCAGTAATGAAATTTCTATAATTTTCGTTGCAGAATGGTTTACAAACCTAAAGACTTGTATACCCAGAGACCTCTACCTCATATCATTGGATCGTACGCTTGGAAGAATAAATGGCACGCTGGTATGTCATCCTGCAGAATTTTAACGGCTGAACCGAATTTGATGAAATTTTGTGTGTGATTAAGTTGATTCGATAATGGCATAAATTCAGAATTGGACCCGGTAGGTGGCGCTATTGTCGAGATTCAGATAACATCCGTGCAAAACTAGGGCTAGGGCTAGTACATATAATTTCGTTTATCTAAAGTTTTTGTACGATATGTACTAAATCTACTAATCTAACTAATCAGTATGATAATTTATAAAAAAAAATCAAAGCACATGCGATACTTTTAGTATCAGTGATTCTGCGGCTACATCGCGTTTGAACGATCTAAATTCAGTCGATTGCTGTATTGAAATCAAGAGCTTTGGCGAATGCTTTGAGCTGGATCGCATTTGGACCACTTGCCAAGTTTGATCGTGCTGTCATCTACACTAATATTATAAAGAGGAAAGATTTGTTTGTTTGTTTGAATTGAATAGGCTCTGAAACTACTGAACCGATTTGAAAAATTCTTTCACGATTAGAATCCTACATTATTCCTGATGAACATAGGCGATAGAACGTTTTCAAAAAATTTAGGGATCCGTATGAAAACTTCGTTAATGTAACCCAAGGTGTGAAAAAAACACCAAAAAAACCTTATATCGTGTACGCTGCGGAAACTATAGACAATAGAGCAAAGTGATGTGCTACAGTTTTATGGAGGACATCAAAATCTACATAAAAGTTTGCAATACCATATAGAACAAAAAAAATACGATATATGACAAAAGTTCCATAAAATTGTGGTATATTTCTTATTTGTTTCGTAAATGTTCAAAAAACTTCTTTCCTTCGTCTGTTCTTATTTTATGAGGTAATGAATGATGCTCTCCAAAAGTAAGACGCAAGCTGTTTGGATGTAACCAATAAGTACCTCCATCGGTGATGGTGGATACTTTTAATTTAATCTCAATATATAAAAATCAATTGCTATCAGTTAGACTCGAGGGTCGATTTCAAACCATCCGTAAAAAGTGGGTTTATGAAATAACTCCTTTAATATTGTTGGAATATACGTTATTTCTTTATAATGCGATAACTTACATAACATCTTAATATTGTACAGTTAGGAATATTAAACTAACATGTGTAACATTCGAGATAATCAAAAGAAACTATCTATTTTTTCATTTGTGTCACCGGTCATTTCCCAGATTTTTCAACAAAACTTTAATTATGAAAAATATTACTGTGTAAAAACGTATATTTTTTTATTCTGGTTACACATTAATAACCATATACTCAAGTTACGCTAATAGTTTTAAATTAATACAAAATATAATACAATTTCTCTCTGTTTTATTTTGTGACCATTTTTTTCAATCATTAGTGTTGACACCATAAACGTTCCGTTATTAAGAACGCCTGTGCATTACTGCTAATCCTAACATACCGATTAGTTATGCAACATTTACAAGACTACGCCCATTTTGGGTCTATTTGCCACGAGATGACAGGGAAACATGTGCATGTATGGCACATACAAATGTAGATCTAATGATTTTAGCTTTAAAGAAAAATAAAATAGTTGACATAAGGAATTACCGGGATATGCTGCACGTTCTTTGTTGCGACAAATACAATGAAAAGTGCGTTGGCAGAGATTGTGAAACTTGTAAAAACAGAGTTATATCGTACAATGAATTTAATAATACGGACGGAATCGAGTACCATGAATGGTGCAGAGATAAAAAGAAATTAAGCTCCAAAGAAATAAATATAGTGAAAAAATTAGCAAGGAAAATAAAGCCTAAAGACCTGATATTTAAACTTGAGCATTCCCTTCCGAAATTATTCATACTGTGAACATCCTCAACCAACATCAAGCTGTTACTCTATTGAAAGAATCTCTTAATCATGACAAAACATTACTCCACATGGGTTTTCTGAAAATTATAGTTACAAATTTGCTGAAGAGGTGCAAAGTCACCTTTGGGGGTAGCCGGGGACAAGTATCTCTTCATACCGTTGTAGCTTATCTCAAAGCAGGAAGGGAGACTGATAACCATTGTCTGTGCACGGTCAGCGAATGTACACGGCATGATCCCCCTGCAGTCTGGGCACACTTACAGAAGGCGTTACAATTTGTGTTCGAAAAATGTCCTTATATTACCACCGCCCACATTTTAACAGTTAGTCCAACAAGCCAATACCGAAATAAACAAATATTTTACATATTGACTCAGCTCCGCGATACCTTCCCATCGTTAAAGCTAGTTACTTGGAATTACCAAGAAAGTGGTCATGGCAAAGGCGCCCTTGACGGCATTGGCGCTGTGGTTAAGCGGACAGCTGATCATCAGGTTAAATGTGGGCGTGACGTCGGGGATTTTTCAATATTGCTTGCAGTTGTTCGCGAAAATATTAAAAATGTTGAGATAAAAGTAGTAGAGGAGCATGAAATTATAGAAAAAGAACTTCTTCTTCCTAAGGATATTTCACCATTCAAGGGTACTATGTTAGTTCACCAAGTGATCTGGAATTCTGGATCAGAATTTCTTGAGTTCCGAAAACTAAGCTGTTTTTTGTGTTTGTATAAAAAATGCGAACATGAGGATAAACATATGCAATTACATAAAATTTATAAGAATGTCGTCGAATCGGCTGTCCAAAATATAAAATTTATTCCACCAAGCAAACGAATTACGGTATTGAGCGATGTATCCATCCAGTATTATAATCGGAACAATAATCCGTCTACTTCCGGAACACGCAAAATTATAAAATCTGTTAAAAGACTTGCAGATGTAAAATTTGATTGGACAAATCAAACATTCATAAACACCCAACAGAAGGTGTCTAGTGGGCATGAAGAGGCTTTCCTCCGCTTTAATAATGAACGGTCTTTTGAGAATACGGAATAAGAAAAATGGAGGAATAGAAATTGATTACATAATTAAGTTAATACGAAAATAAATCAAAGAATTGAAATTATAAAAATAAGAAATCAACAAGATTGAATAAGAAACTAGCTATAAGATTTAACTAAGTATTAATATAATATTACCTATCCAAAATGACTGAATAAATAAATAAGTGATGTAGAAATACTTTTATGAGAAATATATGCCTACATAATTATACATTGTTATAACCAAAAAGTTTGTTACTTATATTTTGTAGATCACAGAAAAAATTATGTTACGTAATCGTGTATTCTTAATATTTGTTTTGTATTGTTTTTAAATGTCTTTTGGTTAAAAGTTTAATAAAAGTGTTTTTGTTTTTGTTCTCACCTAAAAATGCTAACATACATATTTTCTTGTGCATTCATTATTAAAAAAGATTAATATCACAGAAAACGTAATAGTACTATGTACCCAATATAATAATCGTAAAGTATCTGATTTAGTTAGTCAATATCATTAGTGTCATGCAGACTTCATTCATGTTACGCGAGTTTCATTCGTGTTCCCAGGTATATCATTCGTGTTACCCTGATCTTGATTTTTTGTCACTTTTGAGTAGTTACGCATCGTGATTTTACATTCTGATATACTAACTTCATAAAAGTAAACGTTATGGACCGTCAGATAACAATAAAACGGGTATTTGCACAAAGCGAAAAAAAAAGTGTCAAATTAATTCGACTTGTGAAATCGACCTTCGACCGATTCTGATGAAATGTTTTGTGTGTGATGCACAATTGGACTCGGTAGGTAGAGCTGTTATTGAGATCCAGAAATCACCCGGACGAAGCCGGGACGGATCGCTAGTAATATATACAAGGTAAGTGTAAACACCGTTGTCACTAAAACCATAGATAGTTGGCTTTAATATAAAAATATTTATCCGAATTTAAAAAAAGAAACGCTATTTTCTTTCATAAAATTTAAAAAGTTTCCGTCCGACACCTTTCGTCAATTCATGGATACCCTATGCGCCCGAGTGACGTAATCACTGTAAAGATCACCGCCCGCCCTAGCTACCTACACAACATTCCAATAAAAACACAATAAGTACACGTATAACCTGTGATGTAACTTTTCCTTCATACTTTCATCCTGACTTAGGACAGGCAAAAATTGAGGAATTAAGGAAAAATTGAGATTTTACTTAAAAAAAATGTTATTATTTTTGATTGGCTTTACGTTCTATAAGTGAAACCAAACCACTGGTTTCAAAGATAACGGTGTTTACACTAACATCCTGTATATTTTATAAAAACAGAGCTAGAAGCAACACAGCTTCATTTGAATCGATAGATTCATAAGATCGAGTCCAAGTATAGAGACGTGTCCCGCAGATTCCAGTCTCAGTAAATTGTTACCTACGACTAACATCCAAAAGTATGCGGAGTGTAATGTGCAGTCGCTGCATCGAGGTCCTAAGAAACAACTTGTCTGCCACTACTGGATTGTACTTTATTTTCGGCAAGCGCAAACGTAATATTTTTAAAATTGGTGATGTTCATCTAGCCAATATTCAAAATTTTTAAATAATAAGGTTTTGACATAACTTATGATCCGACTAAGTAATGGTGTTCTTTCATTATTTAAACCGGAACAAATACTTACTAAATAAAAATATTAAAATAAGCGCAAAGTTTGTATGGTAAATATATGAATAAGTATGTCAAAACAGAATTTCATGTCATCAAGTTTCCGAAAAGTAACTAAATCGCCGATCGCTTATACTACTTATACTAAAAAAAATTGTGTGCTTAGGCTATAAATTTACTCATCGTTACATCTCGGACAGTTTTAATTTATTAACTATTTTTATTAAGTCTGAACTTGTCTTCAGCACAAACAATACTCATATTATTCATATGTCATATTCTTTTTTAGGCGTTATTCCGGAGGACAGCGACACCGACAGCTCTATATCAAAGCCAGGCGACGACGCCATGTTGGAACAGTACTCTGAATCCGAATCCGAGCACACTGACACACGGACTGACAAATTGCACCCGCCTCCAAGAACGGTATATTACACCAATATGAAAAATTGCAGTTGCATTTTATACATTTTATAAATAATAAGAAATATATAGTATTATAATTATTAATAGTGGCCATTACAGAATAGAACACCGGTTAATAATACCGTTTGCAATGTTTATGTGGATATTAGATGATGGAGGAGCAGATAAGCAAAAATAAAAATAAACTTAATCGAAAACAAACGTATAACTCCTAAGATATCAAAACTCGAAAGGTTATTGTCTTTTTTTGTCAGATCTCGTCAAGTAGTTCTGCAGTGGATTCGGAGCCAAGTGGTCCAGCTGCTCCGGTCAGTCAAGCTGATATTGCGGCAGAGTTGGCGCGCAAATTGGGCGGGAACTTGCCTGAAGTAAGTTGGAGTAGATAGCAGGAACAAAAAACTGCCTTCCCAGTTAGTTATGGAATTTAATTTGCTCTAAATAAAGCACTGTTTTACGTGATAATTAAATATGTGTATGTTTTTCACACATAACGCACACACATATTCGCATGCATTTACACGTGTGTGAGTACGTATGTGAACTTTTTAAATGGCCCCTAAAATTATAAACGAATGACTTATATCTCTTATAAGATAAACGAGCAATTCTTGTATATATATATATATATATATATATATATATATATATATATATATATATATATATATATATATATATATATACATATACATATACATATAATCGGAATCTCGGAAACGGCTCCTACGATTTTCATAAAATTGTGTGTCCAGGGAGTTTCGGGGGCAATAAATCGATCTAGCTAGGATTTATTTTTAGAAAATGTCTTTTCGTCCGTGTTTTTAGGCAATGAAAAACTGTTACAATATCGTTAGAATAAGAAGGTAAATTTTGACAGTTTATTAATGATTACAAATAGCTTAATTGGTATATTGGGCGGTCACAAAATCGTAATACCATGGTTCGAGCCCTGACCGACCGACTTTTTTTAATTTTTTTTCAAGTTCTTTTCTTTTTTGAGAAAATCTATTTTTTCGAGCCCTTTTTAAGTATTTTATAGTATTAACTATATTTTTTAAAAACACGAAAATTTAAATTAAACTAATTGTACTCACGATTTTTTATTCAAATAACCAGTTCATTTTTTTTATTATGTCGCTAAGATCAAAGAATATTATTCGTATTTCATCAGTATGTAATTTGTATCTAAATATAATTTCCAAAACACACGAATTAAAAAAAAACCGAGCGAAAAATACCGAGCAAAGCTCGGTCAACCGGGTACTATCTCTTATAAGATAGCCGTGTAGTGGCGGTGTAAAATTATCCACTACCCCATATTCATATCCAATATCCATATGTGAATGACATAAGAGGCGACAAGAGGAAACTGAAACTGGATATTGGCAGCAGTAACTTCCTGGTAAAATTTCAAAATTTTAAAAAACTGCGGTTGGCAACCCGCCTGACAACTGCGGCAACTATGACCAAATGACTATGACGCGTCCCTGGGCGGTTCTCACCGCCCAGAACATCGAACGACACGAGTCAACCGTCAGAGCCGGGGCCCGTCACCCCCTGTTCGGACGGCCGTTAGATAACTCGTCCACGTGCACTGTACACTGTCATAGGAGTCATCGTTACGCAAAGTAATGATGCGGAATGTTTGCAGTAATGGAGTAGTATGATAGATTATTTAGAATACTCTCATAAAATACCAGTCTGAAATAGCACCTCAACTCTGCTGTGTTTCATATGGTGAGTGTAGAGAACCGGATACCCATTTTACTGGAAACGAGGCATTCAATCTTAGTCCTATGCTCGTTCGTCACCCTCCTATGAAAAAAATACCTACCCAGACGTAGGCAACCACTCAGTGTATTATTCCAGTTTTAAGGTAAAAAAAATGTGTACGATTACAGTCTATGGCGTACATTACACGCTCATGCAGGCGTCAATCAATTCCATCAATCATGATTGATAAAAAACGGATTGTGACTGATGGGCGTACATTACGCGCTCATGCAGGCGTCAATCACTGCATTACACTGCATGAGCGTGTAATGTACGCCTATGAGGTGTTTTATCGTAGTTTTAAAGGATGGCAACACATCTGTATCATTCTTTTGTCCAAATACTCTAATGCTACTTATTTTAATAGTCTCGTGCTGTCTCTATCACTTTAAGACGGAGTGACTGTGATAGCATAAGACATAACGACGTCTTAAAATTGAGTAGCGTTTGAGTATTTTGACTGTTGTCTGAAGTTTATTGTGTGTTACAGAGCCACGTAACATCATGTTTATGATGTGGTTCGTTTGACGAATTTAAGGTTAAGGCCATTCGTGCTGTTGAATATATTTTTTAATTTTATTTAATCTTTTAGATACCTCAGACATCAGCTGAACCAGAATTTACCTCTCCTGAGCCGGCTCAGAAAAAAATTTACAAACCACAAAAACCAGAAACATGTAAGTAATAGCCATGCATTGGCAACATAAAAAAATCATCGCCTCGTATTGTAATCTAAACTTTAAATATATTTTTTCACAGCCACAATTTTCTTTGACGAGCCGCCACCTTTAGAACAAACCTATCAATCCGATAAAGAAGAGAACAACTATGATGAAGACGACGATATATTTGCCGAGTTACACAGAAAGAAACCATCCTTCTCTACTGCTAATGATCAAAGTCGTGTAAACGAAGATTTATTTGGTGGTTTAAAACATTCACGAGATGTTGTTGATGATCTATTTGGTATAGATAAGAATAACTTGAGTGTATCTAATGAAAGTGAACAAAATATTGAACAAATTAATGAAGCGGAAAAGGTATTTCATGTTTTTAAATTCAAAGCATCATATCATTCATAGATAGATTTTAATTCTCGTAGGTTTTTGATCTGAGTTAAGGCATTATTAATTTATCTTTCTTTTCAGAAACCCATCGGTGGTATATCACTCTTTGGATCTATTAAAGGAACCGAGAGTATCGGTGCAGCAATTTTACAGCGCAATCAACGTAAGTCGTACAGTTCAGATGAAGAAAGTGGAAACGGAGTATATAATAGTAAACAGAACCTTTCTAAAGACACAAAGGGAAATACCTCCGAATCTAGTGAGAATGCAATAAAAGAAAACAAACTTGCAATCAAAAATAAATCAAACGAAACTGAAATTGAAAGAAAAACAACTTTGAAACCGGAGAAAGAGGTCCTACGAGATATTTTTGATAAAAACAAAAAGTCTAAACTCAGCATCGAAAATAATTTAACAAAACAAGATCCAGTTGCAAAAGATAATAATAAAATAGATCTCTTTAGTGATAATATTTTTGATGACGTTGATAACATCTTCACGGATAATGTTGTAAAAGCGCCTATAAAAGAGGCTGATAAAAATGTTAAGTCAATATTTGATGATGATGATGATGACGATTTATTTGCCGACATTGGAATTACACAACATAAAACATCGAACTCTGAAGGCACTCATAACAAAGTTAAAGGTTTATTCGATAGTGACAATGATGATGATTTATTTTCTGATACGCGTAATAAAGCTTTTGTTCAACAAGCAGCCAGTATAAAGTCGGAGAATATTAACCCAGGAAGTAGTGCTATAATGATCAGTAATAAAGAAACGAAAAGTCTATTTGATGACAGTGACGATGATATTTTCTTTAATGTCAAAAGTAGTTCAAGTAACATGAATGAAGTCAATTTAAATAAGAGTAAACAAGAAAAGGAACCAGTTAATAGTGTAGATATTACTAAAGATGCAAACTTAAGTAAAGATGACGATAATAATAACTTATTTTCTAGAAACAGTTTCATAGAAAGTAGTGAATTAGGTAATAATACAGACGGAAATACCATTACTGTAAATATAAACTCCGAACAAATAAATAATAAATGCAGTGATGAGGGATACATAAATTCTACTTATACTGACAACCATAATGTCTCCTTAACTCCAAACTTAAATTCTACTTGTCAGAATAGAGAATGTGGTCCTGCATTATTTGACCATGAAGAACCAGATGATTTATGCAATCCACACTTAAATTCTAATATTGAATGTAGTCCTGCATTGTTTGACGATGAAGAAGCAGATGATTTATTCAATAATAAAAGTAAGAAAGAAAATGAATTTGGTAGCACTTATTTGAATTGCGAAAAAGAAAATGAGTCAGGAAATAACACGAACACGATGAACGTAGAAAGTTTGAACAACAAAAATGAAGGTATGAATATTATTGGTAGTATTAATATAACCAAGTCAGAAAATAAATCTGATATGTCGGAAATCGTAACTTCAGCTCAATCAAAACCAAAGGATGATATTTCTACCATTACAGTGCAAAAACCTCATAATGATAATCTTGGAGTTAGTAATAAAAATGACACATTTGACGATAATATAGGTAATTCACTTTTGCCTCAATCGCCACTTTTCTACAAACCAGATATTTTTAGTGATATATTTAACGATGTTCCTCCAGATTTCGAAAAACCAAAGGAACCTAAAAAAAGTAAAAATGTTAATGCACTTTTTGATGATGATTCTGATGACGAGGCACTATTTTTTAAAAAAGACGATAATATCTCTGATGAGAAACCTGATCTGAGTTCTCCTGCGAAACACGATAGTTTGTTCAGGATATTTAGTGATGAACCCCCAGCTATTGATGTGAATGTTACTCAAAAAAATAACGATGTTCAAAGCACTGAATATGAAGAGTATAAAAAACTTGATTTAAAGGATTTAGATGATTCATTTATTCACCCTATTCACAATGAAATTAATGATCATAAAAAGCAGAGAAACTTACAACAGAAAGACACAGACATTATCGATGATCTTACCGAAAAAGTTATTAATACTGAAAATATAAAATCTATAGGAAAATTAAAAGGTATGAATTTAAATATCAATGTAAATACGCTACTGCCTGGTGCTTCTCCAAAAAAATATAAGCTTATTGAAGAAATTTATGAACAAAACATTTCTACAAAAAATATTGATACGAACTCTTTAATGAAAAATACTGAACCAAAACTTGAAAAATCGGTTAGTTTTGAAGACGATGCTAATTCAGAGTTGCTTGATAATAAATTCTCAAAAGAAAGAGCTAAAATACAAGTCAAAAGACGCCCTTCAACAAGAAGAGCTCGACGCGAGGCCGTTAAGAAGTCTGAAGTCGATTTCGGCAGTAAAATTTCAACAGATAATTCAAGTTCTTCAATTGAAGCAACACCGGATGAAAAATTTGAACGTACAGTATATCATATTGATGAAAAATCAAGTAAAGTAAAAGATGTTAAATCGAAAATTGTATATATCTTAAACGATGAAGACATTTTTTCAAATGTTAATAGTGACGAAACCGTTTCTCAAATTTCGAAGACGTCTGTGTTGAATAACTTAGAAAATCAACAGCATTTTAAAAGTAATACTATTTTGGATTCTGATGATGGTGACGATCTTTTTAGAAATGTTAAGGTTCCTAAAGCTGAAAGTTCTGCTGTAGTCAATTCAACTGAAAAAGTAGAGATTTCAAATAATATGATAAGTAACTTGAGCAGTGTTACTAATGTAGTGGCTCAACGTAAAGTAGACAAAGAAAACAGTAATGTTTCTATCAAAGCCGAAGCCAATATTGATAAACCTTATAAAACTAAAATGTCTATTTTTGATGATATGAGTGATGAAGAAAGTGAACTTTTCCTTAGTAAAAAGCCAATTGTCTCAAAAACGAAAAACATTTTTCGGTCAGAAAGTGATGAAGAGCTTTTTGCAAGCAAAAAATCGACGGAACAGCTCGAAGAGAAGCTAAAACCGACAACTGTTAAAGTGGAAGTGAAAAAATCGCTTTTTGACGACGACAGCGACGATGGACTATTTGGCGGTAAAAAGAGTAGTAGTACAGGTAAATAGAATTTTATTATTGTTTTTTTTTATTGACGAGATAAACACGTAAAAAATGATTTTTTCAATTTATAATGATGCTGCTATGTTCTCTTACTTTTGCTTTTTTTTTAAAATCTACTACCCCGTATCCTTTCGTATGTGTCGTAAGACAGACAGAGAGAAATGAAACAGGAGGTGGGCAGTAGCATCTTCCTGATAATTACTACTACTACACACAATAACTACACGTTGTATAAAACTACTTTTACGGATTTTATCGCGTTAAATTTACTTGATTTTAACTCCCGACGTTTCGGATGCTTTCTATTACCCATGGTCACGGGAGACTGAGGTAATTAAGGTCCCGATGTCAGTTTCAACCCGGAATACTGTCAGCTTTTTAATTATTACTTATGGTCCGATCTACGCAGAATGAATTTATTGTGTCTTGAAGTCTTGCAGTGGTATGCATGGGTTTAGTTTTAATTTTATTAATTACAGCAAGCAGCTGGTAGTGCCCGGCCAGAAATTAAGGTATTAGTAATGTCAATAGCCTCACGTCCTTGGCAGGAATGGATGTTCTTTTGCGAGGATTGTGGTCTATCAAATCTGATGTAAAATGATAGGGTCCGTCTAGTACGTTACGTAACGTTGGTGTTTCACGTTAGCTATATGTTTTTTTACGCGGGTTCTAATTGATCTTTTTGTTTGCCCTTTATATGAAAGAACACATTCACAATCAAGCTTGTACACTCCTGCATCTTCTAGAGGGATATTACACTTGACTGATGGTAAGAACTGCCTAATTTTCTTCTGCGGTTTGTAGAATGTTATAATAGAAACTCGCTTCAAGATGTAGCCAATCTTGTCTGTGACACCTTTAACATGTACTCGTATAGTACAGCAGGCACACGCTCGACCGTGCCCGGCTTCACTAGGTCACTATGACGTAGGCGCAGGACCGGAAGTTTGTTGTCGTGCAGAAACTGCTTGACGTGCTGAAGCTCGGCGGCCAGGCGTTTGCTGTTACAGATCCCTCGTGTTCTCTGTGACAAAGATTGCTCACGATAGCTATCTGTGAAGGATGATGGTGGGATTCACCGTTTAAATATGGGTTTGTGTGGGTCTTTTTTCTATTCACAGTGTGACCTATGGTGTTAAGATTTCGGAACCTTGGAGTTTCAGGTGCATTAAGGATTACTCAGACATTGCCTTACATTACATGACTATCTTTTTTGGAAAGAAGAGTTTATCTCACCGAGTTTAGGCTCACCTGTATTTTCCATTGTCCCGATATATTCATGGAGGACTTTCAGTAGAAAGCCCTCCTTATAAGTATAAGGATTTTTAAATTATTTTAAAAGATAGAAAAAAAAGAAAACAAATAGGCTAACTACATTATATGCTGAGTTTCAATGTTGCTATATTTACATTTTTAAAATACAGAATTTAGTATAATTTAAAGTGCCAAACCTATGGTGTCTGTGAAATACAGTTACATTACTGGTAAATTAATTCATCGTAAAAATTGCTACATTAAAGAATTATCATGTTATTTATACCTAGATTCTACGTCTTAACCAACATTTTTTTGTTCATTGAGTAGTAGTAATTTATATTTATTTTTAAAACTATTAATTGTTGTAAGGCTACGTAAGGGAGGTGGCAGATTGTTTCAACAATTTGTTGCATTGTATTTAAAACTTCCTCTGAATGCAATAGAGCGACTAAACGGATATACTAATTTTTATTTAACTGATCTCAGATAATGTGTATTATTGTGATCTTTGGCCCAATCAAGCTTATTGTACAGATATAATAGTTCTTTGTTTTTTAAAATTAGTCCAGTCACTTTGAGGAATTTGAGATAAAAAGCTGGAAACTCGTGTACAGCTTCATTTTGGCGTTCTAAAAGTTGTCTCAAAAGTCTCATATTATCTCGTATCTGCGTCGTTAGTTATTCAAGGTCAAAGGTCACGAAAATCTGTTTTTTGCAATTATGTCCGTTTCTATGGTTCCAATCACTTCAACACCTATTATAAAAATTAAAGATGAGCGAGAAAAAAAATTCCACAACTTTTGTCTCAACTTTTTTTCTAAGTATACGCTCAACCCTTTTCGAGATAGAGGGCGGAGAGCACCCAGCGCTCAGGCGTATATGCTGTAATACAAGGTCAACCGTAAATCTCGGTGAATAATACCTTCCAGCGAATCCAGCAAAGTCAAAATAGTACCCTCTCCATTGGCTTGTGTTGTCAGTATGTCGTCTACGACCTGAATTAAGGCAGTTGTAGTGCTGCCCTGTTTTCTGAAACCTGATTGCAGCCTGGGCAGTATATTATTGGTCTCAAGATATTGAGTTAATTGCTTATATGCTATTTTCTCTATAATTTTAAATAAGCACGGTAAAATGCTGATGGGTCGAAGGTCAGACATACAAACAGGATTACTAACTTGATATAGGTTTAACAAGGGCTTGCTGCCATACAGTAGGATGGGTGTTTGTTACGAAAGATTTATTGATTATTGTAGTTACTACTTCAAGAACGAGAGAAGTAACAACCATATCATGTCTAGTGATATACCATCGCAACCAATTGCATTAGTATGTGATGACCTTAAAATAGTTGCAACCTCAGATTCTTAGATTGCTTGAAATTGAAACGAAACATCAGGAAAACTATGAAATTCAAAGTAAGTGAGGAGAGACATAGCTACATCACTTTCTCCGGCGATATTGAGAAAACGATCGTTCATAACATTTGGATCATTGAAATGAGCTGGCAGAGAATTATCTTCGCTTTTTTTTTACATGTTACTTAATATGCTTCCACGTGTCTTTTGGTTGATTCATTTTTGAGTTAACGAAAAATTGAAAGTACGCCTTTTTTTCTGACTCAAGGGCACTTTTAACTATAGATTTTAGCTCTTTATAATACTTCTTGTGAGAGTCGAGATTTGTCTTACGAGCCCTAACCTGTACTTCATCACGTGTCTTCATCATACACTTTATGTTATATGCTATCCAAGGATAATGTTTCTTTTTTATGTAAGCGGTCTTCGTTGGTGCATTTTTATCAAAAATATTTATTACAATTTTTTTAAAGATACCCACCATATCATTAACATCATTTAATAACGTGAAGCTATGCCAGTCTATAAGGTTAAGGTCATCTTTGAGAATATTTTTATCGATAGATCTCAATGGTCTGAACGTAACCCATCTAGGCTTTAATCGATCTTTTAGAATGTTAAATTCGCACAGAACTACGGCATGACTACTTAAAGTCACTAATATAGTTTACTTTTATATGAGATACCGGTGCGTCAGTACACACAACATGAGAGTCTGCCTACTTTCGGTAAAATGCGTTGGTACTTTAACATATTGTGTAAGATTACAACAGTTGAGAAAGAAATAGAACATTTTAGTACTTGCGCTATGTCTATTTAAGAGGTCAATATTAAAATCACCAATTAAAACTGTATAATCGTACCCTGCGAAGGACCCTAACGACTCACTCAACGCTTCCAGGAATAATTGTACACTAAGCCACGGGGACGATAAGCAGTGCCTATGATAAGTGATTTACCACTCATTTTAATACTTATCCACATTTGCTCCACCGTAGGTATTTTAGTATTTTAGTCCAGACACAAATATAAAATTCTATAAAAAAGACGGAGTACCTTCTGCAATGCGACACGTGGTGGTGATTTCTTTTTTTTTTCTAAGAAACATTGCCAAGTTATGGTTTAAAATAAAAGAGCATATCTTTGTCTTTTACTATATTATTCATTGCATATTGTCTTTGGTTTTGTTCAAAACAAAAACATATTTTTTCATAGGGCAGTATTTGGTATCAAATTTGATACCGTCCTGAGACAGCCGTAGGTAATTTTATGATATCGGATAAGAGTATGGCCATGAGCTAAACGACGCCGCTTTCGTCTTCGCGACGCATGACTCCTACACGCCACACACTTACAACATCGTGCTCGTCTAGCTCAACACCGATCTTATAGCAATTTCACGACACGCAGGGAATTTTCGCTCTTGAGTTCCGCTACTCCAGATATTTCAACGTCTTTGAGTAATAAATCTTGATCCCGCTCATTTATGCGACACTTGAGTTCAATTAATGTGCCTTACAATTTGGAGTCTGTCGTCTGAGGTTGTGGGTCCGCCGCGCGCTGTTCAAGATGTATTACTCTTCTTTCAATATCGCCGACTCTATTGTTTAGCTCATTTACATTCATTGAAGTAATATGTACTTACGTACTAGAACAGCTATCTCAAATAAAAAATGTGCGCTACTCTGTGTTCGCGCGGTTGGTTTTTTTATCATAGAATAAACATAGGTAGAGAGATCCGTAGGTAATAGTAGATTACATTGTTAAATAGGTAAATTATATCGAGAACAATATTTAAATTCTGTCATTAATTTTGTATATTATATTTGCTTATTTAATATGATATTACATAATATTATATCACAATTACATTTTGATGATATTTTTATCTGAATATTTTAAAAGGTCAACTATAAACGTCAAATATAAAAAAATATACTAAATGTGTATTTAACAAAACTTATTAACATAACATTTAAATTACAAATATATTTATTTAAATTAGAATAAGAGTCGTTCATAAATGCTGAACACGCGAAACTTAAAAATGGACGAATTTATTCCACTTTGACTTTAATTTGGAAACCTAAAAATAAAATAAAAGAATAATAAGCAGATTTAAACATGAAAAATTTAGCCTACTTATTATAACTTATATATGTTTCTACAAAAAAATGTGTATAATATTATATTCGTCCTATACTTAAGTATCCACAGAAATGTCGCATCTGAACATATTAATTTCATAATCTATATTTCATGACACGAGATGGCGTCTTAGCAATAATTTGTTTTATTATTATTCTATAATACTTTTTTATTGATTAAGTATCTTATTTACCGATGAAAAGTAATTCCTTGGTTTTTACTGACATTTCTTGAATTATGTGTGCAATATCTAAGTACACACGACGGCATATTTTTATCAAGAGATTTTTTTTAAATCAACTCAACACGTGTCAACTCTACAAGCGCCTAGCGAGTGATTGATTAAAGTGCGGTGTATGCACCGCAGTTGAGTGGAACATAGTAGCTGAATGCAGTGTCGCCTCTAGTACGTAGTACGTAGTAGCTCAATGTTTACATTAGAACTTATTTAGAGCTCATTTATATTAAAAACATCTTAATTTCTATGGAGAAGGAAGCTGGGTACTACCACCTGCTTACTGTAATTAATAAAATTAAAACTAAACCCAAGCATACCACTGCAAGACACGGTAAGTTGATTATGCGTAGATCGGACCATAATTAGTAATGTTACGAGCTTGGGGTTCGTGACAATAAAAACTGCCGATTGAATTAACTAATTGACACTTTATTTCGCTCCGAAGTAGAGATGAGACGTATTTACGCTACCAGGTTTTAAAACCAGGTTTTCGCTTCAAAGTACGGCGCCCTGGTACGGGCAAAAAATACTTGCAAGTATGAAAGTATGTGTTGTAAGTCAGATGCTCGAAGAACTTGAACACAACACATGAAAATACTTGCTAGGAAAACGATCCATATCTTAATAGGAATAAGAAACTCAATCGTATTTATGAATAAAAAATACTTTGAACTTCAAAGTATTTTATTATTTATACGACTTTGCTCCTTGTTCATAGTAGGATAACATAGAATACGGGTCGTATTCCTATGCAAGTATTTCCAAATTTTGACACCTAAAGCAACGCGGGGTTCGCTCGACGTGTTGGCGGGAGGGACTCGCAGAGAGTAGGTTGTCGAGCCCTAGTATTTCCGACGAAGGCCGTAGGAACCGATCCGATCCGATCGGATGTCCATGCCATCCGATCGGATCGGGAACTTGTCAATCAAATAAGCTAACTAAAACGAAACTAATTAAGGAGCATAATTGCCTAAACATGCTATTCATAAAATTTTTTTTTGACTATTTTGCACCATTCACCCTTATATATGTATACAAAAGAGACATTATTGCGTGTATTTTACTTATTCGTAAATAAGAGAATTATGTTTATGTTCGAGGAAGTAAAAGTTTTGTTTCGATTTTTTGTAAATTCAGTTGTTATTGTGAACTGAGTACGTAACCTACTGACCGTGACCTAATTTATGTATAATATATAAGTTATTTTGCGTGTTTATTGAATTTAGAGACAATTTTTAAAGTTTTATTAATTAATGTTTAAGTACGTAAATAAATAAAACTGAACATTATTGTGTTTATTAGTTGGAAATGACGATGTTTAAACTGTAAATAATAGCGTGTAAATAGTGTTTTTTGTGTATAGATCATAGGTTCTTGTTGTGAATAGTAAATAGATCTTCGTACATACAAATCCATAAGTATGGCTCCTAAGAAAAGTTTGGCGTGGGATAAAATCCGAATGCAAGATGTGTAAAGTAATTATATCGTACAAATCTGGAGTATCAAACCTTACCAAACATGTACAGAGAAAACATATTTCTGTTAATTTAATGAGAATACTGAAATACTGTAAAACCACAGAATATAATATATTCTTAAATATTATTTAGCAGACAGTCCTAAGCATGTGATTTAAAAAGTAGGAAGGAAAGATTTCATTTCGTTAACAAAAAATTAAAAAACGTTCAATCATAATACTAGTAACTCCCGACTCGAACTAGTCGTTCATATTATTTTTATATATGAATGACTAGTTCGAGTCGGGAGTATTACATTGACATTAACAATACGGCGCGAGCAAAAAATACTTGCAAGTATGAAAGTACATGTTGTAAGACAGATGCTCGAATAACTTGAAACTATACGTGAAAATATTTGCATAGGAAAATAATCCATATCTTAATAGAAATAAGAAATTCAATCGTATTTGTGAATAAAAAATACTTTGAACTTCAAAGTATTTTATTTTATTTATACGACTTTGCTCCGTATTCATAATAGGATAACATGCAATACGGGTCGAATTCCTATGCAAGTATTTTCAAATTTTGACACCGCGGCTGGACCCGTCGCTCGCGTCAACAAAATACTTTTAAGTATTTTTACAACCTGGTTTTCGACCCTGGTATTTTTCCATACTCTTACTTAAAAGCCCTGGTATTAAATTTTGCAAGTATGTCTCATCTCTACTCCGAAGTCTTCGCTTAGATCGCCAATTCAATACTCACTCGGTCTCGGTTTTTACTGGCATTATATATAGGGGCCTTTTCCACTAAAACATCTAGAATGTTCGAGTAGAATGTCGAAAGTTCTAGCATGGAAATTTCTGGATAGTTCTCCCAGTGCTGCTACTCGATATTAGATGGCGCTAGTGGGAAGTTCTAGCATGGAATTTTCTAGAAAGCTCTCCTAGTTGTGCTACTCGATATGAGATGGCGCTAGTGGCATTAATTATGGCGCGCAACAGTAATAATTAAAGACGGTACTCCGGGTTGACAATGACATTGGGACGTCAATTACCTCAGTCCCCCGTAACCATGGGTGCTGGAAAGCACCCGAGACATCGGGAAATAAATTAAACGCCATAAAATCCGTAAAAGTAGATTTATTCAATACTTATATATATTTATGTATAATTTTGACTCGATCATAATTATTTGCGAAAACACCTCTAAAAAATCACTATAGTTGAAATTACAACGAAATCATTTGATCTATATGCTTGGAAATCACTCAAATATATTCATAACATCAATATTCGTAATTTAATTTCTCATTATTTTGATAACTTAAATCAATAATTTTTTAATAAATATTTTAAGATTCTGACAATTTCAAAGCGCTTTTAATGGTCGCGGGCGCTACGCAACTTTAGACCTTATGACGGCGTTTCTTCAAGTTTTTATAGAAATATTATGTATTCACTCGGATCAGTATGGCGATAGCGTTTTCGATATGTCATCTTAATCGCTTCTTGCGACACCCATAGAATCAAAAGGTATGATGAATTCTATACCGCCGCCATATTTAACAAGATTACAATCCAGGTGTATGACTATTATTTTTAATAATTTTGCAATACGAAAAGAAGAAGTTTTAAATGAGTTGTTTGCAAATAAGTATCCTAGATTTATTTATTTTTAGTTCGCAGCAGACCAGAATTAAGTTGTTTCAATGATATGATTCCTTTTGAGTATTTGGATTAACGATAACTATCTTATATTAATTTTTAGGTAGTAATCCATTATTTTCTAAAGCAAAAGAAGAAAAACCATCTCACACACAGTCTGTTATTGAGGATCCATTGTCAATGGTTACGGACGATGATTTCAACAATGACGTATAACTTGGAAATTTGAACTTGTTAAAATTGTATCATAAAATACTACTTAAGTGAGCTCCCTAACTTTGGATCTCTTAATAAAAGTGCTCATTTCTTAACAAGGTATGTATTGAATGTATTAGAAGCCTGTATAATTTTATTAATGTTTAACTATTTTTAAGATCTAGTATAATTCAATTTGTATGAACAAAAATAATTAAATTGTAATGATTCTCAAGTGCAATTGATGAAATTAATCATTCCATTATATTAATTGAAATTGTATATTTTATATCAAATATATTTTATTATAACTAGTTTGCCAACGCGCATAAATTTTAAATGTGGGCGTAAAAATATAAAGCAGGTAAAATTTATTTAAGATTAAAGATTTTACAAGATAAGAGTATTTATTTCGTGTTATGATATTTTTTTCGCAATGCTAGGTTTTGGGGATGTAAATATGTTAATGATCTTTACTTTTCGCTTTCTTTTTTTAGTAAGCGAAATCTAATACATATTACACATTTATACATTTTTCACTTTCGATCATGCAGACACTTGACGATAAATTGGCATATAATTAATGTAACAAAGCGAAAAAATGTCTAATCAAAACAGTTCCTAGAGTATAAACAATGCTTAATCATTATGTCTACTTAATTTTTATTTGTTGTAATTAAAAGAGTACAATATAAGACAATAAGAATCTTGAGGTTAAGCTACTCAAGTTAAGTGTAAAAAATTATTTAATGTGCATTTTAATAATAATTTTCTAAAGGAATTAAATAATTTTGTACAATATTTGTGGTACATACTGTGATATAAATTAAATTAAACACTTTCAATATCAACTGTATAATTTGCATGTGTTGAGCCACTCACGAAAGTTTTGTATCAAGACAAAATTATTATTAACGATGTTTCGTTCAAGTAATAAATGTATAACTTTTTACCTTTAAATATTGTTTTTGTTACAACAACTTTGTTATCTTAAAGATTGTAGGCAACTGCAAAAAAGGTACTACGTGCCTGGAATAGTTTTTTCTCCTAAGCAGTTTGCTCAATAATATAATGATCTTTTGTTATTTCAAATATACTCTATGTTTATCAAAATATATAGTAAATTCATGTTAATAATTTGTTATTGTTATTTTTAATAAAGTCATACGTAAATATTTAAATGCTTATTTTAAAACTTCATTTAGCTTACGATTAAGTAACGGAGGAGTACTTTATTGGAAACTTGTGTTAATTTTGTTCCATAACTTTGTTAAGACAACTGTACACAAAGTCAATAATTGCGATATTGTATGGTTTATTGTACGTAGGTAATTTATTAACTACATTTTAGTGCTTATAATTGTATTTAAAGCTTTTTGTAATATGTGATTATTTTACTTATAATGTTGAATCGAAAATAAATTTGAATGCTACATAAATTTTTATCACCATTTTATAAATGTCTTAATATGTTATTTCTAATGTACAGTAGGCGCTCGATAATCCGGTTCCCGACTTTTTCCGTTTATGCTGGATTGTCGGAACTGCCGGATTATCGAATTTGTATAGGAAGAAAAATTCATTTTCACCAGCTAACTTTATTTGATTTTCACTACTATCCAACTTTCGCAAAATTTCCAATTTTTAATTAAACAATGTTTCGTGTTTTTGTCCGCCATTTTGTCAAAGCGACGCTGCGAAACAAGAAAAAAGTAAAAGAAACACGTGGCTTCACTATTAAGGTTAGGTCCGGACTGCCGATATAGGCATGTCGATCTAAAATCGATTAATCGAAAAATCGATTCTTTGGAGCAAAATAATCGATTTTTTAGATCGATTCGGAGCACCGCATCGATTCACTGAATCGATCCAAAAACCTCTCGAGTCGGACCGATTCATCTGATTCTAGAACCAGCGATAAAATTCCCAAACTGGCTGGGGTAAGATACCGCAGTTTTTTAATTTTTTGCTGTTGGGGGACGCAAAAACAACCGATCTTACTTGGTTGATAATTTGAACGCAATATACAACACGAAACATAATTAACGCACTTTGAGAAAGTAGTTTGTTCAGAATTGTTTACTGAATCGATTCCTATCATTTTTAATATAGGTATTTTTTTATCCCAAACATAATTAAAACTACGTAAATTACAGTCACACTAAATCTGTACAGTCAAAACAAACTGAAATGGACCGTAACTTAAGGCAATAAGACTTACGAGAGTGTAGTTTTATTTGTATTATTACTAATTCCAATATTATTAAAAATAAAGAAAAATGAACGTTATTTCAAGCACGTTAAATTATTTGCGTTCGTGGATTTGTACTGTGACCACAACATTGTTCCGGAATTAGTATAACTAATTTGATAAATAATCAGTGCATAAAAATGTTTAACTAAAAATTCAGTGTATGTATTATGTTTATAACATAATATACTAATTCAGGTGTCTGAGGGTGTTCGTTAATTACGTTACATATTGTATATTTGAATAAAATAAATATTTATGAACGCATCCAACAATATCGAAAAGTTGTCATTTCATTTTCATTTCTAAATTTCTAATTCTATTCTTACCTGTGGAATGTTGGTCTAACTTAATCTGTGCTGTGAATAAAACTACATACACATACTACAATTTAATATTAAAGTATATATATATATATATATATATATATATATATATATATATATATATATATATATATATATATATATATATATATATATATATATATATATATATATATAAGCGTTTCAAGCTTACCAGGAAAGGTTAAAAGGAATATTAGTAATTTTAATTAATAAGATTATTAATATTTTAATTTCAAAAAATATTAAAGTTCAATTAAAGAAAAAATCGCAAATTCTTGAAATTTCATGTTTGAAAGTGTCGCGATTAATCGAAAATCGATCTTTTAATCCTCGATTTAATCGATAATCGATTCTAGTATCTTCGATTCGAATCGATTCAGAGATCGATTTTTTTAAGAGTGAATCGACATGCCTATGCCGATACCCGATAGTAGACGTGGGCGTTATTTCACGTCACTAGATACAGTAACTGGCTACGCGGCGTGTAACCGAATCACTAGTTTCGAGTCATGTTACAAGTAGTGATTTTTGTAAATGCGTGATTATGATTACTGTTACCCGTGATTATTGCGGGAGTCGACTGTCGGTCGCTCGAGCGCAAAGCGCACATGTGGCATACAACAATAAACAAACCATCGTAAGTAACAGTTTTATTGTACGTTTAATTTTCATACGTAAGACTATAGACATAAACAATAAAATAGAGTAATCTCTGTTTGTAGATATTTAACGGTTTGTGATTCCGGGAAGCGAGTCACATTGAATTTAACTAAAATAATTTTTAAAACATTTTTGACGGAGTCATGAACTCGTTTATTCATAAAATTAAAATATAACTAAAAAATGAGTAAAAAATTTAAAAATTTACATGTTTATAATATTATAAAACTTAAAAACTGTGTGTAAATAGCCAAACAAACAAACAAATTAATTGTACAGTGTAAATAAAAGTGCAAAAACAAGTGACAGTGAAAACGTTGAAAAAGTGTAAATAAACTGTAAATATCAATAATCATTGTATATACAATCAAATTGACTTGTAAATATGCATGCATTAATAATTTTATGAAAATATTAGTGTCATAGTAAACGCAAATCAATCATAAATACATTTAATGCAGTCTGTCCTAAACCTGAATAAAGTATGAAGGGAGGTTAATTTATTGATTTAACAGAAAACAGTTACTGTATAGCCACAAACACGGATTGTGATTTTCGTTTCGTGTGTAACTGTATAGTTGGTGGTGATATTTATGCAAACAATCACAGTAGCCGAATAAAAGTAGCCAGTTACAAAAATCACTAGTTTCGAAACATGTGACGCCGATGAAGTCACTGGTTTCGTTACGTTTCTTGAAAATGACGTAACGACCCACGTCTACCCGATAGTGCCAAACGAGAGAAAAGAGAAACTGCTCGAACAATTCAACCCAACCGCTCAGTAGTCCGACGTTCAGCTGTGTAAATAGCCGGAGCCGGAGCTTGAGGTTCGTGACAATAAAAATTGCCGATAGAATTACCTAAATTAACACTTTAATTTACTTTACACAAATTAAAGTTAAAAACACTAATAATTAAACACACTAATTCACTTAATTCCGCTCCGAAGCTTCGCTTGTGTCGCCAATTCAATACTACTTCGATCGCATCTTGCAGCGCCTATTTATATAAATTAGCAAAATATCCAGAATGTTCAAGTAAACACGCGCAAGGTACCGAGAGTTCGAGTTTTAAACTTCAAGAAGTTTAGTTCTTCGGTTCGAGACTAGATGGCGCTAGTGCGCCGATTTGAGCGCGTAACAATACATTCAAATACATATAAGGTGAAGTGGTTTTGTAGTTGTGTAGGTTTTGACGAAGTGAAGCAGATACGGACAAGCCGGAAAGCGATCGTCGAAGCGATACTTAGGTACCTACCTTCACTACATGGTAATATTACCGTTCGGTATGTTAATTTTTACCAATAGCGTATAAAGACCAAGGTTCACGTAGTGAGTTGGCTCCCATTTTTCTAATCCCAATTTCAAGTGTTGGTTTACCACTTGCACAGCGGAAAATGTGACCATCGAAAAAACTATATCTGCGGGGATGAAATATTTGAAATAATGTTAAGATCAAGGGTCAAGTCCTCAACTTCGAGCTGAGGCGAGCAAAACTTATATACAGGCCCATCTTTGCTCGTGGGCATACTGTGCAACTGCTAAGGGGACCGTGATCTATGGGACCCCATAGTTGCCGATAATTACCAACCGATAAAAAATTATAAATATATTTATTTTGCGAAAATTATAGGACTAGAGTTCTCAGATATATTTAACCATAGAAGCAGATAAGTAATCTGCTTTTTTTGGTTCTAACTCTTAAATTATTTTCTTGTAAATTATTTTTAGCGTCAGTGTCATTTTTCGCCGAACACCTTAGCAATCTTAATCAGGTGGATAATACGGCGTACAGATTTCACCAGATAGTCAACAGAGTCAGTTTCATTTTACAACAAAACTGGTAGTGTTATAAAAAACTAATTAAATTAGTCTGTAAGGGTTAGAAGAAAGAAAGGTGTGCGGGCGGCGCGGGAGACGTAACTTACGGCGCCTGTAGTGGCCAATAGCATTGGCCAACGTGTAGACGGGGTGTTTGGGCTTCATTGGTATGTATTGGACTGGTTGGTTGGTTTTTTACAAAAGATCAAAGGATTGTTGGCAGAGTTTGGTCGCCGCGTCCACACGTTGGCCGCGCGTTTAGTTTGCTACAAGCTCCAAGAGTGATTACACGCATCTGATTAAAATTTTATATTCACGCTTTGTAGGGTGGATGACCCAATTACCAGCCTTTTAATGCCAATTTCACCTTTAAACATTCCTACTACTTTAATTATCGCGATTTAATTATTTTTAAACATTTGTTTTAATCCATAAGCTATTTATTAAAAAAATTAACATTTATTTACAATCAGATTATTACGAAAACAATTTTAAAATGAAATAAAACAAGTCGTTTATACGGTATATGGTAGAACCATGCAGTTATATTAGAAGTATAGTTGTAGCACGAATGGGTTGGTTCGACCGGGGAAGGACCACGCTCTCACAGAATATCAATGTAAAATAGTAGCTTAATGATGCCGTGTTTCGTATAGTGAGTGTAGAGAACCAGAGACACTTTAAAGGAAATGAGGCATTTCATCTTAGTCCTCACGGGTGACAACGCATCTGCATTTTGATTCGTAATCGAGGATAGATGTAGATGTCTGTGGGCCACAGCAACCACTTACCATCAGGTGAACTGTGTGCTCGTTTGTCACCCTATCCTACATAAAAAAGCGTCGATTTCTTATAATTTATTTCGAATCATCATCATCATTACAGCTCTTCACAAGTCCACTACTGAACATCCTCCTCCAAAGAATGCCGCAAAGCATGGTCCTGAGCCACTTTCCTTGTCATGATTTTTTCATTTATGTTCTAAGTTATAATTAGTACCTATTATTAAGTCAGTGTTAATTATATTTATTGCTATTGTTTTTTGTCTTTCTCAAAAAATAATTAAATTACCAAATAAATTATAAGGTGTTTTTTATATACCTACATCAAATGTCTGATAGAAAAGCAAGTACATGTTTTGCTAAACTTTAAAAACAAAATCCAATTTTAAAACATGAACTAATCGATTATAACTCCTTTAACTTTAAAACAAGTTAAGTTCTAATTAATGGTATTTATTCCAGTTTCTGATGCATTTAAAGAATAATACAGCTAATCGTATATCGTATATCTATTTACAGCCCCATTAATATTCACTATTCTTTTATAATTATTTTATAAAAACGTTACCCCCCACACTTGGATTTTCTCCTGTATCGCGGAGGCAACTTACAAACATAAATTGCACAAGGACACACATCCAGACCCGAAACAATTATTTGTAGGATATACAAATACTTGTTCCGTGCGGGATTCAAACCCGCGACCCCTGGCACAGCCACTCATTGCAAAGCCACTGCGCCACGGAGCCGTCGTCTAAAATAAAATAAATTCTTCCGCACATTGGCCCGCACCGAAGTAAACTTGAACGACCTTCCAACGTGTGGACGCCGTCACCAACTCTCGGCCAATATAGTCGCCACTACATTCGCCACTGTGTTGGCCAACGCGCGTTGGTGTGACACATCTCTAATGTCGCCTACATTAGAGATGTGTCACACCCATATATCGTATGCATAAATATGGGAGACTATGAAAACGTAACGTAATTATAAACAAATTAATGATGCGTAAAATACATGTAAAGTTCTTTAAAATATATACGTGCATTTTACATGTCATTAAGGACGCTAATCGCTTACCATAAATCCATATCCCTTTTGTATCACCATCAGCTGGGAATCTAAGCAAAATTAATTCTGATAAGTAATTAGTTAATTACCTAACTAAACCTTGAAATAACATACCTAAAGTTAGCGGCTAATTGCTATATTTTGGGCATGCATTAGATTTACTCCCTGATGATGAGACGCAGATTTTCCGTTATTTTTAAAAGAATATTATGGGCGATGAAATTTCTATAATACCAAAAGTTTTCGTCAAAGTGCTGTAGTTTCGGCAGGCAGTAGGGCGACTCCCTGATGAGAAGCAGTTTTTGCAGAAAATGAAGGTGCATTTAGCTACCCAACTTCTCAGCGCATCAGTAGTAGACGTTCTGGAATTTTGTAAATTAGGTACTCGGAATTCCCGAATTTTCTGATTGTATGGGTACAATACAATTTGTTAGAATATTTAATAACCTCTTTGATATAAAGGATGGAAACGTGCGTTAGCAATATTTAACTTTGACGAAACCAAAATATTTTTTGATTTCGCAAAAGAATAGTTATATAAAAATTTAAAATTTACAGAGGGTTCGTTCGTTATGAGTTCTAATGGATCGATTTATAATCTGCATGGACTCTTTAGTTGGTTTGTACCAAAAATATGTCCTCCCAGAAAACAGTGCTTTAAAATATCTATCCTACCTATAAGTTCAGCCAAGACCATATTGAACTGGTTTTCGGAGCCATAAGGTATAAAGGTGGTTTTAATAATAACCCATCGGCAAAAATGTACAGGGTTGCTTATAAACGGTTGCTGGGACATACAGAGCTAAAAGATGATTCTACAGGGAATTGTCTTTCTCTAGAAAATATAAAAATGTTAAATAATCAAAAATATAAACAATTATTAAATTCATCTACTGGAAATGGTAGACTAACTGACTTGCCTGATGTGAACATTAATTCCGAGAATTATTCGGACCATGATTAGATTACACGTGCCTCAAATTGAACAGAATAAGCACAGCATGTAGTAGATTATATAGCCGGTTATGTAGTCAGAAAAATAAAAAAGGAAGTCATATGTGAAAAATGCCTCCGAAGTTTGGAAAATAATAGTGCTGAGAACCCGTTTTCTTTGATATCTATTAAAGATTATACGTGGTAGAGCCATGCTGCAGTTATATTAGTAATATAGTTGTAGCACGAATGGGTCGGCTCGACCGGGGAAGGACCACGCTCTCACAGAATACCAGCGTGAAATAGTAGCTTAATGCTGCTGTATTTCGTATGGTGAGTGTAGAGAACCGGAGACCCTTTTTACTGGAAACGAGGCATTTCATCTTAGTCCTCACGGGTGACAACGCATCTGCATTTTGATTCGTAATCGAGGATAGATGTAGATGTCTATGGGCCGCAGCAACCACTTACCATCAGGTGGACTGTGTGCTCGTTTGTCACCCTATCCTATATAAAGAAAAAAAAGAGAGAGAGGAGGCCCGAATAAACCTTCCGAAACTGTAAAAAAGGTGTGTAAAAGTAAAACTGCAGAAAAAATACTGCTCGGGTTCGAAATTAGAATAGGCTCCAAATACTTAGGACAGCGACAGCCTAAATATTTTTTAACAATGATTAATAAAATATCGCAAATAATATTGCCAGTATCTATATTCAGTTATTTAGATGAGCATTCGTTTGACAATGATTTACTCTTTGAGTATTAAACCAAAGAAGACTGCATCGCAAGGCATAAATACCCTCTGTAATAGGTACGAGAGTCCGACTCATACTCATTATATAAAACTAGTTGCTCCGCGTCGTACGTCATTCCGAAGTGATCGTGCCAGTAAATCGAGAAAAAAAAACAATTAAAAACGTCAAGTATACAAAAGGACAATATGACTTTTCATCTGTGGGTATTTTTAACATAATATTAAAGTAATTTTATCATTAAAACTCGTACTTTGTGAATATTATCGTCCAATACCGAGTGTGGACATCATAGTTCACAAAGTGAAAAATAATCTATTTTTTAATTAATATAATTTACTACACAAGTTATATATATCAACCAAAATATATTTCCTAATAACTAAATCAGTTTGTGATGAATAATAATCATTACATATAGATGTGTAGTGGATTTTGTTAAATGATTTATATATTCAGCTCAATTTCAGCACGATACCGAATATTACATAATTAAATATAATCGATAACTAGTATTTATTAAATTATTATACAAAATACAGGCCAAATGAGTCAAATCGAAACTTGCTACCTCGCAGCAAAAGTGTGCAATTTTTATAAAAATAAACTGGTATCACTGCAACCGAAAGAATTGCACTATAGTGATGGACGCCGCAAGTTTAGCTATCGATAAGTTAATTAACCATGCGGGTTTGTCTGCCGAACCGGTTTGTAGTTTTAATTTAGATTTTATAAGAAGGTAGTAAATTTAAAAAAAAGTAGTAAATTTTTCTATTATTGGTTTGTTTTTACAGATTTTCAAGAGATCCTCTTAGGCGGCACACTTGGATTGTAGCTTGTAGAAACCATGAATCTGACACTGTAGTACCAACTTAGAACTTGTGGGAGGAAATGTTTGGCTGTAATTGTATTTAGATGAAATATTTTTATTTTTACCTTTGACACCAATATTATTCTACTTGAAAATATTTTATTACGTTTACAAAAACATTAACCTATCAAATACAAGCCATATATTTATATACCTATTATTGTAACTGTTAACTTAATGTAGTATCATTTTTGTATGCCATAATTTTGTATGGCAAAACATGTAGCTCGTTTTAAGTTTTTTATCACTTGTATTTTATTTTATTTACTCATATTTATATATATATATATATATATATATATATATATATATATATATATATATATATATATATATATATATAGAAGATTCAAGCTGTATGCATAAATATCTTTATCATATATATATATATATATATATATATATATATATATATATATATATATATATATATATATATATATATATATATATATATATATATATATATATATATGATAAAGATATTTATGCATACAGCTTGAATCTTCTGACTAAAATAAAATTATTTATTTTAGGGTGATCATTTTTTTATTTATTTATTTTCACATTATGTACACACAAGTTAGGGAGAGGACTCATCGTGATAAAAAGTTTGTACAAAGGCTAAAAAGTTGGTACAAAGATCATGGTGATTGAACAATATCGTCTACATCGAAAAAAGAAAGCTGGATGTTCCGGCAAAATTCCATAAGTTATCTCGAAAGTCACAATTCGAAAAAAAAACCTTATATAGCGCGAACCAGTCCTACTCCCAGTAGGAGTAGGAGCCGACACTTAGGCCAAGAAAAATTAAAATGAAAAAATGCCTTGACATAAAAAACAATAGCATAAACAGACTCCACAAGTTTGCAAGAAATACTATGCCCTAACACTTAACTATTACTCACCAAAAGCCTATCGCTATGTACGTAAAACTTTTGGAACATGTTTTTTTTCGTACATTGGTACGTAGTGCAGGCAAACATACGTGCTATGTGGTACACTACCATCGATCGCCGACCAGAGTTTACTCAAGAAACGCCGACGGCATTAAAATTGAGAGCGGAGAGTAACCCTGATAAAAATTATTATTGTACCTTGGTAATGGATGAAATGAAAATTAAGCAATTGACAGAATACCATGCTAGTAGCCAAAGGCATTATGTATATAACCAAAATGTTTTTTAGAACTTGCATGGTACTCCGTCAATTGTTTTATTTTCATTTCATCTATCACTAATATACAATATAATTTCTTGTCAGGGTTACTCTCTAGTCTAAGTTTTAAAACAGTTAACCCTTTTTTTTGTGTAGCCAAGTCGGCCATAAATTGTACTGCACTACTTTGTTATAGTATGTGATGAAGGCAGACCAATTTCAAAACTTATGATATTTCGCGCATATTGTTAAACTTTCAGTGAATAGTAATGTAAAGTTAAAGCAAAACATCTTTCTGGGGAATACTTAGCCCTAGGTAGATGTCGCGTTTTATTTTTAAGTAGCTGTCTGCTTAAAGTTCACTTTTTTAAACTATTATATAGTGTAAAACTTTTTGGTTTTCCTAATTTATTAAATATTTTCCAGATAGTTCATTTAATAACTCTTGAAAATCAACAACTTTTTTAAAATAGCGGTTTGGTAATTAAAGCCTTATAATAAAAACAAAAACTTGGTTTACACCATCTAAGACGATAAACTGATAGGACGTTTCTTTTCACAAATCTGATTTTTAAAATAAGTTAACTAAATCTATTTCGGTTTGTTAAATGTTTTAAATTTTATCCTGCACAATGTAAAATAAACCTGTAGCAAAATAATAATCTTATTTTCAATAATTTCTAAGTTTTTTTTCGAAGAACATTTCTAAATACTTTAAAAAAGAATTTCAAATAATACCTTGGTATTATTTATCTATGTATTACTTATAATCAAACAAAAACTTATGCGGACTAGGTGATTTGTTTATCGACAAAAAATATCAACGTAGTCCGCGCCTTACGTTGCTTACGCATTTAGACAGCGCCATCAGTGTATCGACACGTGTACAATTTGATGGTATGCGTAAACGCGATGAACACAAACACAAATGCTGTAGTGTGCGTTTATAGTGACGCGATTTAATTTTGCATTTGTAGTTAGGTATACAGTTGTGTGGTTTTCTTGCGCCCCCCTGATGTTGACAGAATTTTGTTTAGGAATTAACGCGCATGGCCCGCATGGCCTCTCCTTGGTTGAATACTCAAAGGATATACTGGACGATCATAAAAACTTGTTAGTAAAGTTGACCAGCAAAGAGTTTTTAAAAATTACGATTCACTACATTAACTACATTACCAAAAAGTTTTCTGCTCCTAAAGAAAAAATTAGGACATTATTAAACAAAACAAATATTTTTAAAGGACAATAATTTAGAGGATATGATCTTTTGTTTATAACGTACATTACGTTATCTCAATCTAGTACTGCTATGCTTACGTTAGTACTCTTATTAGTTTGTGACTTTGCTTTAGTTACCTATTGTTCTGAGTAACTGATTGTTAATAACGTAGACAGAGAAACCTATAGACTAATGATCGGCGTGGCCTCGAGTGAGAAAGAACGATAACGAATTTTTAGGTTATACGATAATCTTTATGACTTTTAAACACATTTAGATAAAAATTTTAATTGTTCTAAGAACTGAACTGAACAAGATTCACCAATCTTAAGCTCACAAAACACTTTTTTCTCACTTAAACCAACTTGTAAACTCCTTAAATCGCTACGCTGTTAAAGTTGTTTAGCAAAGTCTACAGTTTGCTAAACAAAAAAAAACCGGCACGGAGAAAGGGACAAACAATCACACCGCTCTATCTCATTTCTATGCAAGACGTATGCATAAATCTATCTTTTTTGTGTGCGAATGCGAAAGAAGGCGTCAATTTGTCTATAGGTTTCTCTGTCTACGGTTAATAAGTATGGGAGTTTTCATTTTTTTTTCTGCATCGGTTACAGAACCGATATTGACTTTTCATATCGTTATTGAAAACTGTTTTCAGATATCGATATAAGTATTAGTGGTTGCTACTGAATGCACAAACTACAACCGAAACATAGCCGCAAACTGTAAAACCAGTGCAAAACATTTATTTTACGAATTAGATTATTAAAGGTAGTTTAATTACCAACGATTATTACAGTTGGCGATTATTCTTCATGCTTAACTTGGTGTAGGATTAGCAGAAAATTTTGTTGAGTTAGAACTAAAGATAGTAGATTTACAGGACAACGTTTGTTGATAATATTTACAAGCTTAATATTTACACGAAATTTTCTTTTTTATTAAAGTGAGACCATATTTCACCAGCCTTACGTGACATTTTGTAAGTTTTTTAACAAAAATTATTTTGAGAGTCTAATTTAAACTAAACTATACTATATTATTGTCGTTGTAAACGTAACTGTCTGAATTCAAACTGATGTACGAAATGCACAAAAATATTGCAAATAGATGCACGAACGCAACGTCAAAAATTAATAATTTATTGATAATATATAAGAAAACGGCACGCGCCACCATATTCAGGCACCTATTTGTTGCCTTTTGAAAAAAAAATGTAATTCAAAATTTTCTATCTAAAACATAAATAAAATATGGTCATACAAATCTAAGTCTTGTATCTAATAACCTACTTAAAGATCATTTGAAATTTGATAACTCTTTCAGCTACACTAAATTTGGGCAATTGGAACCATTTAAAATTCGACCTTATTACTTTAATTGGCCATGTGCAAAGTTGCGTGATAACTACCAAAACATAGCATAGAAATCCATATTCGCATTATCTCTTTCTATACTTATTTATGGTTTCGTTGCAAGAACGAACGAATATCAACGAAGGAAAACGGCACACGAACCAACATTGGTTAGTTCGTGGGCCGATTTCCGTTTTGGCAGATCGTTCCACAGTTTGCGTTATGCGTTTCATTTTCGTTTTCGTACGTTAGTTAGGTAGTTGGCATAGATAATATACTGTTACGAGCTTAGGGTTCAGTGCACTCACCTTAGGCCTGCGCGACCAAGCCTTAACCGTGTTGGAAGCTCTCGGTAAGAAAGTGACCTACGAGCAGCTCCTTGAGGCATTGGAGGCGAGATATGGTGACGCTCACCTGGAACACGTCTTTCGCGTGCAGCTTAAACATCGCGTGCAACGCAGCAACGAAAACCTGCAGCAGTGGGCCCTTGAGGTGGAGAAGATGGTTCGAAAAGCATATCAGTCTGTACCTGCGCTCATTGAAGGGAACCTGGTGCAGACATTCATCGACGGCATCTGCGACCTGGAAGTCAGAGCTGCTGTGAGGCTTGGGCACCACGAGACGCTTAAGGACGCCTTGGCCCATGCACTGGAGGTAGAAGCCGTGCGGCAGGATCATCGTTCCCATCGCGTCAGGGAGGTTGCAGCAGCTACAGTTCGCGACCGCAACAAAGGATACAGCCCTAGGTGCTATGGCTGTGGGGAAAAGGGCCATCTTCGATCCAGCTGCCCTAAGCGAACCCTAGAAAGGGAAGGTGAACGATCCCAGGAGGGTAGTGCGACCAACAGCACCGCCCAGCAGCAGAAGGGAAACGAGTAAAAGCCAGAACTGCGGGGCGGGTGCTGGCTGATGTTAAAAGAGCCCCAAGGATCTCGATCTCACAAACCCATGATGGGAACAGTCTAATCATCAAGGGCGAGGTCAACGGAATGCCGTGTAAACTGACCATAGACACTGGAGCCTCTCGTACGGTTGTTAGTTCCCAACTTATAAGTCAGTTCCTTGGGGACTCCGCATACAACCGAGAACGCATTAATTTGGTAACAGCCACCGGTCAGCGTATACCCGTCCGTGGAGAGAAGGAGATGGAGTTGAAGCTAGGCAACGTGATCTACCTGCATAATGTCATCGTGGCTGATATAATGGACGACTGCATACTAAGCCTAGACTTTATGAGAAATAATTGTTGTGAGATCGACGTTAAGCAAGGTGTTTTGAAATGTGGACAGGAGGAACTTTTTATGGAAGGTACACCAGGGAACGTGTACAGCATTAAGAAGATTGTTCTTCCGCCGAGATCGGAAACGATTGTTCCGGTTAGTCTTCCTCGAAACGCTGGGCAAGCCCACCGTTGTGTACTTGTGGAAAGGGTAAACAATGACCTTCCATGGAAAGTAGCTCGAACCTTGGTCAGGACCACTGACATCTCAGGAGTACGTGTGCTGAACCTTTGCGACCGGGACCAGATTATAGAAAAAGGCACACTAATCGGTACTTCTGAGGAAGTGGATTGGTTACGTCGGTGCCAATATATATCGAGTGGGACCCCCAGCAAGGATTCAGAAACGAGAGTGACCACACTTTTGGAAGACTGTCGCAGTGTTCTCTCCCCGAACGAATTGGTCAAGGCGAAGAAGTTGTTACTCAAGTACGCCGATGTATTCTCATCAAACGATGCTGACATAGGAAAGACTGGCTTAGTTCAACACAAAATAAACACAGGAGAAGAATTGCCTATCCGTCAGCGGCCAAGAAGATTGCCGGTAGCACGTGGAAAGGAAGTGGAAACCATAATTGAAGGAATGGTGAAGGATGGTGTTATCGAACCTTCCTCTAGTCCATGGTGTTCACCAGTGGTGCTGGTGAAAAAGAAGGATGGCAGCATGCGGTTCTGTGTTGATTACCGCAGTCTGAACGACGTTACAAAGAAGGACAGCTATCCCTTGCCAAGAATTGATGACACGCTGGACATGCTTACAGGAGTAAAATGGTTTAGCACGCTGGATCTAAAAAGTGCCTACTGGCAAGTTGAAATTGACCCTAAGGACAAGGAGAAAACTGCGTTCTCGACGGGAAAGGGTCTGTGGCAATTCAAAGTAATGCCGTTTGGGTTGTGCAATGCTCCAGCAACGTTTGAAAGGCTGATGGAACTTGTACTTACCGGGCTAATTGGCGATGCCTGTCTGGTCTACTTGGATGACATCATCATCGTGGGCCGTACGTTTGAGGAACACCTTCAAAACCTGGAACGCGTGCTTATGAAGATTCAGAGTGCCAACCTCAAGTTGAGCCCGAAGAAATGTTCACTATTCCAACGGCAAGTTAACTTTTTGGGGTTTGTAATATCGGAAGAAGGTATCCGCACAGATCCAGAAAAAATCGCCGCTGTCAAGGATTGGCCGGTTCCAAAAGACAAGACGCAGGTTAGAGCATTTTTGGGTTTGTGCTCCTATTACCGGCGATTCGTGAAGAACTTTGCAGATATAGCCAAACCTCTGCACAAGCTAACCGAGGAGAAGCGACATTTCTGCTGGGATGAAAGTTGCAATATCGCATTCCAGGAGCTCAAGGACCGTCTGTGCAAAATACCTATTTTGGGATACCCTGATGCAAGCAAAGAATTTATAGTTGACACAGACGCAAGTGATATAGGACTTGGCGGTGTGCTGTCTCAACGGAATGGTGACCAAGAGGTCGTGATAGCGTACTTCAGCAAGTCGTTGTCAAAACCGGAAAGGAACTATTGTGTCACAAGACGCGAATTGCTCGCTGTGGTAAAGTCGTTGCAGCATTTTAGCAAATATCTTCTGGGACGAAAGTTTCACTTACGGACTGACCATGCTGCACTAAAATGGCTATTGCAGTTTAAAAACCCAGAAGGACAAGTTGCGAGGTGGATTGAACTACTGCAGGAATACGACTTTGAGATCGAACATCGCAGCGGGAAATCTCATGGCAACGCAGATGCATTGTCAAGAAGACCTTGTCCTGAGGATTGCAAACATTGTACTAGGCAAGAGAGTAAGGAAGTGGTATCCGTGAGGATGCTCAGGGCAGACCACCTCAGCAACGAGTGGAAGGACAGCTTACTACATGCACAGCTGGAAGATCCGGACATCAAGCCGATTCTGGAATGGATAAAGGCCAGTGCTCCCAAGCCCAAGTGGAGTGACGTCTCAGCGATGAGTTCGACCACTAAAAGCTATTGGGCCCAGTGGGACAGCTTGCTGCTTCAGGATGGAGTTCTGTGTCGTAAATGGGAAAACGTTCGGGGAGACAGCTGTCATTTGCAAATGGTTGTCCCTAAAGCTAAAGTACCGAATGTTCTACAGCTGTACCATAATGATTGTTCAGGAGGCCATCTGGGAGTTAAACGAACCCTACTGAAGATCCGAGAACGGTTTTACTGGGTCCACTGTCGAAACGATGTCGAGGACTGGTGTCGCAAATGTACAAGTTGTGCGGCTGTAAAGGGACCTCAGACTCGTAGTAGAGGTGCATTGAAGTTGTACAATGTGGGTGCACCATGGGAGAGAATAGCCATTGACGTGGCGGGGCCGTTTCCGGAGAGTGAAAGCGGTAACAAGTATTTCATGGTTGTGATGGATTACTTCACTAAGAGGCCAGTAGTCTTCGCCATTCCAAATCAAGAAGCTTTAACAGTTGCAGATAAACTAGTTCACGAAGTCTTCTGTCGTTTTGGAGTACCTTTAGAGATTCACAGCGATCAAGGAAGGAATTTTGAGCCTCAAATATTCCAGGAAACTTGCCGAGTTATGGGTACTCATAAAACAAGAACGACTTCTTATCACCCGCAATCTGATGGAATGGTGGAACGATTTAATCAGACATTGGAGAGGTACCTAGCAAAAGTTGTAGACAATCGGCAACGAGATTGGGACAAGCACATACAACCGTTTTTGTTGTCATATCGGAGTTCTGTTCACGAAAGTACAGCAATGACACCAGCTTTCGCAAACTTTGGAAGAGAATTACGGCTGCCTGCGGACCTGATCACCGGGATACCACCTGATGCCCCACGCAGTATAACCGATTATGCAAATGACTTGCGGAACAAAATGAATGACATTTATGAGCACGTCAGACAATCGGGCCAGCAAATGTCTGAGAAAATGAAAACCCGGTATGACCGCAAAATGAACAATAAAGGGTTCAACGAAGGTTCATTAGTGTGGTTGCACAATCCAGTCCGCAGCAAAGGGAAATCTCCTAAGCTTCAAGCTAAATGGGACGGCCCGTACCGGATTGTAACCAGGATCAACGATGTGACCTACCGGATACAGAAAGGCGCAAGAGGGACTCCTAAGATCGTCCATGTGGATCGCTTGGCGCGTTATTATGGGACCGATAATGCTCGGGACGAGCATGTCTTAGGAGGGGGCAGTGTTGTGTGAATAAGTCAACTAGCGCCATCTAGTGTCAGGAACGAGAGCGAGGGGAGCTTTGCAGAGAATGACATCACAGATCTCTCAACCGACAGCGTCACCCGAAGAACTAAGTTTCTAGAAAATCTATACTCGAAATCTCGGTACCTTGCGCGTGTTTACTTGAACATTCCGGATATTTTGCTAATTTAAATAAATAGGTGACGCAAGATGCGATCGAGACAGTGTTGATTCGGCGAGACAAGCGAAGATTCGGAGCGGAATAAAGTGAATTAGTGTGTTTAATTATTAGTGTTTCAAGTTTCAATTTGTGTAAAGTAAATTAAAGTGTTAATTTAGGTAATTTTATCGGCAATTTTTATTGTCACGAACCTCAAGCGCGTAACAATTGGTGTCAGAAGTGGGATAAAATAATGCCGATTTTACCTAAGTAGGAAACGGAGGGTGTCCGTACCCGAAGTCAACGCCAGCAGGAGACGGACCAGAGGAGATTTGGTGGTGCAACGCCGCAGATGTCTGAGGGCCAGCCGCCGGCCACGGAAGCCGGTCCGTCAGTAGCTCCTGCGTCTGCAGCACCTGATTTAGGCGCCCTGATGGTGATGCTGCAGGAGCAGGCTCGTCGGTTCGAAGAGCAGCTGAAGCGCGGACAGGAGGAACAGGCCAGTCAGTTGAAAGAGCTGCAGGAGGAACAGGCCCGCCGACAGGAGGAACAGGCCCATCGGTTGGAAGATCAGCAGGCGGAACAGGCTCGTCGGTCGGAAGAGCAGATGCTCCTCATGAATGACCTTCACGCTACCTTTGGGAAAGAGATAAGGCAGGTGAAGGATAGGGTTGCTCAACACGACAACCGTCTGTCGGAAGCTGAAACCCGAATCGAAGAACATGAAACCCGAATCAACCATGTGAACCATCGGGTTGACAACGTGATGGCTGACGTGAAGAAAACGCTGAACGACCTCAAACTTGGGGATGGAACTGCAGCCCCCGCAGTAGCTACTACACCTTCGCTACGTGGGTTCAAGGTACCACCGTTCGACGGGACTTCTTCCTGGTCGGCCTACAAAATCCAGTTCGAGGCCGTCATGGAGGCAAACGGCTGGAATAAAAGCCAGGCCATGACTGCACTCACCTTAGGCCTGCGCGACCAAGCCTTAACCGTGTTGGAAGCTCTCGGTAAGAAAGTGACCTACGAGCAGCTCCTTGAGGCATTGGAGGCGAGATATGGTGACGCTCACCTGGAACACGTCTTTCGCGCGCAGCTTAAAGATCGCAACGCAACGCAGCAACGAAAACCTGCAGCAGTGGGCCCTTGAGGTGGAGAAGATGGTTCGAAAAGCATACCAGTCTGTACCTGCGCTCATTGAAGGGAACCTGGTGCAGACATACATCGACGGCATCCGCGACCTGGAAGTCAGAGCTGCTGTGAGGCTCGGGCACCACGAGACGCTTAAGGACGCCTTGGCCCATGCACTGGAGGTAGAAGCCGTGCGGCAGGATCATCGTTCCCATCGCGTCAGGGAGGTTGCAGCAGCTACATTTCGCGACCGCAACAAAGGATACAGCCCTAGGTGCTATGGCTGTGGGGAAAAGGGCCATCTTCGATCCAGCTGCCCTAAACGAACCCTAAAAAGGGAAGATGAACGATCCCAGGAGGGTAGTGCGGCCAACAGCACCGCCCAGCAGCAGCAGGGAGACGAGTAAAAGCCAGAACTGCGGGGCGGGTGCTGGCTGATGTTAAAAGAGCCCCAAGGATCTCGATCTCACAAACCCATGATGGGAACAGTCTAATCATCAAGGGCGAGGTCAACGGAATGCCGTGTAAACTGACCATAGACACTGGAGCCTCTCGTACGGTTGTTAGTTCCCAACTTATAAGTCAGTTCCTTGGGGACTCCGCAAATAACCGAGAACGCATTAATTTGGTAACAGCCACCGGTCAGCGTATACCCGTCCGTGGAGAGAAGGAGACAGAGTTGAACTCGGCGACAAAGCGAAGCTTCGGAGCGGAATTAAGTGAATTAGTGTGTTTAATTATTAGTGTTTTTAACTTTAATTTGTATAAAGTAAATTAAAGTGTTAATTTAGGTAATTCTATCGGCAATTTTTATTGTCACGAACCTCAAGCTCGTAACAATTGGTTTCCGTTCAGTCCAGTGGTGCTGGTGAAGAAGAAGGATGGCAGCATGCGGTTTTGTGTTGACTACCGCCGTCTGAACAACGTTACGAAGAAGGACAGCTATCCCTTACCAAGAATTGATGACACGTTGGACATGCTTACAGGAGTAAAGTGGTACTAAAAAGTGGCTACTGGCAAGTTGAAATTGACCCTAAGGACAAGGAGAAAACTGCGTTCTCGACGGGAAAGGGTCTGTGGCAATTTAAAGTAATGCCGTTTGGGTTGTGCAATGCTCCAGCAACGTTTGAAAGGCTGATGGAGCTTGTACTTACTGGGCTAATTGGCGATGCCTGTCTGGTCTACTTGGATGACATCATCATCGTGGGCCGTACGTTTGAGGAACACCTTCAGAACCTGGAAAGCGTGCTCATGAAGATTCAGAGTGCCAACCTCAAGTTGAGTCCGAAGAAATGCTCACTATTCAAACGAACTCTACTGAAGGTCCGAGAACAGTTTTACTGGGTCCATTATCGTGACGATGTCGAGGATTGGTGTCATACATGTACAAGTTGTGTGGCTGTGAGGGGACCTCGGACACGGAGTGGAGGAGCATCGAAATTGTACAATGTTGGTGCACCACGGGATAGGATATCCCTTGACATTGCGGAGCCGTTACAGAAAGGCGCAAGAGGGACTCCTAAGATCGTCCATGTGGATCGCCTAGCGCGTTATTATGGGGCCGATAATGCTCGGGACGAGCATGTCTTAGGAGGGGACAGTGTTACGCGCTCAAATCGGCGGCACTAGCGCCATCTAGTCTCGAACCGAAGAACTAAACTTCTTGAAGTTTAAAACTCGAACTCTCGGTACCTTGCGCGTGTTTACTTGAACATTCTGGATATTTTGCTAATTTATATAAATAGGCGCTGCAAGATGCGATCGGAGTAGAGTTGAACTCGGCGACACAAGCGAAGCTTCGGAGCGGAATTTAGTGAATTAGTGTGTTTAATTATTAGTGTTTTTAGTTTTAATTTGTGTAAAGTAAATTAAAGTGTTAATTTACGTAATAAGATCGGCAATTTTTATTGTCACGAACCCTAAGCTCGTAACAATTTTTTGGGGTCAGCAGCCTCGAGGGTAGCCAGTCGACCAAGCTGGTAAATAAATGTTGGTTCTCCGCACGTCACTTGAGTGCGCTTCTTAATCCCACTTCTGACACCAAAAAATTGTTACGAGCTTAGGGTTCGTGACAATAAAAATTGCCGATCTTATTACGTAAATTAACACTTTAATTTACTTTACACAAATTAAAACTAAAAACACTAATAATTAAACACACTAATTCACTAAATTCCGCTCCGAAGCTTCGCTTGTGTCGCCGAGTTCAACTCTACTCCGATCGCATCTTGCAGCGCCTATTTATATAAATTAGCAAAATATCCAGAATGTTCAAGTAAACACGCGCAAGGTACCGAGAGTTCGAGTTTTAAACTTCAAGAAGTTTAGTTCTTCGGTTCGAGACTAGATGGCGCTAGTGCCACCGATTTGAGCGCGTAACAATACTATGTACCAAAGAGTTGATTTTGGATGGATACATATGTGATAACGGTTATCTACTAGGTTTAACGATATGATATGGTATTTAGGTACCATAACGTTATTAGTTATGATTTGATATATCGGTCTCATGCTTATTTGTTAATAGTTGAACGCTGAATGTTTCTGTATATAATTACACACTGACTTATGTCGCCTCTACACGTTGGCAAACACAGTGGCGAATATATTGGCTGAGAGTTGGTGACGGCGTCCACACGTTGGAAGGTCGTTCAGTTTACTTCGGTTCGGGCCAATGTGTGGACGAATTTATTTTATTTTTGGCGACGGCTCCGTGGCGCAGTGACTCAGCAATGAGTGGCTGTGCCGTAGGCCGCGGGTTTGACTCCCGCATGGAACAAGTATTTGTATGTCTTACAAATAATTGTTTCGGGTCTGGATGTGTGTCCTTGTGCAATTTATGTTTGTAAGCTGCCTCCGCGATACAGGAGAAAATCCAAGTGTGGGGGTAACGTTTTTATAAAATAATTATAAAAGAATTGTGAATATTAATAGAGCTGTAAATAGATATACGATATACGATTAGCTGTATTATTCTTTACATGCATCATAAACTGGAATAAATACCATTAAGAGCTTAACTTATTTTAAAGTTAAAGGAGTTATAATCGATTAGTCTATGTTTTAAAATTGGATTTTGATTTTAAAGTTTAGCAAAAATTTGTACTTGCTTTTCTATCAGACATTTGATGTATATAAAAAACACCTTATAATTTATTTGGTAATTTAATTATTTTTTAAGAAAGACAAATACAATAGCAATAAATATAATTAACACTGACTTAATAATAGGTACTAATTATCACTTAGAACATAAATGAAAAACTCATGACGAGCAAAGTGGTTCAGGACCATGCTTTGCGGCCGTCTGTGGAGGAGGATGTTCAGTAGTGGACTTGTGAAGAGCTGTAATGATGATGATGATTCGAAAACTTGCACGATTAAATTATAAGAAATCGACGATTTTTATAGGATAGGGTGACAAACAAGCACACAGTTCACCTGATGGTAAGTGGTTACTGTGGTCCACAGACATCTACATCTACCCTCGATTACGATTCAAAATGCAGATGCGTTGTCACCCGTGAGGACTAAGATGAAAAGCCTCGTTTCCTTTTAAAAGTGTCTTTGGTTCTCTACACTCACTATACGAAACACAGCATCATTAAGCTACTATTTTACGCTGATATTTTGTGAGAGCGTGGTCCTTCCCCGGTTGAGCCGACCCATTCGTGCTACAACTATATTTCTAATATAACTGCATGGTTCCACCACGTATAAACGACGTGCGTTTTTTTTTTTCATTTTAAAATTGTTCTCGTAATAATCTGATTGTAAATAAATGTTCATTTTTTTTAATAAATAGCTTATCGATTAAAACAAATGTTTAAAAATAATTAAATCGCGCTAATTAAAGTAGTAGGAATGTTTAAAGGTAAAATTGGCATTAAAAGGCTGGTAATTGGGTCATCCACCCTACAAAGCGTGAATATAAAATTTTAATCAGATGCGTGTAATCACTCTGGGAGCTTGTAGCAAACTAAACTCGCGGCCAACGTGTGGACGCGGCGACCAAACTCTGCCAACAATCCTTTGATCTTTTGTAAAAAACCGACACCATACGGATCTCGCGCAAACTTGTGGGCCATCGTTCCAATACGTACCAATGAAGCCCAAACACCCCGTCTACACGTTGGCCAATGCTATTGGCCACTAAATTCGCCACTGTGTTGGTCAACGTGTAGAGGCGCCGTTAGAAGTATATTAGGTATTATCTCTATGATATTACACTACTCTATGGCTGAATGTCAATGTCATTGTATATTGTATTTTGAAAAATAATACGTGCTTGTTTATTACAAAATAGAGTTATAAATTATTGCAAAATGAAACCAGATAACAAGAAGAAAGAAAAGAAACAAAAAGTAAAGAAGAAACCTATATTAAAGAATAAGAAAGAACATGTAGTTGTAGTAGCCCAAGAATTTAAATTTGCCAGGTTACTTTCTGGCAATGAGAAAAAAACGCGCGATCGTGTATTAAAAGCTTTGAAAAAGTGGCTCTTAAATTGTTTTGAGAAAGGATATGGTATGTCATTATTTTGTCTATTTTTCATACCAAATATTAAACATGTGCGTTGAATACTCATAACCTCTAAATGTATTCATAACTGTCTTCTTGCGACTTGTACGCTGACAATCTCCAAATTTACACTTTTGATAAAACGAATACTGATCTGACTTGTATTTTGGACTATTGTAAATCTTATGGATTATCAATTAATCTCACAAAACGAGCAATAATTTTTAGTTCTAGATTAGTTTCTAGGTTTAACTTCACATCCTTTTTAGTGATTAAGTTAAGAATTTAACCCGTTAGCTCTGACAGCGCGCGACATGTTATACTACCGTTCCCTCTGGACCTTAATGGCGGGAAAATTTCTAGGTTAGGAAATTTTTTGCAATATTGCAAATTTAGCTATATTTTCACTTTGAGACAATATTTATGGATAAATCTTACAGGAAGTCTTGTTGAATGTATAAACTATCGAATAAAATTATTTTTGGTTGCTAGAAATTGTAATAAAGTATATAAATTACACTGTATAGCATAATAGTAGTATAAACTTCAATTTTAGTGACAAAATTACTACTAATTTGAATTCTACACCTTTGTTTTTGGAGAAATTTATATGAAATTGTTTGGAAGTATGTATATTTTATGTTTTATGTGTTTCCATTCGTTACTCATACCAAAATATTAAAATATTAAAAAAAATAATAATAATATATTATCTGTATGACATTTCGAACAATATTTCTAAAATATGTTTGTGTGAATTTGAAATAAATACAACGTCATGTTATTTCAAAATATGTAGGAAAACTATTTTTACTTACATTTTACACTAAAAATAAATGAGAATTTGAAAAATAACACATTTATAACCCGCCCGCCAAAACGGGCCTTTCGGAATTTGAAGTACTTTTGGCAATTTACTTTTCACTTTTTATACCACAAATTACATATCTACGTGTTTACTATATTACAAGGAATATAAAAAAGTATAATACTTTCGTTTTTAGTCCAGACACAAATATAAAATTCTATAAAAAAGACAGAGCGTCTTCATCAAATTGACACGTGGAACGCCGAAAGTTCAGAGTGATTTCTTTTTTTTTTTTCTAAGAAACATTGCCAGGTTATGGTTTAAAATAAAAGAGCATATCTTTGTCTTTGATACTATTATCTATTGCATATTGTCTTTGGTTTTGTTTTAAAGGAAAAAGTAGTTTTTTCATAAGGCAGTACTTCTGATCTTATCTGATCTGATTAGCCCCGTACCCGAGCCGACGTATTGACCTCGATTGTAAAATCTGATTAGATTGGTGGCCGAGTGAAAGGGTTAAGAATATATATTGACTCTGGTCTAACATGGTCATCACAAGTTAATGAAGTAAGTAGAAAAGTGTTTGCAGCTCTAAACTTTCTGCGGAGACTTAGACATTTTCTCTTTACTTCTACCTATTCTTCACTGTGTTGATTTTAGTTTTATGGACATAACAAAAGCGCAGTTAAATAAATTTGATTCAAAATGTATGTTTACAATTCATATTTGGACTCCGTAAATATAATCACATTTCAGAATTTCATAAATGTCTCAAGTGGCTGCCGATTTCCCTTCACAGGAATACTCACATCCTTTCTGCTTAATACTACAAACTATTCAATCCCTCCTCTCCATGCTACCTGCAAGACCGCTTTGGATTCATCTGCTCCTCTCACAATGGTCATCTATGTTTCACAAACAATCTTTCACTTTGTCTTCCAGCACATTCATCCTCCTTCTTCATTCAATCATTCGCGGTTACAGTTGGAACTCCTCGGCTTTATATATGCAACGAGCGGAGGCACTTTTTTCCTTCCAAAAGTTTCTCAAAGCTTATTACTTGAAGCTCTATTTCCCATAATAATTCGTATCCTTAATTGTATACATATATCCTACTTATTCTCAACTGTTGTATTTTTCTGCTTTTTCTCTTTTACCTTCCTTATTCGTAATTTGTTTTAAAAGACAGTTCTTTGCACTAAAAGGTTGTCTGGAATAAAGTGCTTTCTGAGAGATAACACTGCCTGTTGTACTTCCCATAAATATATTTAATTTTGTTCCTTTTTAGTGTGTATTAGTGTACAATAAATAATGTATTGATTGATATTGAATCTATGTATAGAATCTAACATAATAATGCTGTGGCATTAAAATATTTCAGTGTTTTATGTCATTTTGTAACATAACTCGGAAGCATATGTAGACATATTCTTTAATTTTACTTAATTTTTTCAACCGCATTCAAATAAGCATTAGGTTCTCAATTCAAATGTATTTTTTATTCTTTTTTTATGTGTGTTGCCTCAGAACTTCTTTCTAGGGGAAATTGATTTTGATAATTCTTTTTTTATTTGAAAGCAGGTGCTTCTCATGTGATCCCATTTAAATTTTATCAAGATATTACCAGTAGTGTTTGTGTTATCCTTAATAATGCATATTTAATTGCCTTTGAATACATTGATGATGTTCTTATTTTATTTATATTGAAGTTGTTTTTTTTTGTTTTACATGGTATACATTACAGTCCATCAAAAATCAACTGCAGAACATAAGCTTCCCCCTTAGATTGCCTTATGGCGGACCGAATTTGGGTCACGACTGCCTCAACAGAGATTAGCATCGGCACAGAACAGGATTATAGTGCCCAAATGTTTTGTGTGTTTCAGTAACTGGTTAAAGAGCTTATAATTGGTTCACTAAATATAAGTAACATTAAACTGATGGATTTTTATAAGCTCTATTGCACTGAAACTGAGTGGAAAACTTATTTTAGGAGGAGATACAAAACAAAGCTAGCATGTGCTTGATGATAAAGCTACCTTAAGTTACCTGTATAAAATGCTCTTTCACTTTATTTCATTATAAGTGGCACTGTACATATCATACTATCACTTAGCATATTGGGACAGCTTATAGTAAAGTATTACAAAAATATCAAACAACAAAAATATTGCTATTTTGAAAATCAATGTCTCATTAAACTGGTTGCATTATGCCTCTTGAGTCTCATAACAGCCTAAGGTAAGGTAAGGTTAATTACAAGTCAAATACCAATACTTAATGCTCATAAAGTAAGCATTATTTTGTTTTCCGATTGACACTAATGGATAGGCAATTTACTAATGAACATTTGATCTATTTAATTTTTCAAAGGACTAAAATTCGATTTTATAAAGATAATATTTTAAAATTTGGGTGTATTTAAATGTATAGGACTGAACGCTCAAGGTCGTTCACTAGGAGTAGTGCCTTAAAATGTTCATCATGAAATTTTTATTTATCACTGCTTAGAAAAAAAATTCTGGTCTGAAAAAAAACGAGTTAGACATTTAGTGGGTTTTTTTTTAAACAATAGTTATATTTTAACCATTTCCTAATAAATGTGAACATGAACAGGTATTCATATTTCTATTTATATATAATTTTTTGTGCTTAAACATAAGGCAATCTGCCTTCATTGAGTAAAAATGTTTATCCTTATATTTGATAATGATTTTACCACATTGTTTTGTTGTGTTCCTTTATCTTTTTCTGAGCTGGTTTATATTTATTTGTTATAGTTGGTAAGGATAATTATAAATTGATAATTGGCAGTGAATTAAAAATCCATAACATTTGATGAAATTCCTCAAATTTCTAAATTATGGCACACGTCAGTCTTATAACATGTTTTATTGTTATGTTTGATCGCCTTCAAGCAGATCTAATTAAAATATCAGAATGGTCAAAAAGGTGGCTTATTAAATTAAATATAAATAAATGCACAGTCCTCCATATAGGAAACAGAAACCCTCGTTTCATATATAAAATCGATGATATACCTTTGGAAGAAGTTAAAGTACAAAAAGACTTAGGTGTACATATAAGTAACGATTTAAAATGGAATCATCATCTAACAGTTATAACTAAAAAGCAAATAGTTTTATTTACCTGATTAGAAAAGCCTTTGGACATCTTACACCAGAAATGATGCTAAAAATACATAAGGCATACATATAACCTATTTTGGAGTATGCGTTCCAAATCTGGAGCCCCTATTTCAAAAAGGATATTGAGTTACTGGAGAAAGTTCAACGTAGATTTTCAAAGGTCCCTAGAGTATTGAAAAACATACCATACGAAGAAAGGTTGAATAAGCTTAAACTAACGACACTGAAGGATGGCAGAGAACGGGGAGACTTAATCGAAGCATATAAAATATACATGTACACTACGATCTGGAAAATTTTGACAGAGATTTATTCCAGTACTCAACAAAAACACATCTTAGGGGACATCACTTCAAATTAACCAAAACCGTGTCACATAACAACCCACACAAGCACTTTTTTAGCCAAAGAGTGGTTGAAGCTTGGAATAAACTGCCATCAGAAGTAATATCTGCACAAACTATTAACCAATTCAAGAACAGATTAGACAAACATCTAAAATAGGTATAATTACATATTTGAAAATAGGATACGGGCTTACATCAGTTGTTTCAACTGCTAGCCTGTTAAGTAATAATAATAATAATAATTTAGGACTCTTCACAGAACATTGGTATCGATGAGGCTGGTATAAAACAGTCAGTTTGCGACATGTTTTATGCACGCTTGACCAAAGTGCTTAATAGCCTTTTGTCCAGTGTGAATAAGACACATGCATATAACGGTTGGGTCATACCTGTCCTTATGTATACCTTTGGCATACTCAGGTGGACTCAGACTGAACTTAACACCCTGGATAGAAAAGTCCGCACTACCATGACGTCACATAGGATGCATCATCCGAGATCGTCGGTAATGAGGCTGTACTTGCCGCGAAAGCATGGTGGGCGTGGCTTTCTGAGCGCGCTCACTATGCATAATCGTGAAGTGTGCAGCCTCCGCCATTACTTCCTGGCGAGATCGGATGATCCATTCTATAATGACGTCATTTCTAGTGATAAAGGGCTTACCCCTCTATCCTTGGCCAACGAGCAATGCCAGGACCCAGCAGTGCTTAGCATTTCCGACCGGGAGACCGTATGGAAGGAGAAGGAGCTCCACGGGAGGTACTACAGGGCTCTACATGAGCCCTTCGTAGATACAGTCGCCTCCCTCAACTGGCTACGTTTTGGTGACCTCTTCGGGGAAACCGAGGGTTTTGTCTGTGCAATACAGGATCAGGTTATTAAGACCAACAACTATCGGAGATACATCCTAAAGGATGGCAGCGTCGACGTCTGTCGAGCTTGTCGCCATCCCGGGGAGTCACTTAGGCATGTCATCTCCGGTTGTTCGGCGCTTTCTAACTCTGAGTACTTGCACAGGCACAACCTAGTAGCCAGAATTCTACACCAGGAGCTCGCTCTGAAATACGGTCTCGTGGACCGGAAATTGCCGTATTACAAGTACTTGCCGGAAGCCGTGCTCGAAAATGACCGCGCCAGGCTCTACTGGGACCGGGCCATCATCACAGACAGGACTATTCTTGCGAATAAGCCTGATATTGTGCTGATGGACCAGGCACAGTCAAGGATATTTTTGGTCGACATTACCATTCCGTATGACGAGAACCTCGTGAAAGCCGAAACAGATAAGCGAACAAAATATCTGGACCTGGCTCACGAGGTGACCGACATGAGGGGTGGTGTGTCGACCGAAATTATTCCTGTAGTCGTCTCTGCGAATGGGCTAATCCCAGTCAGCCTCTCGGGTCATCTGAGGCGACTGGGACTCCGTGACGGACTGCTCCGGGCTCAAATGCAGAAGGCAGTGGTCCTCGATACCGCCCGCATCGTCCGTCGGTTTCTTTCCCTTTCCCCCTAACCCTCGGCCGTTTGGTCTCCCCTGCCGAGGGCTTCCATCTGGTTGGGCTTTTATTTATTTATGTATTTATTTTATTTTATTGATATTTATGTATATTTATCTTTTCATTTTCATTTATAATTATATATTTATACATCCCAACCAGATGAAAAAACTATATGGATACCCCACATAATAATTTTATTAAGTAATTATTGCCTTTCCTAACACATGTTAATGTATTTTGTGTTATGTTCTCATATTTCTTTAATTTGCTTTTACTGCAGGTTTTTCACTTTTTTAATAGTAACTTAAGTAGATATCATCTCATTGAAAACTGAATGGTGTTTGTATTTTTGGAAGATTTTGTCACATTTACCATATTAAGTATCATAAATATAACTCTGAACTCTTTCTTTGGTGCTTACTAAACTAATTTGTATTTCAGAATTTAAGGAAGACGACTTTACCCGTGTTTGGAAAGGCTTGTTTTATGCTATGTGGATGTCTGACAAACCTTTGATACAGGTATTTGTACAATGGTTATAATTAATGGTATTCTTGCTGGTGATGGAAATTTTACGGATTTTGTTAGATGTCAGTATTACCATTGTGATTACACCGGACTTAAATTCTCAAATTGGCAACAGAGAGCAGCATTAGAGGCGTGACACATCTGGTACCAAGATAGTCAATCTGCCTACAAAACATGACGAGGACATGAATTTCAGTCACAGATAATGTCTTTTTGTATAAAACTGATGTAACAAATGAATTTACAGTCGTGATGGTTAAGTGGCTAATGCAGTCCATGGAAATCTGCAAGCTAACTTCAAACAATTAATTCTACAGAAAAATGCGGAAAAAATTAATAAGAGGGTGGTAAACTAGATGCACTGCTAGGGAGAAAAATAGCCTCTGCCTCTTTGTGAACAAGCTGCTGCTGAAGAAGCTGAGCTCTCAGAAATTATTATTGAAATGAATATTAATCATTTTTTTAACATGCTGGCTAGCTTTCAACAATTGTGTAAATCATCATCGTTTTTACAGCCGATCACAAATCTACTGCTGAGCATATGTCTCCCCTAAGGAATGCTACAAAGCACGGTCCCGAGCCACCTGTATACATCAATTTCCTGTATCTCTTACTAGTCATCATTCAATCCTACCCTCCTACACTTTGCTTACTGGTAAGAGGCTGCCACTCAAGAACCTTCCTTTACTATCAGTTGTTGATTCTTCAAGCTATATGGTATGCCCATCGCCACTTTAGCTTACTGATCCATTGAACTATGCTTAATGACCTCAATAGTGTCTCCCAACAGAGGTCTTAAAATATAAGTATAACATGGATGTTGTGTAACATCCACGTCATAATATGTATGCTGGTAGGTTGTTGTGTTGTGAATAAATAACTAAATAAATATATAAAATTGAATGTAAATAAAGTATATTATTAAATAAAAAAAATTAAAATTTTTATTTTTTTTATTTAATAATATACTTTATTTACACATATTGCTTATCAAATTTAATCACTGTGGTGGACTGTGTGCTCATTTTTCACCCTTATATTATAAAAATAAAATAAAAAAATTATATTACGCATTAAATATAAATAATTTTACAGGAAGAATTATGTGAAAACATAGCAGGGATTTTGGACATATTTCCCCTGGAACAGATCAAGAATGCTGTTCTTATGACCAAAGCTGGGCTCAAAGTCTTAGCCAAGGAATGGTATGGAATTGATCAACATAGGATGGATAAGTTTATGATGGTAAGATTTTCAGGCTCAAACATTAACCTGTGTCTTAATGGGTGAATTATGAACTTTATTTTTGATAGTAAAGCCATACCAGTGACATACCATGCCTAAAACATTTAAAAAATATGATAACAGCTAAAAATATCCTTTGTTATATTTTTTTTTGTTATCAATGTTTGTGGTCACAACTCTTGCATGATTCAGACTTCAAACAAACAGATAAAATAATTTTTAGTAAAAAACAAAACTGACACACAAAGGACGATATGCGATAGTGAATGTTCTTATACAGCCACTACACATATTAATTATTTGCGGTCTACCCTGGCTTTGCCCAGGCCTGGATCTATTAATGCGGTATTTAGATGAAGGTTAAGAAAAAAAAACCCCCAAATTTTCAGATTAAATGTAGCCTAGATCTCTCCTGTTATTGCTCTCTTCTGTTTGTAAGTTCATCACAATCGGTACAGCCATTCTGAAGATCAACACTGACAGACGGACAAAACATTTAAAAATGCTTATTTAAGTCCTCATATCAAGTAAATAACCCCCTGAGTAATGGAGGACATTTATTTTAGTATTACAGGCAGTCATTTCAATTTTATATAAATGTGAATTTTTTACGTGGTAGAGGCATGGTTCAGTTATATTAGGGGAAAAGAAGGTAAGACGGGGTAGCGGGTAAGACGGGGTACCCAGCGAAATTCACAGTTAAATTTACCAATCACGCTCGTTCATTTATCGTTTCACGCGCCGTCATGGTACTTGTCAGTTGCCTGGTGGTTAGTAGTTCACAAGAGCACAGTGTTGAAAAAAATTCAAAAAAAGTGTTTTACTGCAAATTGCTTATCATATTTTCTTTTGGTTCGACATGTGACTGTGGTTTGTTAAATAACGTTAGCTGGTGAGGTGTTGCTGTGATTGACGCTTAAACTAACCTATAATATATACTTAATATAACCTATAATAAAGGCTGTTTTTTCTTTTATAAAATGGCTCTGCAGGCAAGATGGGGTAACGGGGTACCCCATCTTGCCCCCATTGAGAATAATTTTGTTCTTGTTTGTTTTCCGTAAAAATGAGTTAGTTTTTTGTCCAAGCAGCCACTATGTATACAGCAGTAAATGGAATTCGTAAATGTGTGGTAGGACCAAATTCCTATAATCCAAACGTAAACAGATATTGCTCCTTCTTTGACAACTGAGATCCAGTTAAATGACGGTCAAACTTCCACAAACCGAGAAGTATTTCAAAATATAAGCAATGTCACTTCTGCCTAAACTTCATACACAGTAGCTGCACAAACAGCTGATAATGCTGCGACTTTTAGCAGAGACGTTATTGATGACTCTTTGCCGGAGTGTTTTCACTGGAGTCATAGGCTAGTTAATCAGGAATCAGCACCGTATCAAACTAAAGACCAACCGGAGACATCAGAAGCAGAACAAAATCAATCCGACCAGCAGACGCACTCACTAAAACCAGCTGAAAACCCTGTTTGTCAGGAACAAGAGACATCACAACCCGCTAATGCGACATGCGATAAAAGCGACAGTAGCTTTGTTTTGACTTCTCCAAAACAACTCTTTTCACTTCTATTTACTAAAAAATCCTCTCGTGCTGCCAAAAAGCTTGGAAAAACAGCAATTATCACGTCGTCTCTCTACAAACAAGAATTAGAAGACATCGCCCAGAAAAAAAGATGCTGAATAGAAAAAAAGCTACAGAAAATAGAAACAAAAAAGAGAAAGAGAAAAAAACAGAAGAAAACTACTACAAAAGCTCAAAATAAAAAATCAAAAAAGAATAGCCCATCAGCGGAAACAGCAAAACGACGAAGAGTCTCATCATCTGGAGATGAAAGTGAAAAAGAGGAGGACACACCATGTATATATTGTGAGGAAATATATTCCGTTTCCATTGAAGGGTGGACATCATGCTTATTATGTGGAAGATGTGCTCATAATAGCTGCGCAGGAATAGGTGATGATGATAACAAAGCCACCCATGTCTGCGAGTTCTGCCGGCTCAAATAATCATCTATCTCTGTGATCATTCTCATCGCCCCATCTTACCTCATGGGGGTACCCTATCTTACCAGCACCATGGGGCAAGACGGGGCAAAACACCATTTTTTTTTCTCTTAAAAAAAGTGTTACCAAAAGTCCCTAATGACCCCAAATATTAGAATAATAATAATTATTTGTTAATTAAAAATAAATATGATTGTTTCACTATGTAATTTTTTATATTATTGACCTTTAAATCTTAAGTACCCCATCTTGCCACCCTATCCCCTATAGATAAAGCACGAATGGGTCGGCTCGACCAGGGAAGGACCATGCTCTCACAGAATATCAGCGTTAAATAGTAGCTTAATGCTGCTGTATTTCGTATGGTGAGTGTAGAGAACCGGAGACCCTTTTTACTGGAAACGAGGCATTCCATCTAAGTCCTCACGGGTGACAACGCATCTGCATTTTGATTTGTAATCGAGGATAGATGTAGATGTCTATGGGCCACAGCAACCACTTACCATCAGGTGGACTGTGTGCTCGTCTGTCACCCTATCCTATAAAAAAATGTGTAGCTAAACCATCTTTTGACATTTTCAGTTGGTGCGCCGCTACTTACGCGGCAGCTTGCGGTGTCTGTTACGCTGCAACTGGAGCCTGGAGAGCTGCAAAATTTACACTAACATGTTGACAGCAAGTGATGGTAAGAGTGTGATGATACTTGACTTCGTTATGAATCAATTGAACAATTTAAAATTCAGACAACTAACCGTTGATAGTATTTCTGCTACTGACAATATAATATGAAAGCATCTGCCTCAGATTAAGAAAAATTAAACCAAAGAGAGAAAAAAGGATTGCTGAAACTGATATTTGATTTTCATTGCGTTAATAAAGTGCACACAAGATCTTGTGTGTTTTAGAAAATGAAAGTTTTGTTTTGTTTGACAGTTCAATTGCATAAGTGTTTAGTAGGATGTTTAATTTACAGGCATATTGGCACTCAAAACACCATCATACGCTCGCAACGCGATGTCCTTGATACTTCATTTCATTGACTGCTTCCTTGAAGAGTTAGCTAAGGTAAAATTATTTTGTTTAGCACTTTTGTTATTATTGGCCTGCCATTATATCCCCGAAACATTCTTCTAGTAGAAAATAAAATAAAATTAGACATTCATCAACTTTTAAATATTAATTTTGGTTCAATCCATGCAGAACGAGTTTACAGTATCTTGAAGTCTTGCAAGATTATGCTTGGGTTTGGATTTAATTTTATTGATTATGGGATAACAAGCAGATGGTAGCAGTCATTCGATCATTCATCTTTTCGATTTTAGTATGTTTTTAATACGAATTTGTTTTGTAACATTGAAATCACAATGAACTAGCAGAAGCTGCAGTGTATGAGTATTTGCTACAATGATGATTGGTCTATCTGCAGGTATCTCAAGGTCAAATCCCTGATGAGAGCATAGTCTGTCTTTTGCGTCCGTTCTGCGCTCTGGTATGCGGTGGCGAAGCCTTAACGCTATGTGTAGCTGCACGTAGGCTCCTCACCGCGTTATTGCGTCAAAGTGAACTTGGATTGCAGTATTCCGACGCTGAGCGCGCTTGGCAGCGGGTCAGTATTTTGTTTATTAACACTTATATACACTTATGTACTCTATACAAAGTGACTGACACGGCAGCAAAAGGGTAAAATTCCCACTTAGAGATTATTGCAATGAATCCAAAGTACTAAATTTTAAGATGTCTTGTAATTTTAAAGCCCAGAGGTACAGACAGAAATATTTTTATCTCACAATAAAAAGATGTCTGTATGTGTGTGACATAATGGGTGCGTTTGGCAGAAAAAAGCGCTAGCAAGCGCTTGTAAGCAAAATGGCGATCGCAAGCGGTAAGCGCTGTCAAATCGTAAGTAGCTATTTTCCTCTAGGACACGATGTTAGTTTTAACCGGGAAACCTAACCTAATTTAAATATATGTTTGTGAAGTATTCATATTAAAAACTTACCAATCATGAATTTTTAATAACATGTCATTATATTACTTAAAACTAATTTTGCAAAAAAACAACTTATAAACTCTACTTCAAAACAAACAAATTAAATAAGCAAAATGGCGGATTGTGTGTGTGTGTGTGTGTGTGTGTGTGTGTGTGTGTGTGTGTGTGTGTGTCATCGCTACTGAAATAGCAATCGTGTCCCGGCCGAAAACTATTTTAGCGCTAGTAAGCGCTTGCTAGCGCTTTTTTCTGCCAAACGCACCCATTATCTAAGGCAATGAATTTTTCATTTTGCCTATTACTTGAACAAATCATTATATCAATTGCGAAATTTTAATATCTTACGTTGAGGAAATAAACAATACAATTTTAACGGTAAGAAATAAAATAAAATGGGACAATCAATGGAAATCACTGACCTCTATATAGACAAGTATGCTGGTCTGGCTATGGCTATATCATACAAAATGTCTATGCCGATTTGAAGCGCCGCCATTTTTCGAACCGGGAACTAAAATTGACAAAACATGCCAAAGTCTGTTGTGTTATTTAAATCATCTCTGTATTATGAACTTTTAAACTAAAAATTGGAAGTAGTTTATGTGGTTTGATTTTAGTTACTTATTAAACATGGTAGAGCCGTCCTGCAGTTATATTAGTAGTAGCACGAAAGGGTCGGCTCGACTGGGGAAGGACCACAATCTCACAGAATATCGGCGTAAAATAGCAGCTGAACGCTGTTGTTTTTCGTATGGTGAGTGTAGAGAACCGGAGCCCCATTTTACTGGAAACGAGGCATTCATATCTTAGTCCTCACGGGTGACAACGCAACTTCATTTTGATTTGAAATCGAGGACAGATGTGGATAGATGTCTATGGGCCATAGCATCCACTTACCATCAGGTGGACTGTGTGCTCGTCTGTCACCCTATCCTATATAAGTTACAGCCTAAAGACGTGCGCAGTGCAAGGATGCCCTAAAACTTTCTCAGAAATAACGGAGGCCTGTGCACGTCCGCCGCGCTGCCCCATTGCGTGTTGGCGAGCCTCGCATTTCTTCGAAATATTTTTTTTCTTATTTCTTAGACATGCAGGTTTCGTCACGATGTTTTCCTTCGCCGCCGAGCACGTGGTAAATCAGCACTTAAAATGGCAATTAACAATTTAATTGGTGCCGGCGGGGATCGAACCCAGTTTACTCGCGTACTGTGAAACTTACAGTGAGCGCTAACCATCCTGAGCTACCACGGCTCTCCTTTAAAAACAAATATTTTTAGTAATAATGAGTGTGCGTAATATATAAAATTTGTAATCAAAAGGAAAGTGGGATAACATTCCACAAGTAAGTGAATTTACAGCTAATATTGACAAATTTAAAACTAATTCATAACGTAAGTACTTAAATAATTACCAACATGTTTGGCTTTATAATACTGTGTTTTAATAAACAATAAAATTAAATAGGGTTGTCGAGTTCCTTATCTATAAAACTGTTATTACCAACCCATAGCCCATAGCTGTTAACCACCAAAATCGCCAGCAACAGATAATTATAATAATTATTCGTAGCAATATTTTAACAGCTGATTTTTTTTTATATAATACTTGAACTGAATCAATGGTTGACGATGAATTATTTTCGAAATTATGTTTTTTTTTATGTATACATATAGTTACTTACTCCAGTTGAATATTTTCCAGTACTAATTAAATATTTAAGGTTCGCGAATGAACCAACGAACCCAATGTAGAAATATGGAACAAAATCCGTTCTGTTGTTACAAATAAAACGTAGATAGACCAACGCAGCGTCGATCTTGGTTTTGTATGAGATATAAAGCTTGCGTCTAAGATTTAGGTATTAATTGATACAATTATTTATTGCATCGCACTATATTAATATGATACATAAATAGAATGGACATTATGGGTAAGTGTAGCAAATTACAAAATGTGATTTTCCCAGATGGGCTGTCCACCTGGAGGTCCAGAGGCGTTGGAATTAGAAATTGTGGAAGGTGAGGAAGGTGATGACCAAAATGAAATTGAAGATGGCGATTCTGAAACGTAAGTTGATAAAGTTCATCAATCCAATGTATTCACAGATAAAAAAGATAAAGTTAGGTGTCCTACCAAGGATGATATTTGAGGCTATTAACATTAAAAAAATCCTAATTTCAATAGAGAAGATGGATGGGTGCTGCCATCTGCTTGGGATCCTATAATTAACACAATTTAATCCAAACTCAAGCATACCACTGTAAGACTTCAAGATACTGCAAGCGCATTCTGCATAGATTGGACCAAAAAATCATATCCAAAAACTGAAGGAAGTTGGACTTACTACGACATTGGGATGTTAATAATTTCGGTCCCTCTCGTGACCATGGTTGCTGTAAAGTACCCGAAACGTCGGGAAATAAAAATAAGTTAATTAAACGCGATAAAATCCGTATAATTAGTTTTATTTTGGTATATAGTTGTATGGTGTTCGCGTAAATATAAGAAATTAAAACTTTCTAATTATCTTAATTACTGTCAATATTTAAAGCAAAAGTATTGATTTAGTGTTACAGCATTAGACCCTCGAGCGGGCCGAGTGGACGTAGTGTTGCCATTACTGCCGGTGCCAGCCGCCCTGTTGGCGGAAGACATGCGTCAGCTCATGGAAAGCACTTCTTGCGCTTCGAGAGCTTACAAACGGGCCAAGATCTGTCTCGAACGGTATGTGTATCTTATATTTTATTACTATCTGTGTAGTATTTTTTCCTTTATACATTTTGGAACTTTTGTTGTATATAAACATGGCAATTCCATTGAACCTTATTAATTTAACTCTATCTACATCAAAACTCAAAGATGAATTTGCTAGGATGCTGTGAAATAACCCAACAGCAATAAAGTTTTGTTGCAGTACATTATGCATGGTATTTACTTATGTAGTTTTTGTTTTTATTTTTTATTTAATTATGACAACAATTACACATTAATGTAATACAAGACAGTTAATTTATTATAGGAGTACTTAACATGTAACCCACAACAATGCCCAAAAAGTAATACTATATACTTAGCCTTATGTTTTATACAATTGCGCAATTTATAAAAGTGTAGGAAAATATGCTAATTGTTACAATATTTATAAATCATTATAGTCAGTTAGCAACTTAGTTATCATTCCTTTAAACTTTATAGATGACAGCAAAAATATCACATTCTGTGAAGTGTGTGTGTTATAATTATCTTATTCCCGCGCCTCAGCGTTTAGTGCTGAATTACAGTTCTCGGTACAATATAAGTTATTTGTGATGTAACTACAGTTAAACCTGTTATTACACAACCCATGCAGCATCATGGCCATAATAAACGAGCGTCTATATTCTAAACTTGTAGTGTTGTATATTGTGTGTGTGTGTGTTAAATGTGTTGTGTAGTGTTTTTAATAATTGTATGTATGGAATTCTGGAATGGTGGTAACAATTATAATGGATAAAATTTCTTTTGAAGCATTTCCAATTTATAATTATATTTTTTTGTAGAAGGGACTCCAAATTGGTACAGCATACTCCAATTGTGAACAAATGTTTTGTATAGAATTAAGAAAGTAAGTGATTGTTTAAAATCTTTAGAGGATCTCATGAAACAAAACTGTTGAACGGCTGTATTGCTTATGTGATCGATATGGTAGTCTAAATGTAATTTCAAATCCTGCATTAAACCAAGGTCTCGGACTATGTTAACCTTTTCTAAGGGTATGCAATTGATACAATAATTTTTTTTATAGAATAAGGGTGACAAACGAGTCCAAAGTCCACCTGATGGTAAGTGGATGCTATGGCCCATAGACATCTACATTTATCTTCAATTAAGAATAATTTTGATGCGTTGCCAACCCTGAGGGCTAAGATGGAATACCTCGTTTCCAGTAAAAGGGGTATCCGGTTCTCTACATTCACAATACGAAACACAGCTATTTTACGCTAGTATTCTGTGAGAGCGTGGTCCCTCCCCGGTCAAGCCGATCCATTCGTGCTGCAACCACAATATAGCTGCAGCATGGCTCGACCACGTAACAAAAAAAAATTAAATTTTAAAGGTTTTTGTTCTTTTTTTTATAGGATAAGGTGACAAACTAGCACACAGTCCACCTGATGGTAAGTGGATGCTGCGGCCCATATACATCTACATCGTTTATCCGCCCCAGACTTGGTGGATAAACGGCGACGCGTTTCCGAGTAAACCAATTTATCAAACAAATAAAAACCTAAATTTCATTCCTAGCCACGATACCTGATTAACTATGCTGTTTGTTATAACCTACAGTTTTGAACAACTCAGCAAGAATGTCTACCCATTGCGTGTTAAGGACACGGACTTCTTAGCAGAGTCCGGTGAACTGATGCCACAGCCCGAGCAGGCCGCACGGCGGCTAAGGGCACTAGAAAAACGACTTGTTAACTCTTCTGATGAACTGGCATTGAGAGGTTTGAAAATATTTCTTATAATTTTTTGCTTTTATAAGTTAACATAGATGTTTTTGTGTTGATTTTGTTGGTTAGTGGGACACCAAATAAATAACCGGAAACGTTATTATATTCATCAATGACCCTTTTTAGTCACTAGTTCTTTTTCGGCCCGCCTTTCCTGTTTCATGGCGGGGAAGTTAATTTTTTAGGAAAATGCAAAGGTTAATGATTCTTTCCGAAGTGTTACGTAATTCAATATTATCAACTCAATATTATATTTTCTGAAGTAAATACACAAAAAAATGAGGCATTGTTTTGTGTATTTACATACTCTAGAAACCGATACATTTCTTTAAACGCGAATTCTCAATTATGAGAACATTGTGTAACAAATGACTTTATCTCGGCTCCGACTAGCGATTACGGATATATTGATTACGGTTATCTGGATTGTATGTCTTTCATACTGATATGCTAATAAATTTGATGGCTCGTTAACGCATATTATATGTTATCTGACTACATGTGTTCACAGACTCTATGGAAGTTAAAGGACTATCACAACCTGTAGATTTTAGCGATTTTTTATAATGCCTATTTAAAAAAATACATAACTTAAATTTTGTATTTTATTTTTCTGATAACTATCATGATTTGGCCTACAATTTACGGCTTGACATCGATTTCCGAGAAGACATCCTGTATATTAATAAAAATGGTTAAATGTTTGTATTCATTAAAGACACAGGGCTTAGCAGTAACTATAGCAGCGATCACAATAGATCTTTTAGGTCGCAGTGATATTGGTCTCTTTCCCTAGACCTGCATAGCTGCTCGCACATAATAAAAAAATGTTTGTAGTAAATAAAAATAACAAAAAAATATTCTACTTATTTTTCCTAAGAATGTGTATGTATATAATGGCTGTGTTCCGAAATGTTCCCAGTATAGTGGCGAATGCAAATGACGTCATTAATTGACGCTATATCGTACTGGCGTGCCGCCGACATATTGTGTAAAACAGTTTTTAATTGTGTGTACGCTGAATGAGGCATGCCAGAATTTGTTTTTATTTATTCAAATACAAAAAACTATAGAATTATTGCTGGTATCTCCATTCTTAACGAATTAGTTGAAAGAGGATATAATAACTTTGGGAGCACAAATGACATAAAATAATCGCCAACACTTTTCTATTATGGCGCAAATGTCTGATGTCATATACTGGCCAATGTTTTGAAACGAATCACCAGTATGGCGTCGATTTATGACATCATTTGCATTATAAAATACAATAAATAGCACCCAATATTATTTGTGAAATAATATTGGGTGCTATTTCAGAACACACCCAATATTATTTCACCATTATTGATAGTTGATTCGATCTTCATTCGTTTTTTATTTAATTATAAAATCATTCATTAAAAATCCTATCAAAATTATATACATAGGCCTCCCCCATAGATTTATAGCCGTATTTGTTGTAGTTACTGTGCTTAGCAGACAGTTAGTTTAGCCGCCACACATTTTTATTATTTTAAACTGTTATCAGAAAGCTGGTCATGTTATTTTTTATTTATTTTTGTGTCCTGTCTCTTTTTCCTTCTCGGCTCTAACGACCTATCACGATGTGGGGCAATGGTTTCTCTCTACACATGATATTCGGTTAAGTATTTTTCATTATATTTTCCCCAGGTCTGAATAGGAAACACCGTAAACGTCTTTTAGCAAAAACCCGCGCCGGTCTCAGCATTGTGGAAGATGTCGTCAAGCCGACTGCAGAAGTGCCGGCGGAAACCGTTGTAAGAAAACCATTTTTATCTTGTATTAAAATTATTCCTTTATAAAACTTTATTAGACTACAAAATATTAAGTTGTATTAAGGCTACGATAAATCGAAGCTAGGGGCTCGCAATAAATGTCACAACACACTGAGTGATTTTCACGTTTTATTTAACAATGAAATTGTTAATTGAAATGTTGGGTGTAGAATTATTACGTGCTCGGCTTTGAGCATCCTAAAAAACCTGCATGTCCTAGGACAAAAGGAAATATATCGTGGATATGCAAGACCCACCGCAGAAGAACACAAAAACTCTCCAATCACACTCTTAATCTCATGGCTGTTAGAAGGGAGATGAGGCTGCAATCATCAACAGATTTGACAGCATACAGGCAACTGAACAGACATCTCCAAATGCATGCGGCAAACCTTGCGCAACTTTAATACTGCTCGTATTAAAGAAGCGATCGAGCGGAACCAGGGCTCCAAAGTCTTTGCCAGAGATCTGTCTGCCAGAAAGAGCCAACTTTCAAAGCTGAAGACTGAATGTGGCAGCATCGTTTCCGGGACACCTGAGATTTTGAGTAAGATTGAGAGGTTCTATGGGCAGCTGTACACATCATCGTTGGAGCCACACGCAAGTGTGAGTAACGATCCAAGAGCAATTCTTATCCGACACTATTCCGATGATATCCCGGACGTCAGTCTGAGCGAGATTAGAATGGCTCTCCAGCACCTTAAAAACGGCAGGGCCCCAGGCGAGGATGGAATTACAGCCGAGCTTCTGAAAGCGGGTGGAACACCGGTATTTGAAGTCCTTCAAAAGCTCTTCAATTCCGTCCTCCATGCTGGCACTACTCCGGAGGCGTGGAGCAGAAGTGCGGTGGTCTTGTTCTTTAAGAAAGGCGACACCGCTCTCTTGAAGAACGACAGACCGATTTCCCTTCTGAGCCGCGTCTACGTGCTGTTTTCGAGAGTCATTACGAATCGTCTCGCACGCAGACTCGACGAATTCCAGCCTCCCGAACAAGCCGATTTCCGAAAAGGCTTTAGTACCATAGACCACATACATACCCTTCGGCAAATTGTACAGAAGTCCGAAGAGTAAAATCTGCCACTTTGCCTGGCGTATGTGGACTATGAGAAAGCCTTTGATTCCGTCGAAATTTGGGCGGTGCTACGGTCCCTTCAGCGGTGCCAAGTTGACTGTCGGTATATCGAAGTGCTGAAATGTTTGTACAGTAGGGCTACGATGGCTATCTATATATGTCCATGTCACACCTATGCTGGTAGTTGTTGGGAGCACTATGCTCGAAGTTGTTGATGATTTACCTGGGACAAATAGTCCGACTCGGTAACTTCGACCGAGAGGTCAATCGACGGATTCAACTCGGCTGGGCAGCGTTCGGGAAATTACGACACATCTTCTCGTCAGGTATACCTCAATCTCTGAAAACTAAAGTGTATAACCAGTGCGTGTTGCCAGTGATGACTTACGGATCTGAGACGTGGTCCATCACTGCTTGCCGTATGAGGACGCTCAAGGTCGCTCAGCGAGCTATGGAGAGGGCTATGCTCGGAGTTTCTCTGCGTGATAGACTCAGAAATGAGGATATCCGCAGTAAAACCAGAGTGACCGATATAGCCCAACGGATTAGTAAGCTGAAGTGGCAATGGACCGGCCATATAGCTCGAAGAACCGATAACCAATGGGGAAGAAAGGTTCTCGAGTGGCAGCCTCGTACTGGTAGGCGTAGTGTAGGGCGACCCCCAACTAGATGGAGTGACGACCTGGTAAGACATGCAGGAAGTCGATGGATGCAGGTGGCTCAGGACCATGCTTTGTGGCATTACTTGGGGGAGGCCTATGTTCAGCAGTGGACTTGTGAAGGGCTGTAATGATGATGATGTGAAGTTCGACAATACGCACTGAAGTTGCTTAACGGACCAAGGACTCCATATCTCAGTAATGAGAAGCCTGTTTCCTGGCACGTAATTAGGCTGTAACTTTCTAACTTTATATTATGTAAAGTAATTGTCTTTCGAATAACTATTTTACCATGTTTTATTAGTAAGTTAGTTATATATTTTTTATTTTTTTGTGGTTTATTAGTGTTATAGCAAATATTTGAAATATTATTTTTCGACTTCAGAATGAAGATTGGCAAATAGAAGAAGCGACAACTGACAACAAGCAAAAGAAAATTAAACGGGACACTTCTAACAAGGAAAACCAAGGTACAAATAAAAAGAAGCCAAATAAAAAACGGAAACTTGTAGAAAATACAAATAGTGTCCATAAAACGAAAAAAGCAAAAATTGAGAAAAATCAACATATTCAAGAACCTAGAACACGACAAGAAATTAGCGCGGCAAATGTTACTGCTAAGAAAAAGGAAAATAGTAAAATAAATAACAAAAAAGTTGCAAAAAAGAATGTAGCAAACAAAAAAGACAAGAGCAAAGATAGTAATAAAACAGCAACTCCACGCGAAAAGAAAGATGCGTTGGTAAATAAAGACAGTAATGAAAAAATAACAAATACTAAAGAAAAAGAAAATCTTGAATCAAAAGCTAAAAAGGTGAAGCCGCCGGCAAAAAATATAAAAACGAATACATTAGTTGTAAGCAAAATAAAAAATCATAAAAATAATGCTTCAACCAAAAAACCTAATACAATTACTAAGCCTAAATTGTCATTGGATACTCCGAAGAAGGTAAAGTTTGTACTGAAAAATAATGGTGCCCAAGCGCCAATAGACTATTACAAGAGTGTAAAACAGAGCCCTAATATTCCGTTCGACAGTAGCAAACAGCCCTCTAAAACAAATCTGAAACCATCTATGCCATCACCAATAAATCCTTTCTTTAAAAAGAAGCTAAGACTTAAAAATTATAAGTAGAATTAAATTTAATCCTAATAATCTCCAGTGACAGAACTAAAAGTAAACAATTTTATGCTCTCAGGCCAGAAGTTAAAGATATTTGTGCATTAATTTAAAAGAATCTGATAGGATTATCCAGTATTAGAACTTTCAGCATTTATGTAATCTTGATGGAATTCATGGTTAGCTGCGTTTTGACATTCAGTGGGCGTACTGTGTCCTTTTATATCAATCTAAAGTGTTGAGTGTAACACAACATAGTTGCAAAGAATGATTTCCACCAGAGTAAAATAACGCTGCTGTTTTTTTTTTTTGCCTTGTAAATGTACATTTACACTTTATCAAATTACATGATACATGATATTTGATGCATTGGTATGATGATTATTTAAACCATTATAATTTATTTAAAACAATACTATAAAGCCTTTTAGCATCTGAAAAAATTGGGTGGAGTAGGTGAATGGAGTTGCCTACGGCATAGATATATATCTCACTTCCATAGTATTAAATCTTTCCCACAATAATAACCTTTAATTTGAAGATAAGAACAGCAATTTTGAAGAAATATTGAAATTGAAATTCAAATCATTTGCAACCTAATTTTTTATTATTTTCCGTTGTTATTGGGAATATGGTGCTTCCCATTTCCTGTTTCAGATTGATCATGATAACGACGATGTCTCGACAGGCAGGCGGGTTCACAGCCACAGTTTTCATTAGTCTCACTGGTTATCAGGATGACGCTGCTGCCTATACATTTCAATTTTCCTCTGTCGTCTCTTACAATACCCACGGAACGATATATGGTAGCTTAAGATAAGCTGCCACTGTAAGGCGATATATTATTTATTTATGATTACAATTGTCATGAGCAGCGGTGAAAGTATGAGAAACAAGTATTTCAAATATAGAATACACAATAGAATGGCTGTCATCCTTATCTTGTACGAGAATCGGTGTCGCCGGGAGGAATTCCATTTTAAGCTGTTCTTATGACACGTAATTATTACACAATTTTCCATCTTTTAAATAATTTGCATGCAGAGACGCTTGACACAAAAATTGAAAACGATTGTGTTCACATTTATAGGTGTGAATTGACATGTTAGTGGCGACACGGGCTCCGCCCACTCCACCGTTCTATTGCGTATGTATTATAGTATTCTATGATTTCAAATAATCAATATATAAGTACAGATCGTACGGGATATTTTAAGATTACAATCAGAATGTGACTGCTGCCAGTGGAAATAACATCCATTGCTTGGCCAAACGTAAGAACTAGTATTAGGTTACTGCCATTCTTATTGTTAGGAATATAGAAGCACAGTCAACAATTTGCTGTAAAGTTGACAGATGAAAATACCAATATTGTAGCATAAAATTACGTTGTAATGTTGTTAAAGAAATAAAAAGGCTTCTCAAGAATGTGAATATTACTTTTATTTGTTAAGTTGCGTTATGCAATTTAATGAAATGTAATATGTTAAATAAAGTTTAATAATTTTAATAGTTCTTTTATTGCTCCTCTAGATAGCTTTTTTGAAGATTATATTTTTTTTATATAGGAAAAGGGTGACAAGCGAGCACACAGTCCACCTGATGGTAAGTGGTCGCTGTGGCCCATAGACATCTTGCCTTGAAGACCAAGATGGAATGCCATTTTTCCAGTAAAAAGGGTCTCCGGCTCTCTACACACCATACGAAACACAGCAGCATTAAGCCGCTATTTGACGCTGGTATTTATTCTATGAGAGCCTGGTCCTTCCCCGGTCGAGCCGACTCATTCGTTAATATAAATGCAGCATGGCTCTACCTCGTAATATAATTACGTGGTAACCATAGACATCACTACGTTTCTATTCAATGGAGATCACAACTCTTCGTGGTATTTCCCAAAATTGACCACCCACAGGGAATCGTTACTCCATTAGTAGTGATGGTAGTGGCTGCTGTGGCTGTTGATGTGTGTATCACCTCGCAGGATTAAGGCGTCGCGCCTGCTTGCGGAACAGCACGGCAAAGGGATTCATCCGCATCCCTACATGCAAGAGCTCTGACGGTAACTAAGCCGTAAAGTCCTTAGGCATGCTAAGTTGCCCTTAGGAATTACCATCACGACATCAACAAGTTAATATATTAGATTTAAGTATTTAATATGGTAGATTAGGACTATGTAGTGCTTACATATAGCAGCTCTTGCTTTAACAAAAGAAACGATTTTGTGTGAATAAACTGGAAGGATGTTCAAAACGGCCTACCTGTCTCTGCGTCCCGAGAAACTTCAAGACATTTTGGGGGCTGCTGACACGGCATCTGTAAGCTTATTACAGTCTGTTCGCTAGGATAGTGATTGTGTACCCGAAGACGCACTTATTATTTTGCTTTTATTTTGTTATTTTTTACTGTTTGTTAAAGAAATGTTTTTCTATTCGAAGAATAGGGGTATTCCCAGTAGTGATAATACTACTGGGAATTATCTTCCCAGTAGTCTTACTAGTAAATAGTAGTCTTACTGGTAAGACTACTCTACTAGTAACAATCTTACGATAGTTTTAGCTTAGTCTGTCGTAAGAATATTCCCTATATAAAAAGAGTGCTCCGTGTGTGTGATGTCAATCACCATAGCTCCCATTGCCCGACCGCTCGTTTACCCCGTGTTCCCCTACATATAAAATATTGTTTTGAAAATGATTGAGAAAATTATCAAAACGATGAGTTATTTTAGATGACTACTTTTTGATATTTTTAGTTGAACACTTCAATTCAAAAAAAAGCAACTCTTTTAAGAAATTTATAAATAAACTTGCAAATATTTTATGAAAAATAATTATTATCTAGAAGACAAAACGGAAATTTGACAATTATGTTACCTCAATTAAGGCAAGGAAAGGTATTTAAGAAAAATGGAAAAATTTTGGAGACGAGTAGATTTAACTATATCATGCGCTTAAACATGTCCCGGGTATGGTAAAAATCAGATATTGGTGTTTTTTTCAAGAAACTGTAGTGACCCGCGGAGGAAGTTGGCGTATTACATCCCCGTGCCTCCCTGTTCTAATATCTCCGGTCGTGTTGGATTTTCGTGCCATCGGACTATGAGAGTGAGGGAAGAGGATACACCTCTGCGCATACACTTGTGCGACATAAACCTGGCCTGCGCCGAAGGCTAGTCTCCGTCACAGAATACCTTTAATATGGCTCCTTTGAGCTGGCCGCCGTGACCGACATTCGGTCTGGAGGATAATATTTATTACATGAACATAATAAGTAATAAAGTATTGCGTTTGGCGCAAGGGACTATTAAACAATTGATTCACCTAGTCAATTTAATGAATAAAAAAAAAGACATTGCTATTGCGTGGGTTATTGCCGCCCGGGCCCGACCGGAAAATCCATGTATTAAAGTGTTCTATGGGAAAATCGTACCCCCTCTCAACTATTTTAAATATTACTTTTAAGTTTGTATATTTTATTCAACGAACCTAATGTACATCGTACAACTTATTGAAAGTCGATATAAACGACCACTGCTTCGTAAAGAACATACATCTATACGAAGAAATGGTGCAAAAAAAAACCATAGATCACCGAAGAAACCCGAAGGATGTTTATCTTTTAAAATGTCAGAATGTTTACTAAGAATAACTTTATTAACTTCACACTATAATAGGTACCAGGCGGTCCCATAATGAACTGGTCTGATATAGTTCAGCGTGACATGTCGCTACATGTTGTGTTGCATTAAATAGTACGTTTATCGTGCACTTAATATAAGAAACACGCATCGACATGAAATGCTTAGTCTTAGTTTAACAGGCATTTGAATAACGAGAGTCGCGTATTTTTTCAAAATGTCGAAAACTGAGTATCGAAGTGTCATAAAGTTTCTGTTTAAAGAAGGTTTATCCCCTGCCCAAATAAAAGAACGATTGGATGACGTGTATAAGGAGTCTGCCCCCTCCTATAGCACAGTGAAAATTGGGTGAAAGAGTTTCGCCTCGGGAGAGAAACCGTCGAAGACTTTGGCCACGACGGTCGACCTGTGGAAGTGCTCACTCCCGAAACGATTGCTCTTATCGAAGAGGAGGTTCTGAGTGACCGCCGTTTGAAGATTACAGAAATTGCAGCAAGGCTTGGGCTCTCTAAGAGTACCGTTCATCGCGCGATCCATGAACATCTTCACATGAAAAAAGTGAGTGCAAGATGAGTACCGAAACTTCTTTCAGCGGTACAGAGACAGGAAAGAGTGCGCTGCGCTTCGGAGTTTTTGGATCTTTGTGGCGAAAATCCAAAGACAGTGATCGAGCGGCTAGTGACTGGTGATGAAACTATGACCTTGTATTATGATCCACAAAGCAAGCGCGAGTCAATGGAATGGCGTTATAAGGGTGAAAAGCCCCCTAGAAAGGCAAAGGTGCAACAATCGACTAAAAAACTGATGTGCACAATATTTTGGGATTTTCAAGGCATTTTGATGTTGGATTTTAAAGAACGTAATACAGTCGTGAACGGCGAATATTATGCTTCTTTAATATATATAAATTACGAGACAAGATAAACAAAAAACGAAGAGGCAAGCTGTCTAAAGGTGTCCTGTTGCTCCATGACAACGCCCCTGTTCATACCGCTGGTGTTTCGAAGGATGCAGTTCGTCAATGCGGGTTCACAGAAGTTCAACATCCACCTTACAGTCCAGACATGGCCCCGTCCGACTATTATTTATTTCCAAATTTAAAGCGGGACTTAAGAGGAAGAAAATTTTCAAGCGATGAAGAGTTGCAGGCGGCCGTCTTCAGTCATTTTGAGGATAAAAAATGTGATTATTTTTATAAAGGTTTAGAGATGTTGATTCACAGATGTCAGAAGTGTGTTAGTATTCATGGTGATTATATTGAAAAATAAAATTGGTTTCGTTTCATTTCCTTCATTGGTTCATAGTTAGGCCAATTCATTAGGGGACCGCCTACGTATATACGAGTACAACAAAGTATTTGTTTGCCTGTTGAGTGTATAATGGAGAAGATAACCATTTTTTGTTTTATATGCCAAAAAAATCTACAAAAAATTACGAGAATAACCGTGTTTTTAATTTTTTTCTATCTTCAAAACTGACCGAGATATAAAGGCGCAAAGTTAACATTTTCGGTCTAAGTCGCGGGCCGAGAGCGACATCTTTGATGACGTCACGATTTGCATCTTCGTGCGAGAGACCCGACGCGCACTTAGAAAATCAAAACATTTACTCGAATGTGCCCGTCGCGCGCGGATTTACTTGCTATATATTTTTAACAAGAAACATAATAGAACATGACACCATCTATTAAATATTGTGTTGTGTCTTAATGTAAAAATACGGCCACTAAAACACCTGAAAAGTTGTTTTAATGTGCCTAGAAACCCTACCATCAGAAATAAATGGACAAATGCTATGAGAAGAGCACATCCTTTAGGACCAAACACGGTAGCATATTATTGTAAGGATCATATCGATGTAAGTATTTTTTTTTATAGAAGAGGGGGCAAACGAGCATGTGGCTCACCTGATGTTAAGTGACTACCGCCGCCCATGATCAACCGCAACACCAGGGGAATTGCAGTTGCGTTGCCGGCCCTTTAGAAAGGAGTAAGCTCTTTTCTTAAAGGTCCCCAGGTCGTATCGGTCCGGAAAAATCGCCGGTGGTAAATTATTCCACAGAGAGGTTGTACGCGGAAGAAAACTCCTTTTGAAACGTACAGTGGTGGACCACCAAGCATCCAGATGGTGTAGATGGTATCGGGACGTTTGCCGCGTAGTGCGTTCACGAAATTTGGCGGCTGGGATTAATCCAAACAATTCCTCAGAGCACTCTCCATGGTATATGCCAAAGAAAATACAAAGGGATGCAACATCTCTTCGCAGTGCCAGTGAATCGAGCCGATCGGAAAGCACTCGGTCGTCGACGATTCAAGCCGCTCTGCGCTGGATGCGGTCAAGTGGAAGGAGCTGGTACTGGGGAGCCCCAGCCCAGAAATGGGAACAGTATTCCATGAGCGGCCGAACCTGCGCCTTGTAAAGTTGCAGGTGGTGTGCCGGCATATACTGTCCCGCTCTGCTGAGCACGCCAAGCTTTTAAGAGGCCAATTTGGCCTTCCCTTCCAAGTGACCACGAAACTGCACGTCACTCAATATGTCGACGCCGAGGATTCCGATACTGGCTGAGGCAACAAGGGGAGTGCCTTGAAACTGAGGGGATCCGACAAAGGGGTTCTTTTTAGCGGTTAACGCGCAAACTTGTGTCTTCTGAGGGTTAAACTGGACTAGATTTAGTCGCCCCCAATCCGAGACTCTGTCCAGCACAGACTCGACTTCAGACACAAGTTTGTCCCGGCACTCATAGACATTTTCCCGAGAAATATTGGCTCGGCCGGTGTAAAGAGCATCACCAGTGCTGTCATCTGCATAGCAATGAATGCTACGGGTTTGCAACATATCATTGATATGCAGAAGAAACAGCGTTGGCGATAGCACGCGGCCCTGTGGAACACCAGCATTAATAGGCTTGCAATCGGAGCTTGCACCGTCTACAACGACCTTTGCACCGATCTGCAAGGAAACTGGTGATCCAAACACACAATTTCTCGGGAAGCCCAGGAAGGGAGCTTCGAAAGAAGCGCTTTGTGCCAAACCCGATCGAAGGCCTTCGCAATGTCCAAACTAACGGTCAATGCCTCCCCCTTGGACTCTACTGCCTCCGCCCATCTGTGAGTTAGTTAGACCAGAAGATCACCAGCTGACCTACCACGGCGAAAACCGTATTGGCGGTCACTAATCAGCTGGTGATCCTGTGTGTGATCCTCAAGGTACCTCATGAGCTGGCAGTTTACAATGGATTCCATTGTTTTGGAGAACAAGGAGGTGATGGCGATAGGCCGGTAGTTGGACGGGTCTGAGCGGTCGCCTTTTTTAGGGATCGGGTGGACGAAAGCCGTCTTCCATGATTTTGGGACTACGCCTAGGGAGTAGGAGTACCGGGAAAGATGCGTTAAAACCGGTGCCAACTCTGGAGCACACGTCCTCAGCACAATTGGGGGGATTCCGTCAGGCCCACTCGATTTGTGGATGTCCAGGGAGAGGAGTGCTTTGCGAACCGAGCGCTGAGTGAACTGCACTTCCGGCATGGAGCACTCACACCGCGGGATGGTCGGCGGCGTACTCCCCCCGTCATCGAGAGTCGAGTTAGATGCAAAGAAAGAGCCTAGAAGATCGGCTTTCTCCTTTGCGATGTGGGCCAGTGAGTCGTCCTCCCTGTGCAGAGATGGAAGAGCTGGCTGACAGAAATTCCCCTGGACAGCCTTGGCGAGAGACCAGAATGTACGGGTTCCAGAAGGAAGACGAACTAGTCTCTCGCCAATTCTGCCCATGTGCTCTGACTTTGCCTTGGCAATGACTCTTTTGAAGGACCTAGAGGCGGAATTATACTTCTTTTTTAGAGCGCTGGTGTTTACATCCCTGGACGCTGATGCGTCAGCCCAGGCTTGGTGGCACTCCTGCTTATAGCATGATGCTATTTTACAGGAGCGACCAAACCATGGCTGAGATTTGCCTCCAATGGGCACCACAGAGGAAGGAATAAAAAAAGACGTGTGTCATTTTGTATCAACTTATGCAATTATAATTATTTATTTATTTTATTTATGCAGTATTTCTTTTTCTTTGATATTAATTCAAGTTACACTTTTTGAGCGTGGTGACCGATAAGAAAACAAATTTTTTTCTTTTATTAAATAAATAAATAATAAATGCACTTTGTTCATTCATATTCAAAACACTTTATACACAAATTTTACAAGTACAGTTGTTCACTGCTGTACATAAATACCTATACACCTATATACTTTCTCATAAACAGCTGCTTATGTATTCGTCCGATTTCGGAGCAGCTCGTCTCGATTCGTGCGAGCTTTGTAGAGTCGTACAATACGTCTAGTTGCACGCACACAAACACCGTGTCGAAGACTGCCGAAAAGAAACGACGTTAGACAATGCACGGCCTTCAAGCGCCGCGCAAGTGATTCTCGTCCCACCTGTCTGCGCAGTAACTTTTTTTTACGACCGCGCGAGACTGTCGCAACAAAAACGATTACTACTGAAAAACTAATATAGATACCTACCTAACATTCAAATAAAAATATTCTCAAAAAGCTCAACGAATTCAGAATTTAATTTTATTAAAAGAAAATTGGTCAAATAAAAAATAAAGGATGAAAATAAAGCATATGGGAATATAAAAATAAATCGTATTTATTTTTTATTTCGAGTTTTACAAGAAAAGTATAATATTTACTAAGTATAATATTTAATTATTTTATTATTATAATAGTACATGATATTCCCTTTAAAATGACACCAATATGAATAATATCTTATATCTATACAAATAAATAAAATTGAAGTGTCTGTTTGTAATGTTAAAACAACAGCTTTTTATTAAATGCATATGAAAGTACTAGTAACAAAAACACAATTTTTAAAATTTTTATCTGTCTGTCGGTCTGTCTGTCTGTTTGTTACAGCTAATCTCCGAAACAGCTGAATCTATTTTGACGGGACTTTCACTGGCATATATCTGATGATATAAGGAATAACTTGAACTACTTTTGTTTTAGAAAAAGAATTAGGGTTCCGCGCAAAAAAATTAAAACCCATGAAATTCATATTCCACGCGTGCGAGATCGCGGGGAACAACTAGTAGTCAATATAGATAAATGTATACTTGTTTTTATTTATTTATTATTTTAATAAATAAATAAAAATAAGTATTAATAATTTCTAGACATCTCTGTTCGGGAGTTTACGGGAATTTTAAAAAATAATGCAACTTGAATATGGTCTTGGACGATTGTATTGATCTTAAAACAGTTGAGAGGGTAATGAATATATTTCAAATACAAAAACCCTGTTTAAAATTAACGTTAAGTACGGACGTAATTACTACAAGTACGTTGTTTAACACTTTGCTCCGAAAGAATGCGCAGGCGCTCCAACATGCCCCCGGGCGTTGAAATCTTTGATTTCAACCAGAATTAAATGACACCGGTAATGGGCAAATCGGTTAAATGCCCTCTTGATAATCCCAGTAGAAGTTCTGATGTCTGCAACTCGAACAATGCCATCGGCTCCTGGGTGAATTGCAACGACTCTTCCCAGCTTCCATTTCAGCGGTGGAAGGTTGTCTTCCTTGACTACCACCAAATTGTTTATCTTTAAGCTATCTTTGCAAGAACGCCATTTCACTCTTTGTTGAAGTTCTGAGACGTACTCCTTGCTCCATCGTTCCCAAAAGTGCTGACGCAGTTGCTCAATGCGTTGGAATCCGGTTAATAACGGAGAGGAGTGATGCTGGTAGTCCGGTTGCGGTAAGGAAGTCAGCGCACGCCCAATCATCAGATGTCCCGGAGTGAGGGGCGTACAATCTGCAGGATCTGAAGATAGTGGATTGAGTGGCCGGGAGTTCAATATTGCTTCGATCTGGGTCAACGTGGTGTAAAGTTCTTCATACGTTAAGTGACAATTGCCCAACACTCTAAACAAATGATATTTTGTCGATTTGACTCCCGCCTCCCAGAGACCACCGAAGTGAGGAGTATACGCCGGGATAAAATGAAAGTTAATATTATCATTGGCCATGCTTTCGCTCAAAGAATCGCAATTGCCTTTAAAAATTTGGATAAGTCATTGCATGCACCAACAAAAGAAGCACCATTATCGGAATAAATATTAACCGGCTTACCTCTTCGAGCTATAAACCTGCGCAATGCCAGCAAATAGTTATTGCTGGTTAAGTCACCTACCAACTCTAAATGAATCGTCTTGGTAGTGAAACAGACAAAAATACATATATAAACCTTTACCAGTCGACACCCACGACCTTGACGAGTGGCGCTCATAACAGGGCCCGCATAATCGACTCCTACGGTCTCAAAAGGAAAGCCACCCGAAAGGAGACGCTGCTGTGGCAAGTTACCCATTAGTGGATTCGAAACCTTATCCTTCATGCGATGACATCGTATACATTTATGATAACAGGCCTTCGCTAGGCTTCGACCACCTATCGGCCAATAAGTATCTCTAATGTTTGCCAACAGTAGCTGTGGGCCTGCGTGCATTAGCCTTTTGTGTTCATGGTCAAATAATAATTTTGTAAATGTATGATTGGACTGTAATAATATAGGATGCTTTTCATTATATGAAAATTTAGAATTATCAAGACGACCACCAACACGCATAATTTTATTTTCGTCTAAAAATACATTAAATTTAAGAAGTGGGCTTTTCTTAGGTAAATTTTGTTTATTCAGAAGCAAACTGTACTCTGAAAAGGAATCATATTGACACTTTGAAATTATAATATTTAACGCGTTTCGTAATTCTAATTCAAGAAATCAAAGAAAAAAAACAACAATCGTCCTATGCTACAATTACGCTATTACTTTAGTATAATTTTATTACTATAAAACACTCTTAACAACAAAATAAATAATAATTAAAGCCTAAAACGTTTACTTATGCTACTATACGATTTCTACTGCATAACTATAATAAATAATGTAAATAAGCAAAAAAATAATGTGGATTAATTTCTAACAGTATCCTTACAATACAACTTCTTACTTAATTACTGCTAATTATCAAAAATTGCGAATGTTAACTACAACGCAGTAGGTAATTAATAATCGATAGGAACAATAAATTCACTAACCTTATAAGTCCGGTGATTTACACCAAATACTATTAGATTACCTTAATAGAGTGTTGGGTGATGATAAATCTTAAACTTTATCTTAAATACCACGTAATTACTGCAAATTGACCCACATTCTTGATGGCGGCCACGTAACTCCAAATTTGATTCCAACGTAAACTCCACTAAATTTACCATATACGAGTATAATATAAATTCTGGTGCTTATTATTTTATATCCGGCGACGATCCAGGACCATGTTCGGGAGTTTACGGGAATTTTAAAAAGTAATGCAACTTGAATGTGGCCTTGGACGATTGTATTGATCTTACAACAGTTGAGAGGGTAATGAATATATTTCAAAGACAAAAACCCTGTTTAAAATTAACGTTAAGTACGGACGTAATTACTACAAGTACGTTGTTTAACTCTTTGCTCCGAAGGAATGCGCAGGCGCTCCAACAATCTCAACAGATATTTCGTTAATAAATTGCTATCAATACTGAAGCATTCTTTTATATTTAGCATCCATTTAACACAAAAAACTGATAAGAATACTTTTTAAACAACATATAATCAATAAACGATAATCGCGTATAGTGAATTTCGAGGTAAATTATTATATGTAAACGTTTTTGAATCGTCGTAATGATACATATTTCCTAAAGAAAATATCTTCACAATTAATTTGATGTAAAATAACATTAGAAATAACGTATAAAAACGGAGAAATTATCAAATTTTTGATCGAGTTCCTAACCAGTACATAAACAAAAATGGCGAATAGTCATTTACACATTTTTTTTAGAAATAACGTATAAAAACAGAAAAATCATCAAATTTTTGATCGAGTTCCTAACCAGTACACAAACAAAAATGGCGAAATGTAATTTTTACATTTTTTTCTATATAGTTATTTGTTAAAGAGTACACAGATAAAATTCACTCTCATAGATAACAAATTTCACTTCGGTTCATTTTCGCACGCTTTCTCGAGAGCGACGCGTCGTGACTTGTTTACGCATTTACTTCAAATACCCCGCCCACACACCGCAGGAAACATATACCTACGAAAAAAAAAACGTAACAAACTTCTGCCAGATAAGGCTTGATAAGATCTTTGGTGTTTTTGCACCATAACCAGACTCTGGTAAATTTTAAATATGACTAGATAGATAAGAACAGTTGGTTTAATATGATTGTTGAAAACAAATACCCTTTAATTGTAATGAAAAATACTTGAGGTTAATGAATGTTGAATCAAAAACATTAATTTTTTATTTAATTTACGGACTCCTATCTTAGATTAATGATAAGATAGGAACTGATTTAATATAAGGCTTACATTTACAATGTTCCGAAATAAATAAATAAATAATTGACCATGAGTGAGTAAAAATAATATCTTTTATTTTACAGTATCTAATGTTGTTATATAAGGTGCTTCTAAAATATATGCCACGGTTGTTTGTATGGAGACTTGGCCAATCAGCTGACCGATTTCCATACAAAGTGCAATTTTTTTTGAGAATTGACTATGGGTTCCTTGGGGAAAGTGGTACAGTATCATGCGTAGAACCACCAGTTGCAGCCAAGGCATATTGTAGTTTAGAAGCACCTTATATTTCAGTTAAAATAAGTGCGAGTAGGTATTATTTTTCTTGTACCGAATTTCGGCCCATCTCTAATATACTTACTTACTTACTTACTTATCGTCACGCACAATCCCTAACGGGGTAGCCAGAGAGAACAGATCGCCAAGTGTCACGATCCTTACATACCTCTTTCGCTTCTTTCAGGTTCATTAACTTCTTCATACATGCACGTCTAGGTATCCGAGTACTCTTGACCCTCCCCTCTTCGGGCAATTTGCTCACATGGTCTTCGAAAGTTAGTCTCGGTCTACCTCGACACCTTTTAATATTTACTTTCGCTCTATATATTTTCTTCACCATTCGGTCTTCACTCATTCGTTCAACGTGTCCAAACCATTGGAGTACGCCCCTATCAATTTTTGTGATAAGGTCATCTTTCAATCCTGCCATATTGCGAATCTCTTCGTTTCGCTTTCGGTCGGCTATGGTAACGCCACACATTTTACGAAGAGATCGCATCTCCACTGCATTCAACTTGCTTTTATGCTTCTTCTGGCATACCCAGGTTTCGCTGCCATATAACAAAGTCGGTACCAACACTGCGTTATGTATTGCAAGGCGTGCACTCTTCACCACGCCTTGCCTTTTTATTAATGCATTCAGGGCACCATTGACTTTGTTTCCGGCAGCGACACGCCTATCCACATCTAAATCACATCTTCCATCCCGGCTGAAAGCACTCCCCAAGTATACAATTTCATTTACCTGTTCTAGACATTCCTGATTTACCCATATTTCACATTTCGTTCTCTCTTCGTCCTTTTCAAATACCAGAACCTTAGTTTTATTAGCATTCAAACGGAGACCTTTAATTTCACATTCCTCTTTCATACACGTGACTAATGCCTGCAGTTCTGCTTCTGATGGTGCAATAAGCACTGCATCATCAGCATACAGCAGACAATTAACTTTAATGTCACCCAATTTCACACCCAAACAGCTATCTTTCAGCTTCTGTAAACAGCTGTCGAGATACAGTATGAACAGCCAGGAAGACATGACACAACCCTGTTTTACGCCCGCTTGGACGCTAAACATGGGTGACAGGTCATGCCCTACCCGCACACAGGCTTTACAGTCATAGTAGAGTGACTGCACAGCCCTTAACAATCGACCATCCACACCATATCCCGGCAACAGTTCCCACATTTTCTTCCTTATAACCTTATCAAATGCTTTCTCCAGATCCACAAAAGCACAGAAAATCCTCTGGTTAACACTCAGAAGCTTCTCCGTGATCATGCGGAGAGAAAACATTTGATCCGTGCATCCTCTTCCAGGTCTAAATCCGCATTGTGCCTCCCATAAGAATCTTTCCGATTTCTCTTGCATCCTGCGTGTCAAAAGCCTTCGAATAAACTTTACTTGCTAAACTGGTCAAGCTGATCGCCCGATAGCTCCCGCAGTCAAAATGTGAACCTTTACCTTTATATAAAGGCACAATGACCGCGGATCGCCAATCATCCGGGACATCTCCCGTCCGCCAGCACAAATTGCACAGCAGATGAAAGCTGTCCCAGACGCGAGGCCCACCGTACTTGACCATTTCAGCAGTAACTCTGTCTAGTCCCGCAGCCTTACCACATTTCAAACTTCGAATCGCACGTTCAATCTCTTTCATGCTGATGACCTCAGTGTCATCGAGGTCCGTGTCTGGCGTGCCAGTCACGGCGTCACCCCCGGATCCTTCACTAAGATCATGACACGCATACAATTCTCTATAAAATTCACTCCATCGCTGCATGACGTCCGATTTAACTCTGCACTCCGTCCTCCACCTTCCGCCGTGTCAGGCTGTGCGTGACGGGTGGCGGTCCCCATCGCCGCTTTGCGCGCTGCATTCCACACCAACGGGGACGAGCTGGTGTGCGTCGCCTTGGGGGGACGCCCTAACCCTCGTTCGCATGGGTGCGCAGCTGTGTAGAATTGCAGCCCTGAAAAGGGCTGGCAGGGGTCGCGACGAGCACGCTTCTACAATGACCCCCTATCTATATATATATATATATATATATATATATATATATATATATATATATATATATATATATATATATATATTGAGAATCTAAATTGCGAATTTAAACTATACGCGTGTGTGTGTTTGTGTGTATATAAAGAGGGCTACTTTTAATATCGCTCATTTTAATATCAAAAATTTAGGTTATCTTTATAGCAGTATTATATTTTCAATTCAAAATTAGTACTGCATTTGTGATAATAATAAAATGTATGTATATAGAGTACTCACTCATTTTCTTTCACTATTATTTTGTGACTTTCTTCATTACTAATAAATGCACTTTGTTCATTCATATTCAAAACACTTTATACACAAACACCGTGTCGAAGACTGCCGAAAAGAAACGACGTTAGACAATGCACGGCCTTCAAGCCACACCTTCGTGCACGTCGGAGTGGGGAGCGTGAGGTTTTTCCGTTACGGCGGAATAAATTTCTGGATTCGGTCCCCGCGCTCAAGGCCCGCGATAGAAGCTATGCAATAGCTTAAAAAGTTCCATACCCTGAAGTACCACATCAGCGACAGAATCCGCAACAACGTTGGGATCGTCCGGCGAGAAGCAAACCCGCCCCCAAGGGTAGGATGCAAAGAAAGACCGCATCCCATCCCAATCGGCTGACCTATAGTGCCAAACACGGCGGCAGCCTGCAGAATGCAACCGCGATTTCAGCGTGAGTAGCACCACACTCACCACACTCCGGACCAGACAATGGTCCGATGAGCCTAAAGGGGCGTCGACGGAAATCTAATATCCGTCAGGGTGAGAGGTCAGCAGAAGGTTCAACAGGGAAGGTGCATGATCCTCCACATCTGGAATCCGCGTAGGCGAAGTAACCAGTTGTGTCAGACCATATGCCAAGGCAAAATCATGAACAGATCTCCCCGCATGATCGGTTAAACGTGAACCGGGCCATTCGGCGTGATGGGCGTTAAAGTCGCCGAGGATCACGATCTCTGCGGAGGTGATCTGCTGTAGCAACGAATCTGCAGCCATTTGGACGTGGGCGAAGAGTCGGTCTCTTTCGGCATTACCGCTATGGGACCTATAGAGGCAACCGTAGACGCGCGGATGGTCGTCGCTGTCTACGCGTAGCCGAAGGATTAACAGGTCCGAACCTTCAAGTCTGCCGAGGCGTCGAGAACAGATGTCCTCTCTGACGTAAACGCAAACCCCAGCCCGAGGCACAAAGGAGTGTTCCAGTTTGTACCCCGGGCAGGAGGGATACGAGACATCAGCCGGAGAGGACACCTGCGTCTCGGTCAGAAAGAGCAGAGCCGGCCTCGCCGTCTCGAGATGGTAGTGGACGGCGTTTAGGTTAGAGTGAAGTCCCCTGATATTGCAGAAATTCACGGACAGCATAGCAGGGGTCGCCTTGGTCTTGTTGCTCCGTTTGCCCTGAGCAGTTTTAGTCTTGAGCGGAATTTTGCCCCCCCGCCCCCAGAATACGCGGGGCAGCCTGAGCACCCACGCTCAGAAGTGGAGAAACATGGTCGTGGATGCTCAGCGAGGGATTCTCCAGGGGTGCTGGTACCCTCCTGGGGTAGTCTATCATTTAATTCCGCTACCATATTGATGGGGGGGGGGGATTTGGGCCTCCGGCCACCTGCACTCACCAAACGAAACGCGGAAGCAGAGCTTCCACTTCACGCCGGTATTCTGTGAGGTCGTGGTACCACCCCGGTTTGAGCCGGCCCATACGTGCGACAGCAAAGCTGCCGCGTGGCTCTACCACTGTTAATAATAAATAATAAAGTATTCAAATAATAATAATCCTCACATGTAGCTCTTGGTTATTGGTAGTAAATGCTTTCTATTAGGCATGTTGGTACCTACGAGTCACAGTGTTTAAGTAACTAACGATTCATTGAACCTTTCCACGCTTAATGATCATTATAATTTCAAGAAGAAACAAAACGTAATACGTACATATGTAACTAAAACTACTTCAGTGTAAATAAACATCCAAACTTGGGTAAAGTACTTACCTATGTAATGTAGATAAGTCAATGACCTGTCGTGAGTTCGTAAGTTTAGATACCTACCTATGTTTGCAGCAAATTTTAAAATGTTTATAATGCATATAAAGGTTAAAATATGAAATATGTTAACAAACGTTTTTATATTTTTACGATATTTCGAGCAAAAACTAAACACATCGCAGTTCAACCTGCATACTTTGCGGGCCGCAAATAATGAAAGAAGTTTGATTATGAAGTGGAGCACTTAAATATTTTTTTCGTGTAGTCCTATTTTTATGTATTACATAGTTGGTACATATTTTAAATATTGATGGAATACAAATTACGAGGTTCCTTATTTTTTTATAGACTTTAAATAAGTTTGTATTTTGTTCTAGGTCGAAAACGAAATGGATAACTACGTGAAGTACAAACTAGTTGGTGGTCCCCTCAAACTTAAAAAAAGATGTTTTGCCTCACTAGTTTGCTTGTCAAAATCGGTATACAGAAAAACCCCAAAGATTTTTACTATCAAAACTAAATGCCAAATCTAGGTCAGAAACAGTTGCACATGCGATTGCCACTACTTCACAAGAAATTGAGCATAGATATATGTTCTCGATCCTGTTACTACTCTAGATGATAATATTGACATTGATCCCCTGCCTGAAGAATATATAACTACGCTTTTATCATAATAATGCGACCCTTTTTCTATTAATATTGAAAACATCTGATTTTTAGATAAAATCATATTTTTATACACCGAAGCTATATATGTAGTAAATTTCTTTATATACAACAGGAATTTTTTTAACCATAAAAACCGCAGAGGTCAGGGTACACTTATGAAGAATAAGAAAACAAAACTAGTTAGAGGCAGATAGTAAGTAGGTAGGTAAGGAATGTTTACGTATTTTTGTTATACTTATTCTTGTCATTAGCAAATGAAACCCAGAAGTATTAATGTAATAAGGGGTACCTAGGTTATAAAGTATTAGCTTATTCTTATGCGTATTTCAGCCGCGACAAAATCTTTGTTTCTTATAAAATATTCCGCCACCATCATGTCACGGACTATTGGAAGATTGTCGGATTAACCCTTTGAAACCCTTCTTCCATCATTAAATACTTAAAAACACCAGAGCGCACGAGGGCAAATAACTCACCCGCGAAATATTACTACAAACATTGATTTATATATTAAACTCTATGACTACAAACGTATGATCGGCGCGCTGGAACGGTATGGCGGCGCGGCCGCATGGAATCTATGACGTCACGCGCTACTCGCGGGCACGGGCGAGATTTTAAAAATGTACGTAAACTTTCCACGCCTATAACTTCGGTAATAGTGCACCGATCGATGTGAAATAAAAACTAGAATTATGTGTTTGGTCTAGACATTTTACCTACGTACTTAAAAGTTTAATATTGTAACCTTGTTATCTTCTCCATCGGATCTTAAATTATATATAGTGATGACCATCACTTAGCAACCTTTACAGGTATTGCAAAAAAGTATAACTAAGGTAGAGAGCCTAATTTAATAAAATTAAAAGAAATTACAAGTTACACTTCAAGCTTCAAGTTATTATTCTTACTAAATGTGCTCTGAGAACAGGATCTTACTTCTTTTCAGTCTTACTACGAATTATTCTGTCGTAGTTCAATTACATTCTGAAATAAGTGTAAATAATGAAAATAAGAATTGTTTTCATTTTGTCTGAGGTTTTGAGTGAAATTGAGAGGTTCTATAGGCAGCTGTATACGTCATCGTTGGAGCCACATGCAATTGTAAGTAAAGATACACTATGGTGTGAGTAACGATCCGAGAGCAAGTCTACGACACTATACTATACCGATGATATCCCGGACGTCAGTCTGAGCGAAGTAGAAATTCTTAATATGAATTCTTACTATAAATCTGGTAGTACATTGGACCCCCCCAATTTTAGACCTATTTCTCTACTGTCAACGCTCAGTAAAATTTATAAAAATTATTCTGTTCAAATGTAAATTTTTTTTTTGTAAATTATTTATTAAGTACATAAAATCTATTCGGTTTTACAAGGGCTCATTCAACAACTGGCTGTGGCGTTGAGCTGATTAAATATACTATCTTAAATGGGTGGGAGAATTCACAGGATACTTTGGGTATATTCTGTGACCTATTTGGATAGGTCTGGATAGGTCACAGCATCTATTGTGTTCACCATAAGACATTAATCAGGAAACTTCAACACTACGGTGTAAGAAGCAATGCTCTTAAATTAATTATTTCAGAACGCAGAAAGTTGTCATTAATAGTATGAGTTCTTCCAGGTCGATAGTACAAATGGGCGTGCCTCAGGTCTCAATTCTCAGCCCCTTTTTGTTTCTTGTATACTTACCTTACATAGTATGGTATAACCATATAAACTTACCTTACATAGTTTGGGATAACCACGATATAGTATTATTTGCTGATTACACATCATTAATTTTCAAATTAACACGATAGTTACTAAATTATGACGAAGTAATGCTATAACTATCTAAATTAGTGAATTTGCTAATAATTTGCATTTAAATGGCATTAAAACTAAATGTATGAAATTCGTAACTACGAAAGTCAAATATGTTAGTACTAATGTAATTTAAAATGGGAGTAAGCTGAGTCTTGTTGATACCAACATTTTATTTGGAATCACACTAGACGCAAAACTTATGGGGCTCCCATATATCAAATCTAGCAAGCAGACTTAGTTCTATTTTTATAGAATAAGGGTGGCAAACGAGCAAACAGTCCATCTGATAGTAAGGAGAGGAGAGACGACAAGAGATGTGCCGCAAAGCTTGCAGGTTATTTCCACCAAAGCGAAGAGGAGATGTGAGCTTTGTGTAGCAGAGATGTGAGCTGTGAGAGATCGAAACCAGTCAAGTTCTATCTACTAAAGGAAAACGTCATGTTATTATAAAATTTGTATCTGAATTTGCTTGAGGAAGATGAATTAGAGGTTGAAGAAACACAATTAATTGTTACACAATATTTAAATTATCGACGATTCTGCGAGGAGAAGGCAGCGGGGTGCGCAAGCGCGTGCCAGCCCGGCCGCCCGACTAGACAGTTCTCCGCTCTGCCGCGCCGCATGCTCGCTCGCCGCACAAAGTTCCATAGAAAAATCAGACATCTCCTCTCCTCTCCGCTTGATCCATTTCTACCGAAGCTACGCGTAATAGGGATGTGGAAATAACGAAATCGGATTGGTTTATTTAAACACATCTCCTCTAGTGTCTGCTTTGGTGGAAACCGGACCTTAATGCTATAATATCTGCCGTTTTATGTAGTATGAATGGACACATTGTATGAATCTTTTCAACGACTTACAGTTAAAGCTCAAAAACTTGGCAGGCACCCCATTCAACAGGCTGCCCTTTTTTTTCAAACTATTTTTTTTCTTTTATAATTATATTATTCCTTTTTTACCTTTTCCTTTTTTGTTTATTTTTTATTTACTCGCTATTTTGTCGCTCTCACGCCTTAGAGTGTTATCACTCTTATGTGTTCTTTTGTTTAAAGTTACAAATCTTCAAAACGACACACTTTGAGGCCATATACTTTCGTCCATAAAATTATGTTATGTATCCGAGTACAGAACCAAAGTACGAAACCTATCCAACTGCAGAGAGGTGTAAGACAGGATGACGTAATATCCCCCCAAACTAATCACCGCTGCATTTGAGGACGTTTTCAAGCTAGTGGACTGAAAAGGATACGGTATTAACGTCAATGGCGAGTACATTACTTACTTTCGATTTGCCGATGATATCGTCCTTATGGCAGAATTGCTGGAGAGCCTAAGCACCGTGATCAATGACCTCAATAATGTCTCTCAACAGATAGATCTTAAGACGAACATGGACAAAACAAAAGTAATGTGAAACGTCCATGTCACACCTATGCGGGTAATTGTTAGGATCACTAAGCTCGAAGTTGTTGACGAGTATGTTTACCTGGGACATATAGTCCGACTAGGTAAGTCTAATTTCAATCGAGAGGTCAATCGACGGATTCAACTCGGCTAGGCAGCGTTTGGTAGATTACAACACATTTTCGCGTCAGGAATACCTCAAAACTAGATTGTACAACCAGCGCGTCTTGCCAGTGATGACCTATGGATCTGAGACGAGGGCTTTCACTGCTGGCCGTATGAGGAAGCTCGAAGTCGCTCAGTGGGCTATGAAGAGGGCTCTGCTCAGGGGTTCAAACTTAGGAGGAATGAGGATATCTGCAGCAGAACCAGAGTGACCGATATCGCTAAACGGATTAGTAAGCTGAAGTGGCAATTGACCGGTCATATAGCTCGAAGAATTGAATACCTATGGGGAAAAAAGGTTTTCAAGTGGCAGCCTCGTACCGGCAGGTGAAGTTTAGGACGTTCCCCCACTAGATGGAGTCAAAACATGGTAAGATATGAAGTTGATGGATCCATGTAGCTCAGGACCGTGCTTTGTGACATTCCTTGGGAGAGGGTTATGTTCAGCAGTGGACTTGTGAAGGGTTTTAATGATGATGAATGATAATGGCATTATATTAATATGATACATAAATAGAACGGACATTACGTGTAGAGTCCATCTATCCATAGAGTCCATTCTATTTATTTAGGTATAGGTAGGGAACAGAATTTTTATCGATGTAATTTGGTACACTGTCTAATCCCTATTATTAGTTCCGTGGACGTGCACTTCTGCTGTCAGCGCCAAAATGGCGGAAATCAAATCTCTTCATTATGCCACGGTGTATAGCCAGTCCAGCGTACATGTATACATAGAGGTCAGTGTTTTCACGCAAGAACCTTGTCTCGCCATAGACATTTTACTTTCTTCTAGGCTAACAGGCTAACACTATTTCCACAAAGCGAAGATGAGTCGAAATGTCCTTTTCCTGCATGTCTCATTTTCAGCGGAAACGTGCTCAAATGGATGAGGTATAAGCGTATAAAATACTCCAGATACTATATTATAGATATTTGAAAATAAAACAACGGTGTATAACTGTGTATATAATGTACGTTCTATACTTTTTTCGCATCAGCGCTATATTTACAACTACTAATATTTATACAGGTGGTCTTTTCTTATTCTTAGGGCGCTGGAACAAATGTGACCATATATATTAATTTCATCTCTCATTTTAGAATTAATATATGCATATATTTTGATAAACATATTGCCAATATTGAAATCATGAATGATTAATATGTAATACAATTTTTCTTTTTCTTTACTATCATAAATAAAACATTTAGCCACTATATTTGGCACCGTTTATAGTTCTTAAAGAAATATAATACAAATCCATGGTCACTTTTATTCGCTTGTGGTAACACTACTTCCATAAAAATGTAGTATGACCACAATTATTATGTATTGTAATTCACAACTCGAACATTTTATTACGAGCGATTAAACTATCACATGTCATTATTTACAACGTCGAACTGGCAACAGCAGCAAATATAATGGCAACACAGTTTATTAATGTTCATCACTTATTTCACTACGCCGCGAGTTCAATGGCTTATTAAAATTTCTACGTCTTTTTTTAACTTTTTTTATAATTTTCTTAGGCCCATTAAGTAAAATCATCGATATTCAACTTTCTGTAGCAACGTACTCGAGAAATTCGATCAGTAGAGGCCGAAAACATTTTATAACAGCTAAGATTCAACATCCATATAAACTCATATTTTTCTTAATATTATATAAAGAATGTGTTTACATATAATTTGTATAAAACATACTAATGATAGAACACTGCGTTATTTAAAGGTCTATAAGCTAAGCTACAATATGCGTAACATTGGAGGCTTGACGATTGATGGCCTACCGCAGCATTGGTTGCCATGGGCGCGCAGCTTTTTGTGGCCCCGCAGGAGCGCTAAGTTTAACGCTAGACGTTAAAACTGTAGACAAAAAACGCTGCATCTTACACCAACGCCGCTACGACCTTGCATCGTGAAACTTACGTAGTTTTGTATGTAGTGTTGTATGTAGTATATATATATATATATATATATATATATATATATATATATATATATATATATATATATATATATATATATATATATATATATATATAAAGAAAAAGTAGGGTGTAACATGTGAATGGAGTAGAAGCTTATGTCACTGAATTTTACAAAAAATAAAAACAAAAAATTTTGAATTAAACGTTTCAATTTTTTAACACTGCCCTTGAGCCTGTGATCCTGCGAAGTGACATGGTCAAAGATGCCATGTAGGTAAGATGTTCCTTGATGCTCCGATCTGCAAGAAAACTTCCAATTGTACAATTTCTCGGGAAGTCCATAAGGTAGCCGTGGTAGCTCAGATGGTTAGCGCTCGCCGTAAATTTCATAATACAAACAGACCGCCCGGCGGCCCAATGAAATTGTTAATTGCAATTTTAAGTGGATATGATTTGAATTTATTTATTTAATTCAAAATTTTTGCTCGACACACATAGGATTCTTACTCCGTTCACATGTTACACCCTATTTTTTCCAGGCGATAAAAAAGGTGATTCAGTATATTTATATATGCACCAGTGTTAGAGATGCCGGAACGACTCAACCAGACCCGGAAATTATTATCCTTTTGCAAATATTGACACTAGGTAAGCTAGGGTTAACTGTTTTCAATATCTAATACTGAACCATAACGTAAACGTACGCTCTGTATGTTTTTTATCCGCCATAAATGAGTAGGCACGAAATCTTATTTAAAAGCGATTCACGTCTCTAGTAAATATCACGGGCAGCTTCGCAATAACGTTTTAAATAAAATGGTTTTCTAAAATGAAGTATGCTCCAATATCGTATTATCATAAAATATTTTAGGCGAAATGAAGTCCCTGCATTTGACAAGGTCTATGTGCAGCAGTGGACTGCCGCATTTTTCTGAGTTAGTGGCGCGTTTCTATTATATTTGAGTGTAGAATCATTTTATAAACCTTTTAAAAACGCAGATAGTTCTAGCACGTACTACAACACATACATCTAATTACTATAAAACTGCACACTGAATAATATAGTGACCTACGCAACCGTGCACCAAAGCTCGTCCTTGTGTTAAAATTAAGGGACACAATGTAATTTTTTTATGGTTTGTCTCTTTATTATGAAGTTTGCAATACTATCACAAAGGCTATGGCATCTTATCAGAAAGTTTGTTTTTAACAACTAATATATTTATACAATTTATGTACACGGAAGTCTATTCCAACTGCAGACAAAAACCTACCATTTGCACCACTAATATATTTAAAAGTTTATATAAAATTAGGAAGAAATTTCGTAGGAAATTTGTTTCAGTTTTAAAGTTAGGTCTGCGGTTGAAAATGACTGACAATACTATGATTTGTGTTAATGCATTATTTTTATTATTGCAAAATCTCTATGAATATTAAATCTAATTATTTTACATCACCATAAATATATAGCTCTTACGCATTTGTAGAGTGTAAAACACATCATACAACAATGAATTTTTCAATAGCATTTAGTAGTATTAATGTAAAAATTATTCTGTACGTTTCTTTGTAAATGTATTAATAATTGCGAGAGGTGTTCTGCACACGCTTAGGCCGTACATTGTGGTTTTATTCCTTTGAAGGAACCATTCATTGTACATAAATTCTTGGAAGTTAATTTGTACGTTTTGTGTTGCTACTAAAATCCATTAAAATACTAAACAACTCAATTTATAAAAGTACAGTATTTATTATAGATACAATTTGATGTCACATATAACAACGTATAATATTTAAGAGTCACTCGTCAATGTATATAAATATAGATAACTCAAAAAAAAAATAGATAATGCTAGTTTATTGAACATTTTGTATTTTGACTACTTAAAATGTTTAACGAATGTTATACTTTTTAATGTTAAGTTTTACCATTATAAACTTATTAAGTATCCAATTCATATGAAATCAAAATATATTGGATGTTATAGATTGACGTCATCAGTACAGGACTTTGTAAAGGCAAAAGCAGGTCTTTAAAGGAAATCATTTTTATTGCTGATATATATTTTATTTCACGCCATGCGGTAGCACTATAAGGTATGTCGTGCTGTGGATACGACGTCCACCAGTAACAACTATGGGAAATGGCAGACATTTTTTATGTTTTTCGATAAATGGTGAAATAACCATATAACGTTTACGCTAGACTGGGAGCGGGCAGCAACGTCACGTCTGCTCCTGCGATCATCACTCGCCAAGCGTGATGACTAACGCAAACCCTCAAAGCTACCGGAGAGGCCACATGTACAGCTGTAAACTTTTACGGATAAAGATAATGATGCAACAAATGTAATTACATTAATAACTCAAATAAATAGGGAAACACATGTACCAAGGAGTAGATATTCCCACTCCGCCGCCCCGTGCGTGTCGTGAGGGGCTACATAGGGAATTTATAGATAACAACTCAAAATAAAGAGCCGTGGTAGCTGAGATGGTTAGCGCTCGCTGTAAATTTAACAACACGCGAGCATACCGGGTTCGATCCCCGCCGGCACCAATGAAATTGTTAGTTACAATTTTAAGTGCTAATTTACCACGTGCTCAGCGGTGAAGGAAGAATTCGTGAGGAAACCTGCATGTCTGAGAAATAGGAAAATATATATATTTCGAAGACATGTGAAGTTCGCTAACACGCATTGGGGCAGCGCGGCGGACTATTCCTTGCCTTAAACCCTCTCAGAAATGAGAGGAGGCCTGTGCCCAGCAGTGGGACGTATATAGGCTGTAACTTTACTTTTACTTTAACTCAAAATAATAATGATATCTTATATTTACGCGAACGTCGGGAATTAAAAATAATAATAATTAATTATTATTATTATTATTAATAAGTAGTTTTAATCAACTCAAAATAATTTTGAAAAAAAAACCTGCGGTTGACAAACGTCAATATCAGAAAATATGTATGGGGCAAGCCTACGTTCAACAGTGGACTTTCATAGGCTATAACGGATAGATTGATGGATGGTTGTATTAAGTAAGAACTAGATACGTACTACAAGTGTTTTTCACGGATACAAAGATTATTTATGGACGCATATTTTTTTTGTTTGCTTATTTCATTAATTAGGCTAAAAATAAACGTCTATGCATAAAGGAGTAACAGTTATCCTTTTTTAAATTTAACAATGGCAAGGAAAAACCATAAATTTTGACAAAGATAAACAAGAAATATAAGATACTGTTATAAATATTTCCTAATGAGCGGTTAGAAGGTTCTAGATACACTTCTTAACTAAACGAGTATTTGCACTAGTTATTTACTTTCAAACTTATTCATTTGATAACAGGCAATAAAATTTTGTATTTTTAGCGAGTGTACAGGTCAAAAAAATAAGACGACATTTGCTATTTTAGATTCTAGACGTAAAATAGATTTCACCAAAAAATAGAGACAAAGTCCTGAACTCACATCGCGTATATTATGTAGGTGATCACAATTATAACCCGAATCAACAAATTTATAAATTCTTTTGTTAATGTTGTCGAATAATTTAGAGTAAACATTTTAAAATATTACATTCATATTTATATTAATAAAGAATTAATGTCATATTCCAAACGTCCAGTATCAAGCGTCTAGTTGAAATGTAATAGAAATATCTGATATTACTATATCTGAAGACGTCAAACGTAAGTCAAGAGTCATACAACAAGGAACAATATTTAAATCAGTAAATATTTTGATTAAATCTACATTACACTTTATACTGAAATTATGGCACCTGGGAAACAATTATTTATATTTAATCTTCAATGCAAAAATATGTATACATATATAATATATGGGTATTTGTGTCTCCCGTGCATACATATCATAGTAATTCATCAATAGACATATACTCACGCAACTTAATGCCACATATATTTACAATAAATGCCACATTGATGAATGAACTTATTCAATAGTTACATAATCTAATACGATAATTACATTTATTTTATTAATTATGTCAACATTTATATGTCTATATGCCACAAACATACTTGAACTGCTATTGGCACTGCACAGGTCCTCCTACAAAGAATTCTGAATGTCCTTTGCAATATTGGATTATGGCTTCATGTCATGGATTTCCCGAAAATTATTTCTTATTTACTAATGGACCAAAAGTATATTATATGTTTTGAGATAATAACAGTGATATATGTACAGATTTTTATAACCAATCCGGCGCCTAATGATTTGTTAAGACTAAAGTTTGGGAATACTTTTAGTGTGTACATGTTTTTAAAGTATGGTCACAGAATATAGTCGACTTTGCCTTCTTTTTTAAAGTAATAAACAAAAAATCTAAAATAGCCAGTATTAGCAATGCCAACCGAAAATGGACTGTAATCAATGACAATACTTAGTTAATGAATCGACAACCACACCACAGTCAACACATTAAATAGTTCAAGCACCTGCTCAATTTTTAGACATAAAATAATAAAGATAATTATATGGAATGTCTGTACAATATTTAACTAAAAATTATATAATATTTTTGTTGTGTCTATACATATATATTTTAAATCATTAAATTCAAATTATTGTTCGTTTTTAATATATTTTTGTAAGATAAAAAACAGGTAACACTGGGAAGACAAAAATTAAATCAATAAAATACTAAAATGTATTTGCCGTAGCAAACCACAGCATTAGATTTTTTAAAGTGTTAATTTCTCCTTAAAAAAGAAAAATCATTAAAGGTAAAATCTTTATATCTGTACAATAAAATCCATTTATGTATTGATAGGAAAGATGTTAATAAAAATATATCATTGGAGGTAAAATCTTTATAACTGTAGAATAAAATTAATTTCGAGGAAGAAAATTTACTTTATATTTTAAATAACCGTCAATAAAAGTGAATTCTATTCAATCCTTTTGATATTAAAAGTTATGAAATTCAATTGGACAATACCATATTAAATTTGTGGTTTAAAATAAATACAAACATCTATATATATACCGTCATGGAATCATAAAAAATATATAAACAAAAACATTGTTGTTTCTAAAACAATACATAAAATCATCAGTAGTTTGTGCCTTTGCCTGTTTTATTTTGTAAACTCGGTTTACAATTCACCAGTCAAAATCCACCGACTTTGTAATTTAACACAAGTTATATTAAGTTATCGTTGGTCGATTTATACAAGTAATGTTCGTTTTTGGCTTATAGGTAGGCGCGATCGCGTATATTACATCTAGTTATAGAATAACAATACAGTATAAGATTGGTTTTGTACTAGATCAAACGCCTCGACACTAGTTAATTTTACTCGACACAGATGTCTTTCTTGACGTTTGCATCGGTGTGAACTGCGGCCAGTGCTAACTGTAAATGGGTGTTGATTTGGCTTAATGTGGCTTAGAGTGTGGAGGTGTGGCGGGAAGGCGGGGCGACGCGGCGGGAGCGGGGGGGCACGGCGGGCGTCGGCTGCTAGGTGCGCGGCGCAACGGTCGCTGCCGGTTTGGGCGGCAGGCGCGGCGCAAGCCTGCTCGTCATCAACAACTTACCATGAGTCATCTTAAGTTAGTACTGAGCGTTTTATTCAGAAACACTTTTCAAAAACAGTTTGTCAAAGAAAAACGAACGAAATGAATACAGCTCTACATTTCATTCTCGGAACTGTCTCAATCGCAAAAGGTTTACAAACTACATGTTCGTTAGGTAGGTTCATAGGTTGGATCTAAGTTAATACTCTATTACTATTGCTTTATGAACTATTGTCGTATAAATAGAAAACAGTTATAGTAACTACTTTTGATTTGACGTTACGAATAAAGCTAAAATAAATCTTATTTATATCCATACACAATTCAAATTTGGTTGTAGACGGTTGAACAAAAACGGTTGAAAAAGTATGAAAGGAAGTTAGTTTTATTATTTTGTAAACACACATATGGTGAAGTCGTTACGTACACTGGCGGGATTTTTTTTAAACTGTTTTTTTAAACTGTTTCTAATTTCAAAAAAACGGTTTCGTTTCGTTTTACAAAATACCTGGAACGACCCAGTACTATCTTAAGTGCTGGAGTCACGCTGCAGCTATATTATGCTTGTAGCTCGAATGGCTCCGCTCTACCGCGCAAGGAACACGCTCTCACATAACACTAGAGTAAAATAGCAGCTTGATGCTGCTGTTTCGTATGGTGAGTGAAAGAACCGGAGTCTTTTTCAACCGGAAACGAGCAATTCCATCTTAGTCATTAGGGGTCGCAACGCATGAACATTTTAATTTTTATTCGGGAATGGATGTAGCTGTCTATGTCCCGCAGTATTAATCACTTACCATCAAATAGATTATGGTGTCGTTTGTTACCATTATTCTATAAAATAAAAAGGAATAACAATAGTAACTTAATGACAGGTGTGTGGCGGCGCTGTCGTCGCATCGCAATCGAAGCGCACCCAAGCTTAAAACACGCTATCAAAGTTCCGAAATACTACAATAAATAAAGAATAACTCTACTACCACACGGAACGACGGCCGCTCCCCGGCCTGACACCCTGCCCGGCATGAAATCTTCAATTTTCCTACGACAGTCAAAGGTGGAAGTAATTCTTTAACGCATAAGAATTTGTATAATTATAGGCTGTGAGACATTCCATCTTAGTATTAGATCATCTTAGAAACCTGCATATTTGAGAAATAAAACATTTTTTAAAACATGTAAAATCCGCAGGCATGCACTAGAGTGACGTGGACGAACTGATTGCTCTATGAATTTTTTTTAAATTATAGAAAAACCGTGCCTAACAAGCGTATCGTTTCTGTGGATATAGTAAGTTAAATAATTAAGATGGGCATACTCTTTATGTTTGTATAATATGTGTAACACAGCAATTCGGTAACATCGTTGCAGCAGTGTGGAATCAAAGATTTAAATAATTAGATAGAGAGAAGGAGAAGGCGCTCCTTGAAAACTGTGGCATTATTTTTGGATGTGTTCGTTTGCAAGATGCTGACGCGCGCACACTAATGCAATAGTGTCATCTCTTATTAACTTACAGAAATTGTGTATACTACTTTCTCTGTCGCACAAATGAGCACTGATTGCGAATTAGTGAGCTCACTCATTTGAGAATGGAGACATTTCGGAGTGGTCATACTATGATAAGGGCGCATCTAACTATTTAAATCTTTGCGTGGAATACGTAGACCAGATAATTAGTAACTAGATACATTTTTGAGTAAAATTAGTTTCTAAATGCATTTTTTTCAGCAAGAACCGTGGTAGCTCAGATGGTTAACACTGTAAATATAACAACGCGAGTAACCCGGGTTCGATCCCCGCCGGCACTAATGAAATTGTTAATTGCAATTTTAAATGCTGATTTACCACGTGCTCGGCGGTGAAGGAAAAATCGTGAGGAAACCGGCATGTCTAAGGAATAAGAAAAAAAATATTTCGAATACATGTGAAGTTCGCCAACACGGATTGGGGAAGCGCGGCGGACACTTCCTTGTCCTAAAACCCTCTCAGAAATGAGGGGAGGCCTGTGCACAGCAGTGGGACGTATATAGGCTGTAACTTTACCACTATAAATGCATTTTTGTGTACTAACGCTAGGATGGACTACATATATGTGCGTTTGTACTTAAACACGCCGATAACGAGCATGTGTATATTTGAGTGTACTAACGCGGCGATGGGTGTGTGTATATGTTGTATATGTATATGATATATTACTACGGCAATCGTGAGCGTGTGTTCTAACGTGGCGATAGCAGGCGTGCGCACTATGCATGTGTGAGTGTGTGTACTGGCTAGGCAATCAATTTGAAATGAAATTCGTTTGTATGTATTATGTATTGCGCATGCGCATGCGTGTGTACCCGTATGTGGGTATATACTGACGCGGCGGTGTGGTGCCTGCGCTGCAGAAGTGCGGAGTGCGCGGGGCGCAGCAGTTCGGGCGCGGGCGCAGGCGCAGGTGCGGGCCGCGGCGGCAGCGGAGGCGGCGCCCCTGCTGCTGCGGGGGCTACAGTTGCGACAGCAGCACCCGCGGGAGACCCGCCGCTGCTTATGTTGCCGGACTCGCTCCACGACGTCTGACGAACATCGAATATTCTTTAGTGACAGAACCAAGATTTCTATAGAAACTGTATAAAGAATAGTGCATATTTAGAGTATACAAGCTATAGATACAACGCACGTATCGCTCAATGCCCATTATGCCAAGCGTAAACAAATGTTTTATACCTAGATATATATAGACTGATATATAGATAAAGCGTTTGATTGATTGTTTGCTTGATCGCGATCTTACGTACAAGGTAATGATCATCATATCATTCTAACATCAATACACTTTTGAATGACATCCATTAAATTCGAAAAATCAGCAATATTTACACACACTTAATTACCTGCATAAATATCCGCCGAAGTTACTTTTTAATTGCTTTTTTTTTATAGGATAGGGTGACAAACGAGCACATAGTCCACCTGATGGTAAGTGGTTGCTGTGGCCCATAGACATCTACATCCATCCTCGATTACGAATCAAATGCAGATGCGTTGTCACCCGTGAGGGCTAAGATGGAATGCCTCGTTTCCAGTAAAAAGGGTCTCCGGTTCTCTACACTCACCATACGAAATACAGCAGCATTAAGCTACTATTTCACGCTGGTATTCTGTGAGAGCGTGGTCCTTCCTCGGTCGAGCCGACCCATTCGTGCTACAACTATACTACTAATATAACTGCAACATGACTCTACCACTTAAAAATAAGTGCAATATTACTTCAAATTTAATCTGTGCTAACACCCATTTATTTATCAATGCACGGCCTTTTGGAAATCGGATTTTAGATAAGTATTTAACTTTATTATATATCAATATAACAAAGCTATTCAAAAGTATTGTTTTAAACACCGAGGTGCTAAAACAATCAATGGCGAGTACATCACTCATCTTCGATTTGCCGACGATATGGCACTTATGGCAGAATCGCTGGAGAATCTAAGCACTATGCTCAATGACCTAAATAGTGCCTTCCAAAAATAGGTCTTAAGATGAACATGGACAAAACAAAGACCATGTGTAACGTCCATATGACACCTATGACGGTTTAGGAGCACTAAGCTTGAAGTTTTTGAGAAGTATGTTTAACTAGGGCGAATAATTCGAGTAAGTAAGTCCAACTTCGATCGAGAGGTCAATCGACACATCTTCTCGTCAGTAATACCTCAAAACTTGAAAACGAGATTATGCAACCAGTGCGTGTTGCCGAGACGTGGTCCTTCACTGTTGGGCGTACGAGGAAATTCAAAGTTGCTCAGCAAAATATGGAGAGGGTAGGCTTGGGTTTTCTCTGCGTGATAAACTTAGAAATGAGGATATCCGAAGTGGAATCAGTGTGACTGACATAGCACAACGGATTAGTATGCTGAAGTGGCAATGGACCCGCCATATAGTTCAAAGAACCGGCAACCGATGGGGAAGAATTACTTGGGAGGAGAATTACGTTCAGCATTGGATTTGTGAAGGGCTGTAATGATGATGAGGATATGTTTTATGTATAGCTATAGCGCAGCTCTATAGTAGTGCCACGAATATCCCGGTTCAA